>CM061131.1:122840060-123506618 GCA_030789695.1 Scilla litardierei
ATGTTGAGTAGCCAGTTATCTGCACAGAAGAGTTAATAACAATAATATGTTTGTCATATCAAAACCATATGGAATATAGATATGGAATTGTGGAATTCCAACAGGAGTAACGATGGATCTGAAATTTTGGCCCATTAGGGGCGTTTTCGTAATTTTCGTATTTCTAAGGGTTTTTCGTTATTTTCAGTTTAGGGTTCTTTTGTAATTTATTATTTTCAGTTTATTAATTATAGGGGGCTATGGAGATGAGAGAAAGAGAGTCGAATATTGGAGAAGAAAACTTGTCTGAGGCGAGATTATCCCTCTTTGATAGGAGAGTACGGTTGTCATCTAGAATTGACGGCTTGGAGAGTGAAATCCTTTAGAAAGAGCTCAACCTATCTTTGCGTCCCTTTTAAGGCTATTATTAATAAAAACAGCTCCTTTTCCCCTATAAATATTCACTTTCTAGCCCTAAAAATCCTTTATTTACCCTAAAAACCCCACATTTCAACCAAAAGCATATATTTATCCATCAAAACCCTAGAAAACCCTAAAATCATGTTTTTATCATTAAACCCTAGAAAAATCCTTTCACAAATCTCCATATTCATGTGTGACACGTCCACAAACTTTATATGAGCTAACAATGTCTCACATAGCATAACATAAGAGGGCCGTTACATAGTCCAACATGAACGAAACATCACTAACAACCCCTCATCACTCATAGGAGAACCCAAGAGAAATGATTGAGATGATTTTATATTCCATGTGTACCATGGGTACTTATATCTCAAGCTATATCTATATTGATAACGCCGACATCCATTGCAGACGACGACACTTCCTTTGACACTCAAACACACGTCAAAAACTTTTTAAACATGTTAATTAAACATGTTAATTATATACTATGTTTTCTAGTTAAAACACCTTACAAAAACATTAGAGACATGTTTACACGACTCATGTACTTCTTTACATAATATGTTCATGTATGTTTGAAATTTTTATTTAATTGTATTTATCTATGAATGACCATACATTAGTGGAAAAGGTGGCAAGAGTGTTTAAATCTATGACGGTTTTTATTATAGTTTGATTAAAAAATCAAGTCACTCTAATTGTATTTTGAAATGTGTATTTAATTGTATTTAATTATATTTTGAAAGGTTTATTTAATTGTTTTTATATTTGAATGGACATACTTTAGTGGAAAAGGTTGTAAAGGTGTTTAAAGATATGCCGATTTATATTATATTTTGATAAAAAAATCAAGATACATTAAGCAATTATATAAGAAGTTTAAAAGCCAAGAACTAATCCTTCTCTGAAATCATGAACACGTGTGATAAATTGGAAATATACATGCATTAAACAAGCAGAAATGTCTTGTACTTTTGGATGCATGGACATGTGAGTGTATATATGCACATATTTGTCCTCATGTCTATACGTATTTTAGTGTCTTGTCGTCATGTTCTCGTATCCTGCATTTTAAGGAATTGTTGTCTTGAACAGGTGTTTGTGTTGTATCCATGTTTCATCGCATCTAAATCTCATTTCTGTGTCCATGCTTCAAGGAACATCTCTCTTTCAAAATTGTATTATTTGATATTCCTTTTTTATTTTTATTTTGTGTATGTGTACATAATAATATATAATAATATTTTATATAGACGTGTCCCCTATCCTAGCATTTAAGAATTTGATCATGTTTGTATCCAATCTGGAACAAGCACCAGTACTTGTGTATATGCTGCCTAGAATACTCCAATCACCGAAGTTTAAATATGGCTGTCAAGCCTCACTTCATACTCCAAACTCGTTGTTGGGTCACAACCATGTTCCGATACCAATTTGGTTTCACTGAATAAGCCGTTTTAAGGAGAGCAACCCATGAAGATATAATATGGGCTGGAACTGTAACTTGGTCGGAAAGCTTAAGATGATAGATAAGCGCCTAACTTTCAATGTGTGTCCTTCACTTTTGAAACTCTCTTAATCACACACGATCTTAGAAAGGCCTTCACTTCTATGTGATGCATCCACATGATTTATATGAGTCAACAATCCTTCAAACAGGATCCTAAGAAAGCCCACATTGGCCCAACACTGACAACATTACACTTGACAAATAAATCCATTATATAGGAATCCCATAATAATGCAACAAAAATGATTCAAACTTACATTACTTATGGGTACAACACTGGCTTTAACAGCCTCCTATTAAAGCCAAGCTTCCCATCAACCCCCAAACTCCCTCTGGGACCGCGAGTGGGCTCTAATTCTAATTTGCTGCGATAGGTCAAGCTTAAGGGTGAGATTTTTTAAGTTCATGCATGATTAGAATAGTTTCATGACATAAACTTAACTAAAAATTGCGGGATATATACATTCAAATTCAAGCCACTAGTTATCTACCTAAAATTTTCTGTCAGAGTAGGTCAATTAATATGATGCATTCACTGGTTTATCTCCTTGAGCCAACAATTCGTCAAACAGGGGAGCACACGATGGTCTTTACATAATCCAATGCAAATAATACTAGGCTTCACCAACAACCTCTTTTAGATAGGATTACACCATTACACCAGAGGAATAACACAAGTGGTCCAAGCCTCTGTAACCCTACCCTATGGGTACAGATCTTACAGGGCTCTAATACAAGAGCTCATGTTTCGATGAGCCTTGCTGAAGGATACTTGTCAACTCACATTGAGAACTCTATTCACGGTGATTGTTTCTTTAAAAAGGTTGTGTTGCACCTCATTGTTTAAGAGTTTGGTCACATGTGATTGTTTATGCTTGAATTGGAAGTTTGTAACTCGCATCAGTTACATGTGTTGACCACACTTTGGATCTAGTGTGATTCATCACATGGCGTAATTGTTCACTTGTAGTGTTTTGGCTGTGGGATCCACTATATTCTTCACATTGGGTGACCAGGGTTGTCTAAGAATACCATATGAGTTACTATCTCCATTCAATGTTGGTTGTGCTCGATTGGATACGAGCTAAAGTGGAGATTTATTAGGGTTTCATGTCTATTATCGTCTGAAGCAGTTTAATGTATTTTCATGGCAAGGAGTCACTGTGAATTAGTCCCATATTGAGTAAAATAGAAGATGGCTATGTTGTTAAATATGCTAAGACTCATTACTCGAATTGGGTTGATTTCTTGAGTCTATATGGGTTTCAAAACATATTAGCCACATCCATCTTAATTTTATGAGTTTACTTTCTTCTAATTGGCATATTGCTCCTTTACTACATAGATAAAGTAACTGATATGTTTTGGGGCCATATCTTGAGTATATTGGAGCCACATTTATGATCCATAGGGATCGCCTTTAAAATCTTACATTGCTCAATGATGTATTAATATAATGAGGGCCATATCTTATATGGGTGAGTATTTCACACCCCAAGTTTTGATCAAATGATCACATATTGAATGTCTTAAGAGGATCTATTGCATAAGAATTCCTATTGCTGCAAACATGTGTCGTGGCTAGCATTTTTGTGGGAAAAATCATGGAAGAATTCTGTACTCGTCTAGATCAATTTCAGAATAGGTGAAGCTATAGAAGTTCTCACTCTGGGCCTAGCCCAAGCCATCCAAGTTGCACGTTGATTGTGGTCACATAAGCCATTAGCCAATCAACTTGCACCCTGGTTGTGGTCGCTTAGGACATATGCATAATTGCATATGGAGCCCGTATTTATTATGTGAATGGTGATGGATATTGTCATGGTTTCATACTTTGTTCCTGTTTATTTATTTTTCCTTGTTACTTTGTCTATGTTTATATCATTATATGTGCATATTAGCTGTTTAGTCGTAATTCGGTTACTTCTGATGTAGTTTATCATCTCATCATTTGTTATCATTAGTGTGTTTTCATCAGAGAAGCACAATATACATATAGTTAAAACATTTTAGATACACATATGGAAATATTCCTATTTTTTGGTATACTCTGATTTTTATATAGTTTATTTTATATAGTGCTATAAAATGGTGTCATTGCATATGGGCAACACATTGATGTGGTGTATAAGGCATGCACTAGTTTTTCCAATGTCGAACAATTCCGCCTTCCCTCCGTTGCACCGTTTTTTCTATAAATAAAAAATCTCACAAACCTTTTAGTAATGGTAGTCAATACTCTCAATGTCATAAACCAATGGCACAACCAATTTCTGGCTAGGAATAAGTTGGCGAGACATTAAAAATAGAAGTTTTCTCCTTTTTTTTCTAGGATTCAGGTTTCACAGATCCCAACACTTTCAGGAATGTTGTATCTGGTTCTTAACATACCAGAGAAGAGATTGGGTGACATGGTGATATGATGTGCGTATCACTGATATTTTGTAATATCAGATCTATTGGGTTTGTACTTTGTACCACAAATACAAAGTTGGTAGCATCCTGCAATATCACTATGTGCCTCCTAATTCAAACCTTGTTTCGGTTAGAATGCTTTTTGCAACTCTCTAAAGGAAAAAGGAGGTAGACTACAACTGGTTCCTCTATCACCGCCTGAACTATTGCATAAACTATTGTGTTAAAAAGTGTGTTAAAAAGTATTTAGTCAAAAAATGATCAAAATTCCTTTAATCATGTCAGAAAACATGTCAAAAATATTGCAAATTATATTGATTTTTTATAATTTTAAAGATTTCTAAATTCCCCAAGAAGCACATCATACATATAATTCAGAATGGGCAGTTAGGTTGATATTTGCAATACTAATAATTTAAATCTTTGAATGTTACTTTCAAAGTATGATACACCCTCTTCAGAGTCTAATTGAAAATGGCCAGTATTGTGGATATTGGCGATCCTGATAATTTAAATCTTTGATCGCTACTTACAAAGTATGATCCATCCTCTTCAGAGTCCTTCCCTTTAAGATGCTGAAGGAGCTGCATAATCCATCTTCCTAAAGTTTACAAGAATTTAGTACAACATGCATTACAAACTTAAAGACATAAACAAAGAAGGCATGATAAAAACTAGGAGGACAGTTTTCCAATTTAAGCTAAATTTTAAAAATATTTTTAAAAAACAACCAAATTTTAAAAGAATCGTAACCACAACCCATTTTGAGTCATGTTAGCCTTCCACACTTTTTTACGTTGAGTTGGGCAACTTTAAACTACAGGGGTTGGCAACCCCCGGTCAAATTTGACCGAGATTGCCAACCCTGGCCAATTGTTCTCATGCATTTGGCCAACTGTCCTCAACCAGAAGAAACCAAATCCCCTTGTATTCATGAGGCTAATTGAACAGTGTTGGTAATCTCGACCAAAATGGACCGGGCTGCTAACCATGGCCAATATGTGGTTGTTGACCTTAGTAAAAAATCAACACGAAGTATCAAAAGTTGATCGATATTTAATTTTTTTTTAAACTTGGTGAATTTTTATAAATATTTCCATAATTTAGCATATTTGGAAAATGTGTCTAAACTAGAACAGGTAATAAACAAGTTCTTATAAAGGTCGAGAATTTTACATACAATTTTAATGAAATAAAGGATATGCTTGGAGTTAAAAAAAGGAGTAGTATCTGTCAGTGGAAAAAGGAACATACATAGAGACATAAGCAAGGAATGATGTGGTCCTTAGACATCTTGTGGCCCATGATTAGGAGTTAGGGTTACATCCGAGACTCGTAGAAAGTTCCCAAAGTTGACAAATTTTTGTGTGTTCTAATTTTTTTTATATAAAAAACCCTAAAATTAGGGGAGCACAACCTAGCAATCATTGTATCATTGTTAAACACCATAGACCTAGAAGCATATGTACTCCAGTGCCACACATGCCTCAATGCCACATCACACAAGCATTGTTGGGACTAGGTGACTACCATAATATGTTTGGTGGTGCTCCAATGCTAGATGCCAAAAGGGAGGGGTTGATGTCATGGCCCCAAGTGAACAATGTCTAGAACATATTGTTTCAATGAACGCAAAAATCAATCATAAGATGGTATTACTCTATGATTAAAAAAGGGTAAACACTTGTCAGGAGTTGACAATCCAACGAGGTGCCGACACACATCAAATTTAAGAAAATAGTTACGGACACGTGTGTGCAACACAGTGCATGTCCTGATGATTCCTATGCGTGAATCCAAGTTATGCAAGCTTCCTTGAACGTGCACTATATGTTATTAAGTGAATAATATTTACCCAGTTTATAACTCATCCTGTCTCAAATAGGTGTATGCTTGGGGAAGAGGTGAGCATGGGAGGCTTGGATTTGGAGACAATGACAAGAGTAGTAAGATGGTCCCTCAGAAGGTTCAACTCTTGGCCGGTCAAGATATTGTCCAGGTAAGTTTGCCTAACCCCTCGTCGACGTCGTATCGTAATGAATATATCCCAGCACCGTATGACTGCAAGTGCAACCGTGAATTGGTGGCTTGGTTAACGGTTGCATGCTCAACAAACTCGGTTTAGTTCATGTTATCAGAAGCAGGCATGATGTTTGCAGTCTTTGAGCAGAGTCTGACAATTGAATCCTTCAGGTCTCGTGCGGGGGCACTCATTCGGTTGCATGCACACGCGATGGGCGAATGTTTTCAGTAAGCACTCTTTGCATATATTGAACAAGCTCGTCAGCAAGTATCTCTTGCGTCTCTGCATGCAGCAAATTAGCTAACATGGCTGTGTTTGTTTCAGTTTGGCCGGGGGGATCATGGCCGACTTGGATATGGAAGGAAAGCAACGACCGGACACCCAAATGAAGTGCCAATAAACATCCCGCCACCAAAGAGCCGTGGGAGCGATGCCCGTGGCCGGTGGTGTGCCAAATTTGTCGCTTGCGGTGGTCGACATACCCTGGCTATTGCACATTGGGTAGATGACGGGGAAGAAGACGAGCAACCAGCGGAGTAATAAGTCGATGTTATATTGTGCATGTAGTGACACCCCACCCATAATTTATAGGGTAGTCCGTGCGAACTTGCAAAATGATGAATTTAATTAGAGCAAAGACAGATAAACATGCACTTCTATTGAACGAATTAGAGTTGGAAGTAACAGATTCATGTGCAGCATCTCCCTTTCTAAGACTGTCCGGTGTGAATTCAGATGGGAGGAGATTGTATCATGTCCGGCGACATCTGATCAAGTCTGCCGTCGAACATGACACGTCTGGCACGGGCGCTCCGATGCTGCAAGCGTTGGTGAAGTGACTCCGACATCTGAGCGAAGAATTCGGCGTCCCATCTGCGGATCAAGGAGGGATCCTCTGCATAGCATATGTACATCGATGTCACTGCACTCTCAACAACCACCAACGCTAGCCCCACCTGAGTCAGAAAAATAGAGACATCAAATCTGGTTGATTTTGCTGTGCTAGATGCGAGTATCGCCTAGGGAGCACAAGTCCCATACATATGGACATAGGTCCCATCCAAAAGATACTGATAACAGTGATCTACATCGTTCAAGAAGAAGCATTCAATACAATTGCACGGAACTTGGCAGTTCTAAACGGAATGTATATGGGTCATGTACATAAAAGTTATATTCTACTTAAAAAGCACGTCTTAAGTGCATTGGCAAAGAAAATTTAGACCAAGTGCACTTCAGGCCTGTTACATAACCACAGTTCTTGGTGGCTCGTGTTGATCCATGTACACAGCAGTGTGACCTTTGAATTGCCACGATCCTTTCTCAGGCCGTTTGGCTAATAATTAAATCAAGTGTAGAATGGCACAAAGAAGCGGTTATGCATGTCCATTGCCTTCATCTGACTGGAGAGTTGAGATAGTAGTAGTTGATGCAGCATCCCTTGGACCACCGTATATCAGTTGCAATTGTCTAACTGTATAATGGCACGAAATTAGTTCTTAGACCTAATGTTATGAATGTCCATTACATTTATGCTCTACTCATATAATGCAAACTCCATGATAGATCATGCATTTTCCTCCTCCACTGCAAATTGATCTCAACACTTGGTCTGCAAACTTCGTGTATGATCCCAACTACAATAACTTTCATTTGAATTCAACAATCCATGTCTATGCAATTTAAAAAATTTCATTAACTCTAACGGACCGTGTTTCTAAAATCAAATTACTATATATTTCTAAAAGTAAATTTAAGACCAATATAATAATCTACAAGATTTAAAAGCAATTTTCTAAAATCCAAAATTTGATGCATCGCTCAAAATTGGTGGAAACATGTACTTCTGCACGTGCACACATCCCCCTCATATCCACGTCTACAGATCCATCGTATTCCTCATAAATAACACAAATCTGAAGTCATGTTTACTCTGATTATGCAGTTTCCCATCCTCCTATTCCTGCGGATAAATCTATTCATTGACAAGAGTACAATATAGCCTCACATCATGATACAAGATGAACTTCTAGCTAGTTTTATCTCCCTCTCTCTTTCCCTCCCTTCTTTGGCTATTGGAATTCACAATACAGTCTATTTGGAGTCAACATCCTGCAACTGCCTCATTATGGCCTCCAAACCTTGGTATCATTCCCTTATTAAAAAAAGCAAGGAAATGTAGACCATCTAATTTTCCTTGAGTTATCCAACATCCAATATGCAGCAAGGAGATGATTACACTATCTATGACGAGCTTCCTGCCTCAACCCATAAAATTTGATCCTAGTTCTTGCATCTCCAGAAGAGCAAAAGTACTTACGATATCAGCCAATTCCCCTTAGAATAGGTATGTTTTTCCTGCTAAATCAAGTAATTACAATATGTCCACATGCCCATCGTCTCGCATGCATCCATCTAATTCTTGGTAAATAACACATCCAAAATCACGCCTATTCTGATTGTGCAATTTTCCCTTCTTTTATTCCTACCGATAAATCTATTCAATAACCAGTACAACCTACCTCCCCAACATGATACAAAATAAACCTCTAGATACTTTCATATCATTCTCCCTTTCATTTTCTGCTTCGGCAGATGAATGCACAAGCTCGTATATCTGCTGACATCCTGCAATTGACCCATTACACCTCCCCACTAATACCATGAATTAATTCTCTGACAAAAAGAATTGAAATTCAGACCACCTTATATTCGTGATCTCATCCAACATCTCATAGGATGCAGCTTGTGAGATGGAAGCATGGCATCCTCTGATCTGTAGTTTTCCCAAGCAACTAATAGGTGCTGAAGGTTTATGTTTCTACTTCCTAAACATAGTCTAACATGAAAAAGTAGCTCACGTATTCTTTGGATCTCGACTCCAGGAGCATGTATTAAAGTGCAGTGCAAAGTTCAAGCTTATATGTGTTTGCCATTGGATTAATAAAGAGACAGATCCAGTGAATTCAATTATCAAGCGGAGACTGCATGACATGTAACAAAATGCAGAGCTTTCCCAAATTATTACATATCCATCATTTCTCCCTATTTTAGTAGTTGTAATAAACATAGATCTCACCAAATGCTGTCCATGATCTGAACAAAAGATCATTATAGTATGAAATCTGTTCCCATCACATTTTAGATGCATTCTACATCATATATTGCAAGTCAATAGTTCTGACCCATCATAATTTATCAACTTTCGAATCTGTTCATTTTTATGGATGAAAAGTACTGTTCAAATATACCACCATATTCAAATAGATAAATTCAAATATGCAAGCAATAAACTTGAACTTTTGGAAAGTCAAGATTTTTATCTTAAATTCTTCTTGATGGAAAAAAGAAAAATTCTTTGCTAGAAGTCGATGTTTAGCTTGCTCTCTCCATGTGCTCTAATGTAACGTTGTGCTAATTTCCAGATCTATACTGCAAATTCTGATAATAATGATAAAACTAACCATAATGTTCTTCTTGCCTCATCCCATAAAATTTGACCATATTCATTGCATCTCCAGAAGAAGAAAGGTACTTCAACTTATTTCTACTTAGAAAGTGTCTATTTCATGCTCCTCATCTCCCCATCTACAGATCCATCTTACTCCTTATAAATAACCAATATCTGAAATCATGCTTAATTTGATCATGCAGTTTTCCCCTTTTTTATTCTGATTAATTATTCATCAACCGGTACAACATATCTTCCCATCGTGATACAAAATGAACTTCTAGATAGTTTTATCTCCTCCTTCCTTTCTTGTACAGCTTCGGCAGATGAATAACAAGCTAGGCTGTTTGCCATCAACATCCTGCAACTGCCTCATTAATCTTAGCATCATTCTCTTAAAAAGAAAATTCAAATTACCTTATTTTCCTTAAAGTTATCAAACATCTTACATGCCGCAGCTTGCGAGAGGCAATCATGGCATCCTCTAATCTTGAATTTCCACAAGCAACAAATTGGTGTGTAAGGTTCCTGTTTCTACTTTACTGACTAACACGGAAAAGGAGCTCACAGATTCTTTGGATCAGGACTATAAGAGCTTGCATTGAAGAGCAGTGCAAAGTTTAAGCATATGTGTGCTAGCCATATGGACCAACTTGGATTAATGAAGAAATAAATCCAATGAATTCAGTAATCAAGCAGAGACTATAGGGCATTCAACAAAATGCAGAGCTTTCCCTTATCATCGCATATCCATCAGTTTCTCCTATTTTAGTAGCTGCAATAAACATACAACCCAACAAATGTCATATATAATCCCAACAATAGTGAAGAGGGACCTTTTTTATTTTATTTTTATTTTTAAGAGTGAGTCTTTAGATTATTAGGCGTTTTTATTTATTTCTAAAAGTTTTTATTATTTTAGAGTTTTAGTCCCAATTCGTTTGGGATTTGGATTATAAGCCTATATAAAGACCCTAAACTTATTTTATTTTCAATCAATTAATCAATGAATTAATCAAAGAAAACACTTTGCAGAGGGAATCAGGTGAGGGTACACACGAATAGGACTCCCAGCCTATCTATACAGTCTAGAGAGAGACCCAACCAGGAGTTAGAATAGGAGCTCTAACCCGAATTGAAGCCCGAGCCAGCATTGGAGTCAACGCAAGAACCCGAGCCCATGCCCAAATCTGCGCCAGAGCCAGAACTTGATCCATCATTATAATTTGAGCAAAATCCCTATCTTGCCATCTGTTAAATATGCGTCAAAACTGTCGGAAGAAGTGCCACTGAATCTGATTGAGCATATCGAGTTTGTTGTCTGTAGAAATTTTGGAAAGACGTGCATCTATCATTCTGTATCTTGTTATACTTCAAAATTCATTGACATGTTAATATGATCTGCTAGGTTTTTGATGGATAAAGTTAGGGTTTTAGGTGGAAATGTGATATTTTAGTGAAAAGGTGGGAATTTTAGGGTTAAAGAGAGTGATTTTGGGGAAAAAAAATGGAATTTTTATTAATAATAGGCTGAAAATAAAGAGAAAAAATAGTTGACTTCTGTTGTTTTTTCTATTGCTGAAAAATCCCCCCTCTTGGACAGCACATGGGCCCCTCTCACCTGCTTCATTGTTGGCTCTTAAAGTCAAATGAAGGCAGCCTTTTTTTCTCCTCTGGCCACCGACAGCAGCAACTGCTGTTCTCTTTTTGGCAGAGCCCAACATAAAGAGCTAGGCTAGCTCCCAGTTTGTTTTTCCTAGAGCCGAAGGCAGGAGGCTGGAAAAAAATGGCAGCGGCCATTTTTCAGGGGGCAAAGTGAGCTTAGATCTGAGAATTGGAGGAGAAGAAAGCTAGGGAGCTTCTTCTCGTGTGAGATCCAAGGTGAGTGCCTTCGTTTCTTCTTACGTGTTTGAGATCTAGAGTCCCTTGGGTAGCTTCCTAGTTTGGGGCTATATTACCAAGGAGTGATCTCTATTGGTGTGGGATTGGTCCCTTGAGGAGCTCTACGTGTTGTAAAGGCTTTGTTATCAAGGATTCCCACTTGGTTGAGAGTGTGTGAGCTTGGTGAGAGATCTAGGGTTAGGTCTTGTTGCTTGGAGTTATTCTCTCATTGTGGAGGAAGAAGATGATGGTGTCGGTGTATGCCTTGCTTGATCAGTAGTGGAACCGGGTGCATTGGATGCTGGATGTAGGTTGTTCGCAACCAAACCAGGGTAAATCTCCGTCTCTTTTGTGTTGCTCTTAATTTCGTATTATATTTGCGTGCCTACATATATCTGTCGCAAGATCGTTAAGAGGGTTGTTTGTTGGTGACAACTTTCTTTTGTGCCCGTGAGGTGTTTGGTTTTGTGCCTAGGTGACATCTTGGTGGAATTCGGGCTTGGGATTGTTTGGCCACCGTTTCCGCGTATCGTAGGTGGGCATTGTGTACCTAGCCTAAGTGTTGGGGATGTGCATGGGGATCCAACAAGTGGTATCAGAGCTTCCGGTTTGTGAAGAAGTGTAGTGCCGCGATGACGTCTTGCTCATTTGAGGAGACGACCGGGTGTTTATACGAAGTAGAGAGGCTAAGTGGCCGGGACAATTATGGTTCGTGGCGACAAAAGATGATGGCTTTGTTGAAGCACCATGGAGTTTACGGTACCGTATGTGATACAGGCATGCCATGTAAGGCAACGGTGTATGATAAGCGAATGATGGAGCTTAAAGCCCTCGGTGAGATATTGCCATCCTTGGAGGATGAGATCCTTAGGCAATTTGCCGATGTGGAGGTCGTGAGCGACCTATGGAGGATGCTTGAAGCTCGGTACTCGACCAAGACACCAATTGGACGAAGGTTGCAATTGTGGCAACACTTCTATACTCACAGGATGAAAAGGGGAACCTCGTTGTGGAACCATGTTGGCGAGATGGACCGTATAGTAATGGACCTACGGGAATTGGGGAGTGTGATACAGGACGAGCAACATGCTATGGCACTATTGTGTTCTCTTGCTCCGGTGTATTCCAAGTTTGTAGGCTCGATGTTGAATGGCCGAGACTCACTCACGTTGGATGAGGTGAAGTTTGCATTTCATACGGAGGATTTCCAAAGTTTGGTGTTAGGTGACACCGATGGTTGTGAGGTACCCAATGTCATCCGGGGTCGCCAAGAGGGCGGACCCACACCAAGATCCAAGACGGGCCGTTCCAAGAGTTGGAATCGGCGGCGGCGGCGACAGTCCAAGTCAAGGGGCCGCGGTGACAACAAATACTTTCTTTGTAAGGAAAGCGGGCATTGGAAGAGGGATTGTCCGAGGTTGAAAGCGAGGACGTCGATTGGCATTGTGGAAGAGGTTGCTCAGAGTTCGACTCATGTTGGAGCACGAGACAGGATGTTTTCTGACGAGGATGATTGCTCGGTGTTTGCGGCATACTCCGTGGGAGAAACGCAATGTTCGTGGCTATTGGACTCGGGGTGTTCATTCCATATGACTCCGGATCGGAATGCGTTCGACTCATACATTCCATGCATTGGAGAGAGGATTCTCGTGGGGAATGGTATGGAGTGCGAGCAGGTTGGGAGTGGCACAGTCAGAGTCAGGATGCACGATGGCATCGTCCGTGTGTTTGATGGCGTCAGACATGTTCCTGATCTTCACAGTGGCCTGATATCGATAGGAGCTTTGACCGGGATGGGCTACAGGGCAGTGATCACGGAGGATCGACTGCGTATTTCCCGAGGATGCCTGGTTGTCATGAGAGGGAAGAAGCATGGTAACTTGTATGCGCTCGATGGGTACACAGTAGTAGGTGAGACTGGCAGATCACAGGAGTCCGAGAGTAGAGATCCAGCGAGACTGTGGCATCTCAGATTGGGGCATGCTGATGAGCAGAGCCTTGACATTCTTCAGATGAGGAGTGTGTTCGGAGGTGATCGTGGGCTTGAGTCTTGCAGTGACTGTGGTGCAGAGCGGCCGAGGCAAGTGCAGTTTGGAACAGTTGTCAGACACAGTAGGGAGCCCCTAGAGTGCGTCTACGCCGGCGTATGGGGTCCATGTCCAGTTCCATCCCTGGAAGGCGCAAGGTTCTTCGCGGCCTTCATAGATGACTTCTTGAGGAGAGTCATGGTTACTCTCATGGGATCTCGGGAGGAGATCCATGAGAAGGTGCGGCTATGGAGGAGCATAGTCGAGAGGCAGATGGGTAGACCCGTAGGTGAGATCCGTACCAACGACGTAGAGATACAGGATGTTTGCAAGTCAGAGGGGATCGCGTGCCGATACACCATTCCTGATGGAGACCCGCACGGTGGCGTAGCAAACAGTATGATCAGGATGTTGGTAGAGAAGACACGGGGGCTATTGAGACCATCTGGCCTTCCTAGGGAATTATGGGCGGAGACCCTTGCTACTGCGGTATACCTCATCAACCGAACACCGTCACTAGCCGCAGGTAGTTCTATTCCCGAGGAGTTATGGACGGGCAGAGTCGTTGACTTTTCGCACTTGCGTACGTTTGGATGTCCTGTGCGGCCACACGAGAGGGACGATGTCGAGGTAGGACAATGTGCACATGATTGTGTCCTACTCGGGTACGCTGTTGGAGGTGCGAGAGTGTATAGGTTATGGTGTCCTAGTACCCGTGAGGTGATTGTCAGACGACACGCCATGATTGACGAGTCTGCAGTGCTTAGTGCGGAGCAGACTCATGACGGTGTGCAGAGAACAGAGGACAGCCCGGTCCATAGAGAGGATGAGGTGATTCAGATTCAGACTCAGGCAGGTGATCAGACACACGTGCAGACGGACAGGGTGCAGAGTTCATCCGATGTGGTCAGTGTCAGTGATCAGCAGGTATCTCACGATGCAGCTCCAGATTTAGTTCAGTTGGGGATGCAGAGGACAGCGGTCTACGAGGAGGCATTGCAGTCGGTCGTCGTATCGATACAGTCAGTTGCAGTGTGTGAGGAGACAGAGGTCTCTCACAGTTCCAGCATGCACGTTTTGGGTGCTCTTGAGGAGACCCAGCATGCTGAGGTGTGCAGCTTAAGCTTCGAGGTAGAGCCGTCGATCTACGGAGGAGTAGGGCAGTTGGTTTCCGCACCAATGCCAGAGGTTGCAGTGGGTGAGACGGAGGTCTCTCGCGTTTCTCGCACGCATGAGTTGGTTTCTTCTGAGGAGGACCAGCGTGTTGAGGTGTGCAGCTTCAGCTTCAGGGTAGAGAGATCTTCTGAGGAGCTTGCCATCAGGGTAGAGCATTCGATGTGCATAGTAGAGCAGTCTTCACAGTATGGGCACATGCGATATGGCTCTCGTTTGGCTAGGGATAATTTATCAGGCGCATCTTCTGATACTTCAGATGCCAGACCAGTGGAGATGCAGAGGAGTAGGGAATCTGATAGTGTGGTGGAGCGTGGAGACTCCCACAGCAGTGTGGAGACTGCGATGGTGGTCCCAGGTGGAGTTGCCACTAGGGACATGGAGCTGAGAGTTATGAGGCCACATATCGAGTGCATTCTCGCTCGATATAGGGAGGAGGCAGAGCCGAGAGGAGCTCCTTCAGTGTGCGCTCATATCTCACCTTCGGCGAGTTTATCACAGGGCATGGCAGGTGAGGACGATCTCCAGAGGCTAGATGTTGGTGCGGCGGACAGTTTGGCGCTTGTATGTGCGCATTCGTGTCTTGAGTCGTCGACACCGTCAGTTGAGGCGCAGAGCCGGTGGATGGCAAGTCTTGATGACATGCATCAGCAGACAGAGAAAATACAGATAGCATATCGATGTGACCCAGCTGGGGTCAGTCTGCAGAGCAGTGGGGATGACGGCGTGTTTCTCATAGATGATGGCCATGGCGAGCATGAGTTGCTCACGGACCCGTGGGGTGATGATAAGGATATTCATGGATCGACAGAAGGCTAATTGGACGCTGGCACGGTGTCATTTAGTTCGTTCATGGAATCTGAGCTCGCAGGTTTATCCTCAGAGACAGATGACTTCATCGTAGACATGGCGATGGACGAGGCGGAGATGCGTGAGGCTAGGCTCAGACGACTTCTGAGCTTGGCATGTCTCTCGGAGGATTGAGGCGCCAGAGGGCGCGATTTCCAATGCACGGGATGTAGGTTCACATGTTCGATGATCAAGGTAAGGTGAGTTCATACACGACGGGAGAAGGTTGGTGCTGGAGATGGATCTGTGCTAAAGAGTGTGTGGATTTATCAGCAGGGTAGAGTGTTGTTTTTTCTATTACTGAAAAATCCCCCCTCTTGGACAGCACATGGGCCCCTCTCACCTGCTTCATTGTTGGCTCTTAAAGTCAAATCAAGGCAGCCTTTTTTTCTCCTCTGGCCACCGACAGCAGCAGCTGCTGTTTTCTTTTTGGCAGAGCCCAACATAAAGAGCTAGGCTAGCTCCCAGTTTGTTTTTCCCAGAGCCGAAGGCAGGAGGCTGGAAAAAATGGCAGCGGCCATTTTTCAGGGGGCAAAGTGAGCTTAGATCTGAGAATTGGAGGAGAAGAAAGCTAGGGAGCTTCTTCTCGTGTGAGATCCAAGGTGAGTGCCTTCGTTTCTTCTTCCGTGTTTGAGATCTAGAGTCCCTTGGGTAGCTTCCTAGTTTGGGGCTATATTACCAAGGAGTGATCTCTATTGGTGTGGGATTGGTCCCTTGAGGAGCTCTACGTGTTGTAGAGGCTTTGTTATCAAGGATTCCCACTTGGTTGAGAGTGTGTGAGCTTGGTGAGAGATCTAGGGTTAGGTCTTGTTGCTTGGAGCTATTCTCTCATTGTGGAGGAAGAAGATGATGGTGTCGGTGTATGCCTTGCTTGATCAGTAGTGGAACCGGGTGCATTGGATGCTGGATGTAGGTTGTTCGCAACCAAACCAGGGTAAATCTCCGTCTCTTTTGTGTTGCTCTTAATTTCGTATTATATTTGCGTGCCTACATATATCTGTCGCAAGATCGTTAAGAGGGTTGTTTGTTGGTGACAACTTTCTTTTGTGCCCGTGAGGTGTTTGGTTTTGTGCCTAGGTGACATCTCGGTGGAATTCGGGCTTGGGATTGTTTGGCCACCGTTTCCGCGTATCGTAGGTGGCATTGTGTACCTAGCCTAAGTGTTGGGGAGGTGCACGGTGATCCAACAACTTCTTCCGAGAGTAACTCGCTCTATCTTGGCCACGTTCACAAGGTGGACCGCTCTCTCAAGCTTCTATTCGAGGGAAAGCCGCAACCTCCTGCAAAAGAGTCTCCTCTCAAGATTTAACGTTCCACAAAAGAGGCCCGGATGCCTGCGAACTTTAGGAGGATTACCAGGAGTCCCACGACTTCTGGGGGCCCATCAATGCGTCAACGAGGATGGAGGACAACTTCAGGGACTTGAGGATGATGTGGACAAGCTCCAGAGGCTTCATGGGTCCCAATATGCAACAAAGAGGAACAACACCGAGTACTTCCAGGCTACGAGGAGTTTCAGAGTGGTTATGACAAGGAACTGGGCTTTGAGAAAAATGTTGATGACTACGCTTGGGAGGATGGCTAAGGTGGCAATGGCGATAGAGGCAACGACCCATGGAGGGGATATGGACGACATAGAGAGGTACGACACGACAACTTTCATCCCACATACTATAGACATACAGGAGGGCAAGCAGAGCAGGTGAATTTTGGGGTGGACAATAGATTGAGAAAGCTGAAGATGCACTATTCGAGTGGATGATCCATATGGCTTGATCTACAGAGCTGAGAGATTTTTTTCGGTGACACACCTGACGTAGATGCAGAAATTGGAGGCGGTCGGTGTATGTTTTTAAGGAGAGACGCTCTCTTGGTTTCTCACGAGTGAGAAGAGGAAGCCTATACGCTCATGGAAGGAGCTCACGGTCTGCTTGAGCTCAAAGACAGCTTGGTAGCTAGATTTTGAGTATCCAGTAGGAAAACCTACATGAGCAGTTGATGGCCCTCAAACAAGATGGATCCGTCAGGAAGTATAGAAAGAAGTTTGAGGCACTGTCAGGACGAGCCAGACATATCGAAGGAGACTTTGAGAAAAGCTTCATGAAGGGCTCAAGCCGAACATCCATGCAGAACTTCGCATTCATAAGCCTAGTGGACTGGTGAAGACGATGGACCTAGCACAATGGTAGATAATCACCTTACTGAGAAGAGGAAGTCTAGAGGGACTGGGTGGCTCTTTTTTCACAACCAGCCAGCGATAGGATTACAAAAGGCATCAGAAGGGGTAGAGTATGCCAGCAGAGAAACGTAACGAGTCACAGTCGAGTTGGCAATTCAAGAAGACGACTGAGGCGAGACGAAGGAGATGATGCTGAAGGGGTTGTGTTTCAAGTGCGATGAGAAGTTTATTCCAGACATCGTTGTGGAGGTCACAAGCTCCAGCTTATGAAAGTGGACGAGGATGAGGAAAACGATGAGGTAGAGGAAGAAGAGCCAGTGTGAGATGAGCATCTTCACTTGGAGTAAGATGCACATGGTTTTCATGCACCACCTTGAGTATAATGTGAATTTTTGGGGGCAAAGTAATGATGCGACACTATTCTATCAAAAAGGACATATATGAAATTTTAGAACTTCAGAGGCTTTTTCGTAATTTTCCGTTTAAGGGGGGGTCTTTTTATAATTTTCAGTTTTAGATTTTTTTCTATAATTTTGCTTATTTCTGGATTAATATTTATATACATGTAGGGGGCTAGGGATTCTCATGTTGGATGATTGTGAGACTTCATAGAGGTTGAGAATCCCCTCTTTTCGAGAAAGTGCAGCCGTCCTCTAGAATTGACGGCTTTAGAGAGAGATATCCTCTCGAAAGAACTCAGTTACCTTTTGTACCTCTTTTATTTTCAATTTATTCTCAATAAAATCCCACTTTTTCCCTATATCTCTTCTATTAAACCCTAAAATCTCTCTTTTCCACTAAAGATCACACCTTTCCACCAAAACCTAACTTTCTATATCAAAACCCAAGCGGATTCTATCACACATCTTCTCTAACTGCAAGGGACTGTTGATTTATGCACAACTATGTTACTCTTGTCTTCATTCACTAGGTGGCGAAGTTCTCAAAGTCGGGGAGAATGATGAGGACCAGTCAGAGCTAAACTTCTTTTGTTTATTTTTATTAATTTTTATTTTTAAGAGTTTGAGTGTTTTAAGTATTGGGAGTTTTTATTTATTTTAAAGATTTTTTAATTATTTTAGAGTTCTAGCCCACTTCGGTTGGGATTTGGATTGTAAACCTATATAAAGGCCCTAAACTTGTTTATATTCAATTAATTAATCAATGGATTAATCAATGAAATTTTTTTCCTAAACCTGAGAAATGTTCTCTCCTTGAGAATTCTCAGAACCTCTTGGTGAGAAGTCAAGAAATCCCAATTTATCAATTTTTCCCAAATCTTCCATCAATATCCGTAAATCTATCCCGTCCTCCATCAAATAGATCATTATAGCATAGAATTTATCCTCTTCTAGCCATCCCATTTTAGATGCATTCTATATGATATTCTGTAGGTCAATAGCTCCATCCAACCCATCCTAATTTACCAGTTTTGACTTTTCATTTATTGTGGATAAAAAGTATTGTTAAAAAAAGTATTGTTCAGATATACCATTTTATTTTCAAGGGCAGAAATTCGAATATTCAAAAAGCAAAATTGAACATAGGGACGCTAAAATCTTTATCGTAAATTCCTCTGGGAAATAATAGAAAATTCTGTGCTAGTACCAAGCTTTATCTTGCTTTCTCCATGTTCTTCGCTGTAACATTGTCTTAATTTCCAGATCTAAACTGCACCTTCGGATCATAATTTGAAAACTAGATATGACAAGCTTCCTGCCCTAACCCATAATGTTTGTCCATGGGGCATCTACATAAAAATAAAAGCACTTGAGCAGCCTACGCCCCTTAGAAAGTGTCTGGATTTGCTGATAAATCAAGTAATTACAATCTGACCATATGCCACACATCTTTCGATCTATAGCTCCGTCTTTTTCCTTCTAAAAAACACATGTGAAATCCCTTTTATTCTGATTATGCCGTTTTCCCTTCTTTTATTCCTGTTGTTAGATCTATTCAATAACCAGTACAACGTATCCCTCCACCGTAATACAAGAACTTCTAGATAGGTTTATGATAGATCCGAGAAGATGAATCTATTAAATTGATAAATCAAAGTAGCGACAAGTAGAAAAGCTAGATAATTGAATACAAAAAGGTGTATTCTCCTCCCAAGACGCCAATAAAGGACATCCGCACTAGTCTAATCTATGAAGTTTCTCAATATCAAAATAATAGCATCCCGACAAAGTGACGGCTAGCCCTCCATATAAATAATAGAATTTAGGGTTTCTAGGCCAAAGGGGGCGCGCGACTAGAGGGGCTGGTGGGTCTGGGCTTGGGCACGGGTCCTCCGGCAGGAGTAGACCCGTGTCCCATCAATACTCCCCCCAAAAAGCCACCTTGTCCTCAAGGTGGAAGTCTGGAAATCGCGTCGCCATCTCGTCCATATCCTCCCACATGCTCTCATGCTCTGGCAAGCCCTTCCACTACAGCAACACCTGGCACTCTCATGTGTCTCTATGCCGCACTCCTTTTAATGCCTCGGGCTCCAACCTCACCTCCATATCAGCAGTAATGGTCTCCGATAAGAAAGAGGAAGGTGTGTGGTCGCCAATAGCCTGGCGCAACTGTGAAACATGGAACACTGGGTGAATAACCTATCCTGGAGGCAATCTCAGTCTGTAGGCCACCTGTCCAACCCTCGACTCAACCTCGAAGGGCACATAGTATCGTGGTGCCAGCTTCTCATTTTTCCTGTGAGTCAAGGATCTCTGCCTGTAAGGTCGCAGTTTCAAGTACACCATGTCCCCCACCGCGAACTGCACGTCACGACGGTGTAAGTCTGCTCTCGCCTTAATGACCTACTGTGCCCTCGCCAAATGGAGCTTCAGCTCCTCCAAAATCCGATCTCTCTCCGCCAAGTACTACTCCACATTCGAAACTGGCATCGTCTCGTGTCCATAATGTAGTAAGTGAGGGGGTCCCTGCCATAAAGAATCCTGAAGGGTGTCGTCTGTGCTGTCGTGTGATATGATGTGTTAAACCAGTATTCCGCCCACGCCAGCCAACGAGGCCACTCCTTGGGATTATCCGAAATGAAGCACCGCAGATAGGTCTCTACACTCCGGTTTACCACCTCCGTCTGTCCATCGGTCTGAGGGGGTAGGCCGTGCTTCGTTTCAACACCGTTCCCTGCAGCCTGAAAAGCTCCTGCCAGAATCTACTCTGAAATACCTTGTTTCGGTCCGAGACTATGGACTTTGGAGGTCCATGCAGACGAATGATCTCCCTCGAAAATACCTCTGCCACCGATACTGCGCTGTAAGGATGCCGAAGCGGAACAAAGTGTGCATACTTGCTGAGGCGGTCGACCACAACAAATATGACGGTATATCCATCCGACGTCGGCAACCCATTTATGAAGTCCATGGAGATGTCCTCCCATACTCGATCTGGCAAGGACATCGGCTGTATTAGTCCTCCTGAGGACATCACCTGGTACTTGTGACGCTGGCACACGTCACACTCTACCACCATCCATGCCACCTCCTTCATCCCCTTCCAGTAGACATCCCTCGCCAATCTCTGATAGGTCTTGATGACCCCAGAATGTCCTCCGATGGCACTGCTGTGAAACTCTTGGAGTATGGCCGATTGATATGCGGATGTCCTCGGTGGCACCCGTCTCCCCCAATATAGTAGCCGTCCATTCTGAAGAGAATATCTCGGAAACTCAGTCGACCCCTGCAGAAGAGCCTCTCGTATGCCTGCTAACTCAGGGTCCTGCTCCACCTCTTGCTGTAGCGGCCCCCAGTCCTGAAGTACGGACACTGCTAGTGCGGCCAGCTTCGCCTCCTCTCGCCGTGATAAGGCATCAGCCGCCTTGTTCTCCAGCCCCGGTCGATACTCGATCTCAAACATGTACCCATCAACTTCTGCAGCCACTTCTGATGCTCCTTTGCTACCATCTGCTGCCCTAATAAATACTTCAGGCTCCGCTGATCGGTGCGTATAAGGAAACTCCGTCCCAACAAGTACGGCCTCCAGTTCTGAATTGTCAAGACTATGGCCATCAGCTCTCTCTCGTAAACCGACCGCAGTCGGGCTCTAGCTGTCAACACTTGGCTGAAGTATGCAATGGGCCGCTGCTCCTGCATCAACACTGCCCCTAGCCCGTGCCATGACACATCCATCTCCACCACAAAGGGCCTGAAAAAGTCTGGTAGTGCCAAGACCGGCACTGTAGTCATGGCTTTCTTCAGAGCCTCAAAAGCTGTCGTCGCCTCCTTCCTCCAGTGGAACTAGTCCTTCTTCAGTAGCTCGGTCAACGGCCAGGCGATCGTCCCATACCCCTTCACAACCCTGCGGTAGTATCCTGTCAAACCTAGAAACCCCCGCAGCCCCCCCGAGAGTGGTGGGGCGTGACCAGTCCAACATCGCCGCGATCTTTCCCTTGTCCGCTGCAACCCCATCTGCTGACACCACATGTCATAGGTACTCCACATGTGGCTGTCAAAATAGGCACTTCTTCCTGTTCGCCACCAGCTGATGGTACTGCAACTCCGTAAACACCACCTGCAAATGGTCCAGATGCTCCTCCAAGGTGCGACTGTACACTAGTATATCGTCAAAGAAAACAAGTACAAATCACCTTAGGTACGGACAGAATACCTTGTTCATGAGTGCCTGAAAGGTTGCTGGTGTGTCCGTCAAGCCAAAGGGCATGACAAGGAACTCGTAGTGGCCCTCATGCATCCTAAACACCGTCTTGGCCACATCCTCCCGCCGTATCCTGATCTGGTGGTAATCTGATTTGAGATTTATCTTGCTGAACCAGGCTGCCCCATGTAACTCGTCCAGGAGCTCGTGTATCACCGGTATGAGGAACTTATCTAGTACTGTCTCTTTATTCAATGCATGGTAGTCCACACAGAAACGCCAGCTCCCATCCTTCTTCTTCACCAGGAGCACGGGACTGGAGAACGGGCTCACACTAGGCTGAATCACTCCTGCCTCCACCATCTCGGCTACCATCCTCTCAATCTCGTCCTTCTGGTGCTGGGGGTACCTGTAGGGTCTGACACTGATGGAGGAAGCACCCTCCTGCAATACTATGACGTGCTCATGTTCTCTCGGCGGTGGCAGACCCCGAGGCTCCTGAAAGATCTCCTCAAACTGCTCCAACATCTGCTGCACCTCTCCCGATACGGTATGCTTCCCACTGGTCTCTGCGCCTCCTTCCTCTATCAAGGTGTACACCTCAACCAAGTACCCTCCTTCCTCAGTCTGTAAGGTCCTCAGCATGGTCTTCAGTGACACTACCACTCTGCAAAGGCTGGGATCCCCCTGAAGGGTGACCGCTCTCCCCTCATCCTGGAACTCCATCCGCAGAAGTTTCCAGTTCACCGTCATCTCCTCCAGCGTCTGCAACCATGTCATGCCCAGGATGACATCTATGCTCTCCAAGTCTAAAGGTAGAAAGTCTGCCCTCACATGTATCCACTGTAGGGTCAGCACCAACCCCCTGCAGACCCCTCGACTACTCTCCTTCCCCATCCTCATCATCACACTGAAGCTCCCGCAGTCGGTCAGCTGCAGTCCCTACTGGTCCACCACTCTCCTGGAGATAAAATTGTGGGTCGCCCCACTGTCAATCAACACGGTCACCTCCTGCTTGCCGATCTCACCCTCAACTTCATGGTGTGGTTCGGTGTGAACCCTACCACGGAGTTAAGAGACGCCTCTGCCACGTCTATCTGATGGCCCTCGGGCTCCTCCTAATGATCAGCGCTTTCGTCCTCGACGTCCTCGTCTACGTCGTCATCCTCCAACAACAGAACTTGTAACTAACGCCCCGTGCACTTGTGGCCTGGCGTGAACCTCTCGTCACACCAAAAGCATAAGCCTTTCTGACGCTTCTCCCTCATCTCAGCATCTGACATCCTCTTGAACTGTCCTCCTGCTGGGGTAGCGCTACTCCTCTCCCCCGTCTTCTCCCTGCTCGTCTGCTCTGCCCCGTGGTGGTCCCGGCTCCTCCAGCACCAGACGAGGTGCCCCGCTGTATCTGGCTACTGTAGCTGCTCCTGACTCTTCTATCCTCGGTCTGAAAGTCCTCTACCAGCTGCGCCATCTCTATGACCTCGGAAAGCCCCCTGGGCTTGTAGGGTCTCACTGCAGCTCGAAGGCTGGGTCTCAGCCCCTTCAGGAAAGTGCCCTCTAGTGACTCGTCTGAGACGCCGTGTACTCTCCCCGCCAAGGTCTCGAACCTCTCAATGTACTCTCGTACTGGTCCATCCTGCATGAGGGCATATAACTGCTCGTGAAGGTTTTCCAAGCGGGGATCTCTGAACTTCTCCAACACGAGGTCCTTTAACTCCTCCTAAAAGCGAATCTGTTGCCTCATCTCCTTCCACTGGTACCACCCTAAGGCTTTCCCCTCCATGCAAATGGCTGCCGCCTCCAGCTTCTGTGCATGGGTCATGTGATGCGCTGCGAAGTATCTCTCCGCTGTGAACAACCAGGCATGCGGATCCTCCCCTTCGAACAGTGTCATCTTCAGCTTCCGCACCCTGCAGTATCCTTCAAAGTGCCCCTGATCGGGCCTCCCCTCAATACGGTGATGTGGACGATAGTGCTGCCGCCTCTCATCCTGGGTCTCGTACTGTCTAGGTGGCACTCCTCCGCGACCACCATAGTCCCCTCGAGGATCTTCACGCCTGTCCTCAAAGTCATCACATCCCGCGTCATCTCCAAATTCATCCCTATTACCTCCCCCGTCATCGTAGTACTTATGTCCCTCCCCGGGGTCAAATCCACCACCAAAATCACGCGTCGGGTCCTCCAAATAGGGCCGAAAACCCCTCTCGAACTGCTGTTGTCGCCCGTGCTGCTTGCCGGATGCGTCGGAGGGCCGCCGTGGCCCGGCAAAAGTCCTTCGGGGGGGTGAGGGCCCGCGGGACCTGGGCGCTGCTGCCCAGGGGCCCTGCGGCCTGTACCAGGGCCGCAAGGCCCTGGCGATGGTCGCCCAGGCCCGCGGGGGCCTGGAGATGGTCGCACAGGCCCGCAAGGGCCTGGAGATGGATCTCCGGGCGCCCGCGGCCTGGGGAGGGCCCCGCGGGGGCGTCAGGGGTTCGTCGGCCCCTGGCGATGCTGAGGGGCCGCTGCCGCCCATGCCGTCGTCCAATGGATCCGTGGGGAGCCCCTCTGCTTTTCGCCGCTCGTGGGAGCGACGGCTAGGTTCGCCATCCACCCTCCTCGCTTCTTCCGCCTTTCGTCTGATACTTTCGCGGTAATCTTCCTTCGACGGATCCCCCTCGTCCTCTTCGTGTGATCCATCCTCCTCGTATAGTCGATCCGTCTTCCAATCCTCTTCTTTCTCCTTTCCCTTCGTCAAAGATGCCGCCTTTGATGATGAATTAGGGTTTTTCCCGCCTTGGATGCTCGCCGTCCATAGATCGGTGAATTTGTCAAGTTTGTATCCTTGTTTTGATTGACTCGTCTTCAATTCGTTGATGGATTCCATCAGAGACTTTATTGATTCCTTGTTTTCCTTCAACGATCTTTTTACCCCCTCAAGTTTGCCGTTTAATTTCTCCTCCAAGGTGTCATATTTGTCCTTCGATCTCGTCGTTGGGGCCGCCATGGATCGTCATATGCTCTGATACCAAATTGATAGATCCGAGAAGATGAATCTATTAAATTGATAAATCAAAGTAGCGACAAGTAGAAAAGCTAGATAATTGAATAAAAAAGTGTATTCTCCTCCCAAGACGTCAATAGAGGACCTCTGCACTCGTCTAATCTATGAAGTCTCTCAATATCAAAATAATAGCATCGAGATAAAGTGATGGCTAGCCCTCCATATAAATAATAGAATTTAGTATTTCTAGGTCCGGGGGGGCGACTAGAGGGGCTGGCGGGTCTGCGCTTGGGCACGGGTCCTCCGGCGGGAGTAGACCCGTGTCCCATCAGTTTATCTTCTTCTCCCTTTCTTTCTTTGCTTCGAAGCAGATGAATTCGCTAGCTAGTCCATTTATCATTAACATCCTACAACTGCCTCGTGACACCTCCCAACTAAAACATAACAATCTTTCTCTTACAGAAAAAAGCAAAGACATTCTGATCGTCTTATTGTCTTTAAGTTATCCAACCACATCTAATATGCTATAGCTTGCGAGAGGCAAGCATCGCATCCCCTAATCTAGAGTTTCCACCGAAGGTTTATGTTTCTACTTTGTAGGCACGGACTAACAGGGAACATGAGCTCACAGATTCTCTGGCTTGGGACTTCCAGAGCTTCAATTGAAGAGCAGTGCAAAGTTCAAGCATATATGTGTACCTAGTTGGATTAATGAAGAGATGGATCCAGGGAATTCAATTATCAAGCAAAGGCTGCATGATATACAACAAAATGTAGAGTTTTCCTTTGTTCTTGCCTATCTATCATTTTCCCTATTTTAGTAGCTGTGTTTCCCCCTATTTTAGTAGCTGCAATAACGAACTTGCCAGCTGCCACCTATGATTGGAACACAGGAGCATTATATTATGAAGTCTGTCTGCTTCTTGACATCCTATTTTAGATGCATTCTACATGATATTTTGTAAGTCAATAGCTCCTAGCCATCATAATTTACCAATTTTTGACTTTTCATTTCTTGTAGATAAAAAGTAATGTTAAGAAATAGCACCTTCATTTCTAAGGAGAAATTGATATTGTAGCAGTATACTTGAACTTGCGGAATGTCAAGATCTTTAAAAAGGAAAATTCTTTGCTAACCAAACTACCCAAGTTTAGCTTGCTTTCTCCATGTGCTTCGCTATAACATTGCCCTAATTTCCAGGTCTACACTACATCTTCTGCAAATAATTATAATACTAGCTATGACGAGCTTCCTGCCTTAACCCATAAAATTTGACCACAATTTTTGCATCTTCAGAAGAACAAATGTACTTGAGACATCAACCTATTCCTCTTAGAAAGTGTATGTTTTTGCTGATAATCAAGTAATTACAATCTATCCACATGATCCCATCTTTCAATCTATAGGTCCATCTTATTACTTGTAAATAACTCATAACTCATCTGAAATCTTGTTTTTTCTAACCATGCAATTTTCCCTCCTTTTATTTCTGTAGATTATTCAATAACCAGTACAAACTATCATCCTGCGGTGATACAAGATGAACTTCTAGATAGTTTTATCTACACCCTCTCTTTTTCTGGATCGGCTTATAAATTCACTAGCTAGTCCATCTATTGTTAACATCATGCAACTACCACTTTACACCCCCAGACTCAGAATCATTCTCTTAAACAAGCAAGGAAATTCAGACTACCTTTTTCTTAAGTTATCCAACATCTCATATATTTCATTTTGCAAAAGGCAAGCATGGCATCCTCTAATCTATGGTTTCCATAACGAACTGAAGGTGCTAAAAGTTTATGATTCTATTTTCTTGGCACCGAATAACAAGGGACAGGAGCTCACAGATGCTCTGGCGTGTTACTCCAAGAGCTTGTATCTAAGAGCAGTGTGAAGTTCAAGCATATATGTATGATATTGCTATGTACCAACTTGGATTAATGAAGTGATGGATTCATTTAATTCAATTATCAAGCATAGATCACAGGACATACAACAAAATGAAGAGTTTTCCCTTATTATCGCCTATCTTTTTTCCTATTTTAGTAGCTGCAATAAATATCGAACTTACCAAATATCATCTATGGTCGGAACAAAGGATCATTATAGTATGGAGTCTATCCTCTTCTTGCCATCCCATTTTAGATGCATTGTATGTGATACTTTATAGGATAATAGCTCGCACCCATCTTAATTTACCATTTTTGATATTTCATTTATTGTGAATGAAAAGTGATGTTAATATATAATACCTTCATTTCCAAGGAGAGATATTCAAATGTTCAAACAGTAACTTGAACTTATGGAATGCCAAAATCATTTTCTTAAATACATTTTCTAAAAAAAAATTCTTTGCTAGTAACCAAGGCTTCGCTTTCTTTCTCTATATGCTTTGTTGTAACGTTGTGCTAATTTCCAGATCTAAAATGCATATCCTGATAATACTGATAAAACTAGCAAAGTAGCTTCATGCCTCAACCCATAAAATTTGACCCTAGTTCTTGCATATCCAAAGGAACAAAAATACTTGAGACATCAGCCTATTCCCCTTAGAAAAGTGTCTTTTTGCACATAAATCAAGTAACTACAAACTGACCACATGCCCCCATCATCTCCCGTCTACAGATCCATCTTATTCCTTGTAAATAACATATATCTGAAATCTCATTTATTGCGATTATGCAGTTTCCCCATTTTTATTTCTGCTAATAAATCTATTTATTAACAAGTACAACCTATCTCCCCACCATGATAGATGTATTGCCTACAACGTTTGAGATGAGTACACAAATGGGAACATGTATGCTTATCTTCATAAATGGTCGGTTTCTACTTCTCCAAGAAATTTCTTCATTTAATCCTTTTGCTTTATCAATGTACTTGTACTATTTATCATGAGGATGTACAAAAGAAAGTTCCAAGAAAAATTCGAAGGCATCTCCAAGTGTTTCGTTCTGTCATTACTCTTTTCTCTTTCTACCCTTATCTCAATATTCTTTGGTATGGCTTCTTTTGCAATCGAAGCATTAATTCTAGGTTAAATTAACTTGCAAAAACGTGAGAGAGAGAGAGAGAGAGGGAAGTACGAAGGAGATGAGCAGCTATACTCCAAGTGGATGTACCTAAAACTATTCCTTATTTTCCCTTTGATTTCTCAAGAAAACTAGTAGAATGAAGAGCTGTTCAAGTTGAGCACAGGACAAAAAAGTATGTCCTCTCTCCCTCCTCCTGTTCCAATTTTTAAAGGATGGGTTGTAGCCTGGTAAAAGCGATACATGAAACAAGACCACTTGCTCTGCAATGAGCTTTACTGCAATTATTTTTCAGATATGCTCAGCCTACTTTTTCAACCCAAAAAAAGTATGTATACCCACTTCCAATCCCTATAAGCCAAGTTCAGACTGGTTCGCATGGCTTGGTCTGAAGCTAACTGATGTTTATTATATTATGCTGGAAACTGTAACGCATGACATTCCAAGTTTAGCAGGCTATTATCAGATAGGTACGGCCAATTCAAGGTTCAACTAACGCTTATTGGTATCAGCCAATTTTCTAAATGTCGTCTGAAAGCCGTTCAACAGCTGAACTTTGGTTTCCACTTCTCACCAGAGTTCCCATAAGCACGAGTCTTTCATTTTCTTAACATGTTAGCAACTTTTGAAAATTGTAACATGTACATGATGTTTGATCTTCATATTCCAATCATTAATTTAGAACCTAACCAACAAATCCGTTCCATTGAAGACCATGTTCACAAGTTATTCAGATAAACTTGATTCTATTTGCTTGAAACAAGATCATTCACAAAAGTCTGAAGGTTACCAACAAAGATTATGAGTTAACAAAGGTGGCATAAATAGTAATGCAGCAACATATTAACCGACGAGGAGGATCACTCACCAAGATCATACCCATCAATGTGGCAGTGCATCCAATCATAAGCACTTTATCACTTCGTTTATACCATGTCCAGACTCCTGTGCAAGTTCCAGTTATGAGACCACCCAAAATAGTGCCCATCAAAAGAACTGCACCAGAGCAATCATACGCAACAAGTGCTTCAATGCCAGTGGACTGAAATAGCTCCCAGGCGTCCCTAGCAGAGTGATTGAAGCCCTTGCCATTGACTGCAATCTGAATAAGGAAGAACCATGCAAGCCAAGATTTAATAAATCATTATGATAAAGTAGTTTTATATATCATATATACTAAGACATGAGAAACAAGTCATGTAATATCACAACCCATTGAAGAGAAAGCTACTTCATGTTAAAATCATATGAGTGACACCTAACAAGGACAAAGCGTCCATGACTAGCTGCTGTATGGATTTTCCACGGGAACATCTAACCTCCTGCTCCTATATGGAGTACTGAAAGATCAATGCAGAAAGTAAGAGTGGCAGATAGAAAGAAGATTAGAGGAGTACAAACGTTCAAGGGAGATAATTGGGAGATTGCAAAACAAAACTACCATAAATAGAATGATATATAATCCCATGTAGGACCCCCCCCCCAAAATAATAATAATAATAATAATAATAATAATAAATAATAAATAAATAAAAATCCCTTTAATTGTGTAGTTTACCATAACTCTGCTTAATGAATCAATCACACATCCGACTCTGATGACTAGCACATTGTGACACCGATAGAATTTTCTAGGTTTTTGATGATAAAAATAGGATCTGTAGGTTTTTTCTTGGGTTGTGATGGATAAAGGATAGGATTTTGGGTGGAAAGGTGGGGTTTTTAGGGTAAAGTAAGGGGTTTCAGGGCTAGAAAGAGAAACTTTGGGGGGGAATGTCACTATTTTATTCATAAATAACTGAAAATATAAAAGATACAATATGGTGGCCACATTAATGAGGTGGACCGCTCTCCCAAGATGCCAATTTTAAAAGACGTCAGCACTCTTCCGAAGATAGAGCAAATTCTCAACATCTTCTCAATAGTTCTCTCAAAATATGCATGAGAATCACTCATACTCCTAGCCCCATATAAGTACTAAACTGAAAATAAGAAAATTACAAAAAAGACCCCCTAAAGCTGAAAATTATGAAAACGACACTAGAAATCCAAAAATTACAAAAACGTCCCTGATATGCCAAAAATACAGATCTATCATTACTTTCCCCCCAAAAATCTATCATGTCATCAAAGTTGTGCATGAAGTCTATGACGGCCTTACTCCAAGTGGAGATGCTCATCTCCCACTGGCTCTTCTTCCTCCACCCCATCGTCTTCATCCTCCTCTATCAACAATACTTGAAACTTGCGTATGCCACATCGGTGTCCTGGGTAAACCTCTTATCGCATCAGAAACATCACCCTTTCTGCCTCTTTTCTCGCATCTCATCATCAGTTATCTTCGTAAACTATCATCCTGGCTATGGCTCACCGTGCTTCTTCTTGCTGAACTAATCTTCTCATATCACCAGCTGGTTGTGAAAAGAGAAGCCGCCCCGGTCCCTCTAGATCTCCGCTCCTCCGTAAAGTGATCATCCACCAACTGTGCCTAGCACATAGTACGTATCAGTCCCCGATGTTGATGGAGGCTGAGCTCTGCTTGTATATTGGGCTTGAGCCCCTTTATGAAGCACCAACTCAATGTCTCCTCAAATATGTCTCTGGCCCGTCCAGAAAGTGCCTCGAACTTTCATATACTCCCTGACGGAGTCATCCTGCTTCAGTGCTAACAGATGCTCCTGAAGGTTTTTCCAATAGGCACCCCGGTACCTATCCACCAGACGGTCCTTGAGCTCATCACATGATCGGATAGGCTCCCTCTGCTCCCTACATAGAAACCAAGAAAGCAACTCTCATTTGAAGCACACAAGAGCCGCCTCCAATTTCCACTCCTTCGGCATGTGCGTCACTGAGAAGAACATCTCCGCTCTGTGAATCCAACCATATAGGTCATCTCCCTCAAATATAGGCATCTTCATCTTTCTTACTCGACTGTCCACCCCCAAATGGTCCCTGATTTGCTTGTCCTCCTGCATGTCTGTAGTAAGGATGATAGTAATGGTCACGCCGTACCTCCCGGAGACACTCATAGCCCCTTTACGGGCCTCGTCTCTGTCTCCACGCCGCCCTAGACATCCTCCTCCCTAACGTCGTCACCAACATTCTCCTTGAAACCCTAGTCCTCGTCATAATCCTCTTGGAACTCCTCGTAAGCTGAAAGTACTCGACATCGTCACGTCTCTGATGCGTAGCGAAGCCCGTATGGCCCTTGAAATTCTTCCACGTTGTCCTCAGATCCTGAAAGTCGCTGAAAATCATCGTCGAGGTCTCGACATGCGCTCTAGACATCGCGCGGCCCAGGATGCTCCACCCAAGTCTCGGCGGGCCTTTGGCGGGTCTCCAGGGGCCTGCGAGGGCTCTGGCGGCCCTGCATGGGGCCTGCGAGGCCCCAATGGGCCTGCTGGACCCCTGCGAGGCCCTAGTGGGCATGCAAGGCACCTGTAAGGCCCAAGCGAGATTGCAGTCCCCCTGTAGGGCCCTGGTGTGTCCCTGCAGGGGGGACTACAGTGCATAGGCGGTCCTGCAGGCCCCCGACAGGGACTGGCTGGGGCTCGCCAGCCCTGGGCAAGGCTTCCCCAGGGCCAGTGAGTCCCTGTGGTCAATAATTTGGCTCGATGTCATCCATCTCGTTGTCTGCCGCTTTCTCAAAGTAATTGTCAGCGTCCAAGAGCAAACCTTCGACAAAATCTTCCGCTTTTTCATCCTTTTCTTCAAAGACTTTGCCATTTGCCCTAGATTAGGGTTTCCTCCTTCATTGGATTGTGTAACCGTTATGAATCCCGAAATTTGTTGTGAGATTTGTGATACTGCTTGTGCTAGGGCTCACTTCATGCCGTCAAATCTTTGCTCCGCCAATGCCCTATCTTAATCCATTGTCGCCCTAATTTCCTCCATGATTTTCTTCAAAGTTTTGATCTCGCCGTCGTACTTTTCTTCCAAAGTCGATCTTGTCCTTGGATCTCGTCGCCGACATGGATCGTAAAATGATTTGATACCAAATTGATAGGATTTTCTAGGGTTTTGATGATAAAAATAATATTTTTAGGGTTTTTCTAGGGTTGTGATGGATAAAGATAGGATTTTGGGTGGAACGTTGGGCTTTTTAGGGCAAAGAGATTTTAGGGCTAGAAAGAGAAATTTTAAGGGAAAGTTGTTTTATTGATAAATACCTGAAAATATAAAAGATACAATATAATGACCACGTTAAAGAGGTGGATCCGCTCTCCCAAGACGTCAATTTTAGAAGGTTCGCACTCTCTCGAAGATAGAGGGAATTCTCAACCTCTCTCAATAGTTTTCTCTCAGAATATGCATGAGAATCTCTCATCCCCTAGCCCTATATAAATACTAAACCGAAATAAAAAATTACAAAAAAGACCCCTAAAACTGAAAATTATGAAAACGGCTTTAGAAATCTAAAAATTACAAAAACGTCCCTGATGGACAAAAATGCAGATCTATTAGACAGACATATACTCAAACAGTCCGGGCAATGTGGCATGAGCTTCTCTGTCTTGGCCAATGTTATAAATGACAAATGTCGGATTCATGGTACCCGAGGGGGTTCCATATCAGATAGCAAATATAAAGCAACGTGTAGGAAAAATTAAGCAAATATTGAGCGCCATAGTAGATGAAAGATAAATACCTTATGTATATAAGTATTACCAAATGTAATGAATATGTAGCGTCCTACTTGTGGTCTATCTAATAAAACTATTAAATCCAAACATAAAACTTAAAAGTTAGCCAAAAAAGTCATCATAAAATATTTCATTTTTCATTTTACATATATCATACCGTATTGCATGTTGCAAGTCTGTAAGATAAATGTCTCTGAATGCAAGAATTAAGCTATTACACATAATAAATATACCACAAAAATCTGGAGAGTTAATAATAGAACAAATAATAAATAAGTACTTATGATTCATGAAGGTTGGGAGGGCTGCCTCAATGGTCGTGGGGGCTCGTTGAGGGTCGAGGTTGGCCAGGCTATATTAGCTTCAGAATTGGTTGATGTAGTTGGCAAGCGTCAATGAAAGGATGTGAGCGTCGATGAATGTCACCAAACTAAGAGGAGCTGGGAGGAGAGATTTGGATGTTTTTCATAAATAAGATGAGAAATCGATCAATTTTAGCACCGATTATGTAGTGTATTGACCTTAAAACCAAATCAGTAAGTTGATGATGATGTATATTGGTCGATATGAATTTCAGACAATATACATCGCATTGGTCCAGTATGGCAACCATATCAAATGAAATCATTGATATTATTGTCTATATGTATTGAAATCCATTCAAATTGTATCGCAAGATATTAATAACAATGGTAACCAAACAAACTATGATTAATATTTTACTTAAAATAATAAACATAAAGAATAAATACATATCATTGGTCCGGTATGGCAACCATATCAAATCATCTGATATTATTGTCTAATATGTATTGAACTCCATTCAAATTGTATCGCAAGATATTAATAACAATGGTAACCAAACAAACTATAATTAATATTTTAACTTAAAATAATAAACTTAAAGAATAAATACACATATACACAAGCAATTGCGACACTATTATAAATTTATAATTCACATGCAAAAAACCATGACAAAAATATATAGAACAAAATATCAGGCGACATGTCCCGATAAATTGCATCCTCTCATACAATTTATAATGCTACAATATGCCTAACAGAAATACTTGATTTGAGTTTATGTCAAGTCCAAATGACAACAAGACAGCCTAAGTTCTAGATATCTCTCTAATTATCATTTACTTTTCTTTCTATAAGGTTCTCCTTGGGGTTTGTGAAAAAGTGCTATGCAAACTAATAATCTCCCATGTGTACCTAAGAATACAAGGCATCCTACTACAAAGCAGAAGACACAAAAATCAAGGCCTATCTCTAGTTTGTTTATATGTTGAAGGATGATTTCTTTCCGCATAATGAAATGGTGCAGGAGTTGAATGAAGCATTACGAGTAGAATATGGTCTGCCATCAAAGGACATCACACTCACACATTATTGTGCCCATGTAGGTGCACAAGCAGAAATATAAATCTTGATCACATGTTACCTTTCTAAAGTTTTCTAAAGTTATCTGGCAACCAAAAGCTAACTGAAATAGTTTCCTACATAAGAATTTATCGCATAAAACAAAACTGAAAATTATTTAGAACTTTCAAAAGTAATTTTAAAAGAAAAGAAGAGAATGTAACGAGATTGCGATCAGACTCACTGTTTGACGCTTGACGCTGTAAAACCATTACTTGATCTACCAGACTCATTGATCTAAGTTCCCAAAAAGGTGTAGAGTAAATACACAGCAAAGGAAATATATTTTCCTTAATAAATGTGCCCATGAGTAACATAATAACATTTGATATTAGGATTTCGGAAATTATGTGGCAGGTCAATTTGACAAAATGAGCTTGTGACAGAGAAAAAGTGAGCCCCACCTACTTTATCACATCCGATGTGACACATGGTGTGGACCTTTATACCCTCTTCCTCTGGCAAGCTCATTTTGGCAAAAGGACATGGAAACTCATATGCATGAATAGTTCTGTTGCGAAGCTCCTCATATATATGAACTTTTTTGTATAGCTACTCTGTGTCATCCATATTACATGGGGGTTTTCCCTCACGGTCGGGACAAATCCGTGGGAAAACCCCGCACAAAAAATTTGTCCGCATAGGACAAACAGACAGCCTAGATCGCGGACGATCCGACGGCTTTTGCAACGCGCGCTATGTGCCCGGGGCCCACAGTGCCACGATGGGACTTGCTTGGTGCCCGGGTGCATGACCGGCCTGGGGGGCTCGCAAAGCGTGTCCCCCTTAACAAAGAGGCATGCGACATCCTCATATTTACGGGGATGCCACCGCCCTGGGGTTTTTTGGCGTTTTGGCCCCCGGAGAATCCGGTATTTACATGTTAGCCCCCGCTTCCTCCTCCTGAGTTTTTCTTCTGGCTTTTATGCCTCATTTTTCGGGTTTTTAACTCCTTCGCTTTATCGTTCCTACGACGAAGACCGACCCAAAATTTCTTTTTGTTGTCGGTATTGCGCTCGAGAGACTACTGTCCATGTCGTTCTTGTGCCCAAGAGATGACTGCCCCCGTCGGCATTTCGCCCGTGAGACGGCTGTCCAGGTCGGTTTTGCGCCCGGTAGACGACATTCAACGTGCCATCCGAGCATCAGCATTCGCTAATTTATATAAATAATAGTTTTGTTGTATCACCGGCACATCCATGCCCTAATTTTCAACCATGTGTACTGTCTCTCATATGAAAATATTTTAAAACAACATTCAGTTGAAGTTTTGAAAAACTACTGCTACATTCATCATTTCGCAATCAACAAGAGAGATGTTTTTCATGATTTTCAAGACATTAGGACAACATCAGTGTTCAACTATGTAGTGTTGATTAAGCAGGAGTTTGGAACAAGTAATGTCATGCTGGATGCTATAACTAACCACTTGATTCTTTGCAGAGTGTAAACCTTAAAAATATAAACAAATCTGATTTGCTAGCATGCAATACCTTCACTTTTTGGGTGACTTAAGTGTTGGGAGTGACTTGAGACGTGTTCATTTTCCATTGAACATATCATGAGTTGATGATGTATATCTTTAAACTTTATGCTAATAATCCATAACTTTAACTTTTAGGAGGAATCAATTCGTTTGGGAAAATGAAATTGGAGCATAATATTGCTTCAGCAAAATCAAACATTAACATGCTAGTAGGAAACATCAGTATGTCGCTGGACAAGATAGCGAGTTTCACGGACTAAAAAGATTGTAAGACTTATAAACTTAATGCTGGCTTTATAATTCTAGCTGAATAGATGAAAATAGTTTAGTCATGAGCATGAGAGAGGGTCTCAATAAGGAGCAAACAATATAAGGAATGCGCACCTGAACATATGCATACTTGTTGAAAAAACGAACTAGTGTCTCCACAAGGTGAAACAAAAAGTCAACACAACAGAGCAAGCACTCATTGTTGTATATTTTTGATCGAACTCCTCTGATCTAAAAACATTTGAAGTAAAAGAAGAAGAATCAGTAATATCACTGCTGTAAAATAATCAGAAAAATCATGATTTTAACAAGATGAAATTCCTTGTTAAAAATAATGGACACAATATATCCAAAATTAGGTTAGCAGATAGAAGTACCTCCCAACGCAACGTACGTATGGTAGCAGTAAAAAGTGATCCATAGCAGATGCTCCCAAAAGAAGTAGTCAAAGCATAGCGCAATGATTTTACTAATGGTTTTGGAGGCATTGAGGCTGCTCTCCGGCCACCATGGATAAGAACAAGAAAAACCATGCCAGATACTATAACATGTACTGTATTACAAAACACAGCACCAGTCCAAAATAAGCTCACCGAGAAGACCTGCAAGTACAGAAAGCAAAGGAGGATGTCAGATGCAAGGTGATTAAATATGCAGTTAACAATAGCACAATATAAACAGTGGCAGACAAAAGAGAAACTTGCCAGCTCACCACAAGAAGCCACCAGCTTCCACCATAATCCATGTTTAAAGCAATAACACCAGCTACTCCAAAAGACCACAATGCCATCCAACAGAGCATGATAAGCAGAAAGAAACAGGCTACATACATCACCTCAGGAAGATCCCAAACCATCTTTACGGCCTTTTGCAATACTAACATTGTGAAGGGAATCCTAGATAAAATGTTCAAAGAAAAAAAAGAGGCATAATGTCATTGCTGGATCACAGCACACGGCGGTATATTCAATTATTTAGTTATTCAAGATAGCAATCACCATTAAAAATGGTTTATTAAAAAGTCATGAAAATAAACCAACCACCAAACCACAGAGTGAAGAAAGAACAAGGAGCCATATCTTGGTTGTTTTATTAAGTAGTTCTTATGTAGTTTCTTTAGCTTGGGAGAAATAAGCCAATCTATGAGTTAATAGACTGACTGGAAACACACTTTCGTTTTAGGGGGAAGGAAAATCTTTGGATATTTCAATCAGTATTTGTACGAATATCCTTCCTCCCTCATATATGTGTCTGCATTTACGTATGCATGTATGTGTGTAAGCATGTGTGTACGTGTACACATGTGTGTATATTTAAGCATGTGTGTATGCATGAGTATGTAATAGGGGTGTAAATGCAAACAGATATTCCACAGATTCAAACACAAATTACTGCTATTCACATTCACTTAGATGCATATCAAATCGGATTAAGATATTTCGAATATCTCCTTAATCATTATAATCATAGTTTTATGTTAATCGATGAAAATCGATACCTACAATACCAGGTTCAAAAGAAATATTACTAATTTACAGACAGGAACTACTTACAAATCGATTATGTAAAACTCTTATTATACATACATGATAGTAATGCAATCAAATGTAATATGTACCTTTGATAATATTGTAAGAAAAATAAATAATACATATTTGTTAAAAATGGAGTGGATATTAAACGGAGTAGATTCTACAATAACGGTATCCACTTTGCTTGAAAAGCAGATACTCACGGATGGATTTTCCATGGTGTCAAAAACAAATTATAGCTATCTGTATTTGCTTCAATAGGTGCAATTATGAAGAGGATCCGAATAATTCGGATATCCATTGACAGCCCTAGCATGTAAGCATGTATATATGTATGTTTACAAGTTTATTTAAATAGGACTATTAACAGAAACTTTGGTAATGGCAGAAATCATATTAATTATAACTTCAAAAGATTGATATCATTGACAAATAATTCATTTGGTTATAACTAATTTTCACTTAAATAGTACTACTGAACAGAAAGTAAAATTATCACAAGTCAGGTTAGCTCAATGTGGATGTCACGATGAAAATTAATAGTTTATTAGCTCGATGTGCATGACATTTAAGGTGTACAATTTATGTAATAATAAATTATTCCTATTTAAAAAAATCAAATTTCTAAGCAATATTTTTCTTTCTTTTATCACTTGGGTTTTAGGAGAGTAAAGGCCACAGGTAACAGGTTACTTATATTGATCACTATTAATTAGAGTCTATAATTGAAGCAATAATGGGGTAACACTAGTAGCCTTAAGGCTAATGTTTCTCACAAGTTTCCCTTGGCCTTGTAAACAGAGTGTTTGAATAAAACTCTCTCCAACTCCCTTATGCACACTCAATGGTTCTGGATTCTGAATATTTTCAATGCTAATAGGCCATTGTGAGAGTTATTTGACTCAAGAGGCTGTGTTGTTAGTGCATTGTGCAGTGTCGGATATTTGAGGTTATTTTATCACTACAATTCTGATATCTTGGAGAGTCCATATGCGAGTCGAAATCAATTTTTCCGAGTGCAAAGCATGATCGACTTAACCATACAATGCCGGCTCTTCATCTTTTCACAAACAATTAAATATATCTAATTAGTCCACATAAAAAGTTAACAAATTTTATTTCCAGTTAAGCAAAAACAAACATTTAAAATAGATATAAATAGTATATCTAGAAATAATTTTCTTATTATTATAAGTAGTTAGGTCTAATAAGCATCAATTTTTTTTAATACAACCTACTCAAGCAGTATCATAAACCAAACGTTTTTTTTCAATTAAAACTATCATCACATGGATTAAACAATTTGAAACATTTAGAACCATTTCGAAGCAAAATGTATCGATCTTCTACTCTAATGTTGAGGCCCTGAGGGAACACATTACAGCTCAATGACAACTGGAAAATAGGTAAAGCATTCCATCAATTCTAAGATTTCTATTACCAATTTTTTTTAATTTTTTAACTAAATATTAATTAAAAATAATATCAGTTAGAAACTAATAGTTTCCCTAAGTTGCATAACAATAAATTATCAAACTGGACACAAGAAAGAAACAAACTACCTTATTGTGACTATAAAACCGCAAATAAACCATCACATAAGCCATCATTAGCCCATTTCCTTACTAATTAATGTAGAATAATTAGGATCATCATTTAACTTAAAACTTTTTTATGTGTGATTATAGTATAATTAACAAAAATTCTACATGAATGAAAATATTCAAAGACAAAGAATTGTTAAAGAAGATTAAACAAATTAAATTGTTAAACAGACTTAATATTTATGTATCATAGGCTCACCGCAAAACAAACTTATAGTGATTAATTAAAAGAAAAAGTTCTCTAATTTGAATAAAAATAGATTGTTTAGATTTATATAAGAAAAAAAATAAAATATTTAATGTGTGACTATCGAAAGGTAAAATTTATTAGAGGAACTATCATCGAACAATACCTTGCTAATTAATGCAAAATAATTAAGATTAAAATTTCATCCATGTGCGACTTAAATTTAAGAAAATAAATATTAACAAATCAATGAATATATATTACACTCGGTTTCTGGGTAAACTGCGCATGTAATATAATTGATAATGTATACATAAGTGTACTTGAATATGATTAGTAGACAGGAACATGTGTCATACTTTGACATGGACACGATGTGTCGTACACGTAAGTTCTCCCGTCATAGATTAAAGGACATGTGTATGCATGCATGTTTTTTTACCACAATAGCATTTATTTAACTCATAATGTATTTGACTCAGTGGCATGACCATCCTCCATGGTTGGAGGTCAGAAGTTCAATCCGTGGGTGTGTAACTTTAGCCTTGGGAGCCAAAATTGGTATATGTGTGGGACCTGTGGTACTATCCAAAAAGTTGAAGTATTTGGTTGTTTATGAAAGCACTTAGTAGTAAAATGAGATGTATATACCATTTACTAAGGTAAAACCACTTTATCTTTGCATATTTGTTGAAGAAAATAAAGGTTTTACACCTTTTAGAAGTGTTCAACACAGACAAACACGCATGTCGTGTCCAAAAGTGTCGAAATTTTATTACAAGAAAATGTCCCATATATCATAGGTAGTTGAGCATTTTGGTTTGTCAGATGATTTCTTAATTATTTATTAGTGTATTTTTCATCTATCATTAGTGATGAAATCAAAAATAATGTGTGTACATGGATACAAAGCAAAGTAAATTACAATGGTTATGAACCAAAGGTACTTTACGCAAAATGACATTACTATGCAATATGCATTGTAATGCAAAGTAAGTCAAAATAAATCTATTGAAGATTTACTAGACACCTTTGATATTTTATAGCATTTCCAATAATATAGAATCCATATATTTAGATTAGAATTGAAGTCGAATTAGTATATGATTTTAATAATTAGGACTTTGATTAAAGTATTTTTAAAGGCTAAATTCGACAAGGATTTATTTTCCACAATTGGTCTCCTTTAATTGTACGTTGTCATGGATTAAATTTGTCCATGATTTAGAATTTTAGTTGCATTAGAAGTATAAATCATCCATGTAAATAAAGTTATGTTGTGATAAAAATAGATACTTTAGGATGATTACTCATGAGATTTGCCCAGTTAGATGCTATTTTTCTCCATCATCCTTGTATTGACCAGGCATTTCAAATTATCTATATTTTTCATATATTTTCTTGAACTTTTTGTATTCACATGTTGTAATGCCCCGTTCCTTCCCCTCCTTTTTTTCTCTGGGCCCAACCCAAGCCCGAGTTTAGCCCATGCTCTCCTCTTCTTTTCGTCTATCCGAGCCCAAAAAACTAAGCAACCCAAGACAAATCTCTCTCCTCCCTCTTTGTCCTTTCTTTGGTTTTTCCGCGAGCCAACACCCCCACCCAAACACTAAGCCCAGACCCCAACTAAAAACCCCACCGCAACCTCTCTCCCGCCGTCGCCTCTCTAGCCCTCAACATCTCACCCTCTCCTTCTCTCGCATCGACATCTCACACCGTCATAGAGGGAAAATCGACACGATGCCCTTTGCAAAAGCGGCATCGCCCTCCTCTCAACCGCTTTCACCGCCTCCCCAATCAAATCTGCCGCTCCCCTGTCCAATCCGAGGCCATCATCGCCCTCTCTCTTTCCCTATATATTCACATCTTTGTCTCCAAGTGTTTTCACTTCAAAAAAGAAATATTTCTCTTCCAAAAATCTTAGGGTTTCTCTGATCTGAGCCTTGGTCTTGCTTTGATTTTGCATATGCTCCCTCGCTCGAGCAAGCCACAGCCGATCGATGGCACGTCGGCTTCCACAGCCGCACGATAACGTAGCAGCAGGGCTCGACGACCCCCGATGCTCTTCAATTTCGGTAAATTCACTCTAAATTCTATTTTTTGGTTTTAATTACTTTCTTCTTCTTTTGTTGTGATGTATAATTGAGCACTTAGGGCTTGCGACGACCCTCGCTGTTGCCACTACCACTGCCATGGCTGTGCGTTGAGGTTTAGCTTGCTGTCGTGACTTCTATAGGTCATGACTGACCTAAGACTTTGCCCTCTCTGTTGTGACCCATGTGTGCTGCCCTTGCCCCTGTCGCGGCTCCCCGCCACTATCGTAACTGCCCCTTGGCCCTGACCTCCTGCAGTGACTTCCCTTAGGGCTTCCACCCCCTATCATGGCTCTTTTTGGGCTCTTATCCCTCTATCATGACTTATGCTTGGGATCAGCCCCTGCCGTGACTTCTTTTGGGGTTTTACCCACGGGCGTTAGCTATGGTGTTGTAGTGTAGGTGTTAGTACTGGTGATGGTTGTTGGTTTGGTGCTTGGTGATGGTTAGCTTGGTGGTACGGGATGGTGAAAGTTGTCGTCGTTGGGCTTGGTGCTCAGTGTTGGCCTTGGTACTAGTGTTAGTATAGGATCTGGTGTTAGTATTGACTTAGGTTGCTATTTGGACTGACTTAGTGTTGGGTTGGTTCCATGCTTGTCCTGGGGTTCTGTTTGAATGGCCGTGGGGTTCCTTTGGTGTAGGGTTGCCATTTTGGGTTGGCTCGTTGGTTTGGCCTTTGGGTGTTGGGTGTTGACTTTTGGTTTGACCGTGAATTTGAGAGTTGGTGTTGGGTTTGATATTTGGTGTTGGGGTGTGCATGTGATTTACCCTATTGGGTTGGACCTGGGCTTTGTCCTATTATAATTGGACTTGGGACTTGCGTGTTGTGTAGGACTTGGGACTTACCCTCTAGTGTTGGAGTTTGGACTTTAATCTTTTGACTTGTCAGGACTCGTGTGCTTTTTTGTGCGTTTTGCTGGATGGACATAGGACTCATGCTTTCCTTCATACTTATATTTTCATGTGTAGCTTTATTGCAATTGTTCCTCCCCCATGTTATTTCCATGTTTCAGACTACTATATTACTTGCAGCATGTTAACCATGTTTTGGCTTACCATACCACTTACTGTAAGACCTGAAACTATGGAGAAAAACACTATGAATGAATAGTGTTTTATGATAATTAAAAGGAATTTACGCCTATTAAAAATCACAAGCAACCAAGAGTGCTGAATGAATGAAAATGAGACAACACAGAAAATGCAAATGCAAACAAGGTATGTACCCTGCTTCGGATTTCTCGAGTCAATTCCCGACACCCTGAAATCCTACTTCAATCCCACTAGAGATTAGTATCCACTAATATACACTCTTACCAAATCCAAGTATGTGTAAATCCAATACATAATATCCTTATTCCCACAACCCGAGAATAATTCACACTCACAAACCGAGAGTCTCTTCTTACAAGAGAAATAGAAAGAAACGAACTATTCAATATGAAATAAAACACAATACATAATATACTTTTACTTAGAAGTGAGGCAAGGGAGTGTGTGATGTGCTCTAATTAGATAGATAGAGCACTTACTATACGTGTCCAACTGAAGAAGACAAGCAATGCCAAGAGTGTGAACTTTAGAGCTTAAGTTGCAATTGATGAATGAGAGCTTGAGAAAGTTGGAAGCTTTGAATACTAGTGATCAATGAGAATTAATGTATTCAAGAGTTCTGAAATGAATGCCAACATTCCCTATATATATGCTCTCTAAAAATCCCACCAAATCCCCTTAGAAATCTGCAACAATAAATTCTAGAACAGCATGTAACGGGAAGATTTCTGAGTTACCAGACGTCTGGAGAAGAACCATCAAGTGTCGGGTATACTATACCGATAATGAAATAAATACAGTCTAACGACTAAATCACCAGGTGTCTGATGAAGGGTTCCCAAACGTTTGGTTGACTGTTCAGGCACATGTCTGACTGTTTGGCTGACTGTTCAGGTGCATGAACATCAGACGATTTAACAGTGGGGTCAAGGAAAATGAAGATACTAGAATTTCAGTCCGAAAATGTCAGACGTCGTCTGTAGGTCATCTCCCAGACGTCTGACAAACTATTCTGATGCTGGGAAGACATCTTCAGGCTATGTCCTGTTAGGGTTTCTAGGACTGTTCTATGCATGCACATGAATATTCTTCTAGCAAGTATATTCAAGGATTAACAATCTAATTCATAAAGAAGTAAAGAAATAGAAAATATTATATATTAATCCTCTTCACTTCCTATTTAATTTTTTGAGTCCATCACTTGATTTCCTCACATCATCAGATAACTTCATCATTGCTTTTGATATAACATTGATCTAAATTCGACGATACTTTAATTAACTACAAAATAAGGAGTTAGTTACAATTAATTATGTTTGCTCATCATCAAAACCAAATTGAGGGATCCAATACTCAACACTTACGGCATGTTCCCCATGTTCTAGATTATTTATCTCTTACTGCTTGATATCCATGTTTGAGAGGGTTATATCATTTGATGCACGACTTCCATATTATAGATTGTCACAACACTCAATGCATGATATGCCACTCGATGCATGTTATTGATTATGTTGGAATCTCCTGACATCAAAACCGAGAAATATGCTTGGATATGCTATGATGAGAAACATGATCTTGAGCACACTATTATCATTCATGTACATGACATGTTATGCCGCCTTACAAGTGGCATATCTTGATACTGAGCATGTCGGCGTCAAACTCTTGAACATTACTAGAATTATGAAACATGACTAGACTTCACTCTCATAGCACACCAACCATATTAGCTAGTTTTGATGTACCTGTCTAGAGACTTTATTTTATGATGCATGTTCAACTAGACAAATAATGGCCCCGTAAAACCCATCCTTGTACTACATCACTAAGACACCGAGAGATGTACACTTGACATACACTTGTCACTACAGTCTCACTCAGTTTTGGTGTAAATCATATTAGTGAGAGTGCTGAAGCGACAGGATCCATGGTCCTAATTATATGACCGCATCATATGTTCCGGCCGGGTCGCATCATGAATTCGATGGACTCCTATTGGTATAGCCAGACTTAATTGTTGAGTCCCATCATGTTTATCTTCTGAACACATAGCCCCTTCCTGTTGTTACTTTGGGCCTGGCCCAGATGAGCGCCCCTATATGGTACGAGCTAGACTCTTGGTTGCTTGCTATACTCTTCAATATAATTCACGACCTATAATTGGTATAACTACGAGAGCACTGCTAACTTACAATTTAACTGAGATCCAATTGGCATGCTTGTTTCTAGCATGCTTGCTTCTAGTACTATTCTTGTTACTTGTATTCCTGATAATTAATTATTCTTACCATGCATGCCTATCTTTTCATACTGTCGCATAATTATCTATTCCCGATTTATTTTTCTGCCATGCTTATTTACCATACTTACCTGTCAAATTCTAGAATTATTGTGAATTTACCTTTGACTACTAACGGCTCTGCATCTCGTGGCACCGTTACGAGTCACATGGGAATACGAGGAGACCCCAACGTGTTAGGATGATGGGATGGCTACACGAGGCACGAGCTATAGAGGAATAGGTCAGGAGTGGATTATTTTATGTATTTTATTTTTACCTCGAGACATTGTACTTCTCTTTAATGTATCCAAATTGTATTTGAATGAGAAATTGATACGTGTATGTTGGTACATGTCTACTGGTAATCAGCAGGACCTGTAAATTTTGCAAATCAAAATGGCCCCAATGAGGTGTGTCTTTATACTTGTCACATGTTTCCTAACTTGATGTTCGTGATATGCTATCACATATGTGGCTGAGGACAATAGAGTACAGAAAAGAAAAAGTACGTTTATATGTTAATAATATCAAGAAGTTAATAAATACGACTGGACTCAAATACTCACATCCACGTTGGCACCTTTTATTTGTTCATGCGCTTATTATCAGATCTCATGATAATATGCGTATAATTAGAGGGAGGCTCAAGATTTGAATAGAAATATTCAAAGCCTTACCATTTGGTCCACTCTATTAAATGTAAACAATAAACACTGCAAACTAAAAGCAATTTGTATAATGACGGGCATAAATTAGCTTTAGTTATCATTATTATCCTACAACGAGGTTGCAAATTTATAAAAGCTCTTCTAATGGGAAAATGAGAGACTACTGTGTGTCATTGTGTACGGTGTATTCTGCAGCCTACAAAACACAAGCCTCCTTTCAAAGTTAAACAAAAGGCGTGCAACTTGTCTAGTTTAAAGGGTTTTGAAAGAGAACGGAAAGTTAAAGCTAGATCTAAGGATTTGTTTATAACGCGATTTTTGGAGAATAATTAGTGATCTAATGATAGAGAAGAACTGATCTAGTGAGTCACAAAAAAGGATAAATCTAAGGATTTAGATAATTATTAGGGCCTTACACCGAAATGATGTATGCACCCACTCATAAGCATCTTACATAGAATTTGATACATTTCCGATTTATGATAAAAATGTAAATTTTATGTGTTTTTGGGGTGAAAGGTGGGATTTTTAAGGGAAATGATGGATTTTTATGGATGTGGAAGAGACTTGGGCAAGAAAAGAGGGATTTTTATTGATGTGGAAATTGAAAATACAAAAGATAACTAATCTCGATTCGAGAAGAGGCCTTTCTCCTAGCTTTCTATTCGAGATGAAAGCCTAAAATCTCTCGGGGTCACCTTGGACAATTTTTCTCACAAACATAATCAAGCCTACCCAATCCCTAGCCGGCCTTAACTATAAATAAAAGAAAATTACAGATTTGCAACATTTACAAAAAACCCCCTTAAAAACTAAAATTTCCTAAAATGTCCTTGTCGGGCCACAAAATCCAAAACACATCATCACTCCGCCCCTGAAGAACCACATTGTCCTCAAGGTGTTGCGTGAAGTGCGCGGACGAGTTATTCTAGGTGCAGGTGCTCCTGATCCTCCTCCTCGTCCACCTCCAGCATTACCACGCCCTCTTCATCCTCCTCTTCATCCACCATCCGTATCTACAAGGTACGGTCGCCACACCGGTGTCCTGGAGAGAACTTTTTGTCACACCTGAAGCATAATCCTTTAGCACGCCTTTCTTATATGTCGGCGTCTGTCGTCTGCCGCATATGTCCCCTGGTCGGGCCTCAACACCCTTCTCCTTGCTGGACGATGCCCCGTCTGTGGCTGTCCCCCCCCGGTGGCCGCCTTCTGCCACATACAAGTTCCTGCCCCCGCAAAGAAGGATCTCCCCACGCCCGTCGAGTCTTCCTCTCTTGGTCCAGTCTGTCCTCCACCATCCTTGCCAGGCTCATGCATTCTCGTAGATTTGCCGGTCTCTAAATCCTCAACTTCGATCTGATGGTGGATTTCAACCCTTTCATAAAGCATCCCTCCAGTGACTCTCCTGACACCCCATGAACCCGGCTAACTAGCATCTCAATTTTTTTTAATATAGTCTCTCATGGTCCCTTCCTGCCTCAGAGCATACAACCTCTCAAAAGTACCTCCCGACCGTACCTCGCAGAAATGCTCCAGCAGTAGCGTCGTGAACTCCTACCAAGTGCAGACATGCCGGTCATGTTGGGTCCATCGATGCCACGACAACGCTTCTCCTTCCAGGTAAACCCAGCTGCCCTTAAGCCAATCCCCCTCCGGAACCATCGATACCTCAACCACTAGCAAGTTGGAGGAGAAAGAGCTGAAGGTAGCAACCACTCAAAACTCAGAATTGCTCAGAATTGCTCACCGAACACAACCACTCAAAACTCAGAATTGCTTAGAATTGCTCACCGCACACAACCACTCAACCGTGCCCACGTGCATTGCTCACCGCACACAACCACTCAAAACTCAGAATTGCTCAACGCACACAACCACTCAAAACTCAGAACTGCTCACAGCACACAACCACTCAAAACTCAGAATTTCTCACCGCACACAACCACTCAAAACTCAGAATTGCTCAGAATTGCTCACCGCACACCACTCAACCGTGCCCGCGTGCATTACTCACCGCACACAACCACTCAAAACTCAGAATTTCTCACCGCACACAACCACTCAAAACTCAGAATTGCTCACCGCACCCAACCACTCAAAACTAAGAATTGCTCACCGCACACAACCACTCAAAACTCAGAAAAACTCAGAATTGCTCACCGCATACAACCACTCAGCCGTGCCCACGGGCATTGCTCACCGCACACAATCACTCAAAAGAGAGGAAGGAGCTGCCCGAGAGATCACGGGAGGAAGGTGATCGCGAGATGAGATCGGATCCACCCAGTTCTTTTAATGCGTCAGTTTCGACAGGCACAAAAGAAGTGATCGGCAGAGATGAAGAGATCGCAGGCGAACCCTAGAGAACTTCGCGAGAGGAAGGAGCGTGAAGCGTTAATGTAAAGGAGAAGTCTGAAGGTGATTTCGTCATTTCCGGTCTGTGAACTGAGCACAAATGAGTTTTCAGTCTGTGCACAGCAGCAAAAAATTAAGAGGTATGTGAACTCAGCAAATAGGTCTGTCCGAATAGCAATTCCCTTTATTATATCTACCCCTTTGTCCTAGTAGGACAATGTCAATTTGGTAAATCCCTATTTTATAGTATAGATTTTATAGTATAGATATCCACTATCGACAAAGATAAGTAGTCTTTTGACTCCAAGGCAATTTGCATAAAACTATCACCACAAGGCTCAAAGGAAACCGTTTACGGGTATTTTCTCACCGCTGAATTGTTGACCGGAGGGTGGGAGGTCAACGCGGTCAAGGGGGACGAGCGGGACCTCCGGAATCGGTTGAAGGCGCGTTCGCTCGGTGAGGAACGCGCGGATCCTCGCGTTGGCCTACCGAGGGGTAGCCTCGACGGAGCGACGACCTCCTGATGGTGGAGACGAGCGGGCTCGGGTACGAGGGTGCTCGACTCTTGCTGGGAAGATGCTGAGGGGTAGCCTCGGTGTCGCTGGATCTCCTGGACCTGAATATGCAAGAGAGCTCGTCAGGGGGGGTCGGACCTTGGTTCCGACCGATTCCCCTCCGATGCCAAAGTCAAATCGGGTCTGATAAGTGCTCGGTGGGATTGGGCTTGGGTCGCAGAGAGACCAAGCATCGATCCTCGGGCCCAGCTATGGAGGAGAAGTATGTAAAGGTGGAAGGTGTAAGAAGAGTTCGTATGAGATACCTCCGTTGTGGATCTCGGAGATCAGCCCCCTCTTGAGATGACGCCTCTCCCCCTTCATATAGGCGAGTCATCCCCCGGTGTAATGAGCCATGATTGCCATCATTGATGGGGGATGCTAAGTGGGAAATGTTGTCCCCAATAATTACCATGCTTTATGGAGGGATGAATGCCATGAAGGCGGAGTGATGGCATTGAAGGTGTAGTGATGGCATTGAAAGTGGCCGCCATAATTGGCGAGTGATGGCCATGAAGTCGGGCCATGATTGACGAGTTATTGCCATAAATGTGGCTGCCATATTTGGCGAGTGCCTCCTCAATTTGTGGAGCGATTTCCTCTCCTACAGATAGTGGACGGTCTTTTGGACATTCGTCTTGGATGGAGAAGCACGACCCACCTGTGAGATCCCTGGGCCGGAGTCCAAGGCCGTAGTAGGCTGGTTGACTGGTCATGGTTGACTTGGCTCCTTTTTGGACCCGGTCAAAATGGCTGTATCAATTGCCCCCATCTTCTGAGCTCTACCGTTGTTGAGGTGGAGGTCGGGAGATGTAGTATAAGGGGGAGAAGTTACTCCTTTTGTAAATAGTCCGACTTGCGGAGTCAGCTAGTGGCAATACTTTGTCGGTCCGGGATTTGTTCGGTGGCGAGGGGTGTGACCCCTCGATTTACGGCCGACGAAGGAGTGGGTCGACCAGCTGGAGAAGTTATCCCCAGCCTTACGGTTGATGTGGTCGGTCTGCTAGGGGAGTTGCCCCAGCCTTATGATCGACAGGTCGATTGGCCCGCTGGAAAAGCTACCCTCCGTCTTACAGTCGATCCGTTCGTTCGGTACGAGGAGAGTTGCACCCTCGGTTTACGGCCGACGAATGAGTGGGTCGGCCAGCTGGGGGAGTTGTCTCCAGCCTTACGACTGATCTGAGTTCCAGTTCCAGCTTTAGTCTGGATCCTAGCTCCAGCTCCGGCTCCGGCTGTCGTCTAGATCCCGGCTCCTGTTCTGGCTCCAGCGCATGTCTGGGTCGGCCTCAACCTGGATTGGTTGGCTTCATCCGGGGTCGGCCTCGGCCTGGACTGGTCGGCCTGCTCCGGTCGACCTCATCCGGGGTCGGCCTCGGCCTAGACCGGTTGGCCTGGACGGTCAGCCTCGGCCTGGACTAGTCGGCCGCAGCCCGGATGGGTCGACTACGTCTGGTCGACTCAGAGCCTTGACATGGAGGCTCGGATGTTCGGCATGCAGGCTCGGAAAGGAGTCCCGGATGTTCGGACGCTCGGCATGGAGAAACCCAGTATCCGGCCATACAAAATTCACTCTGCTCCACATCGTCTCCCTCGTCAGAAGACGACTCTTCCCAAAATAATTGCTCCGCCTTATCCCTAAAGTTTAATCTTTGTCCAAGAATTCTCCCGCCTCTCCTCATCAGACAACAACTGAAATGTTCAGGGATCTGCTTTAGGTCCCTGCTGCAACTCGTTGAGATATTCCTGGAGAGTTGCGCCAGCGAGTATGTTGTCGACGAACCGCTCCCGTTGGATGCGATTTCTGCGACAGTCTTGACTACGAACCACGTGCATTGTCGATGAACCGCCACATCCTCAGAAGTTTGGAAGCGCGGCTAATAGTCCCGGGGACCACTGGTACTCGAGCTCCTCTAAATATGTTCGAAGAGCTCCAAGAGGTCGATACGACGATCGGAGGTTGGCTGAGCATCCAGAATCTGCTCAGCAGGCTGAAGCGCAGAGCTCCCGAAGCTCGTTAAGGTCGGTCGCTCAGCCAGATCGATTGCCCCTCAAGCTCGGTGAAGTCGGCTGCTCGATCGGATCAGCTGCCCTTCCAAGCTTGTCACGGAGACGTCACGGACTCGACTGGGAGCTACTCGGATGGGGGTTCTCGTTTGTCCTCTCAAAAATCTGAAGCAGGTCGAGGCGCTGATGAACGGCACGCAACCGGATGATGACGCATAGGGGGGAGAGAAGCGGGACGATGACCGATCGGGCTCAGCGCATCTGAGGAGAGGCAAGTTCTCATGTTCCGATCCCTACCCCTTATGAAGGCCCGTTTGGATTCTCCCTCTCTCCTGATCGGATCGAGTGTAGGGTTTCATATTCATCCCATTTTTATCCAAATGGACAGTGCTGACGTCAAGTACCACTACTTTGTCAGTAGCCTTGCTTGGGCCACCGATAGTCGTTCTCTTGAGCAGGCCTTCAGCGCCTTCGGTAAAGTTGTTGACTCAAAGATCACCAACGATCGGGAGACCATGATATCGAGGGTGTTCGGGTTTGTGACGTTCGGCACGGAGCAAGCAATGATGGATGCCCTTGAGGGGATGAACGACCAGAACCTCAGTGGGAGGAACATCATCTTCAGCTAGGGCCAGTCCCATGGCAGAGGAGGTGGCGGGTTTAGAAGCAGAGGTAGAGGTGAATGAGGGTGGTTAGGGTTCACCTTTACACCGATGGGACGCTCGATCTTAGTCGAAGGCATATCTTTGGACAGTGAGGAGATGCATGATGTGTCTCGAGCTCGGTACGATATGGTCGCCTTGCTCCGCTACGCTCGGCACGACCGATATGCTCGAATGTTTGGCATGGGGGCTCGGCGTGATGCTCGGCTCGGCCCTGCTATGCTATGCTCGGCTCGGCCCTACTATGCTCTGCTCGGCACCGTATGCCCAGCTCGGCGTGATGCTCAGCTCGGCCCCGTTATGCTCTGCTCAGCACCGAGTGCCCAGCTCGGCATGATGCTCGGCTCGGCCCCGCTATGCTCTGCTCAGCACCGAGTGTCCAGCTCGGCATGAGGAGCTCGGCGATCGGTTTGTTAGGGAGGAAAGGAGGCCGCTGTTGAAGCCCGCGTTGTGGTCCGATGGGTCGGAGGCAGAGGCGACGACGACGTGAAACAAGCAGTGCACTGGGAAGGTCCTCGAGCACTTTTCTGCTGATATTGCTCATTTCCAATAGAATTATGAGTGCGAGAGGCCCCAAGGTTGGGACCTGATGCTTTGACTCTTGAATGTTGTTTAAGTGAGATCGCCGGACTCAGGAAGCACGGCTCGCGTCGAGTGAGAGGCGATGCCGGCTTTGGCCTTCGATCTGGAGCCATCATTGGCAGACATTGCAGCCGTCATCGAAACCTTCAGAGGCTCTAGAGGCTCTAGTGGATCTTCTGTATTCAACAGCCAGACATTCCAGGTGCTACCGAATAAGATCAGGTGGGTGGGACACACAAGCAGAAAGTGATCAAGCTAATAAATTGCCATTGCTTCTTGTCTGGACTCCGGTTCTCGTCTCGTGTTCTTCAACAGATTATATTATTCGACAAGATCCTTGAAGAAGTCGGCGAGATCACCAACGGGGAATGGCGACGCGCTTCCCAAAAACTGGTGAGCAGTATGTCAGGACCCCGGGAGGATCAGGTTGGAGATCGGAGAAGCGAGTTCCCCAAGCCAGATCGGCAGGTTTATGGGCCGACGACGGGATCCCCAAGTCAAATCGGAAAGACCAGATCTCTCCATTGGGTTCGGCTGGGGATACCCCATGGCCACCGGCATCCCCTCTTCTCTCCATGGCCAGATCTCGCCGTCGGTGAGGGACAGTGAGAGGGATCTCTGGTGATGCGCTCTTGTCGCTCGCCTCTTCTCTCCGATCTGGGCCAATGAGCCTGAGATCATTGATCGGGTCATCAAGCATGTGCCCACTGTGCCTGCCTCGGATGCTAGTAGGGTTCCAACCGATCCCTTGAATGAACCACCGGTCAACTGGGGTTTTGCACAGACGCAGCTTCGTCTTGAGAGCTCAGCTCTTTGCCTCGATCTCCAAGGGCTTTGACTGGGAGTAGATGCGACCAGAGTTTTTAGCTTTGAGCTTGGATTTGAGCTTCTTGATGGTGATTTGGAATGTCTGGATCTGAGACGAGATTTATATGCTCCGATCGACGTCTTACGTTGACGGCTCCGGCCTCTCCCTCGTCGGAGTGGACGCCGACTTGGGTGAAGCCGCGCTCGTTGAAGGCGTCTGATCTGAAGGCAAAACCCCATGGTCGGACGTGGGTTGAAGCCGCGCTCATGGGGGCAATGGTGCAGGCATCTAATCGGATGCCCATCGCCCGGATCTTGGCGGATCCGGATCTGACGTGGGCGAGGAGGGAGGCGAGTAGTGGGAGATCGACATCGACGCGAGATTTCTGGAGTCTGGGCTCGATGGATCTGGTGCTCGACTGGATCACCCCAGATGATGCTCCTCGCATACGCTGGTTGAGTGCTCTACGAACAAAGATCTCGGTGCCCTCTCTATTGAGTAGTAGATTGGAGGGCATAGACTCCCAGTCTCAGTCAATGGCATGGTTGGGGTCCGACAATGAGCACGCGGATCTTGGAGATGGAATCGGTGGAGCCACAATCGCTCGATCTCTCCTTGGCCTCGCCGGATGTCGGCCCTAAGCAAATCAAGGATGTCGACGCGCTTTCCAATCTCCTTCTAGATCGTGCACCACTTTCGGATGTATATATCCTTGTAAAGGTGCGGATCCGGCGAGACAGAGCGCCAACGAAGGCAGGCGAGCGCCAATATATCTTTAAGATGCCTCCCCAGTACAAGCCAGTGCCCTCGAGATTCCTCAGGAAAAAGGTGTTTCCTCCCTGGGGCTTCGTGCGGCCTTCTTTGGTCAATGTGATAAAAGTTTATCATGCATTGTTAACTGGAGGTGTCCTGTCACAAGCATCAAGACTTGCATAGTATTGGAAAATAATGGAATTATATAATTATGCGACTAATTTTGAGATTGTATAGCTCCCTGAAGGTGTTGCGGTAAAATCCAACGCTTTTCTTCGCGACGATGCTCTCGTCAAGTAGAATGGCCTGCATCGACTAAGCTGATGGTATATCATTGGTGGGACGAATCCTCTTCCATGTGATTGATAACATGGGTGTTGACTCGTGTTCCCACAGACGGCGCCAAATGTTTACGGGTGTTTTCTCACCGCTGAATTGTTGACCGAAGGGTGAGAGGTCAACGCGGTCAAGGGGGATGAGCGGGACCTCCGGGATCGGTTGAAGGCACGTTCGCTCAGTGAGGGACGCGCGGATCCTCGTGTCGGCTTACCGAGGGGTAGCCTCGGCGGAGCGACGACCTCCTGGTGGTGGAGACGAGCGGGCTCGGGGACGAGTGCGCTCGACTCCTACTGGAGAGACTCTGAGGGGTAGCATCGGCGTCGCTGGATCTCCTGGACCTGAATAGGCGAGAGAGCTCGTCAGGGAGGTCGGACCTTGGTTCCAACTGATTCCCCTCCGATGCCAAAGTCAGATCTGGTCTAATAGGTGCTCGGTGGGAGTGGGCTTGGTTCGCGGAGAGACCAAGTACCGATCCTCGGGCCGAGCTATGGAGGTGAAGTATGTAAAGGTGGAAGAAGGTGTAAGAAGAGTTCGTATGAGATACCTCCATTGTGGATCTCGGAGATCAGCCCCCTCTAGAGATAACGCCTCTCCCCCTTCATATAGGCGAGTCATCCCCCGGTGTAATGAGCCATGATTGCCATCATTGATGGGGGATGCTAAGTGGGGAATGTTGTCCCCAATAATTGCCATGCTTTATGGAGGGATGAATGACATGAAGGCGGAGTGATGGCATTGAAGGCGGAGAGATGGCATTGAAAGTGGTTGCCGCCATAATTGGCGAGTGATGGCCATGAAGTCGGGCCATGATTGGCGAGTTATTGCCATGAATGTGGCTGTCATATTTGGCGAGTGCCTCTTCAATTTGGGGAGCGATTTCCTCCACTACGGATAGTGGGCGGTCTTTTGAGCCTTCGTCTTGGATGGAGAAGCATGATCCGCCCGTGAGATCCCTAGACCGGAACCCAAGGCCGTAGTAGGCTGGTTGACTGGTCGTGGTTGACTTTGCTCCTCTGGGCCCGGTCAAAATGGTCATATCATAAACTTTTTGAACAACCATCAGAATCAATAACGCTTCATATATTCATCAGTCATTTTCTACTAAAAATCTTTCAATCAAGTCCAAATCCATCAACAATACGCAACCCTATTGAAAACAATAATGGGTTAATTGCATAAAAATACCCTCACGTTTGGGCCATTTTTACGTAAATACCCTGAGGTTTATTTTGTGACACATTGATACCCTGTAGCGGAAAATGGGCGGATGATTTTAAATTGGACCATTTTGCCCCCCTCTCTCACGTTTGGGCCATTTTTACGTAAATACCCTCACGTTTGGGCCATTTTTACGTAAATACCCTGAGGTCTCTTAACTCTTTCTCTCTCTACCGATTCTCTCTCTCTACCGATTCTCTCTATCTATCTCTCTCTGCTGATTCTCTCTCCTACCTCTCTTTACAAATTCTCCCTTTCTCTCTATATACAGAATCTCTCTCTGCCGATTCTCTATCTCTCTCTCTACTAATTCTCTCTCATCTCTCTCTCTCAGATTCTCTCTTTCTCTCTCTACCGGTTCTCTTTCTCTCTCCCACCCAATTCTCTCTCTCTCTCGGGTGGGATGGTGCATTGGGTGGGTGGGTGGGTGAGTGTGCGTTCATGTGTGGGGTGGGTGAGTTGTGTGTGTGGTGTGTGTGTGTGGTGTGTGCATTGGGGTGTGTGCGCGTGGGTGGGTGGGTTGTGTGCGTGGGTGTGTGTGTGCTTGGGGGTGGGTGTGTACATGGGTGGGTGGGTGTGTGTGCGTGGGGTGGGTGTGGGTGGGTGTGCGTAGGGTGTGTGTGTGTGCTTGGGGTGGATGTGCGTGGGTGTGCGTGGGGTGGGGGGTGTGTACTTGGGGGTGTGTGTGCTTGGGGTGGGGATGTGTGTGCATGTGTGGGTGGGTGTGTTTATGGGTGTGGGTGGGTGGGTGCGCGGAGGGGTGGGTGGGTTGTGTGTATGGGGTGGGTGTGTGTGTGCGCGGGGGTGGGTGTGTGCGCGTGGGGTGGGTGGGTGGGGTGTGTTGCTTAAGGGGTGTATGTGTGTGTGCATGGATGGGTGGGTGTGGGAATTGGGTGTGTGTGTATGTGTGGGGTGGGTATGTCTGCGTGGGTTGGTGGGTTATGTGCATGGGGTTTGTGAGCACAGGGTGTGTGTGCTTAGGGTGTGTGTGCCTGGGTGGGGGGTGGGGTTGTGTGGGGTGGGCGTGTGTGCGTGTGTGTGTGGGTTGTGTGCATGGGGTGGGTGGGCGTGCATGGGTGGGTTGTGTGCATGGGGTGTGTGTGCTTGGGGTGGGTGGGTGCATGGGCGTGTGTGACCTGTTGAAGTATTGGCTCAATCTGGGCACTATAAGGTAGACGATCACACATGCACTAACCCACCCGAATGCACATGCCCACCCAATACACTCACCCATCCCATGCCCACACCCACCCCATGCACCAACCCACCCCAATGCACACACCCATGCACACACACGCACCCAATGCACACACCCACCCACATACCACATGCACACACCCACATGCACGAACACACCCCAATGCACGAACCCACCCACACATGCCCACACACGCACCCAATGCACACACCCACCCACCCCATGCACGCACCCCATGCCCACACCCACCCCACATGCACGCACACACCCACACACAAACCCATGCACCAACCCACCCTGAGGCGCGTGCACATACACCCCCATGCACACACACACCCAATGCACACACCCACCCCATGCACACACACACGCCCACACCCACACCCCATGCACGCACACACCCACACACAAACCCCTGCACCAACCCACCCTAATGCGCGTGCACACACCCCCACATGCACACACACGCATGCCCATGCCCACACCCCATGCACGCACACACCCACACACAAACCCATGCACCAACCCACCCCAATGCACACACACCCCATGCACACACATCCCATGCCCACACCCACCCACCCATGCACACATCCACACATGCACACACCCACACACCCATGCACGCACACCCTCCCCACACCCATGCACCCCCCCCACCCATGCACACACCCACCCCAATGGACACACACACCTAATTCAGGGTATTAACTTATAGAAGGCTCAAACGTGAGAGTATTAACTTATAAAAGGAATATTCAGAGGTAAATTTGTCCAAATTTCTGTCTTTTGGACGGAAAATTAAAAAAAGGTCTCAACTTAAAAAGTGTCGGAAAACTTTTGGTATATATTCTGAAAAAAATAAACGTCATGGTATTTACGTAAAAATGGTCCAAACGTAAAGATATTTTTCTGCAATTTAACCAACAATAATTAAAAAAAGTCGCTTACCTATCCATGACGGACACGACATACATGAACTGCAGCCCGGCCCCCACAGCAAACGCGACTCCCGAAAAGAAGTACTTAGCCCAAAAACAAAGCACGCTGATCACCGCCAAATACGTCGTCAGGCTATGAACCGATACCTTCATCATCTGCTCGGCCCTGCTCCCCAACAGCAACAGCCACGCCACGGCGATAGCCGTACCGACCCCGCCGGCTGCACCGTACAGCGGCCAATACGCCTCCGTCAGCTCCGACCGCGGCCTCGAAGCGGCGGTGATGTTGGCGAACCGGTCAATGTTGAGGCGGTCGGGCTTCTCGAACCGGTTTAGGCCGAGGAGGAGGAGGACGAACCCGAAGGCGAGGAGGTGGAGGACGAAGATGCAGAGCCAGAACACGTCCCTCCAGCGCCTCCTCGAATCTGTCGCCGCCACGACCACAGCGGTGGCCGGAGAGGAGGAGGACGACAACGCGTCATTTATGTGTTGTTGGCGGTCGGAATCTTGGATCGAGGGGAAAGAGGCGAACTCGGAGTCGGAGCTCATGATTCTCTTTCTTGATTTGTTGTCGATTTTTTGGGGCGGATGAATCAAAGAGGATGAAGGGGGCAATAGACTTGAGGGGATGGGGATTTGAGGGGGAGTGGGCCAATTGGGGAAGATGACTTGGTCTTGAAACACAACTGGGAGTTATTTTTTAACTGAAACGGGAGAGTGGGTTGAGTTTTCAGTTTGAATTTTGGAGGACGGAACTATCGGAAATCTTAAAAAGTAATCTAAGGATATATTTGTCTGATGGACCAGCGTGAGTCGGACAGGACTTCCTCGTATTTGTCCAGCAAACTGCACAATATGCCCAGCACAAGAGTTAGCGAGCCGAAACCGAGTTCGAAGCATCGGCTTCAACTCTTCCGACTCTAAAATTAGAACATGAGAGATAAAATATATAATCTCAAAATTAAAGTCAAATGATGAGAAAAATTGAATGACCTCAACTCTGCCAAATGAGATGTCTATGCAAAAGATTGTGAGGTGGCATTTTAATAACTTTACTTGTATAATGGGTGTCTTCTTGAGTTGGACGGACCTACTATGGCCACTTACGAGTTAGGCCATAGGGTCTTCTCTATTTGGTTTATGAACATCCTTTATGGATATAAAAGCCCCTAGTCCACCATATAGTCTAATTCACAACTTGCGTAGAATTGGATTAGTATTTGTCCTTTTCACATACATGAGCGGATGGAAAGTGTGCTTGTTTTGTGATGACGAGATGTTTATGTTGCGAGATGTATGCCCTCAAGTCAATTTATCTATGTGTAATTGTACAAACATCTTGTTCAAAATTACAGTAACATGTATGGTAAGAATTTATCTAAGTTAAATCGTAATGTAGTTATCATTAAAAACTTAGGCAAAGTCCTGAGACTTAATGCAAGGTCAATCCTGTATCGAGATGAGGATCTCGATCATGTAGAAGTGCTTGACCGTCTGTAACATAAGTCTAGAAACGTTCGTGGTCGTAGATGCTTCGAGAAAAGGATATCGAAACATCGGGTAGAACATTGTGTCTTTGTCTTCACTGTGCAGCAGTGACGATGATCTCATGGTCATTCGACTTGGCGAAGTCGGAGACGAGACACATGTGTTCATTCGAGAATGAGTTCACTGAACGACCCAACAAGAGTTATCATATGGTTATGATTGACCAATCTGTCAATGATAACTCTTAGTGATGATAAGCGAGTTGGTCTTTTAACTTGAGGTCATTGTACGAACATGTACGTGAACGGTGTCACTTAGATCTCTGACCTAGCTTCGAGGCAAGGCCTGCCGAAAGGTTTTTTTGGTTGGGTGACATTTGAAACATGCGAGGAGAGTAATGACCATGATAGGATTCGTTTCTCCCTGATCAATGGGAGTTAGTGTCGTAGTGTCAGTTCGGTCTTTAGTGAAAACTCTGGCCAGAGTATGTTGGAAGATGTCCAACATTATTTGACTTAAGATCGATGGAGACTTACCGGCTTCGAGCTATTGGTGTTGACAGTTTGACCGTACCCTAGGCTTGAGGTTAAACGACATAGTTTTGACGAAGAGACTAAAACTACGGAATTCATCACGGACACAGTCAGGGTGGTCCCGAAAACACTCAAGTCAATGAGTTAACCGCATAAGTATGATACTGAAATAGGGACGACACCGGCTGCTCGTGGTTACTGCCGTCTGGGGCTTCGAATCCCACCTGTAGTAGGGTCAGACTGTAGAGTCTCACATAGAGTGCGCCCTTCGTTTAGTAATAGGTAGAAATTAGGAAGAATAAGCATTCGATGCAAGAGAACAGAAACTGCAAAGAGTTTACAGTTAGCCTCTTCATTCGGGATAAATGATCCTGAGTTCAAGAGGAAGATTTTAAGCTTAGATTGGGACTATTTTGCATATAATGCAAACAGAGTTAAATGTGCCGTAAATTGTTTACGACTATATTTAATGTAATAAACGCATAGAAAAGGTTACCTGTATGACGGGGTCATCCCGGTCTAAACGCAGGTTCAAACCACGCTTAAATCGGAGTTTAAACGAGCCCAATAAACCTATTTAAAAGTGTTTTAAATAGAGAGCCCAGAAGGGGATTAAGCTCAAAAAGCTTTAAGAGTACAGCTTTTTTAAGAAAAAAGGGGGGGCAGACATTTTTTAGGCCCGGCCAAATGGACTGGCATTTGAAAACTTAACGTCCATATGGGCACGTGCTTTGTGCAGGGTTTTCAGGGACCCTTAGGGCACAAAAACTCTAGTCCCGTCCTAAGTCGGACGGAACATAGACAGAAATGCAGCGGAAAATTTTTTACGTTAATCTAATTAACATGTATCCCTAAAGAACCAGACCCTATTAGCCAGGATCTCTGCCAACTTGGGGTGGATCTGACCACCCCAAGAGGGATCTAGCTACTGCGAATAATTAAATGAAAACTTAAACACATACCCGGAATCTCAGCCCTGGGGCAGGCGAGATGTTCCGCGCCGTTTTCCGAGCTGCTCCCGTCCCACGCCGAGCCGCTCCTCGAATCGCTCCGCATCCCGAGGCGATCAATCCCCGTGTCGCCGAGCCACCCACCGCCGAAGAAAGTTTCACGCGAGTGAAACCTCCGCCTAGATTTCGGATCCAGAATCCGAACTCCTTTGCGGCTTTGCCAGAGCCTGCAGGAGTAAGGCAGAAATTTATAGGGAGAGGAGAAATATTTATTTAAGCCTAGATCCGAGCGTGCTCCAACATTTACGAGAGCCGCTCAGATCTAGAGCTTGGTACGAGTTTCGAGGAAGGGGGCAGACCCCTATTTATATAGGCGGCTGACCCCCTCCCCTCGACTCAATTTCCGATGTGGGACTAAAAATTAGAGTTAATTAAATCAAGTTAGTTTGCACTTCACAAAGTGCAAACTTCCGTGAATTTTAACTCACTCACCGTTGAGCTTCAAGATTGATACAACCTATCAATACGACGAGCGTTCAACGGTGAACGCATAGGAAAAAACCGTTCGTCAATTGGAGTCCGTTTGACCACTCAAACATATGTCCAAAGTTGAGCCCAAAGTTGTATTATCATCCAAAACCAGCCGTCACAGAAAAAACACACCTAGGGTTCGTAACCCTAGGGTGGGGCCCCACACAGGGGCCCCACGCAGCTGCTGCGCGCGCAGCCCAAGGGGCGCGTGCTTGGCACGCGCCCGCAGGCGCGTGCCAAGCACGCGCCTCTGCAGGGCGCCTGGCGCCCTGCGGCGCGTGCCAAGCACGCGCCAGGGCGAACAGTGCGCCCTGCGGGCGCTGTTAATTGCGCGCGCGCGCAAAAAAGGATCCGGCCAAAGGCCGGGTCCCACCTCCTTTTTAAAAAAAACTTTTTTTTTGTTTGTTTCTTAAACAAAACAATTATAGGCTGGTGTGTGTGGGCTTCTATTTAAAACACTTTCAAATAGTCTTATTGGGCTTGTTTGGACTCCGATTTCGACGCGGTTCGAACCTGCGAATAGAGCGGGATGAACCCGTCTTATCGGTAACCTTTTCCTTGCGTTAATGTTATTAAATATTGTCTTAAACTATTTAAAACACATTTAATCTCCTTTGCATCAAATACAAAATAGTCCCTATCTAAGCTTAAATTATCATTTGCATCAAATACAAATGATCCGAGGGCATATTCCTCTACATCTCCCACTTGCACTCAGGATCATTTATCCCGAATGTAGGAGATGATTGCAAACTTCTTTTGCAATATTTTATCCCTTGCATCAAATGCAAATTATTCTCCCTAACTCATTTCTACCTATTACTAGACGAAGATCGCACTCTATGTGAGACCCTACAGCCTGACCCTTACAACAGGTTGGGCTCGAAGCCCTATACGGCAGTGACCACGAGCAGTGGTTACCGTCCCTGCTTCAGGAATCATCATTATGTGGTTAACTCATTGACATGAGTATTGTCGGGACCACCCTGACTGTTTCCGTGATGAATTCCGCAGTTATAGTCTTTTCATCTAAACTATGTCGTGTAGATCAAGTCTAGGGTACGGTCAAACTGTCAACCCCAATAACTTGACTCCGGTTAGTTTCTATCGATCTTTTAGTCAAAAAATGTTGGACTTCTTCCAACATACTCTGGTCAGAGTTTTTACTAAAGACCGAACTAACCCTACAACACTAACTCCCATTGACCGGGAGAGACGAATCCTCTCTTGGTCATTACTCTCCTCATACGCTTCAAGTGTCACCCAATCAAAGACCTTTCGACAGGGCTTGCCTCGAAGCTAGGTCATTTGATCTAAGTGGCACCGTCCACGCACAGGTTCGTCAAAATGACCTCAAGTCAAAAGACCAACTAGCCTATCATCACACTGAGTCATCATTGACAGATTGGTCAATATAACCATATGATAACTCTTGTGGATCGTTCAGTGAACTCATTCTCTAATGAGCACCTGTGTCTCGTCAACGACTTCGCCAAGTTAAGCGATCATGAGATCATCGCCACCGCTATACGGTGAAGACTAAGACACAGTGGTCTATCCGATGTTTCGATATCCTAGTCTCGAAACATCTACGACCACGAACCCTTTTTAGAATTATGCTACAGACGGTCAAACATTTCTCCATGATCGAGATACTCATCTCGATACCTGTTTGACCTTGCATAAAGTCTTAGGACTTTACCTAAGTTAATGTCTAATGTTAACAACATTATAATAACTTAGATAAATTATTACCAAACAGCTTACTGTTATTTCGAACAAGATGTTTATGCTATTCACACATGAAGATAGATAGCCTCGAGGGTATCATCTCTCAACATCTCCCACTTGCACTCAGGCCCATTTATCTCGGTATCTCATACCATTTTTACACATAAGTTTTCCCGACTTCATGTGGTAGAGCCTTCATGAGTGGATCTGCTAAAACCGTCTACACTATAGACTTAAGGGTTTCTATGTTCATATTAGACCAACCATTTGAATCTCATTCAAATAATTCATTTGGTCTGTCGGAATCCATAATATTTTTATTTACTTGGATCTTATCCAGTTCATCGTATCTTACGATGATTAGTTATTGGTCATTTCAATTTGCTCATATCTATTTCTGACAAAGTATCAAACTCTTTTGATCACTTCGTCAAAAATATATGTTCCATCTCTTTGATGTCTCGCATGTAATTTATACGCTCCCACTGACCTTGAAAACTTTCTGGTTAATTCATATAAGTTGGTCCGTCTAAATCATATTTAGAAAAACAAACTAATAAGTGAATGTTCCAATGTTCATGGTCAACTCTGAGCGTTTTACATCGAGCTTGGTCCGAGTAGATCTGTGCACATCTACTGGCGAGACAGTTTCAACATAATCCAATGTATAGGAATTAGGATGAAAACTGTTCTCGACCAACACGATTGCACTTCACTATTTTCCTTTCTGCACCAATCTTTCAACTTAAAGATTTACTTGCAGAAAGTGAGGAAACATTTTCCTTGTGCACGTAAACTAAATTCCAAAATTTATTTACGCACACGGACCTATTCTGATTGCATCAAGTTTTTAAATCGGAGTTACTTCTCCGAATTTCATCCCGGAAGTTGACTAAGTCATCATCAGTTATGATGTCTAACTCGACTCTTCGTCTTACGAGATTCGAGTAATTATACAACTTCTTAATGATTGATTTTATGAATATCTTATTGATAATGTCCTCACAGAACATTATCAAAACCTAGGCATTACTATCTGGGACTTAACCCAGAAGGAGGACTAAACTCAGAGTCACTTTCAATGGATCACACCAAGTCTAACTAAGTGTGATTCATACCTTTTAACACACGGATGTGTTTATCAGACTTGACCTGAGAGAAAATCACATTTTCTTTTAATTACGCAAGATTTAATGTAGCTAAGTATTTGACCATTCGATCTAATCGAATCAGTTTAAATACTTTAGTCATTTCGTTCTTTATTTTACCAGACTTGTGTTTCATCAAGAACACGTGTCTTAATAAAATATACGAATAACTTAATTTGGTTAATCTAGACTCGGGTACATCAGTATGTACCAGACTGAGTTCGACAACTCATTCTCCCACTGTCTTATAGATGGGTTTCGGCCATTTTATCTAAGAGGATAAGACTCAAAAGTGTCCATAGACTTCATAATACGAGAGGTCAGACCCCTCTTTATGTGACTTGTGAAGCTTAGTCTCTTGATACGGCCTAGTCTATTTTGCCAAATAAGTTTGCTACTATCTTGTGTATTTATATATTAACATTTAATATATATATTATCGTTATACATATTTACTCATTGCTACAAAAGCAATGTGACGACATTCGTCAAAATGTGTTAAACTTCTGTATAACAATAATCATGAAATCGTGACATCAGAGTATGTCACATTTTTATTTCCTCCTACTTATGCCTTTACTAATGATAAATCAAACTATTTAACTCGATTGACTTTCTGGTGTGCCTTCTTCCTTTTCTAAATCACATTTAGATATTTAAATGGCCCAACATAAATGAATAGCTATGCAAGCGACTCATGTATCCAAACGCTTGAGAGTTACAATCTTGAGTGTAGCTCAAGAAGTTTCTTGTCTCAAGATCCGGTTGGGATACATAATCTTGCACCACTTATGCACTCGTATTCGACTCAAACGGTTTGATCGAATTCTCGAACTTCGCGGATCAGAATTGTTTGTCCATACAACCTTGAGGGTAGCTTGACAAGTTGTAGGGAGAAACATACTTCGAATATCCTATATGTTCAACCTGCCTCATATAGAGACGAGTGACATATTGCGTGAATTTATTTGTTGGACCCAGAACTTATGAAATCATATTTCTTAAGTCTGTTCTTTAGAAGGTCATTTTAATGTCAACGAGAGTATAGTTTAATCTTATCAATTAGAATTTAACTTGATTATTCAATTAATCAACCTATTTGACCAATTAACTAATTCCATTTAAAAAAATTATATTTTGATTCCTTCGGTAAACATAGTCTTGCCCTAGTTTAGCATATGTTCAATATTAAATATAGGTAGAATGGCTTTTATCTATCTATATCCTCCCACTATTTTTACGATCGTTTCAAAGCTTAATAATGAACGATTTAATCGAATTAAAAAATTTAAAAATTAGTGAAAGAGGGATCCAATCATCCTGAACCTCACAACCTTGAGGAGACTCAACAAGTTGATTGGTTCCATGATTGGTAGACTAACTCTTAGTCAATCACATCACATGTGACTCCCTATCGTTTTTACCCACAGTCACTTATGATCTTGAGGAGACTCAACAAATCATAATGACTGGTCTAGTCAGACCCTTGATTTCATGTCCAGATTTGACTTAGATCGATGCTCGAGGAGACCCGATGTATCGATTTGGGTCAAGTCTAGACTACATCACATGTATGTTGGAGTTTGTTCCTTAAAGATAAACAAGTCATAGCTTGAGGAGACTCAACAACTATAATTGTCTTCTTTGAGTTACCAAGCTCCAAAATCAAGGAGGGATACGGATTAATCTTTGATAAGATTTATAACGCATTGACTAGATATAGTCCAGGGTGTCATACAATCATGATTCGCGACATTGCGGTCCAGCGGAACACAACCAGGGAATTGACTAAGCCAGGATCACTACCCCTTAGACTAGTAAGGGTTGATCCAGAACTCTTAGCCAAGTACATTGACTGGATCATGGTCCATTGAATGAAGCTTGTCATTTTTGTATGCGTGCCATAGACTAAACAGCTTTTATTAACAACTAATTAATCATATCAACTAGTTGCATCCTTAAATTCAAAATTTTAGGATTTGTTTAATAACTTTTATTAAGTCCTTATCAACTATAAGGTTCACGTGCTATCCTAATCTTTATTAGGATTTTAATAAATTATTAACCAACGCTAAAAGCGAAGTCCTTTAATGATTTAATAATAACAATTAAAATAAAAATTCATTAAAAGGACTACCCTAATCATGAATTAGGTCTTGAAGCATTGTTAATGTTTTATTAAAACATAGCATGTCATTAAAATTCAATTAATAAATTTTAATCATTACTTAATGGCTAACCTAGAGGGCTGTCTTGTGTTATCAAATAGGGACAAGATGACATAGCCATTAAAATTTACACTAATTTTATCGCATAAAAAATGTACAACTATTTAATAATTAAATAGACTAAAGTTTATCGCATAAACAATTTTAGCATGCACACTTAAATTTAACATTTAAATTTAAAAATACGATTTTTAAAACATTTTATTTTATCTCATAAAGTAAAAGCTTGTTTAAAAATCATAACATTTGCATGCTTCTTTAAAATATTTATCGCATAAAAATTTTAAACTTTTAAAATCAGTTTTTAAAATTATCGTATAAATTTAAAACATCATTTAAAAAAATCCATGTTTAAAATTTATCACATAAAATTTTAACCAACATTTTAAACTTATCACATAAAGTTTTAAAGCTTTAAAACAATTTTAAAATTTATCACATAAATTTAAAAATTCCATTTTAAAAATTTTCATGTTTAAATTTTATCATATAAAATTTTTAAACAAAAAAAAAATTAAATTTATCGCATAAATTTAAAGAAAACATTTTTCTGTAAAAGCATTCAAATAATAAATTCGCAGTCCTAGATCAGCATACAGAGATGGCTCTGATACCAATGCAGGGTTTTCAGGGACCCTTAGGGCACAAAAACTCTAGTCCAGTTCTAAGTCGGACGGAACATAGACAGAAATGCAGCGGAAAAAATTTTATGTTAATCTAATTAACATGCAACCCTAAGGAACCAGACACTATTAGCCAGGATCTCTGCCAACTTGGGGTGGATCTGACCACCCCAAGAGGGATCTGGCTACTGTGAATAATTAAATGAAAACTTAAACACATACCCGGAATCTCAGCCCTGGGGCAGGCGAGATGTTCCGCGCCGTCTTCCGAGCTGCTCACGTCCCACGCCGAGCCGCTCCTCGAACCGCTCCGCATCCCGAGGCGATCAATCCCCGTGTCGCCGAGCCACCCACCGCCAAAGAAAGTTTCACGTGAGTGAAACCTCCGCCTAGATTTCGGATCCAAAATCCGAACTCCTTTGCGGCTTTGCCAGAGCCCGCAGGAGTAAGGCAGAAATTTATAGGGAGAGGAGAAATATTTATTTAAGCCTAGATCCGAGCGTGCTCCAACGTTTACGAGAGCCGCTCAGATCTAGAGCTTGGGATGAGTTTCGAGGAAGGGGGCAGACCCCTATTTATATAGGCGGCTGACCCCTCCCCTCGACTCAATTTCCGATGTGGGACTAAAAATTAGAGTTAATTAAATCAAGTTAGTTTGCACTTCACAAAGTGCAAACTTCCGTGAATTTTAACTCACTCACCGTTGAGCTTCAAGATTGATACAACCTATCAATACGATGAGCGTTCAACGGTGAACGCATAGGAAAAAACCGTTCGTCAATCGGAGTCCGTTTGACCACTCAAACATATGTCCAAAGTTGAGCCCAAAGTTGTATTATCATCCAAAACCAGCCGTCACAGAAAAAACACACCTAGGGTTCGTAACCCTAGGGTGGGGCCCCACACAGGGGCCCCACGCAGCTGCTGCGCGTGCAGCCCAAGGGGCGCGTGCTTGGCACGCGCCCGCAGGCGCGTGCCAAGCACGCGCCAGGGCGCACAGTGCGCCCTGCAGGCGCTGTTAATTGCGCGCGCGCGCAAAAAAGGATCCGGCCAAAGGCCGGGTCCCACCTCCTTTTTAAAAAAACTTTTTTTTGTTTGTTTCTTAAACAAAACAATTATAGGCTGGTGTGTGGGCTTCTATTTAAAACACTTTCAAATAGTCTTATTGGGCTTGTTTGGACTCCGATTTCGACCCGGTTCGAACCTGCGAATAGAGCGGGATGAACCCGTCTTATCGGTAACCTTTTCCTTGCGTTAATGTTATTAAATATTGTCTTAAACTATTTAAAACACATTTAATCTCCTTTGCATCAAATACAAAATAGTCCATATCTAAGCTTAAATTATCATTTGCATCAAATACAAATGATCCGAGGGCATATTCCTCTACACTTTGCATGTGCCCCTGATGGGCGCGTGATTTTGAGGCGCCCGGGGGAGCGTGCCTGGCACGTGCCCCCATGGCCTGGGGCTGCTTTCAGCATGTGGGGTCCACACGGTGGGCCCACACACATAGGGTTTCGAACCCTAGCTGATTTGTTTTGGCGGCTACTGTTTTTACGAAAATACACTTTTGGGCTCATCTTTGAACGATCAATTGAGGGGTCAAACAGACTCCGAATGACTCGCCGGTTTTTCTTACGCGTTCACCGTTCAGCGCCCTTCGATTTGATAGGTTGTATCAAATATGAAGCTCAACGGTGAGGGAGTTAAAATTCATGAAAGTTTGGCCTTTATGAAAGGCAAACTAACTTGAATTATTTAACTACAAATATTTTGTCCCACATCGGAAGTGGAGTAAAGGGGAGGGTCAGCCGCCTATATAAATAGGGGTCAGCTCTCCTCCTCTAAACTCGTCCAAAGCTATAGATCTGAGCGGCTCCCAAAAGTTTGGAGTACGCTCGGATCTAAGCTTAAAATAAATATTTTCTCTTCTTCCTAAATTTCACTTGAGAGGATCCTCTGTCAAGACTTTTGATCTAAGCTTAAAATAAATTTCACTTGAGAGGATCCTCCGTCAAGACTTCGGATCCGATCTGAGCCCCTTTGTGGCTTAGCAACAATGGGGTTGCTTGCCTCGGGACGCAGTGCGGTTCGGGAAGCGATTCGGCTCGGGACTAGGAGCAGCTCGGAAAGCGGTCTAGCTCTGGATGGGGAGCGGCTTGGGACGCGATTAGGTACACCTTGCTGGTGCAAGTAAGGTTCCGGGTATGTAGTTTAATTAAGCATAGTATTTATATTATTGTAGTAGCTTAGATCTATCTTGTGGTGGTCAAACCTACCTCAAGATAGTAGAGATCCTGGCTAGGGTCTTGATATCCTTAGGGTTGCATGTTAAATAGTTTAACGTTTTTCCGCTGCATGATTTTATTTTGCCTCTATCGTCCGTCTGACGTAAGACGAGCGTAGAAATGTGCCCTAAGGGTCCCTCAAGACCCATCAGTGGTATCGGATCCAGGTTTGCATCTGATCTAGGGACTACAATTTATAGATGCACTAGTATGCTTTTTAATACATAAAAGATCGGTTTTAACTTTATGTGATAAATGTTAAAAATGGAACAAACAAGTTTTTTAGATGCTTTAAATTTTATGCGATAAAATTTTTTTAGCATACTAATTTTAATTTGATAATTCTTAACATATGTTCATGCAATAAGATTATATGATAACTTTTGAACATGAAAGCTATAAAATTTTATTAGATAAAATTTTGTATGTTTGAATTATGCTTAAAATTTTAATTTGATAATTTTTTAAACATAAAGTTCATGTATTAAAATTATGCGATAATTTTTGATCATGAAACAATTAATTTTATTAGATAAAATTTTATGTTTTAAAATTATGCTTTAAATTTATGGGATAAATTTGCATGTTATGTTTGTTAGAAACATAAAAATTAATTATGTGATAATTATGAACTTATTCATGTGATGTTATTAAGTTGTAATTTTAATGGCTATGTTTTATTCTTGCTTATTTGATAACACAAGAAATCCCTTTTAGGTTAGCCATTAAAAGCCGTCTAAAAATTATAAGATAATTTTTAGATTGCTTCTGCTATGATTTAAAATTGTTTTAAATGCCTAATGGACTATTAGGATAGCAGCTCTATAAATCATTCCTTATAGTTGATAATGACTTAATAAAAGTTATTAACAAATCCTAATTAATTTTGAATTTTAGGATTCACTAGTTGATAGGATTAACTAGTTCTAATAAAAGCCTATGGCACACAAATAAAAATGACAAGCTTCATTCAATGGACCATGATCCGGTCAATGTGCTTGGCTAAGTTTGTTGGATCACCCTGGCTAGTCTAAAGGATAAGTGATCCTGGCTTAGTCAATTCACTGGCTGTGTTCCGCTGGACCGCAATGATGTGAATCATGATACTTAAGTCTAATACGTTAATAATCTTTTTTAAGATTATCCATAACCCTCCTTATTTTAGAGGTTGGCAACTATAGGTTCTTTGATATAGTTGTTGAGCACGCTCAAGCTATGTCATAGACACTTTATGGAAACCAACTTCTCAATACGTGAGATGTAGTCTAGACTTGACCCAAACCATCGTGTCGTGAATACACCGAGCGCCGATGTAAGTTAAGCTAGACACGAAAACAAGGGTCCGATTAGGCTAGTCATTATGATTTGGATGAGCACACTCATGATCATAAGTGGCTAGGGGTAAAAACCAATAATAAAATCATATATGATATGATTGATGAAGAGTCATCTATCAATCGCAAAGTCAAGTAATTTGTTAAGCACACTCAAGGTTGTTAGACTCAGTGTGGTTGGATCTCTTACCCATTAATTTAATTTAATTTAATCGTTCATTATTAATGCTTAAAATGATCGCAAAAATAGTGGGAGGATATAGTTAGATAAAAGCCATTCTATCTATATTGAACATATGCTAAACTAGGGTAGTTCTATATTTACCAATGGAATCAAAAACATAATATTCTAAGAGAATAAGTTAACTGGTCCAAATGGTTGGTTAATGGAATATCAATTTAAATTCTAATTGATAGAATATACTATATTCTCATTGACATTAAAATGATCTTCTTAATTACAGGCTTAATGACAATGATTTCCTTAAGCTCTAGATCCAACAAATAAATGCACGTTACATGTCACTCGCCTCTATAATGGGCAGCTCGAACATATTGATGTTCAAAAGCATGCTTCTCCATACAGTTTGTTGAGTCAGCTCATGGTTTTATGGAAAATGGTTTCGATCTGCAAGGTTCGAAAGTTTGATCAAATTGTTTGAATCGAATATGAGTGTATGAGCAGTATTAGAACATGTATCCAAATCAGATCTTGAGTCAAGCAACTTGTTGAGTCAACTCAAGGTTGTGAAGCTCAAGTGTTTGAATACGTTAGGTGCTTGCACATCTAATTAATTTGTTGAGACGCGTAATACCTAAATGAGATTTAGAAAAGGAAGAAGGCACTAAGGAAAGTCAATTAAGAAAGATAGTTTTATTTATCATTAGTAAAGGCATAAGTAGGAGAAACTGAAAATGTGACATATTTGATGTCACGATTTCAGGATAACCGTTATACAAAAGAAATAGATTGTCTACGTGATGGAAAAGGGAACAAATGTTGTTTCTTAGATCATGTAGGACGTCAAACACATTTTTGACGAATGTCGACACCTTGCTTCTGAAGCAATGTTTTATGTGATTAATTTGTATAACGATAATGAATTAAATGTTAATACATAAATACGCAAGACAATAACAAAACTTATATAGCAAAATAGACTAGGCTGAACCAAAGAGACTACGCTTCACAAGTCACATAAAGAGGGCTCCGACCTCTCGTATTATGAAGTATATAGACACTTGTGAATCTTGTCTCAAAAGTATGATGTCCCAACACCTTCTGTAAGACAGTGGAAGAATGAGTTGTAAAACTCACGGTCTTGTACATACAGATGTATTTAGACCAAAGTCTAAATTAACCTAGATAAGTTATTCTTATTTTATTATGACACGTGTTCTTGATGAAACAAAAGTCTGATAAAATAGAGAACAAAATGACAGAAGTATTTGAATTGCTTCGATTAGATCGAAGAGTCGAATACTTAGCTATATAAATCTTGCGTAAATTAAAAGGAAAATGTGATTTTCTCTCAGGTCAAGTCTCTTAACACATCGGTGTGTTAGAGAGCATGCATCACACTTTGTTGGACATGGTGTGATGCATGGCAAGTGACTCTGAGTTACAATCCTCCCTCTGGGTTAAGTCCAAGATAGTAATGCCTAGGTTTTGATAAGGTTCTATGAGGACTTTATCAATAAGATATTCATTAAATCAATCGTTAGGAAGTTAAAGGATTACTCGAGTCTCGTGAGACGAAGAGTCGAGTTAGACATCATAATTGATGATGACTTAGTCAAATTTCAGGATGCAATTCAGAGTAGGGACTCTGATTAATAACTTGATGCAATCAGAAAAGGTCCGTGTACGTAATATAAAGTATAGACTTTAGTTTATGTACCCAAAAGAAAGTGTTTCTTATCGACTGCAAAAAAATCTTCAAGTTAGAAGATAGGTGTAGAAAGAAAGTAGTGAAATACAACTTGTGTTGGCTGAGAACGGTTTTCATCCTAACGCCTATAAACGGATTATGATGAAACTGTCTCGTCAACAAATTTGTACAGATCTACTCGGACCGAACTCGAGGTAAATGCTCATGATAACTATGAAAACTGGAGCATTCATTTATAGTTCTTTTTTCTAAATATGATTTAGAAGAACGAACTTATATGAATTGGCCAGAGAGTTTTCAAGGTCAGTGGGAGCGAATACAATTCATGCGCGGCATCAAGAGGCTGGACATATGTTTTGACAAAGTAGTCAAAGAGGTTGACACTTTATCAGAAATGAATATGAACCGTCTAAAATGACCAGTAACTTATTTTAAATTATTGTCGTAAGGTACGATGAGCTGGATGAGATCCAGGAAGATTAAATATTATGGATTCCGATGGACCAAGAGAACTATTTGGACGAGATTTAAATGTGTGGTCTAAGATAAACATAGAAACCCCTTTAAGTCTATACAGTAGACGTTTTAGCAGATCCACTCACGAAGGCTCTACCATGTGAAGTCTGGAAAGACTTATGTATAAATGCAGTATGAGATACCAGGATAAATGGGCCTAAGTGCAAGTGGGAGATGTTGGGAGATGTATGCCCTCGAGGCAATTTATCTATGTGTAATTGTACAAACTTCTTGATGAAAATTACAGTAAGCTGTATGGTAAGAATTTATCTAAGTTAAATCATAATGTAGTTTTCATTAGAAACTTAGGTAAAGTCTTGAGACTTAATGCAAGGTCAAATATGTATCGAGATGAGGATCTCGATCATGTAGAAGTGCTTGATCGTCTGTAGCAGAAGTCTAGAAACGTTCGTGTGATGGAAATTGAATTCCACCCCAAGTAATTTTGATGATGAGCACACCAAAGCTTAGTGTACTAACTACACTACACTTTAAGTATGCAGATTTCATGAAGCTCTACTCATACTCAAAGAAGCACACTTCAACGCTCCAAGATAAAGACGAACATGACTAAACTCAAGTGATGAAGCTCACGCTCAAACAGAACAAGAAGCACAAAGAGAAGCTCGCTTTCACTTCATCAAGTTGACCAAACTTCCGAAGACATGTTCTGAGTCTAGAGTGAGTGTGTCGTGTCTTTTAGGGTATTTGTCAAAGCCATATCAAATAGACAAAACACACACACAAAACAATTTCGAAAATACTTTTAATTATCTTCAAAATAGTTTTCAAGAGCTTTTCTAGTCACTTCATAACTTTCGTAGTGAAACTCCACGCACCTTGGAGCTAACTACCTGTCTGACTAGAAGAACAACAGGAAAAACTCCTCTGGGAGTCGACTACCAAAAGTAGGGAGTCGACTACTTGTCAGAGATCGAAAACTCCGGGAGTTCTCTGGGAGTCGACTACCTATATGAGGGAGTCGACTACCAGCTGTAAATTTCAGACGTTTTGAAATTCAAAATTTGAAATCTTTTGAGCAATTTACTCCGAAATTTTTGGGACAAAATTCAAACGAAATTTGAAATTCAAATCTCAGTTTTTCCCTATAAATAGAGCTGAAATATTTTATAAAAAAATACAACATTGAAAATCAAATTTGTGAAAGCTCTCTTGAATTAAAGCTCTCTAATTTTCTCACTAGCCAATTTAATTTCTGTTTTGATCTTGCAATATTTTCTCATTCTTTTTGAAGATCATACTATTATTTTTTTTGTTTTTTGTTGGCTAAATTTTTTTTCAAAATCCTTACTATTATTCTCTCTAATTTTATTTGAAGGATTTTTGAAAAAGCTCTAGATCACAAAGAACTTATCTCGTATCTTTGTGTGATCTAGACTATCATTCTATTAAGCCACTACACAAATTGTCTATCTTTTGATTGGCTATAGAATCGGGTGTATAAACCAATCTCTATTACTTATTGTAGAGTATTAGACAAATCTCTTATTATGTTGATTGTTGGAACACTAGACAAGTCTAGTTGTTGCCAGTTGGAAAGTCCTCGGATTGTGAGGCAAGGGTAAACCCTAGACAAGTCTAGGTGTTGTGATCGGAAATCCTGGTCAAGGCTAGGTCATTGGAAATCCTAACGAGTGAAGTTAGGTGCTTGTATTTGCCAAGGCAGATAGTGGAAATCTCGATCGGATTGGTCGGGGACTGGACGTACCCGGGTTGCGGGGAACCAGGATAAAAATCCTTTTGTTTGCGATTGTTGATCCGTGCTTGATTATCTTTACATTTATTTTTCTATCTTCTATCTACAGCAAAGATCAATTTATCTCTATTCGCTGAAATTCATACTTGTGATCTTATTTGTTCTCACATATTCTCTGGGAGTCGACTACTGCTCATAGGGAGTCGACTACCTGCTGTGAAATTACTTTGTGCATTTTAAAAATTATATTGTTGATTAAGAACCAAGCGTAGATCACTCTACTTGGTTTCTTAGGCAACATTAGCAGGACTTTATTTGTGTTAAACATCAACGACCGAAAAAGTTTATTATATACACAACACCATTCAACCCCCCATTCTAGTGTTGTTTGCCATCCACAGGATCCAACACTTGGTATCAGAGCGAGGTATCGAGATGGCATCAACAATGGTAGCATCCGTCCTCCAACGATTTGATGGAACAAATTATGCGGATTGGAGAAAGAGGATGTTGAAAGACATTGAATCCCTTGGACATATGGCGTGGAGTTTCATCGAGTTCCCGTACATCAAGCCTACCACTCCTCCATCCCAATGGACAAACCAAGACATGGAAAAAGCCGTTCTTCACTCTGAGGTAATGAGTCTATTATTATTTAATATTGACGATTCTATCTTTGAGTACGTTTTAGAGACCACTACGGCATTTCAAATATGGAACTTGCTTAAAGTCAAGTATGGAAAGGAGACTATTGAAAAATGGATTTCTAACACCACGATCACCAAAAGAGAAGAGAGCAAACTTAACGAAGAAGAGAATGATTCAAATTCAGATGACTCAAGTGATGAAGGAACGAAAGAGCAACCCGCAAATAATATGTGCATGATGGCTTGTCAAGATAATAAGGATAAGGTATGTGAATCCAGTTCTGACGATGAAAATGATTTTGACATTGCTAGTGCTTATGAGAATTTGTACATAGAATACGGAAAATTGACAAAGAGATTCAAAAGTTTAACTAATAAGTATAAAGTCTTGCTTAATAACCATGATAATTTATCTAGCAAACATGATAACTTATTGGATGATTATAATGATTTGAAAAATAACTTTACTAGTTCAAACGTTTCACCACATGATCATAAGTGCTTGAAGGACAAGTTTGATTCTTTATCGAGTGATCACTATTTATTGAAAAATGAACATGCGTTGTATGTCTCTTGTTTAAATGATAAAATAGAATCACTTGAAAATATTATGGCTTCTAGTTGTATAAAGCATGAAGAATTAGTTGCAAAACTTGATTGTATCAAGAATAATCCTATCCCCTCTCCTAAAAATGTTGCTAATAGGTATATTTATGCTCAAGCTTCTACTTCTAAAGAAATGAGTAGAAATGTAAATGTCGCGCATGCTAATGTTAAAAAGTACGCCTTTATGTCTGGTAAAGATGCAAGACACAATAGTGTATACAATAAACCTCATGTTATATCCCACAACACGGCACACAAAAATGTTGTACATAATGCACATCAAAGATTACTCTTTGTACACAAAGTACACAATGCTAGGAATAACATGATATGGGTGCCTAAACACTTAGGCGTGCGTGATAAAAATATTTATGTTCAAAATTTGACCAAAAGTATGCATGGATTCTATAAAGATTCATTTGTTCATAGGAAATCAAATTCACATCGAATTTGGGTTCCAAATAAGTAACTCTATTTTTTTCAAACATTAGGGTATCCACATGCTTCATGTATATTATTCTGATACCCAAACGCTTAAAATGATATGTAAATAAAACTTTGTTTTTTTCTTCTTTCTAACATATCGGACCCAATTAGAAGTGGGTACCAAACATGTAGAGATTATTTTATTTCAGGATATTTGGATAATGGATAGTGGATGCTCCGCACACATGACATGGAACGCGAAATTACTTAGCAATCTAAAAATGTATGATGGCGGAACCATGACATTTGGTGACAACAAGAAAGGTAAAATTGTCGGAATTGGCAATATCGGCAATCACTCAAAATTGCTCATCAAAGATGTAAGCTTGGTGAAAGGATTAAAGCATAATCTATTAAGCATAAGTCAACTATGCGACAAAGGTATGAAAGTTATATTTACTCTTGACTCATGCTTAGTATATGACAAAGATATGAAAAATATCCTTGTTAAAGGTAATCGAATAGAAAATATCTATGTACTTAGACTAAATGAGTATGAATCAAATGTATGTTTAATTGTTTCAACAATGATCCACTGCTTTGGCATAGACGCTTTGGCCATGTAAACATCAAAAACATGGATAAGATTTCTAGGAAAGAGTTGGTGCAAGGACTTCCTAAGATAAGTTTTAAATTAGATAAAATATGTGACTCATGTCAATTTGGAAAAATGCATAAGAGTTCATTTAAAAATATTGGAGCACTTAGTTCTAATGGACCACTTGAACTACTTCATATGGACTTGTTTGGCCCAACTAGAACTCCATCATTATGCAACTCTAGATACGTATTTGTCATAATCGATGATTTTACTCGATATACGTGGGTATTATTCTTAACTCATAAGAATGATGCCTTCCGTGAATTCGAAATATTTTTCAAAAGGATTGGACGTTTATATTCCATGAAAATTATTTCTTTAAGAAGTGACCACGGTGGTGAATTCGAAAATGAACATTTTAAATCTTTTTGTGAAGAACGAGGCATTTCTCATACTTTTGCTTTTCCCAGGCTGCTCCTCAAAATGGGGTAGTTGAAAGGAAAAACAGAACACTCCAAGAGTGTGCACGAACAATGTTGTGTGAAAGCAACATTCCAAAGAATTTTTGGGCGGAAGCTGTAGCAACCGCGTGCTATATTCAAAATAAAGTTTTAATTAGAAAACCTTTTGAAAAGACCCCTTATGAGTTATTGCTCCAACGAATTCCAAAAGTATCTTACTTCAGAGTTTTTGGTTGTAAATGCTACATTCTGAACACTAAAGATAACTTAGATAAGTTTGACTCCAAAGCGGATGAAGGCATATTTATCGGTTACTCTTTACGTAGTAAGGCATATAGAATTTACAATAAAAGTTCCGAAACTATTGTTGAAACTCTACATGTAACATTTGATGAATTTGTACCTCATAACATTACTCATAATGATGATGATGAAAGCATGCCCTTTGCACCCACTCCTAATAATGAATCTATCAATGATATCCCTAGTTCTTTGCCTAAATCATTTCCTGAAGTTACACATCACCCACACACACAAGTCTTAGGTGACATTGATGCAGGAATTAGAACTAGATCTCAAATAGAACACTTAACACATGTTGCATTTGTTTCTAACATTGAGCCGAAAAAGGTAGAAGAATCTTTTGCAGATGAAGCATGGATCGAGGCTATGCAAGAAGAACTTCTACAATTTGAACGCAATCAAGTATGGGAGTTAGTGCCTAGACCGGAAGATCGTCCCGTTATCGGTACCAAATGGGTATACCAGAACAAACTAAATGAAGATGGAAATGTGATAAGGAATAAGGCAAGGTTAGTAGCACAGGGTTACTCTCAAGAGGAAGGTATAGACTTTGATGAAACCTTTGCTCCTGTTGCTAGACTAGAATCTATTAGGATGTTACTCGCATTTGCATCATATAAGAATTTTAAACTTTATCAGATGGATGTAAAAAGCGCTTTCCTAAACGGATTCATAAAGGAGGAAGTCTACGTTGAACAACCTCCAGGATTTGAACATGATAAGAAAACAGGATTTGTTTACAAGTTAAACAAAGCCTTATATGGGCTAAAGCAAGCTCCAAGTGCTTGGTATGAAAGACTAAGAAAATTCTTAAGTGACTCAAGTTACACTGTTGGAAAAATAGATACAACCTTATTTGTTAAGAAAGTTCATAATGATATCATTCTTATCCAAATATACGTAGATGACATCATTTTTGGATCTACTAATGAGGATCTTTGCCAAGAGTTTGCCAAGTTAATGCAGGAAGAATTCGAAATGAGCCATATGAGGGAGCTAACATATTTTCTCGGATTGCAAATCAAACAAGGAAAAGAAGGAACCTTCATTCATCAAACAGAGTATGCAAGAGACTTGATCAAAAGGTTCGGAATGGAAACTGCATCCGGAAAGAACATACCAATGGCAACATCCACACCCTTAGACAAAGACGAAGCAGGTAAAAAGGTTGATCAGAAAACATATCGAGGTATGGTCGGTTCCTTACTCTACTTAACCGCCAGCAGACCTGACATCATGTTTAGTGTTTGTGCATGTGCTAGATTTCAATGTGATCCTAGGGAATCACACCTTAAAACAGTAAAATACATATTTAGATATCTTAAAACCACTTCTGACTTTGGACTTTTCTATCCCAAAGGAAGCACATTCGATTTAACTTCATTTAGTGACACAGACTATGCTGGTTGTAAAGCCACAAGAAAAAGCACAAGTGGAACATGTCATTTCCTTGGACATTCCCTTGTCTCGTGGTTTAGCAAAAAGCAAATTTCCGTCTCACTATCCACCACTGAGGCAGAGTATATAGCTGCCGGACTTGCCTGTGCTCAAATACTTTGGATGAAACAAGTCCTCGTCGATTATGGTGTTAATGCATCTACATGTGTAATTTATTGTGATAATAAAAGCACCATAAATCTCACTAAAAACTCAGTTCTTCATCCTAGAACAAAACATATTGATATTAGACACAGATTTATTGATGATCATTGTGCCAAAAAGGATGTTGAACTTAAATTTGTCTCCTCTGAGTTTCAAGTTGCAGATATTCTAACAAAACCCTTACAAAATGATACATTCTCCAGACTTCGACGAGAATTGGGTATTGTTGGAGAAAAGGAATTGAATAATGCTCAGTTATAATTTTTTGTTGTTTTTGTTGATGACAAGGGGGAGAAAATTCATGTGACATGAAATGTAAAATAAAATCATATGTATACTGTTTTGTGTATTGCTTCGATGTAGGGGGAGAACCGCATCAAAGCAGGGGGAGTAAGTATACCATATATTTTTATATTTTACTTACTTCATTTCTTTCTCATGTTTGGGTGTCATCATCAAAAAGGGGGAGAGTGATGGAAATTGAATTCCACCCCAAGTAATTTTGATGATGAGCACACCAAAGCTTAGTGTACTAACTACACTACACTACACTTTAAGTATGCAGATTTCGTGAAGCTCTACTCATACTCAAAGAAGCACACTTCAACGCTCCAAGACAAAGACGAACATGACTAAACTCAAGTGATGAAGCTCAAGCTCAAACAGAACAAGAAGCACAAAGAGAAGCTCGCTTTCACTTCATCAAGTTGACCAAACTTCCGAAGACATGTTCTGAGTCTAGAGTGAGTGTGTCGTGTCTTTTAGGGTATTTGTCAAAGCCATATCAAATAGACAAAACACACACACAAAACAATTTCGAAAATACTTTTAATTATCTTCAAAATAGTTTTCAAGAGCTTTTCTAGTCACTTCATAACTTTCGTAGTGAAACTCCACGCACCCTGGAGCTAACTACCTGTCTGACTAGAAGAACAACAGGAAAAACTCCTCTGGGAGTCGACGACCAAAAGTAGGGAGTCGACTACTTGTCAGAGATCGAAAACTCCTGGAGTTCTCTGGGAGTCGACTACCTATATGAGGGAGTCGACTACCAGCTGTAAATTTCAGACGTTTTGAAATTCAAATTTTGAAATCCTTTGAGCAATTTACTCCGAAATTTTTGGGACAAAAGTCAAACGAAATTTGAAATTCAAATCTCAGTTTTTCCCTATAAATAGAGCTGAAATATTTTGTAAAAAAATACAACATTGAAAATCAAATTTGTGAAAGCTCTCTTGAATTAAAGCTCTCTAATTTTCTCTCTAGCCAATTTAATTTCTGTTTTGATCTTGCAATATTTTCTCATTCTTTTTGAAGATCATACTATTATTTTTTTTGTTTTTTGTTGGCTAATTTTTTTTTCAAAATCCTTACTATTATTCTCTCTAATTTTATTTGAAGGATTTTTGAAAAAGCTCTAGATCACAAAGAACTTATCTCGTATCTTTGTGTGATCTAGACTATCATTCTATTAAGCCACCACACAAATTGTCTATCTTTTGATTGGCTATAGAATCGGGTGTATAAACCAATCTCTATTACTTATTGTAGAGTATTGGACAAATCTCTTATTGTGTTGATTGTTGGAACACTAGACAAGTCTAGTTGTTGCCAGTTGGAAAGTCCTCGGTTTGTGAGGCAAGGGTAAACCCTAGACAAGTCTAGGTGTTGTGATCGGAAATCCTGGTCAAGGCTAGGTCGTTGGAAATCCTAACGAGTGAAGTTAGGTGCTTGTATTTGCCAAGGCAGATAGTGGAAATCTCGTACCGGATTGGTCGGGGACTGGACATACCCGGGTTGCGGGGAACCAGGATAAAAATCCTTTTGTTTGCGATTGTTGATCTGTGCTTGATTATCTTTACATTTATTTTTCTATCTTCTATCTACAGCAAAGATCAATTTATCTCTATTCGCTGAAATTCATACTTGTGATCTTATTTGTTCTCACATATTCTCTGGGAGTCGACTACTGCTCATAGGGAGTCGACTACCTGCTGTGAAATTACTTTGTGCATTTTAAAAATTATATTGTTGATTAAGAACCAAGCGTAGATCACTCTACTTGGTTTCTTAGGCAACATTAGAAGGACTTTATTTGTGTTAAACATCAACGACCGAAAAAGTTTATTATATACACAACACTATTCAACCCCCCTTCTAGTGTTGTTTGCCATCCACAGGATCCAACATTCATGGTCGTAGATGTTTCGAGAAAAGGATATCGAAACATCAGATAGACCATTGTGTCTTTGTCTTCACCGTGTAGCAGTGACGATGATCTCATGGTCATTTGACTTGGCGAAGTCGGAGACAAGACGCAGGTGTTCATTGGAGAATGAGTTCACTGAACAACCTAACAAGAGTTATCATATGGTTATGATTGACCAATCAATCAATGATAACTCTTAGTGATGATAGGCGAGTTGGTATTTTAACTTGAGGTCATTGTACGAACATGTACAAAAAACGGTGTCACTTAGATCTCTGACCTAGCTTCGATTCAAGGCTTGTCGAAAGGTTTTTTGGTTGGGTGACATTTGAAACGTGCAAGGATAGTAATGACCAAGATAGGATTCATCTCTCCCTGGTCAATGGGAGTTAGTGTCGTAGTGTTAGTTCGGTTTTTAGTGAAAACTCTGGTCAGAGTACGTTGGAAGATGTCCAACATTATTTGACTTAAGATCGATGGAGACTAATCGGCTTCGAGGTAATGGGGTTGACAATTTGACCATACACTAGGCTTGAGGTTAAACGACATAGTTTTGACGAAGAGACTAAAACTACAGAATTCATCACGGACACAGTCAGGTGGTCCCGACAACACTCATGTCAATGAGTTAACCACATAAGTATGATACTGAAACAAGGACGGCACCTGCTGCTCGCGGTTACTGCCTCTGGGGCTTCGAGCCACACATGTAGCAGGGTCATGCTGTAGGGTCTCACATAGAGTGCGACATTCGTCTAGTAATAGGTAGAAATTAGGGAGAATAAGCATTCGATGCAAGAGGATAGAAAACTGCAAAGATTTTGCAGTTAGCCTCTTCATTCGGGATAAATGATCCTGAGTGCAAGAGAAGATTTTAAGCTTAGATAGGGACTATTTTGCATATGATGTAAACAGAGTTAAATGTGTCGTAAATTGTTTACGGCCATATTTAATGTAATAAACACGTAGGAAAGGTTACCTGTATGACGGGATCATCCCGGTCTAAACGCAGGTTCAAACCGCGCTCAAATCGGAGTTCAAACGAGCCCAATAAGTCTACTTAAAAGTGTTTTAAATAGAGAGCCCAAAAGGGGATTAAACCCAAAAAGCTTTAAGAGTAAAGCTATTTTTTAAGGAAAAGGGGGGGGGGGCATCCAGTTATTAGGCCTGGCCTTAAGGAGAAAAAGGGGGGCAACCATTTATTAGGCCCGACGAAATGGCCGGGCCTTTGAAAACTCAGCGCCCATGTGGGCACTGGCGCCCACGCACGCGCCCATATGGGGCGCCAGCGCCCACACAGGGCGCATGATTTTGAGGCGCCCAAGGGCGTGTGCATGGCATACGCCCCCGTGGCCTCGGACTGTTTTCAGCATGTGGGGCCCACGCGGTGGGCCCCACACATATATGGTTTCGAACCCTAGCTGATTTGTTTTGGCGGCTACTGTTTTTGCGAAAATACACTTTTGGGCTCGTCTTTGGACGATCAATTGAGGGGTCAAGCGGATTCCGATTGACTCGCCATTTTTTCCTACGCATTCACCGTTCATCGTCCTTCGATTTGATAGGTTGTATCAAATGTGAAGCTCAACGGTGATGGAGTTAAAATTCATGGAAGTTTGGCCTTTATGAAAGGCAAACTAACTTGAATTATTTAACTCCAAATATTTAGTCCCACATCGGAAGTGGAGTAAAGGGGAAGGGTCAGCCGCCTACATAAATATGGGTCTGCTTCCCTCCTTTACACTCGTCCCAAGCTCTAGATCTGAGCGGCTCCCAAAAGTTTGGAGCATGCTCGGATCTAAGCTTAAAATAAAGATTTTCTCTTCTCCCTAAATTTTTGCCTTGCTCCTGAAGGGCTCTAGCAAAGCCATGAAGGGGCTCGGATCGGATCTGAAGTCTTGATGGAGGATCCTCTCAAGTGAAACTTTCTTTGGCGCGTGGTTGGTTCAGTGACAAGGGGGTTGCTTGCCTCGAGACACGATGCGGTTCGGGAAGCGGTTCGGCTCGGGACCTGGAGCGGCTCGGGAAGCGGTTGAGCTCAGGATGGGGAGCGGCTCGGGATGCAGTTCGGTACACCTTACCGGTGCAAGCAAGGTTCCGGGTATGTAGTTTAATTAAGTATAGTATTTATATTATTGCAGTAGCTTAGATCTATCTTGGTGTGGTCAGACCCACCTCAAGATAGTAGAGATCCTGGCTAGGGTCTTGATATTCTTAGGGCTTGCATGTTAAATAGTTTAACATTTTTCTGCTGCATGATTTTATTTTTGCCTTTATTGTCCGTCCGACGTAGGACGTGCGTAGAAATATGCCCTAAGGGTCCCTCAAAACCCATCAGTTTAGTCCATCATGATGATTTTCTCCTGATGATCGGACATATTGCTTCAGGAAATAATTTTGACTTGATATTTTATCGTAGGACTTGAGTAGAGCATTTGGATAGTGTGCTTTTGATTGATGGCCAGGATATGATCATGCCCGGCCCTGGCCAAGGGCACCCAGGGCCATGGGCAGAGGCAAAGGGGGGCATGAGGAGGCAACTGCCCCTAAGTTTTTTTAAATGTAACTAATAATTATACTCTTAATACAACCCTCCCAAAATGGGCTAAGCTTGAACGGGTCGAGACGGAACGGGCCGAGCCCATGATCCGAGCCCATGGGCCTAGACAGAATTAGGCCCCGGCCTAAAAGCCCCGCAAATGCCTCGAGTCATGCTGGCCCCAGACTGATACGAAGGGAACCGCTGACCCTTGTAGGTTAAGGTAACATCTCCCCCGAATTATGCCCACCTTCATCATCATTCAAGAGCCCCATTACGCCCACCTTCATGGCCCATCAAGGGACGATCAAAGCGGCAAGTACGTGGGGCGAGATGGAGGGACGTCAAGGGGACGTGGCTGAAAAGACTCCTATAAGAAACCTGAAGAACTATACACTAAGGACGGAATTTTGAATACTCGATACTCAGGTATTCTTCCTCACACGACCTTGTTTTCCACCTTAGATTTCTCCTCCACAGCTTGGCCTGAGGATTGGTGTACCTGTCTCTCCGAGAATCGTACTCGATCCTACCGAGCATCCTTCAGATCAGATCTAACTTAGGCATCAGAGGCTACTTGGTCGAAACCAAGGTCCGACCTCCCTGATGAGCTTTCTCGTCTATGTAGGTCAAGGTGACTTCACCCCGCCAAAGTTATCCTTCGGCGCTTCATCCACCGGAGCCGAGATGTCTCGATACCAATCTCGTTCGCCTTTCCACTCGAGGAGGCCGTCGTTCCCCCGAAGCTACCCTTCAGGATATCGACGCATGGATCCACGCATCCCCGACCTAGCGAACGCATCGCTATCCGATCTCAGAGGCTGCACGTGTCTCACGCAACCATGTCGACCTCCGACCCTCCAGACTACCAAACTGCAGTGAGAAAACACCATGAAACATCTGGTGCCGTCTGTGGGAAAACGAAATCGTCTACACCCACATCAAACAACCACACCAAAGATGACGCGGCCACACACCAGGGGGCGCAGGAACATGGTGGCAGCTACGCCAACGCCGGTGCCTACCCGTGATCGCCTTGGTAAGGTCGCAACCGCTCGACGCTCGCCCCAAATCGAGGAGCCGAGCACACCACAGACCACAACAATGGATATAGACCGTGAGGGAGCTAGGGACAACCCTCAGCCCATCTCCTTCTCTGAGGAGGACCTAAAGGGGGTAGAGCTACCGCATGATGACACACTAGTCGTCTCGACTGTCATTGATGCCGCCTTGGTCCGACGGCTGCTCGTCAACACAAGAAGCTCATGCGACATACTGTTCATGTCGACCTTGGAGAAAATGGTGCTGCGGGCTGAAAACCTGGAACCTTTTTCGGGCCCCGTAGTGGGCTTAACGGGAAATTCATCACCCATCGTGGGAATGATCCACCTTCCCGTGATGCTCGTGGAACCTCCCCACTCGACCACTCTAACGATATAGTTTATGGACTTGAGGATCGGATCGGCGTACAATGGAATTATTAGCCGGCCGCTCCTCAACGCGGCCGGAGCCGTGGTCTCGACCTCCATCAGATGGTCAAGTTCCGAACCGCGAGAGGAGTCGGGAAGGTTAAAGGCGACCAGGCTAGATCTAAGACCTGTTACCAGCTGTCCGGCGAAGGTCGCGACATGGAGCAGTACGACCCGATGGACCTTCTCGATCAAAGGGGAGGTTCAGGTAACTCAAGGGCCACCCCTGTCGAGGAACCAGAGCTCATTCCCATCACGGGTGTAGATGGCAGGTTCGTGTCTATCGGGTCGGAATTTGATCCAGCCCTGAGGGACGAGCTGATCGGATGGTTGAAAGCCAACATGGACATCTTCGCCTGGTCACCTGACGACATGCCAGGCATGGACCACCAGTTGATCACTTACTGGTTGCACGTCAACCCCAACTTCAAGCCAATCAGGCAGAAAAAGAGGAACTTGGGCAGCGAAAAGATGAGGGCTGCGGCTGAGGAAGTAGAACGTCTGCTCGAGGAAGGCTTCATTAGAGAAGTCTGGTCCCCCACTGGTTGTCCAATGTGGTGATGGTAAAGAAGTCTAGCAGCAAGTGGGAAATGTGTGTTGACTTCACTGATCTCGACAAGTCATGCCCTAAGGATAGCTACCCGTTACCCTGCATCGACCATCTCGTGGTTAACGCCTTAGGCTATGAGATGCTCAGCTTCATGGACGCTTACTCCAGATACAACCAAGTTCATGGATCTGGAGGACAAGGAGAAGACGTCATTCATCATTGACCATGGGACATTTTGCTACAAGAAGATGCCCTTCAGTCTGAAAAATGCAGGGGCGACCTACCAAAGGATGGTCAACAGAGTCTTCGGCTCTCAGATTGGAAGGAATCTGGAGGTCCATGTGGACGATATGCTAGTCAAATCCAAGGACCCCACCGACCATATCGCCGACCTCCAGGAGACCTTTGAACAATTACGAAGACACAACATCAGACTCAACCCCACGAAGTGTATGTTCGGGGTGAGGTCTGAAAAATTCTTGGGCTTCATGATCACCAACTACGACATTAAAGCCAACTCGGACAAGATTGAGGCTTTGATCAACATGAAAGAGCCAACGACGATCCGAGAGCTGCAAAGGCTGAACGGGCGGATCGCTACTTTGGGATGCTTCCTATCCAAATCAGCGGAGAGATCTCTCCATTCTTCAGGATCCTGAGGAAGGCCCTTGTCGAGCCGGTCGGAAAGATGAAAGCTGTAGAATTGGACAAAAGCTGCACTCGGGCATTCGCCGAATTGAAGGAGTACCTCCGTAGCCCCCTGCTCCTCTCCAAACCCAAGGAGGGAGAACCCCTGAGCCTGTACTTGACTAGCACCGGAGAGGCAGTGAGCTCGGTGCTGATCAGAGAGGACGTCGGGATGCAAAGGCCAATATACTACACCAGTCGGATCCAGAGAGATGCAGAGGAACGGTACAGCCCAGTAGAGAAGCTGTCCTACGACCTCGTCGTTTCAACGTGGCGACTCCGTCCTTACTTCCAAGCGCACACCATCATGGTCCTGACTGACTCCCAGCTCGAACAAAACCTTAAGAGGTTTGATCGAATGGGGAGGATGCTGAACTGGGGAGTAGAGCTAAGTGAGTTCGACCTCAGATACAAGCCAAGGATGGCCATCAAGGGACATGCGCTAGCGGACTTCACTGCCAAATGTACCATTAACAATGGAGCACGTCTAGGTGTGATGAGCCCAAACACGATAATGCCTCAATCCCTATCCCACCTTTTGGCTGATATTGTTCCCAGTGATCAAGCAGATGACCAGGATGCATGGGTAGTCCATGTGGACGGGTCAACGACGAAGGCAGTAAGCGGGGCCGACATCGTCATCCGGTCCCCCGATGGGAACACGGTCGAGTATGCCCTTCGATTCATGTAACGACCCGCTCTCAGGGGGCCATTACTATTTAATTTATTTGCAGGTATGCAGATCACTAGTGAAAACAATATAGCCACGATGCAGAGATGTACACAAATACTCAAATAGTGTCCATTTTATTACAATCCATATTATACAACAAGGATATATGAAAGAAAAGAAGTACATATGTGAATATAACTCTAAAAGCTGCTGTCTCAAGGTAGAACTCTGGCTGTGCAAACTCAGGATCCTCTATATTAACCTGTACAGCGTCTGTGATGCCACGAAATGGAACCGTAGGTAAGTCACAACAATTCTAGTAATAGAAATAGAGTAGTGCAAAAGTATCGAACATGTTAGGGTAAACAATTAAATATGATCATGCAAGTGCAACAAGTAAGGTAAGAGCAGACATGCATGCAAGTGCGATAAGCGAAGTAAAAGGTGACTGTACAAGTGTGAAAAGTAACGTACAAAGGCAAAAACTATGGTATGGCATATGCGATATAGTAGTAACAACATTTTAACCAGGATGCAGTGTGGTAACAATAGGAAGACAAGCAGGTAGATGCAGTAGCAATAAAAGGACAAGTAAGCAGATAGTAAAACTAGAAACTACGTGACTTCTATAGGAAAGTATAGTGTGCAACCATTGAGTCCATCTCCTGCCTGGGGGCGCTCACCCCGATGGATCTCACTTCATTTTAGGCGGTACAGTTCATTTTAGATGGTCGGTACGGTACAGTGCAATGTGTAGATGGCTCGCGATCGCTCCCACACTTTCTCTAATATAAGTTACCCCAAAACCCAGTGCAATGCCTATTATCACAAGCATTCAATCTCAATAGGATCATCTAGCATTATGTTGTCATTCAATCACTATTTTTTAATACGATAAGTCAATCAGTCTCGTTGTTCCAACACGTCATTTCATACAATATTTCAGGTGATGATTCCGCACGATATTTCCATAGCAATGAATGACATGCATTAGGCAATGTGTGAGCAATCATGTAACCAGTTTATCATCATTACAAACATCAGGACGTGGTGGGCAAGGGTGAACAAGACAAGGAAGTTATTAAAGTGAAATACGAGTTTACGTGCGATGAAAGGTTGAAGTAACTTATTTACATGTATTTATGTTTAATGGTTGCAACTGATGATAATTGGAATTCAGACATTGATCCATGCATACACGGCCAGTCAGGTTTGGCCAAGCAGGTCACTATCCCCGGAAGCAGGGTGATCCAAACTTTGGCACAAACGATCCTAGACACCGGGTGATACCAATGTTAAGAACGCCAATCATCACATCTGTTCCATCGATTATATTAACAAAAAGTAGAGTAGTTCATGTTTATTTAGATTCCATATTTATTTAGATCACTACCACTATGATAATTAAACCAGAATCACAGATTGACTTACTTATTGAAAAACAGAAAGTAAAGCAAAGCAGATGCTAAGAAATTTGAGGATAAAGACAAGTCCAACAAATATTGAATACAAAAATTGTTTGCTAAGTGAATATTCGCTCTGTAGTTGATTATTTCCCTAGTTAATTAGGTCTCTAGTCATTAATTCAGGTCAATAATTGTTCTGGTGTTATTTATAAAATCCTAAGTTCATGCTAGTGCACTTGTTTAGATTTCTAAAGTTAGAATTAGATCGACTCACTGGTTAAAAACTAAGGCTATCTGGGATGATCGTGCATGAGAAATGGTACCTGCAAACATTAGAAATCATTGGTTAAAGACTACACTATTTTCTATCTATTTTTCTCAACGTGTTCGTATTTTTATACTAGATTAACACTCGTCAAAATACGTACTCTGTTATAAATCAACTATGGGGGGGAGGAGCCCCCAGCTCTTTATTTATAGGCAACATGGGAGAATACAAATATGGGCTACATTGATATGGGCCTATCTCTAGGATAACCCAGAATCTCAACCAACTACGGTTAAATAACCGTTCACAACACTCGCTCTAATCCAGCCATAGGTGTGGACTCTGCTCAAGAATACTTCGGGATTCTGAGCGTAATAGGAGTCTCACATGGGGTGGATACTTCAGGATCCTGAGTTGGTGAGGTTTGCCTCGTTAAAACCTTTAGCTATGGAAAACCCTGTGGGAGAAACCATAGTTAAGGAAAAAGATTTCAAACGCTCTTTAACTCCCCCTGATTTGTACAAGTGACTCTGCTCATGAATACTTCTGGATTCTGAGCGTCACAGAGGGGTAGATACTTCAGGATCTAGAGTTGATGTGATTTGCCTCGTTAAAACCTTTGGCTATGGAAAACCCAGTGGGAAAAACCATAGCTAAGGGAAAAGAGTACAAATTCTCTCAACTCCCCCTGATCTGTAAAAACTCTTAGGCTTTCAGATCTCTTAGGTTTATTTCATCACTCCTATTTACAACATTCCGAAAATATACACAGATTACAAATATTATCATCACTGAGCAGCTGCTGAATCCAGAAACTCTGGAGAGGTGTGCTAAGATTCGTCGCCTCTGATGTGGTCTTCAGACTATGTGGACATCTCCACAATACCCGTCTCTATCCCAGTCGTCACTGGGATGTGATGTACCACCAGGCACCCTCAAATACACCATTGGTGTGATTCTGGAATGGTGAGGATCTCGGAAGGATAGGATGATGTTGCCTTCATAAGTTGCTTTGCAGATCTGCAGTAGATGGCCATCCCACTGTGGGTACCAGTTCTGTGATTTCTCAGTATAGGGGCCGGACCTGTAACCTGCATTTGCATAAACATTGGAGGATGCTACTTCATATTGTAAGTCCAAATCTTTCGACCCTTGGAGGAAGCACAGAAGGCTTAACTCCAGTCTAATGGCCCTTTTAGGTGCCAACTATCTTTGGCTAATGGGTTTACTGCAACTGCTATATCGGGACTCGTGCAGTTAGCCAGGAGTGCATGGTTGCACTTAGATAAAGGACTTTAGGACCAGTTATATCCTCCCCCTCTTCCAGCGATCGAAAGGGTTCTTTTTGTACATCCATAGAGTGTACTACCATAGGTGTACTTTGGATGACAATGGCCCTTTTTAATTCATCCAACACACTTCTGGGCGTATATGGGCGTATGTGACAGGATTCTATGAGCCATGACTTTATATTTGCCAAGGTCTTTTTATTTCATGTTCAAAAGTCAGGCTTGAACAGATGTTTCGGTTTTCTCTTTAGGAGATCCAATGATATTTGAGTTGTTTAAAACTATGATCTCAAATCCTGCTCTTTGCTCAGATGCAAAGACAACCCTCGGTAGGAATCATTGCTTTGTCAAGCGATTCTCTTGGTTGTACATTATTCTTATTGTTTTTCTTCACTAGAATAAACGTCCCGAAGTCTATTCAGGCATTTAAGGAAATGTGGAAATTATCTTTACCAAGATATCCATGAAGGTATACCGTCACAACATCCAATAACAGCATATCCAAAATTTTCCTTTGCCAAATTGTAAGGTATTCGCTTTTGATAACTTAGGGAGACTCATCCATCATTTATGAGACATGCTCATTTTAATTTGTTCGATCCCTAGTTTCAGCGAAATTTTCCTTGGGCTATAGGTTGTACCTTATAGTATACGATTTTGTATTTATTTTTTCTTATGTGTGCAATACTTTATTTTACCCGCAGGTTTGACCCCTTTTGGTGTCTGGACTTCAGGTCCGAACATTTCACGTTTCATAAGTGAGTCCAGCTCATCTTTTATTGCCTTGTTCCACATTTGGCCAATCTCTACGTTTGCATACTAGCAACGGAGTATGGAACGATAATTTATAAACATCATCGCTTTTGCGATGTATATGGCAATATGATACGTGAATACATTGTCGACAATTTATGTTCTATCTGTCCATCACCTCCCCAGTACGTACAATATTTACTTTCAATTTCAGTTTTTCCCGACAGTTCCTCTGCAGTGGATTCCGGGAAGGGTGAGGGTGAGGACATGAGCTCGTTGTCCTGTGGTAGTATTGTCTTAAAGTCTCCAGGAGTCTCTGTCCATTGGAGCCTAGTGGTCTGCCTCTCTTCTGTTGAGGATCAGCCACTTCTGCTGCTGGTGGATTGCATCCATTCTCAGGGATGTCAATCCTAGCTGGAGTTTTTGCAGCAGGGATGTGTGATCTGACAATCTTCTGGTTGTTAGTAAATAAGTCCGGTAACTGGTGAACATTGTTCTATATGTAGAGGATCTTTAGGATCTCATCTTTACATTATTTTGTTACCGGATCATGGTGGGTCAAACTTTTTGTATCCCACGTTATAATTTGCTTTGCACCAGATTTCTCAGTGTCTGGGCCTATTTTGGGGAAACTCGTCTCATCGAAATCACAGTCTTCAAGATGTGCCTTAAATACGTCTCCCGTTTGGGGTTCTAGGTGTAGGATCCTGCCAAAACAGAGTTAGGATCGATAATTAAAGTTGAGACTTACGCTTGCGTATGCGGAACGGTAGTCTCGGAACTTTGCCTTCGGATTCGCCACGACGGATCGAGTCTTCTCACGAACGGAGTTAGGCTACTAATCCACAATCTAAATCTCTATTTTAGATTAAGAACTTGGATAGAGGAAGAGAAAGGATTTCTGCAGAGCTTCGCTAGAATGAAGTTGCATGCATGAATGCCATGCAAAAGGTGTAAGAAATGGCTTATCCTTGGGTCTTATTTATAGCCCCCAAGGTAGTTATTTTAGGGTAAATTGTTCCTTTGGAACAATTTAATTAAGGTGTACCATGATACATGGCACATTATAAGCTTAAGTTGTACCATATGCATGGTACAACATAAGCTTAAGATATCCCCCCTTTATTAGCCATATGTCGCTTGCACTTATGCATATATAAAGCGACTTTCCTACTCATCCAGAGATCCTCTCCGCAAGGGAACAGATTCCCTTTGCACACGACTTCGTGTACGCGACGTTCGAGGTCCGTATTCCCTCGTACATCCCCCACAAGGGTGTACAAACGTCTTCCATATCCAACATCTCCCACTCACACTTGAGGGGATTGTAAGAGAACGTCTTTCCCTTAGTTCTTTCATCTATCATACCGAGAAATAGACCGTGCGACCGTCATGCGCGTAGAGTCTGTTGTTGTGCACTTGTTAGAGATACACAACGACCTCGAAGGTGCAAAGTTGAGTAGTTCAACGCATGCTTTACCCTAGATTATTTCTTCACATTTCTTATACTTTATATTCAACAATTGAATCCCATCTGGATTACAATTGGCTGGCCAGCTTTGAATCATTAAAGTCCAAATGCGAATATGAAATCAATCTTCCTCTTCTTGCGAACCTTCTGATCTTGACTTGATTCGCTTTTCTAACGTGCCCCGCCGAGCCGAATTATCATAGCCCATTAGCAACACGCTAAGATAGCGATCATCTCGTCAAATCCAAAGGAACCAATTGGAGTCCTTGAGGGTAAGAGTTAAGACCCGTATGGCCTTTGAGTCTCACATAATAGCAAACACTATTGCTACTAACTCAGTGGTCGAAATGCATACGTGGTATGAACACGTATTACAACATCACTCCTTTCCCAGGGAGAGTATGTCTTAATGATGTTGTACGGATGAAAAGATCAGACACCACAGTGCCTATCTTTTTGAGTCCCCTTACTACTCGTGAAATATTCACGGACTCTCATCCTGCATAAGACAGATAGGATTTAAAATCCTACGAGATCTCTTTCAAATATCCTTGTGATACAGATCTCAGATCTTTTGTAAGCATCCATATGATGCAGATCTTTCATTCGACTATCTTGTTTAAGTCACGACTCTAAATCATTTAATGATTTTGACTTTAAACTAGTCTCATCTCTATCTTATCCATCTGATAAGATAAGGCGGTTGCTCATGTGAGAGAGCCAACCTTAATCTGTCCGACATACACACAATAAAATAGCTGAGACTTAAACACAAATGTACATAAAATCATTTGTAAGAAACTTGTATGCAATTTAAACTTTGATCTTCTATAGACATGGGAAATATTACATGATACAGCTCAGCACCTACGCATTCCCATAGATGATAAGTGTTTAAAAAACACATCTCTGGGGATCGCCTTAGTAAGGGGATCCGCTATCATCTCATGCGTGGATATGTATCCTATGTCTACTTCCTTCCGTTTGTCATAGTCCTTCGCAAACTTGAATCGAATGTCAATGTGTTTGGTCTTACAATGAAATTTAGGATCTTTGACGTAAGCAATCGAAGCTTGACTATCACTGTATATGGGAACAGTGCTCGAGTCAGAAGCATTCGTCAGCCTGTCTAAGAATTTCCTAAGCCAAACAGCTTCTTGGACCGCCATGCTGAATGCTACGAATTCGGCTTCCATGGTTGATAAGGCGATGCAGGTTTGCTTCTTGCTGCTCCAGGATATTGCACCATTCCCGAGCAAGTAAACAAAGCCTGAGGTAGATCTTCGCTCGTCGAGATCACCCGCCCAATCAGCATCGGTATAGCCTTCGAGTCTCAAGGTATTGCCTTGATAGCATAACGCATAGTCCGCAGTCCCTTTGAGGTATCTTAATATCCTCTTCACCGCTTTCCAGTGTGCCTGTCCTGGGTTGGATTGGTAACGGCTTACCATACCAACAGCATAGCAAATGTCCGGTCTGGTACACATCATGGCGTACATCAGACTCCCGACAGCACTGGAGTATGGAACTTTTTCCATAGCTTTCTTTTCTTTTGGAACTTTGGGACACTTTTCCAAACATAGACCCTCGCCTTTGCTTATTGGAGTATCAATTGGCTTGCAGTCCTGCATATTAAACCGTTCTAAGACTTTCTTTATATATGTCTCTTGAGAGAGAGAAAGAAGTTTCTTGGAACGATTTCTTGAGATCTTAACCCCAAGGATATATGCAGCTTCACCCATGTCTTTCATCTCAAAGACGGATGAAAGCCAAGCTTTGATATCCATGATAAGACGCTTATCATTTCTGGCTATAAGTATGTCATCTACATAAAGAGACATAATTACATACTTGTTTTTAATCCTCTTAATATATACGCAGTTGTCTTCGTCGAGCATGGAGAAACCATACGACAAAACGACTTCTTGAAAGCGCATATACCATTGCCTTGAGGATTGTTTAAGACCATATATGGATTTACGAAGTTTACAAACCTTATGTTTGTTTTCTTCTTGTACAAACCCGTTTGGTTGTTCCATGTAGATCTCCTCATCTAGTTCTCCGTTAAGAAAAGCAGTCTTTACATCCATCTGATGTAACTCGAGGTCCAAACAAGCCACCATTGCCAGAATTAAGCGAATGGAGGTAAAACGCACGACAGGAGAGAAAGTCTCTTCGTAGTCTATTCCTTCCTGTTGCGTGAAACCTTTCGCAACAAGGCGAGCTTTATATTTCTCGATGGAGCCATCAGCCTTATGCTTGATTTTGAGAACCCACTTGTTCCCAATGGCTCTACGTCCCTTAGGTAAATCAACCAAGTCCCAGACTTGGTTTGTTTTCATGGATTGAAGTTCTTCTTCCATTGCCGCTATCCATTTATCTTTAGCAGGGCATGTGACGGCCTGTTTGAAATTTGCAGGTTCGTCATCATCTTGTAGTAATGTCATGAATGTTTGAGGAAATTCATCCTCAAATCTCAGAGGTGTTAGCCTCGTTCGATTACTACGTCTTGCTTGAGTTTGATCACTCCCACTTGGAATGACATCACTCCCACTTGGAATAATATCACTCCACCTCGGAATAGGATTGGTATCGTTCGTATCATCCGTTGGTGAAGTTTGAAACGTATTTTCTTCTTCACCAAGAATTCTCCCACTCGAACGTTCCGATCCTACTTGATCCCAAGTCTCAAACAAGGATAAGTCTTGACTTATCTCACCCCGTCTTGGAAACTCGTTTTCCAAGAAGACAACATCCCTCGATTCGAATTCTATTAGACCCCCATTGTCCTCTTGACCGACAAAAACATATCCTTTGGAGTTTTCAGCGTATCGGATGAAGATACACTTCCTCCCACGTGGCCCAAGTTTGCCATATTTGTGAGAGGATAAATGTGCGTAAGATGCACAACCCCAAGGTTTTAGAATGCTTAAGTCTGGAGTTCTATTGTTCCACAACTCATAAGGAGTAGAACTTACCGACTTCGAGGGTACACGGTTTAAGATGAATGCTGCCGTCAATAATGCATCACCCCAAAAGGTGATGGGCAAATTTGCCTGAGACATCATTGATCGGACCATTTCCATCAATGTCCTATTTCTTCTTTCCGCAACACCGTTTTGTTGCGGAGTATAAGGCATAGTTATTTGATGAACTATGCCTTTTTCATCACAGAGTTCCTTAAAACTCGTTGATTGATATTCTCCACCCCGATCGGTTCGCAAGACCTTTATCTTGTGATCTAGTTGATTTTCCACTAAACTCATATAGTTTTTGAAGCAAGATAAAGCTTCATATTTGTGGGAAATCAAATAAATATGACCGAAACGGGTGAAGTCATCAATGAATGTGATGAAATAGGACTTCCCGCGTCTTGTCTTAATATTCATTGGACCGCAAATGTCCGAATGGATAAGCTGTAATGGAACTTCGGCCCTTGTGCCAGTTCCAAACGGCTTGCGACAAGTTTTCCCTACAAGACAATGTTCGCAAGTTGACATTTCAACTTTTGAAACATTAGATAGCAAGCCACTTTTGGCAAGTCTATCCATTCTAGTTGGTCCAATATGACCAAGTCTTGCATGCCAACAAATGATCTCAGATTCAGAGTTAGAAGCATTTGTCAAATGGAAACTTTCATTTATAGAAGAAGAATCATCATACATTGTGTTTAAAACAATTAATCCATTACAAACATTACCAGATCCAATTAAAGAACTATTACAAACAATGTCAACTTTCTGTTTATAGAACCTACATTCATAATCTAAAGACATTAACATGACCACGGATACGATATTTCTTCTAATATCTGGAGCAAAGAGGACGTCGTGCAATAATAAAGTCCGGCCGTTGTCGAGAACTAGCTTGCATGTTCCGACGCCTTTGACTTCAACACGTGTGTTGTTGCCGACGTATATCCACTTTGTTCCTTGAGTTATCTTTCGATACTCTACGAAGAACCTTCTGTCCTTCGCTACGTGGTCTGTGGCCCCTGAATCAATCAACCAAAAATAGTTAGATTCAGCAAGAAACATGGAACTAGAAACACATATGTAACTAGCCCTACAAGTTACCTTATCACTTCCATCCGTACATGTACGGGCAAAGTGACCGTACTTGTTGCACTTAAAGCACTTGATCTTCTTCAAGTTTTTCTTCTTTGAGTGCACATTCTTTTGCCACTTTTTGTTCTTAGTCTTCTTTGAGGTTTCCGGTTCTTGCTTTCGTTCGTTCACAAACCTTAAGCGTTTATTCTTCCGCTTATTTCCTCCATGTGAGGAACTAGCGGCCACGTGCACTTCTGCACTAGGTTTTGCGGCTTGAATCCGCTCTTCCTCGAGTTCGAGGTGTTTCGATACATCGCTTAAAGTTTTAATGCACTCATTATGAGTGAGGTGCATTTTCATATTATCCCAGCTATCTGGGAGTGAACGAATGACTGCTTGGATCTGCTGTTCGTCAGACAGCGTAACACCCGCATCCTTTAATTCAGATATAAGATTCGCCATGTGGCGGAGATGCTTTTTCATAGAATGATCTCGCCGCATCTTGTACGAATCAAATTGAATATTTAAGGAGCGGAGTTTGGTAACCGAAGTTCCACCAAACTTTACTTCTAGCTCAGACCATATGTCTTTGGCTAGGTCGAATTCCCGAAATAGACGCATTATGTCATTGTCCATTGCGGACAGTAACGTAATACGTGCTATTTTGTTCTTTCGAGTCCAAGTATCATAAGCTTCCCGGTCCCTTTTGTGTTGGGCCGTATTGCCCAACTCAGGTTCTTCCATTATGTTTTGGAGTGTTTCAAGCACATCTTGCTCCTCCAAAACATATTGGATTTTTATTGACCAAAGTTTATAATTGTCGCCGTTGATCTTTTCACCTTTGTTAAGCTCTGCGACAATGTTCTTAGAAGCGGTAGACATATTCGATTCAAAAAACTGCAAAGAGAATGAAAAACATGATCAAAATTCTATGCATAAAGTTTCGATTCTTTAAACACTTGATAAGTTCCTTGGATGCGTTGAAATGTTACTCTAGAATCGAGAAGTTCACTACGTTCCCAACTACCATCTAGAAGTAACTTTCAAAGTATCCCTCTTACTTATCTCAAGTAAAAAGAAATCAGAAATAATACCCGTATGGTATTAGCAGCGGAAAAATACTTTGAAAAACATATCTTTCAAAATGGAATAGGTGAGAATTTGCGCAAAGAATTTTAGCGCAACAATTGCCAAGCCACGAGACCTGTTCTACACACCCATGGGTTAGATAACCATGGCCGGATCGTGGAAGGACTTGGAATTCTAAATTGCGCTATCCCGATTAAGGACGGGACATAACCTATTTGAAAACACCTTTTTCAAAAAAAATTTGAAATACATTGGCTAATCTCCGTAGAGTAGAGCACAACGTCATAAGTACATTGGCTAATCTCCGTAGAGTAGAGCACAATGACATGGCTAATCTCGCATGAAGTAGAGCACTATGGCTAATCTTCAAAGAGTAGAGCCCAATGAAAAACTTCATTAAAACGTTAGTCCCGTATGAACTAGTCGGCACTGTGGTTAGCCCCGTATGGGCTAATCGGCACATTCGAGTTTGGCCAAGGCCTTTTGTCACCCCGTATGGGTCAGTTGGCAAGTTTGCAGTCGACCCAGACCTTCTGCCAGATTGGTCGACCAAAAACACCAAATTGGTCGACCAATTTTGGTCTGCAATTTCTTCCCGGCCAGGGCCTCTGCCCTGGCCGGGGCTTGGCCAAGGGCCGGCCAGGGCCTCTGCCCTGGCCGGCCAGGGGCCCTGGCCCCTCGGCCAGGGCCTCTGCCCTGGCCGAGGGCCGGCCAGGGCCGGCCATGCCCTGGCCGAGGCCAGGGCATTGGCCCTGGCCTCTGCCAGGGCCGGCCATGCCCTGGCCGAGGCCAGGGCATTGGCCCTGGCCACTGCCAGGGCCGGCCAGGCCGGCCTGGCCATGGCCGGCCATGGCCGGTCATGGCCAAGGCCATTTTGGGCATTGGCCGGCCATGGCCCCTTTAGCCATGGTCGGCCACCCCCTTGAATGGGGTTGCCGCACACATTCCTCCCCCTTGATGGGGTGGTCGCCGGTGGTTATTGGCCGTAGCCAACCCCCTCCGCAAGTGGAGGGGGGGGGTGCATGGCCTTCATAGCCCATTTGGCCATGGTGCACATGCACCAAATTTCATCTTACCCGATGGAAATAACTACCATCATCTTCCTCGATGAAGCACCCGTTCGTCGATGAAGCACCCGTTCGTCGAGAAATTAGTTATTTCCTAATGGCCGTGTGCCAAAAATGAATAACGTACTACGTGAATGGTCGGTTCTTCCCGTCACGGAGAGTTCCTACCATATCCGTAATGATAGGAGACCCTAACGTGAAAAGAACAACCGCTGCGTTCTCTCCGTCACGAAGCGTTCCTACCATATCCGTAATGGTAGGAGACCCATTCGTGAAAAAGACAACGACTCGTTCATAGTTTCGACGGGGCGGTGGTTTGACCGGGGCGAACCCATATGGCTCTGATACCAATGTAGGATCCTGCTAAAACAGAGTTAGGATCGATAATTAAAGTTGAGACTTACGCTTGCGTATGCGGAACGGTAGTCTCGGAACTTTGCCTTCGGATTCGCCACGACGGATCGAGTCTTCTCACGAACGGAGTAAGGCTACTAATCCACAATCTAAATCTCTATTTTAGATTAAGAACTTGGATAGAGGAAGAGAAAGGATTTCTGCAGAGCTTCGCTAGAATGAAGTTGCATGCATGAATGCCATGCAAAAGGTGTAAGAAATGGCTTATCCTTGGGTCTTATTTATAGCCCCCAAGGTAGTTATTTTAGGGTAAATTGTTCCTTTGGAACAATTTAATTAAGGTGTACCATGATACATGGCACATTATAAGCTTAAGTTGTACCATATGCATGGTACAACATAAGCTTAAGATATTCCCCCTTTATTAGCCATATGTCGCTTGCACTTATGCATATATAAAGCGACTTTCCTACTCATCCAGAGATCCTCTCCGCAAGGGAACAGATTCCCTTTGCACACGACTTCGTGTACGCGACGTTCGAGGTCCGTATTCCCTCGTACATCCCCCACAAGGGTGTACAAACGTCTTCCATATCCAACACTAGGTATCATATAATTGAGGGTGAGTCAAACCCTACATAGATACCTATGCGACGTTGAGGACCCATTTTTGTCATCTGTGGTGGTGCGATGGGGATTTAAACTGCGCGACTGAAGATTCTCAGATGAGAAATGTTCGGTGGCATTCCATATGCAAGTTGCATTGGAGACTCTGACCTCTAGAGGGTCTTATTTTCATTTACGATGCAGCATGCAGAATTTGCATGTCCCCATGCATCCATAGGCAATCGGGATTTAATGGAAGTTCAATCCATTGGAGTCTACTTTTCAGCGACTCTGCCGACCCATTTTGGGTATGAACATGCGGCACTTGTATGTTCATTTTCTATTCCCGTTGCTTGGCAGTACTCTTGAATTGACCGGAAGGTATATTTTCCAACATTAACCAGACTTATTTTCTATATTTTATTGTCTGGGAAATGTGCCCGCAACATTTTTATTTTTGTGCCAATAGCTTTGGAAAAGCTAAGTTTGCGGGTCTGTAGTAGAACACATACGAATATTCTGAGGATGCATTTATCAGTACAATGAAGTACTGAAATATCCCACTAGGGGGTGGATTTTATCCACATCTATCTCCTTATATTCTTTTTGAGGAAGCGTGGAGATTCTTTTTCAATTTTTCGTAGAGATGGCCTTGTAGTTAGTTTTCCCTTATAGCAAGGGATGTGAGGGAATTTTCCCTTCTGAAGAATCTTCTGGTTCTTCAAGTCATACCCATGGGATAAGATGCAGTGCATCGTCACTGATCCAGGGTGGCCAAGTCTATCATGCCAGTGTAAAAACTTGGCTGATGTCGGGCACTTCAGGTGCTCTGTTTAATTTCGCTTCCTTTCTCCGAATCTTTGTATGGTTGATGCCTGTAAGGCTCTCAAAACGTTCAAGTATAGATTTTACTCCTTTTTCTTGAGACGTTATATACATTAATTTGTTTTTTATTTACATTTGCTGTTTTCAAAATGGAATCCGTTGAAACGGATGTCCTTGAAACTTTGAAAGTTTCTTTTGGAATTTGGAGAGATTAGTGCATCCTTTATTTTTGTTTCTGTGTCATTTGGGGGCAACAGTGTTGCATTCCCTGGATCTTCAATATGGCCCTTATGATTGAAAGATCGTATGTGTTTATTGTCTACTAATCAGTCATAAGAGCAGTTCATCTATTAAAATATGAATCGTATAGGCACATGCATTTTCAGATAAACATTTTCATTCAAAAAATTACATAATTCAAATGCTCTCATAACATAAATTATTCTGAAAACAATTGCTAAGATAAAAATGGGGGCTAATCAAGCATGTCATCATTTTCGAAGTCGTCAGCTGTAAACTTGACTGGAGCATCAGAGGTCATCAGGTTTGTTTCAGCTTTATTTTTCTTGTTCTCTTTATACAAATCTTGGAGATGCTGTGGAGTTCGGCACACTCTGGACCAGTGGCCTTTCATGCCACAGCTGTGTCACTGGTCTTCCCATTCCCTCTTGGGTGGGGGTGCATCATCTTTATTTTTGTCATTTCTGCGCCACGTGAACTTCCGCTTACTTTCATTTCTTTGTTGCTGGATGTAACGACTGGTTTTCATGTATTTGGATTATCTATATTAAATTATATATTTTGGTGGATTTTCTCCTTATGTGTGGTTTTCGTCTCCGTAGTTTTCGTTTTCGATCATTTCATCGTGATTTTCTAACTTCTTCCTTATATCGTTGATCTTGGAGTAAGTCACTCATGACGAACTTCAAATCGCTCAATTTTAGAGTTAGAGTGATCGTAGAAGATATAGAGATCTTCCCGAAGCTTCGCGCTTCATTTCGGCACTTTTTGTGCACCTTAGTTGGTTCAAGAAGGGGGACCAACCGACTAGATTGAGATCTAGTCGGTCAGGAACTCTACTGGAACCGACTAGTTTATTGAATCAATTATACATGAGTTACTGTTTACTTTTAGTCGGTCCAAGAACAACCACCGACCGACTAGATGTGAAACTAGTCGGTCAGAACTTGCTCTCAGACCGACTAGTTCCTTCAATCAATTTTACCTAAGTTACTGTTTATCGTTAGCCGGTCCAAGAACAACCACCGACCGACTAGGTTGCAAACTAGTCGGTCAGCCATTGTTCTTTAACCGACTAATTCATTGACCATTTTGTCGACCTGAGTTACTGTTTGATTTTAGTCGGTCATAGTTGGTCGACCGACCGACTAGTTGTCGAACTAGTCGGTCAACAACCCTTCTTTGACCGACTACTCGCTGTCGTAAACCTAGGGTTTGCCCAGCCGCCGACTTTTCCTATTTAAACCCCCCAATCGTTTTTCTTTCTTCTTTCATTTCTCCTGAGCCTCCTTCTTCCCCAAATCATCATCCATCATTTCCTAGCTCACCCCCTTCATCCCCGGAGCCTCTACTCATCACCATTGCGCCGGCCACCATGTTTTAGGCCACAGCAACCCCCAAAAAACCCCCAAAACCCCGTTTCTACAGATTTCTCCATCCATTCCAGATCTGAATCGTGGTTTCCCGGATCGTTTCTTCCGTTGCCGTGCTTGCTCGGTATCGATCTTCCGTTTCCTACGGTAGTGTTCGATCCTTTAATATTCTCATAACCCGTTTTGTGATTTTTGATAAACCCTAATAAAACTAGGTTGGATGTTGTTCTAATATTGATTTGCCATGGCAGCGATCTCATCTCCGTAGCTAACATTTTGTGACGAACCTTCGTGATCGTCATCCTCGGTACTAGGCAAGTGAAACTTGCCACTTAGGGTTTTGGGCCATGTCTTAGGCCATTTGCTTGTTGTAGGCATAAAAGAGACTAGGCGACGAAATGATACTCGCCTAGGCGCAATTTCAGGATCTAGCTTGACAACGAAGTTAGATCCGTCATTTATCATGTTGCCTAAAATTACAATGTCATGTTTAATTTCAATTAACGGTACGCGAATTAATGGTCATGTCATTGCATTCTTTAAATGTTCCCGTGATTGCGTAGCACCGCTACATCTATTGAATTGATCGAGGCTAGGCACCTGCTTTTAGCGGGCACAACCCTACGCCAAATTGTGGACCTAAAAACAAGCTCTTGTGCGGGGCAACCCTGGCTCATTTACTGAGCATCGTGTGCAGGGACCCTGGCTTGTTTACGTGTGGGAGGGGTAAGGGTTAAGCGGCCATTCAACTGGGAGTCTGCCCGATCAGCAACTTCAGTTGTAAGGCGTAAACTCTGGGTTCTGGGGTAGTGTTAAGCGGCCACTCAGTGTGAATGTTAAACAGTTCAGCTGTAAGGCGTAAACATCTACAAACAACTTGAAACGTGATTAGTGAGATGATTGAGATTGTTAGTAGCTTGGCTACTCTTGACATGCCATGATGATTGTTCTCTTGCACTTATTGTTACACCATGTCCTACTTGTGCACTCTTACCATAACTGCCATGTCATGCATACTATAACTGCTAGGATACTAGTTTACCTTTCTTTCAGTTTCCTTGCCCAAGTCTTTTAGACTTGCTGACATGTGCCCCTTTACTCTTTTGGGTGACACATGTTAGATCCTGAGCCTGAGGGTGCTGCTGAGGACGCGTGTTCGCTGACGCTGAGTCAGAGCCCGCGTTCATCGAGGTGTACGAGGACACAGGCGATCAGTCGTAGAGGCTGCTTGTGTTCTTCGTTTTAGACTGTTTTGTTGTCGGTGCGTAGCACCAATACTCTGTTTGTGTTTGTTGGCCTTGTTCTGGGCCTTTAGACTCTTTCCTTTAGCCTGGTGGCTTTTCTGGATGTTAAACTTAATCTCTTTGTTTGGACATTGCTGAGATTTGGAATTTTATTTCTGCATCTCCTTGTGTTATTATCTTATTCTGCTCGTGGTTACATGGATCTGCATATGATTTATTGACGCTTATCAGGCGTATGGCTTCACAGCTTTACGTCTGTGCGGACCTTCTCACGTCTCGCCTCCATTTTAGGGAAGCGGGGCGTGACAGGTTTTGTTGGTGGCCCATGCAGGTCCTCTTCTGTAACTGCGACTATCGGAATAACGATAATAATATTAGAATGTCCAATAAACTAAGTTCGACTTCCGAGTCATAAGCTATGAGTCTAATCTGTTTCGTTTTCTGTGTCATTAGATGGCAGGAAGGCGATTTACCTGTGGTGGTGGTAGTGCGCCCCCTCATGACGAGGAGCCTGAGCAGGAGCCCACCAGTGGGGAGATGATGCGGATGATGCTTCAGATGATGCAGGTGCAGCAGGGCGTCCTCCTGCAAGTCCAGAATGCTCCAGGTGCTCGAGCTGCTCAGGCAATCCATGATGCCCCTCGCTCCGAGCCGGGAGTGAAGCAATTTCGGGAGCTGGGTCCCACTTATTTTGATGGGTCTGAGGGTCCTCTTGCTGCCGATGAGTGGACTCGGAACATAGAGGATAATTTGAAGATGGCAAAGATCAGCCTGGCTGGATGGGTTGATCTGGCGAAGAGGCAACTCAAGGATAATGCTCGGAACTGGTGGGATGCGGAAGAGAAGATGCTGGTGGAGCCGATAGCTTGGGCTACCTTTAAGTCCAGGTTTGATGAGGAGTTCTTTCCGAAGGCTGCCAAGAAGGAGATGCTGCAGCGCTTTATTGATCTGAAGCAAGGGAGCTTGACGGTGGACCAGTACCACCAAGAGTTCACTAGGCTGAGTCGGTTCGCACCGAAGATGGTGCAGGATGCTGATGAGAGGGCTCAGAGGTTCCTGCAGGGACTTGCTTTGGAGCTTCAGAGTTGTGTGTCTTCCTCTGATCTGGACTCTTATCAGAAGGTTCTGGTAGCTGCGAGGAGGCAGGAGCTGAACCTGAGTCAGAGGAGAGGACATGTTTTGGGTGCTGGGAAGAGGCCTATGGAGCAGGCCAGAGCGATGGTTAGGCCTGGTTTCAAGCCTAATCATCCGATGCAGTTCAAGAGGCCAGGAGGGCCTAATCAGAAGACTTGCCATTTCTGCGGCAAGCCTGGCCACATCAAGGATCAGTGTAGGAAATTTCTGGGCCAGTGTTTGGTTTATGGTGATGCTTCTCATGTCGCGAAGGATTGTCGGCATGCAAATCAGTTGCGGAGGGCACCTGTTGCAGCACAGCCATTGCAGCAGAGAGCGCCTGTTCCTGCTGGACGTGGAGCAGCTCTTGTTCCTCAGAGGCTGGCTTTTCAGCAGGCTTTTCAGCCGAGGAGGCAGGCCTTTCTGATGACCGAGGTGGAGAGCATGGCTGTGGATGAGGTTATCGCAGGTAATCCTCGATCTAGCTGTTGCTTTCCTAGCTAGTTTTGATTGTTAGATTTTGTTTGGTTGCTTGCTTATGATTGGGTGCTAGAATAGGATTTGATTGTTAAATTGCTTGTTAGGTGTGGTTTTGGTTTGCACATTTCCTGCACGAGTCCTCTTTGACTCAGGTGCATCGATGTGCATTATTTCTCGGAGCTTTGTGGAGAAGCATTCCTTGTCGACGTCCCCTCTTTCCAAGAGTTGGAATATCGTCACAGGGAATGGCGTGGTCTCGGTGCATCTTGGTTGCAATTCTTGCTCGTTGGTGGTCTGTGGACATGAGCTTTACGCTGATTCCATTGTCCACGACATCATCAACTATGATGCGGTCCTTGGGATGGATTGGCTTACGAGCTTCTATGCTACGATCGACTGTCGGAGGAAGAAGGTGGTGTTCGAGATTCCCGAACATCCAGTATTTGAGTTCAGCCGAGGTAGCAGTTCGCTTGGCCCTGTCAGATTTCGGGCCAGGCCGGTGGTGATTGTGGCTATGCAGATGGAGCTGGAGAGGCCAGCAGTTGTGCGGGACTTTGATGACGTCTTCCCCGAGGAGATGTCTGGGTTGCCACCTGATCGAGCTATGGAATTTTCTATTGATCTTATTCCGGGAGCGCAGCCGATTTCGAAGGTGCCATATCGTATGGCTCCCGCTGAGTTGGAGGAGTTGCGAAAGCAGCTGGATGAGCTTTTACAGAAGGGTTATGTCAATCCAAGTGTGTCTCCGTGGGGAGCACCGGTGCTGCTGGTGAAGAAGAAGGATGGTTCGCGTCGCATGTGCGTGGACTATCGGGAGCTGAATGCGGTGACCGTGAAGAATAAATACCTGTTGCCTCGCATCGATGATATTTTTGATCAGCTTGGAGGTTCGAGGGTGTTTTCGAAGTTAGATCTGAGGAGTGGTTATCATCAGCTGAAGGTGAAGAAGGAAGATGTTCCGAAGACAGCATTCAGGATGAAGTATGGACACTGTGAGTTTGTGGTTATGCCTTTCGGTGTAACCAATGCACCCGCAGTTTTCATGAATCTGATGAATCTGATTTTCTATGACTTTTTAGATAAGTTTGTCGTTATCTTCATTGACGACATTCTGATCTTTTCTAAGTCAGAGGAAGAGCATGCCTCGCACTTGAGGACAGTGTTGGAGATTTTGAGGAAGCATCGTCTGTATGCTAAGTTTTCGAAGTGCGAATTTTGGCTGGACCGAGTTGCTTTTCTGGGGCATGTGGTGACTGGAGATGATATTTCAGTGGATCCCGAGAAGATCCGGGCCATCAGAGAGTGGCCTGTTCCGCAGTCAGCGTCTGAGATCCGGAGTTTCCTTGGACTTGCTGGTTACTATCGGCGCTTCATTAAGGACTTTTCCCGTATTGCTGAGCCGATGACTAGATTGACGCGGAAGGATGTACCTTTTGTTTGGTCGGGTGATTGTGAGAATGCCTTTGGTGTTCTGATGGAGAGATTGACGACTGCCCCTATTCTTGTTGTGCCTGATCGCAGCGGAGGATTTGAGATCTTTTGCGATGCTTCTGGCAAGGGTCTCGGTTGTGTGTTGCATCAGCACGGGCATGTTGTGGCGTATGCTTCGCGTTAGCTCAAGACTCATGAGAAGAATTACTCGACACACGATTTGGAGTTGGCTACCGTCATGTTTGCGCTCAAGATTTGGAGGCACTTCCTGCTGAGTGAGAAAGTGAAGATCTTCACCGATCACAAAAGGTTGAAGTATATTTTTACTCAGAAGGAGCTCAACATGCGACAACGTCGATGGTTGGAGCTCATGGCGGATTACGAGATTGATTTGCAGTATCACCCTGGCAAGGTGAATGTGGTTCCTGATGTGCTGAGTAGGCTTCCAGCGGTGATGTTGTTGACCTCGCAATGGAGACTGCAGCAGGATTTTTGCGAGTCTGGTGTGGAGATTGTTCTTCCTGGGGAGGCTTCTTCGTTGATGAGTATGCAGATTCAGTCGACGATCGTGGATCGGATCAAGGCTGGCCAGGCTAAGGATCCGAAGCTGGTGAAGATTCGGGAGCAGGTAGAAGCCGGTCTGCGGACTGACTTTTTGGTTCATGAGGATGGCTCGCTGCGGTTTGGAGCCAGGTTGTGTGTGCCAGCTGGGGATATCAGAGAGGAGTTGTTGGTGGAGGCACACAGTTCGCCGTATTCTGTGCATCCTGGTGGGACCAAGATGTACAAGGATCTTCGTCTAAACTTTTGGTGGCATGGTATGAAGAGGAGTGTGGCTCGGAGTGTAGCCAAGTGCTTGGTTTGTCAGTAGGTAAAGGCAGAGCATCAGCGTACGGCAGGGTTGCTACAACCGCTTCCGATTCCGGAGTGGAAGTGGCAACACATCACTATGGATTTCATGACTGGACTACCTCGGAGTCCGAAGCAGAATGACGCGATCTGGGTGATCGTAGATCGATTGACCAAATCCACGCACTTTATTCCATTCCAAGTAGGACAGTCCACTGAGGCGCTAGCGAGGAGATATATGGAGGTAAATTATTTTACTCTCCGTTTCTATTTCCTTTTCCTAGTTTAGTTAGTGATGTGACGTGAATCGTGCAGGAGATCGTACGACTTCACGGATTCCCTGTGAGTATCGTGTCGGACAGAGACACGAGGTTCACATCTCAGTTCTGGCAGAGTTTGCAGAAGAGTTTGGGTACGCGTCTGAGTTTCAGCACAGCGTACCATCCGCAGACGGATGGCCAGTCCGAGAGGACGATTCAGATCTTGGAGGACATGCTGAGGGCGTGCATGTTAGATTTCAAGGGTTCGTGGGAGGACCATCTACACCTTGTGGAGTTCTCTTACAACAACAGCTTCCAGGCGAGTATTGGCATGGCGCCTTTCGCCGCGCTTTATGGGAGGAAATGTCGATCGCCATTGAGTTGAGATGACGTTGGTGATCGGGAGCTGTTGGGACCTGAGATGATTGTGGAGGCCGTGGATGTTGTCAGGAACATTCAGGAGAGGTTGAGAATTGCTCAGGACCGTTTTAAGCATTGGGCGGATGCTAAACGACGTCCTTTGGAGTTTCAGCCGGACGACCATGTGTTCTTGAAGATTTCCCCGAATCGTGGAGTGATTCGCTTTGGAAAGCGAGGGAAGTTGAGCCCGCGATACATTGGACTGTTTGACATTCTGGAGAGAGTTGGCGAGGTAGCCTACCGCTTAGCCTTGATGCCGTCTTTGGAGGGAGTTCACAATGTTTTCCATGTGTCGCAGCTTCGTCGATACATTAGCGATCCATCTCATGCTGTAGATTTCTCGGAGATTACCGTTCGCCCTGATATGACGTATGACCAGCAGCCAGTGTAGATTTTGGACAGGCGTCAGAAGTCGCTCCGGAACAAGGTTGTCAATCTTGTGAGGGTGATGTGGCGACATGGCTCGCCAGGAGAGTCTACTTGGGAGAATGAGGATGAGATGCGAGAGCGCTACCCACTTTTGTTCCCGGACACGTGAGTGTTGGGAAATTCCGAGGACGGAATTTTTCTTAAGTTGGGGAGGATCTAACGACTGGTTTTCATGTATTTGGATTATCTATATTATATTATATGTTTTGGTGGATTTTCTCCTTATGTGTGGTTTTCGTCTCCGTAGTTTTCGTTTTCGATCGTTTCGTCGTGATTTTCTAACTTCTTCCTTATATCGTTGATCTTGGAGTAAGTCACTCATGACGAACTTCAAATCGCTCATATTTTAGAGTTAGAGTGATCGTAGAAGCTATAGAGATCTTCCCGAAGCTTCGCGCTTCATTTCGGCACTTTTCGTGCACCTTAGTTGGTTCAAGAAGGGGGACCAACCGACTAGATTGAGATCTAGTCGGTCAGGAACTCTACTGGAACCGACTAGCTTATTGAATCAATTGTACAAGAGTTACTGTTTACTTTTAGTCGGTCCAAGAACAACCACCGACAGACAAGATGTGAAACTAGTCGGTCAGAACTTGCTCTCAGACCGACTAGTTCCTTCAATCAATTTTACCTAAGTTACTGTTTATCGTTAGCCGGTCCAAGAACAACCACCGACCGACTAGGTTACAAACTAGTCGATCAGCCATTGTTCTTTAACCGACTAATTCATTGACCATTTTGTCGACCTGAGTTACTGTTTGATTTTAGTCGGTCACAGTTGGTCGACCGACCGACTAGTTGTCGAACTAGTCGGTCAACAACCCTTCTTTGACCGACTACTCGCTGTCGTAAACCTAGGGTTTGCCCAGCCGCCGACTTTTCCTATTTAAACCCCCCAATCTTTTTTCTTTCTTCTTTCATTTCTCCTGAGCCTCCTTCTTCCCCAAATTATCATCCATCATTTCCTAGCTCACCCCCTTCATCCCCGGAGCCCCCACTCACCACCATTGCGCCGGCCACCATGTTTTAGGCCACGGCAACCCCCAAAAAACCCCCAAAACCCCATTTCTCCAGATTTCTCCATCCATTCCAGATCTGAACCGTGGTTTCCCGGATCGTTTCTTCCGTTGCCGTGCTTGCTCGGTATCGATCTTCCGTTTCCTACGGTAGTGTTCGATCCTTTAATATTCTCATAACCCGTTTTGTGATTTTTGATAAACCCTAATAAAACTAGGTTGGATGTTGTTCTAATATTGATTTGCCATGGCAGCGATCTCATCCCTGGAGCTAACATTTTGTGACGAACCTTCGTGATCGTCATCCTCGGTACTAGGCAAGTGAAACTTGCCACTTAGGGTTTTGGGCCATGTCTTAGGCCATTTGCTTGTTGTAGGCATAAAAGAGACTAGGCGACGAAATGATACTCACCTAGGCGCAATTTCAGGATCTAGCTTGACAACGAAGCTAGATCCGTCATTTATCTTGTTGTCTAAAATTACCATGTCATGTTTAATTTCAATTAACGGTACGCGAATTAATGGTCATGTCATTGTATTCTTTAAATGTTCCCGTGATTGCGTAGCACCGCTACATCTAGTGAATTGATTGAGGCTAGGCACCTGCTTTTAGCGGGCACAACCCTACGCCAAATTGTGGACCTAAAAACAAGCTCTTGTGCGGGGCAACCCTGGCTCATTTACTAAGCATCGTGTGCAGGGACCCTGGCTTGTTTACGTGTGGGAGGGGTAAGGGTTAAGCGGCCATTCAACTGGGAGTCTACCCGATCAGCAACTTCAGTTGTAAGGCGTAAACTCTGGGTTCTGGGGTAGTGTTAAGCGGCCACTCAGTGTGAATGTTAAACATTTCAGCTGTAAGGCGTAAACATCTACAAACAACTTGAAACGTGACTTGTGAGAAGATTGAGATTGTTAGTAGCTTGGCTACTCTTGACATGCCATGATGATTGTTCTCTTGCACTTATTGTTACACCATGTCTTACTTGTGCACTCTTACCATAACTGCCATGTCATGCATACTATAACTGCTAGGATGCTAGTTTACCTTTCTTTCAGTTTCTTTGCCCAAGTCTTTTAGACTTGCTGACATGTGCCCCTTTACTCTTTTGGGTGACACATGTTAGATCCTGAGCCTGAGGGTGCTGCTGAGGACACGGTGTTCGCTGACGCTGAGTCAGAGCCCGCGTTCATCGAGGTGTACGAGGACACGGGCGATCAGTCGTAGAGGCTGCTTGTGTTCTTCGTTTTAGACTGTTTTGTTGTCGGTGCGTAGCACCAATACTCTGTTTGTGTTTGTTGGCCTTGTTCTGGGCCTTTAGACTCTTTCCTTTAGCCTGGTGGCTTTTCTGGATGTTGAACTTAATCTCTTTGTTTGGACATTGTTGAGATTTGGAATTTTATTTCTGCATCTCCTTGTGTTATTATCTTATTCTGCTCGTGGTTACAGGGATCTGCATATGATTTATTGACGCTTATCAGGCGTGTGGCTTCACAGCTCCACGTCTGTGCGGACCTTCTCACGTCTCGCCTCCATTTTAGGGAAGCGGGGCGTGACACTGGACTTGGCCGCTAGCCCTTTTGTTCTGTCCCCCTTTGTGCGGTCTTTCTTTTCTTTTGTTGTCTCTCTTCTTTCTAGAAGAAGAGGCGTTATGAGCTTCTGGGATGGGGGCAGTGCTAGGGGCACATATTGTGAGTAGCGAGGAGAAGCTCTCTGTTTTGTTCAGCCATGAGTAAACATGACAGCAGCTCAGAATACTTGGTGAACTTGCGTTCATGGTATTGCTGCATTAGTATCGCATCTTTTTCGTGGAATGACGTATATGTCTTTTCCAGCATGCGATCTTCTGAGACTTTTTCACCACACAACTTCAGGCGTGAGGTGATGCTAAAAGTGCTGAGTTGTACTCAGCAATGACTTAAAGTCCTGCAGTCTCAGGTTCTCCCACTCATATCATACCTTTGGGAGTATAACATCTTTCTGATGTTTATACCTATCCACAAGGGCAATCCATAGCTCAAGTGGATCTTCGACCGTAAGGTATTCAGCCTTTAGTGTCTTGTCCACATGGCGGCGAATATAGATAATGGCTTGCGCCTTTTCTATATCGCTTACATTTTCATTATTAGTCACAACAAAAATGAGGGACTTTGCCTGCAGATGAAACTTCATATCGAGCTGCCAGCTCAGATAGTTTCTTCCTGATGCATCTAGTACTTCGAAATCGACACTTGCAATTTTAGCCATTTATCTAGCAGAGCACAAATATGCATGCATTAATAATTTAAACATAAACATTTTCATGCGGAGGCAATTTTAATATGAAGGGCTAATTACGTGGATCGGCCAGTCTCACATAAATAATAGTCCAAAGTCCCATTACAGTCCATATTACACAAATGAAAGCTTTAAAAAGAAATTACAACTTTGGAAACCCCCGTGGGTCCCATATAAGATCTTCAGCTTCAATTGTGGCCTTCGTGTCTATGGAAAATGGTCTCCGGTCTTGGACATTTACATAATTTCCTCAGTACAATTTCTCTCAAAAGTAAAAAAAAGTGCAGGAAAATAAAATGTGGGACTTAAACAGCTTATCCAAAAACCGCAATTAGCCATCCATGCAGAAATTTTGTGCTCATCAAACATTTTCATCAAATATTTTTATCAGACATTTTAATCACAGGCATCACATACATTTAATATTCGTAGAGATGGATAAACAATTTAATTACTTAATAATTATTGGACCACTGGGCAACGTTATACACTGTTAGGTTAGGTGACTAACGGCAGAGTGGTCGCAGGATCTTCCTAATTATTAAGTTTTAAATATAATGCACAACCACGCATATAATATCCAACAGAATTTGCCAGTGATGTAAAGCATGTAAAGATGATTTTTACAGAAAAAATCATTACGATGCAATGGTTGTATAGTAGGTGGGTTTAATCAATCAAATTGAATAAGAGCCCAAAATTGACATTTTCGTTGTAGAAGGAAAATGGTTTTCCTTTTTAAAACATCCTAAATAACCCCCAAAAGTCCCCAATAAACCCTTATATGCCCGATAAATGCCCCCATAATGTACCGTGATTTTTCACTAATTTATAGGCCCTCAAACGCCCTTTTAAATTAATTTTTAGCCCAAAAAATCTTTTAAGGCTTATTTTTAGCCTTTGCCCCCACTTTTTTCTCTTCTTTTTTTCAAAAAAAACTGGCCTGCGGGCTTCAGGCCCGCAGTCAAAATTTTTTTTTGTGAAAATGGGCCGAAAAGCCCATAGGGCTATGGGGCGGCGGCTAGGGTTAGCCGCCGCCGCCCCCGTGTGGCCGGCGAAACGGCGAGGGGGGGGGGGGGGGGGGGGGGGGCGGCGGTCACCCCTGCAGGGGGGACGACGGGGCCGTCGGCCCCCTGCAGGGGTACGGCGGCAGGCTGCCGCTGCCCCCCTGCAGGGGGATCGGCGGGGGCCACCGGCCCCTACAGGGGGGACGGCGGTAGGGGCGCCGCCATCCCCTGCAGGGGGACGGCGGCCCAGGGACGGCGACAGGGGCGCCGCCGCCCCCCTGCAGGGGGAGCACCGGGGCCGTCATCCCCTGTAGAGGGGAACGGCGACAGGGGCGCCGCTGCCCTCCTGCAGGGGAGACGGCGACGGGGCACCGGCCGCCCCTCCTATAGGGGGCAAGGCACGTCGCCGGCCGCCTCCCCTAAGGGGGCGGCCATGGACGGTAGATGGGGGAACCCTAAAACTTGGGTTTTTGGGATGAAAAATTCGTCGTTTTAAGGCGATCTAGCAAATCCCCGTATCGATCTTGTGAGATCTAGGGGTAGAGCAATCATACGTATGATTAAAAACATTGTTTTTAGTGATTTTACCTCTATATCCGTCCTCCGGATATAGCGACGGTTGAACAAAGCCCTACGCGGATGACGACGCTCGATTGAGGAATCCTTGCACCGCGCGCGTGGATCTCCCGTCTCCTTCTGCCTTCGCCTTCGCAACGAACGAAAAAAATTTGTGGAAAGAAATTTTTTTTAGAGTCTCGTGCTGATAACGTGTTATAAATCAACTATTGGAGAAGGAGCCCCCAGCTCTTTATTTATAGGCAACATGGGAGAATACAAATATGGACTACATTAATATGGTCCTATCTCTAGGATAGCCCAGAATCTCAACCAACTACGGTTAAATAACCGTTCACAACATACTCATAATTTTTAGATAGGCTAGAAGTGAGTAAAATAATTTTATATGGGAAGAAAATATTTTTCTGAAGCTCATTGGTATTTTTAATAATTTTTAAAAGCTTAAAAACTAATTTTCTAAATTATAAAATAAATATTTAAACATTCGATGATTTATTCAGAGTGGACGACACATCGAAAATTTTCAAATAAGCTGTCAAAACGAGCGTCTCATTTAGTAGTACAACATATAAATTTTTCATATATCAGTTTACGTGAAAAGTTTAAGGTATTAATTTTTAAATGAAAACATCGTAATTAGATTTAAACTTTAAAAATTTGCCGAGGAAAATATACTCGCCTGGTCGTGATGAAATTAGTGGCAGTGCGTCCGGGATGTCACGCTTAAATTTCTGGACCTTACAGTGTATTTTTCTGATTAGTAGATTATCTGTTATCAAATTATGTTTAATAAACCCATGTTATGTATATATACATGTATATATATATGTATTTAATACTCATTAATTTTATTACCCTCTCCCTCTCGCGTGAAGCAATGGAGGGGGGGGGTTCTTCGACCCACCCCGCCGGCGACGGCTGCATGGGGGTCGACGACGATCTCGGAGGCGGCGATGGTCGAAGGGTGCGGAGCACGGTGGCAGGAGCGGCAGAACGCAACGAGAGGTGGCAGAAACGCCATTGCATGCTTGGTCCATATTGGATCAGCTCCGGTGGACTGGTGACTCGGGTTCGCCGGCGTAGGGAGGCAGAGACAGCGCGACGTGGCCCATCGGGGTGGTGCATTGGCAGACAAGGCGACGGAGAGCAGCTGGGGGAGGCGTAGCAGCGTGAGGGCATCGGGGCTTGGGGTGCTGCTCTGTTCGTGGTGGCGCTAGAGGATTCGTGGCTCTGTCGGTGCTCGTCAACTGTGGGGGGAGATGGCGGATGTCGAAGCTGGTCGGGGTGCGAGCTCTGGTGCAACGAAGGGGCAAAGAGATGGTGGAGAAACGTCGGGGAACCGTCATTGGCAGTGGCAAGGTAGAGCAGGGGAAGACGGTGATGCAGAAATGGGGCCGTGCTCACGGCGGTAGGCTGAGGAGGAACGAGAGCTGGAGATGGGTTCATTCGTGAGGAGAGGGGGCGCTGCTTGGGGATTTGTCGACGATGGAGCGTGGCAGGATCCATCGGAGGGAGGCGGGGAGTCGAACTACAGGGGAAGAGGGAGGTCGGAGAGTGGCTGGGGTTGTAGTGGGAAGAGGGTTACAGCCCCGGGGTGACGTGGAGCTCGGACGGAGCTTCGGGAGGCTGGGGTCAAGGGCAACTTGCGGTGGTGGCAGACGACGATGGAGTGGTCGCTGCGAGATGCTGGGGGGTTCGCCGGATCTCAGCGGCAGTAATGGAGAGGCGAGGAGGGAGGCGAGGCAAGCTTGGGGTAGTCGGAGAGGGGGTTTTGTTCGAAAGTGAGAGGAGGAGGGGAGAGCATGGGTTTGGCCTCTTGCATGAAGAAGAAGAGAGAGAGAGAGAGAGAGAGAGAGAGAGAGAGAGAGAGAGAGAGAGAGAGAGAGAGAGAGAGAGAGAATCGAAGGGAGGAGGGGGTTTGCGTGCATGAGTTAGGGGAGAGAGGAGAGGGGTTTAAGTAGGATTAGAATGTTATAAGCATTAATTAAGGTCATTTAATAGGGGGTTGGGTGTTATTGGGGGGATGAATCAATTTAGGGGGAGAGGAAAACATGAAGCCACATTTTCCTCGGTTGGACTGAGTTAGGGTTAATTAAATAGTCATTTCGGTTAAGATAAAAAACGTAATTAGAGATGTAATTAGGAAATGGTAATTAGTAAAAACATATCATGCCCCGCTTCCCGTAATACGTAGGAGCGAGGACGCGAGCGTGTCCTCCTGGGCTGAAGCGGTGAAGCTTAAGCCCAAGAAGCGTCTGTGAATAACAACCAATCGCAGATTCTTGCATTCAGAATAACAGAGATACCTATAAATTAAGCCAATGTCCAGAAATGAAGTACACAAAGAAATAAGGCCCCAAGCATGACCGACAACAACAAAGTTCTACAAATGTGGGTACACACCCAACAGAAATGCAGTAATAAAATTCTAAGCAGTAGTAGGTAGATCTCTGTGACTAGTCTTCTGGTCCGATGGGTCAGTCTGATCGAGCAACTCGTCCTCCAGGTACTCTGTCTCATGACTGACATACATTTCAAACAACATGGAATGTATGTCAGCAAGGGTCCTTGGCAAGCTATGGTTATGAGTGGGACCCTTGGCAAGGTTTTCAAAACATTTTACATGGTAGTTAAAGCATTTATAATATTGGCATTTATAATTTCAGAGATTTACACTCGCATGACAGTTATGTTATAAATGAAAACATGGCAGTTCTATTTCAAATGGAAATGACTGCAGTTCTATAAGTTAACATGTTCGATATAGCATTGTCAAGCTGTTCAATAATGTGTTCAATTTAGTGATTAAGGTTCAGTCTTTAGGCGGCTAGTAAGTGAATCTACCTTCAAGTGCCCCCGAAGGCGACCCTTTTACTACCGACTAGTGCCCGCGAACCCAACCACACCCATGTGTACTTTCTGGACCATGAACCAGAATCACAGCCATCATGAGTTGTAATACTGGACACGAGCCAGACTAGCCAATCCGGCCCACAAGAATAGCCAAATCTTGGCATGCTATGTCTATGATTTCATGTAGTTCAAGTAATTCATGTATGTTCGACAGGGTTTTCCATTTCATGTCGTAACAAGGCATTATCATTTTACTTAATAACTGTCCACACACACGCACGTGAATTCTTATATGGCAATTCACAAAAGTGCATACATGGGGTTTTAGTGTCGATGTGTCACATGGCATTTTTCGTGTACAATATTTCACAGTTGAATCATCCAGAACTAGCTATAAGGGAAAAACGTCTAAATGAACGACAGTTATAAAATGTGCACTTGCCTATTTTAGTCGGTTGTGGGTGTCCAAGTGATCATAACGGTGAGTGTGTTTTATCTGCGGCATTTAGATTCGAGATGAGGCTAATTGTTTTAAGTTAACAAAATTATATTAATATGACACAAGTTTATATAGTGCTAAACTATTAAAACTAACTTATGTGAATCGACTATACTAACATCATTACATTAATCATCATTTATAATACAAACTATTATATATAAAATAACAAACTAAGATGCAGATTTTAACAAACTAATATTATAACACTAATATAATTGAACTAATGTTATAAACTAACATTATTTACAAACTAACTGTTATTATAATAACATTTACTAGCCTATATGTTATACTAACATACATACAGATTTTTAACAACTTAATATATTATAAAAACTAACATTACTAACTAACATCATATTATTAACATACTGATTCTAAAGAACTAACAGAACATCAGATTTTATATCTACTAACATATGATATTATAAGGAAACTAACAAAACGTATACTAATATATATTAACCTATTAATAAAACATTTGATATTACTAATACTAACATTATAATTAACTAATGTATAGATTATAAAATAACTAATATATATATACACATACATACATACATACATATATAAATCCTAATAACAGAACTTCAAATAACACTAACTACTACATTATACTAACAGTATTATTACTAAAATGCTAAAAACTTACGTGTGCTTGCAGATCGAAGATGGCGGCGCGTGGAGGAGCATGTGGTAGTGCGGCGTCGCTGCAGGCAAGGTCGTCGGCGCTGCTGAGTGGAGGAGGAGTCGGACGTCGTTGTGGGGGTTGTTGTCGCCGGGTTGCGGCTTGGTGTGGTCGCGGCAGTCAGAAAGGAAGGCACCGGAGTTTGGGTCAGAGGAGGGAGATGAACGGAGTTGGTTCTGGGGAGGTGGCGGTCACAGTGGGAGAGGATGGGAGGAGTCGAAGGGAGGAGGACGTGGGCATGCCGGAGAGGGGCTGCAGTGGCGGGATAATGCTGAGGGAGTGTGGTCGGAGGGCTGAGGTACACGGCGAGGGGCTGGTGGCGACTGAACGGGGGTAGTCGGAGGTGGGTGTTTGCATTTGGAGGAGGGTGAGGTTGTAGCGAGATGTAGGGGCTATGTGCGGCCAAGTTGAGGGAGGAGCGGCATTTGGGTGGTGTTCGAGAGGGTGGTCAGAGTCCGGAGAACTAGCGGCGCAGTTTGCTTAGGGTGGTAGGGTGCAGGTGTTTGAGTAAGGGGGATGCTGAGTTGCTGCTAGGGTTTTTAGAGGGGGTTGCGGATTGAAGAAAAATGAGAGGGGGTTACGTGAGGGATGGGTTAGACTTAGGGTTTTATTAAAAATAGAAAGGTTTAATTTTTATTGATTTGTTTTTATTAGAGAATTAATAGCAAATGAATTAAGGAAAGTTGAATGAGAAATAATAATTAGGAGAGAATAAAGGGAAATTGATTAGAGATTATTACTAAATTTGCTATAGTCTTTATTAGGACTAAGTAAGAAAGTTTTTAAAAGAATTTGAATTTGAATTTTTAAACATTTGAATTTGAATTTATAAAATATAATTATTACAAATTTTATAATTAGCTAACTTAAGTAAGTATAATAATTACACCAACATAATAAAAGTAATAAATAATGATAGACTATTCATAATGAAACTCAACTACAACGTAACTGAAAATACAGGTCGTTACAAAACGAAATTACGATTTTGCCTCTGAGATGAAACGACTTCGAAAAATTACGAAAACATAGACACAGGTTCGTATCGTCGCCGGGATCATGAATACGAAGTCCATTTTTAGATTTGAGCGACAAAAAAAAGAAAAAAATCATTTACTCATTTTGAAATCGTTTGAAATTGTCTTTGTTACGGAAAAGCGTGCACTATGAAAACTGGCCATTACATCTACACTCCTTACAAAAATTTCGTCCTCGGAATTAAGAAGACCGGTCATTGCTTAAGAAATTAAACGATTAACGGGAAGGCTTGATGAATGATAACGATATAGGAAAATAAGTTGTTAATAGCCTGAAATATAATGTGATATCATAGCATCAAGAAAACAAGAGATGTTATGTATGAATACATACTATTTACATCACCATTGCTTCCGCAATTAGTCCCGAGACTAGTATCATCACAATATCTACCCGACTTCTCAAATAGCCAAAATTATGATGAGATAATGGCATCACATGAAAATGAGGGCTACTATGATGACAACATTTGTTTGAACTTGGAACTTGAGGTGATAAGCTAGCAGTAAGCTAGATACATCACATCAAAAGGGAGATCATAAAGTTTAAAGCATCTACTCATGCTAATTGTGACTAAGGCGGCCTAGCTAAGGATGTCATTTATAATATAGCATAAAATGAGGGTATCGACTAATCCATATGCATTTGTGCTGTTACACCTAACCAGCCAAGCACCAATGCCATTAATTCCCATAACACACAACAACACGCCAACACCCAGGACAACGCCAAAACACAAATACAAGGCCAACTTTCAAGGACCATACTTATTGATATCACTCCTTCCAGCAATTTCTATAATAGCCAACAACAAGCCAACACCAAAACCATCTTCCAAATCCAAGCACAAGGCCGACATCCAACTTCAACGCCTAATGCCAACTGCATGCCAATACTCATCCCTAACGATCCCCCTTGCCAACACCATTGGTTGACATCCACAGTTATCATCATTAACCCTAAGCAAGACAATGACCAAGAACACACAGTCCAACAAACACGAAGGAGTGGGCCCAAGAAGAAACCGAAGCGAGACACCAATAGGGCAAGACCCAGGGCAAGGAGCTCAAAAGAAGCCCAAGAATCGCAACTTCCCAAGATCTCAACCACACGACAACAACGAGGGTGGTGGTGAGGGTTGTCGCTAAGCTCAACAATCTCCAACAACCAAAAGTATATCATCGATGGGCCATCGACGGCTGTCGATCCATGTCATGCGGTGGCTACGACTGCTCGACATGGTAGGTGTCACTGGATTGAGGTTGGGTGGAAGAGTGGGTGTCATTGTGGCATATAGGAAGCCACGGGATGTGGTGATTAAATAGGGCATCGAAGTCGTCGATAAGGTAGAATAGGGTAGGCTGGGCCGGGGCTCGAGGAGAGAATGCAGACAAAAGGAAATAAAGAGGGGGAAGACAGTGGGCAGAAAAAGGATTCAACCAATCGAAAAATCGGGTATAAGAGGAAAGCAATGGATAGAAGAAGAATACGAGTTCAAGAAAGATGAAGAAGAAGTAGCTGCTTACACTTGCAAGTCTCGGTCTGGTTCATCTCAAACCATCCTCAATGCTTGGCATACTTCTGAGTATCCTTCGAGTTGATTGAAGCATAATCAATGCGAGTAAGACGATGTTCACTCTTCACAATCATCTTATTCAACAAACATTAGTTGATACTCTTACGCCAGGATCCATCCTTCCAAGAGCACTCCAATGTTAGGTCGCATCCATTCATCTTGTAACAAATCATTCAACCAAGCCTGAAGCTCAGGTGGTGTGGTGCGTAAAGTGCCTCTGATATTGATTGGGTGTCTGACAACAGATCAAATGAAAAGTCATGGACGTGATCCAAATTAATCCTAGGAGATCATTCAAAAATGCATCTACGAGTCCTCGCATCACTTCAGCTTTCCTTGGCTCAACTTCCATCGCAATTATCCTACCTTCGCAAGTCTGGCCTGACTTCACTGGTCCTTCTGATCTGCTCCCAATGTTGAACTCGAACTTCGGATTCTACCCTCCTTACAAAAGGATGTAGCTAGGGTTCAAGCAAACTAAACAAAAATAGGAAGGTTCTAAGAAGGTTAATCGAAAGGATATCACCAACTAAAGGAAAGATGACGGTGATGAAGTGAGTAAATGATTTGGCCTATGGAAGATTACTCTAGTTGTCGACGAAGGAGATTGCTAATGAAGGCATATCCAAAGAATGAAACACAAGTTCCTAGACAAGGGTAAATTTTTTTAAAGAAGATGATGAGGACCAATGAAGATGGGTAATAAGGACGCTTCACCCGTATATCCTATACAGGTGAACACTCGAGACATCCTGTACTTGAGGTCAATTTAAGTTTTCATACTGTACATCCTGATCATACTATATTGTTCACGAGGTAGTTAGTGCAGATCTGCATGGACCACCAAACCTTTAATGACCCGCTCTCAGGGGGCCATTACTTATTTGATTTATTGCAGGTCTGCAGATCACTAGTGAAAACAATATAGACACGATGCAGAGATGTGCATAAATATTCAAATAGTGTCCATTTTATTACAATCCATATTATACAACAAGGATATATGAAAGAAAATAAGTACATATATGAATATAACTCTAAAAGCTGCTATCTCAAGGTCGAACTCTGGCTCTGCAAACTCATGATCCTCTATATTAACCTGTGTAGTGTCTGCGGTGCCACGAAATGGAACCGTAGGTAAGTCACAACAATTCTAGAAATAGAAATAGAGTAGTGCAAAAGTATGAAACAGGCTATGGTAAACAACTAAAGATGATCATGTAAGTGCAACAAGTAAGGTAAGAGCAGACATGCATGCAAATGCGATAAGCGAAGTAAAAGGTGACTGTACAAGTGTGAAAATTAACGTACAAGGGCAACAACTATGGTATGGCATATGCGATATAGTAGTAACAACATTTTAACCAGGATGCAGTGTGGTAACAATAGGAATACAAGCAGGTAGATGCAGCAGTAATAAAAGGACAAGTAAGCAGGTAGTAAAACTAGAAACTACGTGACTTATATAGGAAAGTATAGTGTGCGACCATTGGGCCCATCTCTTGCCCGGGGCGCTCACCCAGGTAGATCTCACTTCACTTTAGGCGGTACAGTTCATTTTAGACGGTCGGTATGGTACGGTGCAATATGTAGATGGCTCGCAGTTGCTCCCACACTTTCTCTAATATAAGTTACCCCAAAACCCAGTGTAGTGCCAATTATCACAAGCATTCAATCTCAATAGGATCATCCAGCATTATGTTGTCATTCATTCACTATTTTTTAATACGGTATGTCAACTAGTTTCGTTGTTCCAACATGCCATTTTATACATCATTTCATGTGATGATTCCACACAAAATTTCCATAGCAATGAATGACATGCATTAGGCAATGTGTGAGCAATCGTGTAACCAATGTATCATTATTACAAACATCAGGACGTGGTGGGTAAGGGTGAACAAGACAAGGAAGTTATTAAAGTGAAATATGAGTTTACGTGCGATGAAAGGTTGAAGTAACTTATTTACTTGTATTTATGTTTAATGGTTGCAACTGATGATAATTGGAATTCTGACATTGATCCATGCATACACAGTCAGTCAGGTTTGGCCAAGGAGGTCAATATCCCTACAAGCAGGGTGATCCAAACTTTGGCACAAACGATCCTAGACACTATGTGATATCAATGTTAAGAAAGACAATCATCACATTTGTTCCATCGATTATATTAAAAAAATAGAGTAGTTCATGTTTATTTAGATTTCCATATTTATTTAGATCTCTACCACTATGATAGTTAAACCAGAATCACAGATTGACTTTCTTATTGAAAAACAGAAAGTAAAGCAAAACGAATGCTAAGAAAGTTGAGGATAAAGACAAGTCCACCAAATATTGAATACAAAATTTTTTGGTCTAAGTGAATAGTCGTTCTGTAGTTGATTATTTCTCTAGTTAATTAGGTCTCTAGTCATTCATTCAGGTCAATAGTTGTTCTGAGGTTATTTATAAAATCCTAAGTTCATGCTAGTGCACTTGTTTAGATTTGTAAAGTTAGAATTAGAGTGACTTACTGGTTTGAGGATTGTCGTAGTAAGCCGAGGATGAAACTAAGGCTATCTGGGACGCTCGTGCACGAGAAACGGTACTTGCAAATATTAGAAATCATTGGTTAAAGACTACACTATTTTCTATCTATTTTTCTTAACGTGTTCGTATTTTTATAATAGCTTAACACTTGTCAAAATACTTACTCATAATTTTTAGATAGGCTAGAAGTGAGTAAAATAATTTTATATAGGAAGAAAATATTTTTCTAAAGCTCATTGGTATTTTTAATAATTTTTAAAAGCTTGAAAACTAATTTTCTAAATTATAACATACGTATCTTAAACGTTCTATTCATAGTGGATGACACATCGAAAATCTTCAAATAAGATGTTAATACGAGCGTCTCGTTTAGTACTACAACATATAAATTTTTCATATATCAGTTTACGTGAAAAGTTTAAGGTATTAATTTTTAAATGAAAACCTCGTAATTAGATTTAAACTTTAAAAATTTGTTGAGGAAAATATACTCGCATGTCGTGATGAAATTAGTGCCAGTGCGTCCGGGACGTCACGCTTGATTTTTCGGATCTTCAGTGTATTTTTCTGATTAGTAGATTATTTGTATCAAATTTTGTTTAATAAACCCATGTTATATATATATATATACACGTGTATATATGGATTTGTCAGGGCGATCCTATATCCCCCTTCCTTTTTGTGATGGTTATGGAGGCCTTCACCATCCTGATGGACACTGCTACCTCGTCTGGTGTTATCCGCCCCCCTAAGAGGGGGGTGCAGGGGATTCCGTCGCATCTGCTTTTTGCTGACGACATGCTTGTCTTTTGTAAGGCGGAGGTGTCCTCCTTTGTGGGCCTTGGCCAACTCCTGGATTCGTTCCAACTCTTGTCGGGCCTTGAGGTGAATAAGGGTAAGAGCAAGTTGTTGTTTAGCAAGGGGTGCAGCATTGGTAGCGATCTTTCCCTCCTCCTTGGCATCCCCCTTGAGGTCCCTCTTGTCAAGTACCTGGGACTTCCCCTTTCTTCTACTTATCCTACTGCCAAGGTCTTCTCGGGGCTTGTGGACAAGTTCAGGGCCAAGGTCTCCTGTTGGTCCTCCAGGCTTCTCTCCACGGCAGGGTGCATTGAGCTGGTGCGCACGGTCATTCATGGGTTTGTTTCCTATTGGCTGCAGTCCTTCCGCATTCCTATCTCTGTCCTTGCCAGGATTGACCGTCTGTGCCGGGACTTCATTTGGGGTTCGAAACTCCATCTTTGGAGGTGGGAAGATATGTGTCTCCCATGGTCGAAGTGGGGGATTGGTCTCCGTAGCCTTCAAGAGGTGGGGGTTGCCGCGGGCACTAAGCTTCTCTGGAGGCTTCTGCACTCCCCTTCTCCTTGGGCCTCTTCATGCGCAGCACCTATCCGAAGTGCACCCCCTCTTCCAGTGTGTGCCCTCGCCTTTGGACTCGGGGACTTGGAAGCATATGCTTCGGTGTCGGGATTCGGCGTCTTCTTGCTATAGCCGGGTGATCAGAGATGGTCGCTCCACTTCTTTTTGGTATGATCTGTGGCTCCCTTGTGGCCCACTGGCTGACCTGCACACTCCTCCTCGCCTCCTCAGATATCGTCGTGTTGCTGACTTCTGGGATGGGGGTGCCTGGTCCCTCCCTGCTGAGCTCATTCATATTACTCCCTTGTTTGCCCCGGTTTTCGTGACTGAGGGCTCTGACGCCTGGGTGTGGACCGCTGATGGGGGTTGCTCCCTTCGTTCCGCTTGGTCCTCTACGCGTCGGTGTTCCCCCATCGACCAGCTTTCCACTGTGGTCTGGTTTCCTGGCCACACGCCCAAGTTCTCCCTCACTCTCCTGCGTGCTCTCTCTGACCGTCTACCCACCACTCAGTAGCTGGCCAGACGTGGCATTCGGGAACAGTCTACCTGTGCTCTCTGTGGTCTCTTTCCCGAGTCGGCTCGCCATATCTTCTTTCGCTGTGAGTACAGTGCTTCTGTTTGGGCAGCTTGTCGGATTCGGCTTGGCCTTCCTCCTGGCTCTAAGTCCATCATCGTGGAAGCCCATGCGCTGAGACGGCGGTTTGGATCCAGGGGGAAGACCACCCCTAGATGTAGGCTCTCTTTGTTGGCCTTCTCTGCAACGGTTTGGCACATTTGGAGAGAGCGAAACAGCCGCATCTTTAGATTCCTCAGGTCCCCTGCGACAGCCCTTCTGGCTAGGATCTCTTTGGACATCTCGGATGCCCTGGTCGGTTGCATCCCGGATGATTTAGACCCTGGGGATACTACCCTTTTTGAGTGTTGGGGTATCTTGTAGGCCGTCTTTTTTGTGCGCCTCCCCATCACGGTTTCCCCCTTTTTCTTTTGTTCTCGTCTTCGCCTGGTAGGATTTGTGCGCGGTGATTGCTTCCCAGCCTCTCCCTTGCCTGGCTTACTTGTTGGCCCCGCCTTGATGTAGACCTTGTTCATATCTATACATACACACTTACTTTTCAAAAAAATATATATGCATATATATATATATATACGTATTTAATACATATTAATTTTATTACCCTCTTCCTCTCGCATAAAGCAATGGAGGGGGGTTCTTCGACCCAACCTGTTGGCGACAGCTGCATGGGGGTCGACGACGGTCTCGGAGGCGACGGCGGTCGAAGGGAGTAGAGCACGGTGGCGAGAGGCAGTGGAACACAGTGAGAGGTGGCAGAAATGCTGTTGCATGCTTGTTCCGTATTGGAGCAGCTCCGGTTGACTGGCAACTCGGGTTTGCTGGCGTAGGGAGGCGGAGATAGCGTGTCGTGGCCCATCGGGGTGGTGAGTGGCAGACAAGGCAGCGGAGAGCAACTGGGGGAGCCACAACAGCATAAGGGCATCGAGGCTCAGGGTGCTGCTTTGTTCGTGGCAGCACTGGAGGATTCGTGGCTTCGTCGGTGCTCGTCGACTGTGTGGGAGATGGCGGATGTCGAAGCTGGTCGGGGTGCGAGCTCTGGTGTAGCGGAGGGGCGGAGGGAGGGTGGAGAAACGTCGGTAAACCGTCATTGGCAGTGGTGGGGCGGTGCAGGGGAGACGATGATACAGAGACGGTGATGCAGATATGGGGCCGTGCTTATGGCGGTGGGCTGAGGAGGAACGAGAGGGGGAGATGGGTTCATTCGTGAGGAGAGGGGGCGCTGCTTGGGGGGGGGGGGGGCTGTCAGTGGTGGAGCATGGCGAGATCCACTGGAGGGAGGCATGGAGTTGAACTGTGGGGGAAGAGGGAGGTTGGAGAGTGGCTGGGGTTGCAGTGGGAAGAGGTTTACAGCAGCAGGGTGACGTGGAGCTCGGGTGAAGCTTCGAGAGGCTGGGGTCGAGGGCGACTTACGGTTGTGGCAGGCGACGATGGGGTGATCGCTGCGAGATGTTGTGGGGTTCGTCGGATCTCAGCAACGGCAATGGAGAGGCAAGGAGGGAGGGGAGGCAAGATTGGTGTAGTCGGAGAGGGGGATGGGTTCGGAAGTGAGAGGAGGAGGGGAGAGCGTGGGTTCAGCCTCTTGCATGAAGAAAAGAGAGGGTGAGAGAGAAATTTGAAGGGAGGAGGGGGTTTGTGTGCATGAGTTAGGGGAGACAGGAGAGGGGTTTAAATAGGATTAGAATGTTATAAGCATTAATTAGGGTCTAATTTAATAGGGGGTTGTGTGTTATTGGGGGATGAATCAATTTAGGGGGAGAGGAAAACGTGAAGCCACGTTTTCCTCGGTTGGACTGGGTTAGGGTTAATTAAATAGTCATTTAGGTTAAGATAAAAAACGTAATTAGAGATGTAATTAGGAAATGGTAATTAGTAAAAACGAAATTATGATTTTTCTCTGAGATGAAACGACTCCGAAAAATTATGAAAGCATAGTCACAGGTTTGTATCGTCACCAGGATCACGAATACGAAGTCCATTTTTAGATTTGGGCGACAAAAAAGAAAAAAAATCATTTACTCATTTTGAAATCATTTGAAATTGTCTTTGTTACAGAAAAACGTGCACTATAAAAACTGGCAGTTACAGTTGGAGTTCCCGGCCACCACCAACGTGGCCGAATACGGGGCCGCATCAATGGCCTGAAGCTAGCCAGAGCACTAGGGGGCAGAGTCCATATGCCTCCTCAGCGACTCCAGACTTATCATCAATTAACTACAAGGGGACTACATAGCTCGAGAAGAGGCAATGCAGCGCTACCTAGCCTCGGCCAAATCCGAGCTGTCAAAGTTGAAGCACGTCGAGACACTCCATCTGCCAAGTTCAAAAAATGCTCGCGCAGATGCCCTATTAAAGCTGGCCTCCTCCTTCCTCATGGAGTTGGGTCACACAATCTATGTCGAGAGCCTCCAGAACCCTAGTACAGAAGAGGAGGAGCTGATGATCATTGACACCGAACCTTCCTGGATGGTCCCAATTGTTCGGTACCTCACTGCCTGTGAGTTCCCGGTAGACCAAGAGGAGCGTCGAATGCTGGAGAAGAAGGCACTCTGATACGTGCTCCACGAAGGTGCGCTGTACAGAAGGCATTGGACCAAAACCGAGATCCTCCCCTTCCTCAAATGCCTTGGACCATAGGAGGCCGACTACATCATTCGGGAGGTCCACGAAGGGCTTGCAGGAACCACCGTGGGGGCAAGACGATCGTAATGAAGATCCTAAGGCAAGGGTACTATTGGCCCACCTTGGCCAATGACTCTGTCGAGTACACTCAGAAATGCCCGGTGTGCCAAAGGTTCGTGAAGCTCAGCTCAGCCCCCCAAGTCGAACTTGTGCCGATAATTAGCCCTATCCCCTTCGCCAAGTGGGGGCTGGATATCCTCAGCCCCTTTGCTTCCGCGAAAGGGTAGAGGAAGTTTCTGATTGTGGTGGTGGACTACTTCACCAAATGGATCGAGGCTGAACCCTTATCCACCATCACTTGGAAAAAGGCGAAAATCTTCGTGTGGAAATCCGTCATTTCCAGGTTCGGAATCCCTCGGTCCATCGTCACAGACAATTGGAAACAATTCGATTGTGCGGGGTTCAGAGAGTTCTATGCGCAATGGAAGATCAAGCTCTTGTTCGCCTCTGTGGCCCACCCCCAGTCCAATGGGACGTCCAAGGCTGCCAACAAGTGCATCCTCAAACTGCTTCGCAAGAAAGTAGGGGAAGCACAGGGAGACTGGCCGGAAGATCTTCTCGAGATACTCTGGTCATACCAAATTATACATAAAGAGGCCACGGGGGAGACCCCCTTCAGGCTCATGTATGGGGCCAAGGCGGTCGTGCCTGTCGAGGTGGGCAAAGAATCACTCCGCCTCCGGTACTTTGACGAACAAAAGAACTCGAAGGGCCTAGAGATCAACTTGAAGCTCATGGATGAGCGGCATGACCAAGCTCTAGCCTCAGTCGTCCGACAAAAACAGTGAGTATCTCGCTATTACAACTCTCGGGTCAAAGGGAGGGGCTTCCGCTAAGGATATTTGGTCTTGAGGAAGGCGATCTTCAAACCAGAGATCGCACGCAAAGGAAAGCTCACCGCAAAATGGGATGGGCCCTACGTGATTACTGAGGTCCTCGGCCCAACAACATACCGACTCTCGACTTTAGGAGGGAAGACGCTCACTCACACCTGGAACATGGAGCACCTGCGTAAATACTACCAGTAAATGTATGACCCCCACCTAGATGATTGTACTAACAGAAGGGAAAATATCTCAAATAAAGGAAATCTCTCTTTCCGCATCTAGACATCTCTCACATCATAGGTTAAGCTCGACCATAAGGCTAGGGGCAACTCCCCCAGCAGTCCTATCATTCGATCGACCATAAGGCTGGGCAACCCCTCCAGCAGGATGTTCCTCGCCCGCAATGCACGGACGAGAACACCGCAAGTGGACGGTGTGTTATTGTATAGAATTTCGAACTCTATGGAGGCAGTCATCTAACGATTAGATTTTTATGGAAGGAGGAGAATGGTTGGTTGGTTGAGGGAAGTGGAATTGACTAAATATTAAATGTCTAGGGCTTTCGGGATTCCCCGCTAGGGCCTTCGGTAATGGATTTCAGGTCAATTGATCCTCCGTCGGACGATGGATTAGGGTAGGGTGCCACATCCGAAGATGGGAATGTGAGTTGGACTCTCGTCCTCACGCTCGTCTAACGCATCCCTACACGAAGCTGTGCTTTTGCTATCGGCCTCATGTGGGAATGCGTGCATTACGCTCAACACTTAATCCTGCCTCACAATCCATAGGCACTCGCATACTCTACGGAATGCGACGTTATCCTATGGTTGATTCTAGCGGTCGGGCTACTTTCGTAGTCATCGGCTTGCAGATTGGGGGTTAGTGGTCACCCCTGGCTCTCAAGTCACTCCCGTGAGCGCGAGCCCTAAAAACGGCCAATATTCCCAAATTAGATTCGTGGGGATTCTCCATAGGATATGGAGTGGCTTCCACGGTCCTCCAATCCTACCGCTAATCCCCCAAAACCCCTGTTCAAATCACCATAGGGAGACCCTAGATTCATCCAACGGAGGTCTAACCCAACATCCAATCCCTAAGCTCTTAGGGATACTCTCTAAGCCCTAGAAACCCACTACTCTAGCATGGCAAAAGCTCTAAATGTAACGACCCACTCTCGGGGCCCGTTACTGTTTGGAACATGCACAAGTCCTGCTAGGCACCAATGAAGTCAATACAAGCTCTGTTGCAGAAATATGCCAAAATACTTATACATGAAATGAAAATACAACCTTATGACAAACCAGCAGCGTACAGAAAAGGAAATACAACTCAAAATACACATACACACCAAGCAAGCCACTCTGATACATTAAATAATAAAAACACTCTCACACTCACACTTAGTAACCAGCGTCCTCCTGATCAAACTCTACAACAAACTCAGCGTCTGCAGTCCCTGTTGCAACTTCTTCAACCTGTGCTGTATCTGGCGAGACCACCACAAAAAGAAGGTTCGCCAGGATCAGACGTAACTCAACGTATCTCTAGCATGATATTTAAAACAAGCATGGAAAAACTAGCATGGCAACCTAAAGAGTGAAGTGCGTACAATAGAGCAGAAAAGTAACTTAACAGATTTATAACTATTACAATTCTATCAACAATAAACAATATTTAAAATGCCCAGTTACGAGATTTTTAGTTGTGCCTGATCCTAGTTCGTGACTTATAAAGGGAAGTACAATATGCAACCAAGAGTCCACCTGTTATCCCGGGTTACAACAAAACGCTATTGTTCAACAAATCGGTATTATTCAACAAAACGATACTGTTCAATACGAAGGTCGGACTGGTCGCTCCCGCACTTCCACTATTATAAGTTACCCCAAAACCTAGTGTGTGTGCAGGTTATCATATTTGTAATTTACGAGCCAGTAAACAGATTATTACAATTTCCAGTCACAATTTCCAGTCAAGCATAATCCATAGTCCAATTGCAACTTATCAAGCTTAACTAATTGTTCATGTGAAACTCTTTGCTAAATGAAAAGAAACTAATTTAGCATGCATTATTTTTTTTAAACCCTATAGCTAGGGTACAGTGAGTTACCGATTCGCCCCGTAGTGAAAGGCGTGTTTTGAATGACGGTAGGGGTACCTGGTTCAAAAGTGAGTTAGTTACACAAAACTAATAGCAAACTTCATAGAACAAATATAACTAAGGTAAAGACTTAAATTAACTAATTTAATAAATTAACTTACTAACATAATTTAACTTATTTAATAAGTTATCTTAATCTTAATAACTACCATAATATAAAAACTTATATCAAAACTTTATATAATAACTAACTTATTTATAAACTAACTATTAGTTAACTTAACTTAACTTAAAAATATAATTTTATAATATACTTGACTTAACTTTAAAAATTTAACTTAACTTAACTTAATACTAACTTATAAAACTTTATAATAATTAACTTTAAAACTAACTTAAAAACTTTATATTAAATAACTTTACCTCTCTCTCTCTCCCTCACTGTCTCTTCTCGTTCTCCCCTTCTTTATATTTTCCTTTTTTGTTGCAGGTTACGGCTGCTCAGGGGAGGAGGGGCAGCGGGATCTGGTAGGGCGACGGCCGGCAGCGGCTGCACGCGGTGGAGGCGGGGGCTGGGTTCAAGCAGGGTACATCATAGGGGAGGGGACGGCTGGGGGCGGTGTGAGGCAGCACGGGGCAGCGGCGTTCGGGCGCACGAGGAAGGAGGGGGCGCACTGCAGGGAGCTTAGGGCAGGGGGCCGGCGGCCTGGAGGGCGGGCGGCAGCGCGCGCAAGGGGGAGGCCGGCGGCTTGGCTAGGGCAGCAGGGATTCGACATGGGGGAGGAAGGAGGAACGAAATTGGGTTGAATGGGGGGTTGAATTGCTTGATTTTCAGCTTCAATTTCGTTGATTCCTCTTCAATTTCAGATCTTCCCCTCAATTTCTGATTTTGTTTTTGGTTTGGTTATTTGATTTTTTTTAATGAAGGAGGAGGGATGATTGAATTTTGTGATGAAGGATTGATGAAGATGGGGGAATTATGCTGCCAGGAGAAATCAGTCTTGTTTGGTGAAGGGTGTGAAGATAATGAAACTGTGAATGGGAGAATGAATGGTATGAGGAAGCTGATGAATTTTCGCAGGGAAGATGCAGGGTGATCCTTAAAGAATGAAGAGGCAGGGGACAAGGTTGTTAGATAATCTGATTTAGTCAATAGGATTAGATATTCATTAATGAAGAATGAAGAAAGCAGGAGACATGGTTTAAGCTTAGTCAAGGATTAGGTTTTCATTTAATTAAGTTTGTTGACTAATGTGATGAACTGAATGTATTTGGGTGAGGTTTCAGGTTGGGGATGAGAAAAACGTGGATGAGATGGTGGAGGTAATTTAATTAATATTTATTGGTAATTAGTAAAACAAATTAACCAAATTAACCAAAGTAATTAGTAAATGTAATTAGGCTATGGCGGTAAATTAAAAAAAAAAAAAATAGGAGCACGCTCGCATCGACGCGCAGAAAATAGGACTTACGGACGAAATAAAAAAATAAATACTCGGACTTCTGAAAAATAAAATACAGTCACACCACAATCAAACACGCCTAAAAATACAGGTCGTTACACTAAATATGATAGCAATATAGATATGCATATCTACTCGGTCAAATTGTATGAAATCAATTTCAATAGAAAGAGCAAGGATATAAGAGCGATGCTAAAGAAATCAAAGAAATCCAACCACAAACAATTAAATAGATTGCAAAAGAAATTACCAAAAGACAGAGCCCCCAAAATGGCTCTAAGTGTTTAGCTACAGAAAATAAATCTTAACCTACTTCTAAAAAGTGTCTAGTATTTATACAAAACAGTTTGGGCTCGGGTTTTACAAGAAAACCAACCTGAAACCCATCAACTTAAGCCTAATTTGGAGTCTACCGATATGGCGCTCGGCAAGCACAGTGCTCGCTCACCTGAGCACCCCCTTGAGGGGCGTCATCTTGGGCTCGTCTTGGCATTAGTGAAAGGGCCGCTCGGACGAGTGAGTTGAGTCGCTCGCCCGAGCGTCACCTCGCTCGGTCAAGCGATAGAAGCTTCGAATTTTCCAGAGATATGGTCATGAAAAGATGGGCTCTACTAACAGCTGGCTCGGGCGAGCGACTTGGTCGCTCGGGTGAGCAACTTGGCCGCTCGGGCGAGCGACCAAGTTGCTCGCCCGAGCACCCTCTTGAAGACCTCGGCTGCTCCTTGGCGTGTCACAGCTCGGCCGAGCGCGTGATGGGCTCGGCCGAGCGATCTGTCATTTTCTTTTACTCTTCAACTCCTCTTCTCCATTCTCCTCTTCTCCTCTCTCCTTCTCCATTGTCCTCTTCTCCTTTCTTCTTCTCCACTTCTTTGGCCCCCTTGGGTCGCCGTGGCGAGGTGATGCGGGCTTCGGTGTCCAGGTTGTGTCCAAAGTCCCGTATCGCTTCGAATCGCGTCGAATTCCCTGAAAACATATAAAACATCGAAAGAATCAATAATATCGAGAAAAGTGCGATATAATACGAAAATATGGATTCAGATGATCGAAACGACAGGAAAATGAATGGTAAAAACATAGAAAATATAGACACAACAAAATCCCCCAAACGTACCTTTTACTCGTCCTCGAAGAAGACAAATAAAAAGTTCGTCAGAGGGTGAAAACAAAGAAGTGCAAAAGAAACCAAAAGATGGGAAAGGCGACTAAATCATCTCCGTATCTCATAGCTCGCAACAACATTTCAACTTTATAATTAAAAAATGCACTAATCATGAGGATTCATCAAGTCTAGCAAAGAATATACATAGAATGGATTTTTAAATGAATGTCGTGAACTCGATTATATGATATGAAGTTAGAGGGAAATTCCTATTATAGCATGCAGTCGCTATACAGAATCCATGATTCGAGCCCAAACCTCCACAACTCATTCTCTAAGTAGCGAATAGTATCATGATCAATTAATTCAAGCATGCAAGATGATTTTAATTTGTTTTTCATAAATAAGGATGGTAAGTTCAATTAAATCCAGAAATCACCGCACTAAAATCTTTCACAATCCCTAGAAATCATCGACCTTGCCATGTCCCTACTCCATAAAGAAAGTGAGGTAAAGATGTGTGATTTTTCTTTTTACAATTGTTTTTGGCTATATAATTTTCTTTATATATACATACTTTTATTTTCTTATATACACGAGATAACTCAATATATACAAGAGGCGGCCTATGCCTTCCAGACCAGGCGGTCTTAAGGCATTGGGTTACGAAGAACCCATCGGGCCTATTATGTGTATGTAATATTTTTTTGGTTTTTGAATTTTCTAATTTTTTTTGGGATTTTTGCAAACTCATGTAAACACGATGGAATGCAAAGCACGATCAAGGATTGCAATTGGCTATATACAAAAAAATAAAAAGCATAAAATTAGGACATGGCTCGGTGTCAGAATATCTAGTAGACGCTACTTAAGTGTCGTGGTTTATCCAAACCCAATTGAACTACCATCCATTATGAAAATATACGTTTTCACACAATCATGCAAATTTCATTAAATTTTCAATTAGACATGCATTTTAAGGTCAACTGTTTTGAGAATATCATTATGGAGAGATGGATTTACATCATTGAAAAGCATATTAAAATACACCCTAATCAAGGAATATCTCTTACTCACGGAGGCATGGAGTTCAAAATCATAATCCATTCTATATAAATATATGATGATGCACAATAGACTATGACGAATCCGACGTGAGTGTGTAAAGAAGATAAGTTGAGTGTGCGCAGCTTATAGTGCAATCATAGGAGAATCATCTTTAGTCTAAATAAAAGAAAAAGAGAAAGAAATGAAAAATATGCATGCGATCAAACGAGAGAAGCAAAAATAAAACGATGATAAAAAAGAGAAAAATGGGGCGGAAGTGGAACTAAAATGGGAATAAGGAAAAAAATAAGTAAAAAATGATAACGCTCATCCCCCAAGCTAACGCAGCAGTGTCTTTACTACTGAGAACACGTGCGTAGAGACGGAGAATGATGCTAAGGGTAGGATGGGTGTGGTGAAAAGAAAAGAAAAGAAAAGAAAATGCAAATGCATATGTACAAGATGCACACACGCACACACACACATACAGAAATGCAAATGATGATGATGACGACACACACACACACACGCATATATATACAGAAATGCAAATGATGATGATGATACTGATGATACTGATGATATGCAATATGTACAAAATGGACACTAAGGACAACAAAATGGACGCCAAAATGTGACTCCCCCAATCTGAACTAAGCTAGGCCCCGAAATGATAGATGGTCATAATAAAAAGGGGGAGATACTGGAACAACGAGATGCTATAAATCAAGCAGCACCACCACTTACAAGGTTGGGTGAGGTAAAACATAAATAGAATTGGAGTGGAAGTACCGTATTTGCACGATAATCTCACCCAACCCAGTGGAGTTAAGCAGGAGAGCAATCGACGAGAGCGAGTGATCCTCTTCTGCCAATCAGATCACCGGCCTTGTAGGGCTTTAACCTTTGTTCGTTGACCTTGAATGGTCCGTTCTTGCCTCCCTCAATCTCCACTACATCGCTCGGGAATATCTGAAGTATTTTAAATGGGCGGTACCACCAGGACTTCAATTTCCCTGGAAAGAGTCGCAGTCTGCAGTTGTAGAGGAGTACTTGATCTCCTATGTCGAAACGCTTTACCGTGATTAACTTGTCATGGTAGATTTTAGTCTTTTCCTAGTAAATTTTAGCATTTTCATAAGTGTCTCTCCTAAGTTCTTCTAACTCATTGATGTCCAGGAGGTGGCGTAGTCCTGCATTTTTGTAGTCGTAATTGAGTTTCTTGATAGCCCAAAAATCCCTATGCTCTAGTTCCACCGGTAGGTGGCATGCCTTCCTATAGACTAGCTTGTAAGGGGTTGTTCTAATGGGGGTTTTAAATGCCGTGCGATATGCCCATGACGCATCGTTTAGCTTCTAGGACCAATCCCTCTGTGATGAGCTAACTGTCTTCTCGAGGATGGTCTTTATCTCCCTGTTGGAGATCTCTACTTGTCCACTCGTTTGAGGATGATAGGCGAGTTTACTCCATACTTCTTGAGTAAGGCCTCAAACCTGCTTTCGATGAAATGACTTCCACCATCACTTATGACCATCCTTGGTACCCGAAACGGGGGAAGATGATATTCTTGAAGAATTTTGCGACGACTCGAGCATCATTCGTTGGGATAGCTATGGCTTCTACCCATTGGATACATAATCCACCGTCACTAAGATGTATCTGTTCCAGCAACTTGTCGGAAATGGGCCCAAGAAATCGATCCCCCAGCAGTCAAATAGTTCAATCTCCAGGATGTCCTTGAGGGGCATCTCTTCCCTCCTTGTAATATTTCCGGTCTTCTGGCACCTGTCGCATCCCTTGTTATAATCATGTGTGTCCTTGAAAAGTGTTGGCCAGTGGAACCCACATTGGAGTATCTTTTCTGTGGTCTTCGTAACCGTCGCATGGACTCCACATGGTTGGTCATGGCAATGAGAGATGATAGAAACGGTCTCTTCCTTGGGGATGCACCGCTTAATGATTCCATCCGGGCATGATTTATAGAGATGCGGATCGTCCCAGAAGTAACGTTTGGCATCGTTCAAAAACTTCCTTCTCTGATAAGTGGTCACTCCATGGGGTAAGATCCCACTCAGCAAAAAATTTACTATGTCGGCATACCACGGTGCATCGATAGAATCTACTGCAAAAAGCTGCTCCCCAGCGAAGGACTCATCAATGGGTAAACTATCGTCTTTGTCCCGACGAGTGAGCCGGGATAAATGATCGGCCACTACATTCTCCGTGCCCTTCTTATCATTGATCTCCACGTCAAACTCCTGAAGGAGAAGTATCCACCTTATAAATTGAGGTTTGGCTTCTTTCTTGCTCAGCAGTTATTTTAAGGTGGCATGGTCCGTGTGAATCATGACTTTCGACCTCAGGAGATACTGCTGGAATTTCTCAATAGAGTATAGCATCGCTAGCAACTCATTTTCAGTGGTGGTGTAGTTTCTCTGGGCCATGTTCAGTGTTTTTCTAGCATAGTAGACGACGTGCAGCTTCCCATCCTTCCTCTGGCCTAACATGGCTCCCACTGTATGATCACTCGCATCATACATCGGCTCAAACGACAAGTTCCAATCTGGTGGCTGAATAACTGGAGCGGAAATAAGAGCCTCTTTTAATCTGTCAAAAGCTCCAAAACACACGTCAGAAAAAACAAATGGCATGTCCTTTACAAGTAATTCAGTGAGGGGGCATGCAATGTTAGAAAAATCTTTAATAAAACGACGGTAGAACCCAGCATGCCCAAGAAAACCACGGATTCCCGTAAGATTGGTCAGCGGGGGAAGTTCCTTGATAACTTCGATTTTAGCCTTATGGAGTTGTATCCACTTGGAGGAAATAATATGCCCTAAGACAACTCCCTCGGTTCTATAAAATGGCACTTTTCCCAGTTCAGAGTGACGTTGTTCTCACAGCATCGCTCTAGTACCTTGACCAGATTCCCTAGGCAAGAATCGAACTCAGTGCCGTACATCGAGAAACCATCCATGAAGACCTCCATTATATCTTCGATAAAATCCGAGAAGATAGAGGTAATGCACATTTGGAAGGTTACAGGTGCATTACATAAGCCGAACGGTATCCTTCGGTATGCAAAGGTGCCTACAGGCAAGTGAAAGTCGTATTCTCTTAGTCTTCCCTATGTAACGAGATTTGGAAAAACCCTGAGTACCTGTCAAGATAACAAAAATAATTATGCTTGGCAAGACGCTCAAGTATCTGGTCAATGAATGGAAGGGGGAAGTGGTCCTTTCGGGTGGCTTTGTTAAGTTTTTTATAGTCTATACATAACCGCCAGCCCGTAACGGTCCTAGTCGGTATCAATTCTTTTTTTCATTTCTTATGACGGTCATGCCTCCCTTCTTAGGCATGACTTGGATAGGACTGACCCACTTGCTAGCAGAGATGGGGTAGATAATGTCGGCTTCGAGAAGTTTCAGGACCTCCTTCTTAACAATCTCTTTCATGTTAGGGTTTAAGCACCTTTGATGTTCTATGGAGGTTGCGTTACTAACTTCGAAGTGGATCCTATGCTCACATAGCCCAGGGCTAATACCTTTTGGGTCGGTGATACTATATCCTATAACATCTCTATGTTCCTTGAGGACCCTTAAAAGATCCTCGAGTTGGGGTTCATGGGCGAAGTGTTATCTATAACGGGATGTGTACGATTATCCCCTGGAAATGCATATTTATGATTGGTGGGAAGGGGTTTAAGTTCTACCTCAGGGGTTGCTATACCCCCTGTGTGCTTGCCTACAACTAGAATGCCTCTTCCTCAGGTGTCGGTTCGTCTGGAACAGAGCCATCTGACGCTGTGTCATAGCTTGAGTCTGAGCTGGACGATGAAGTGTCTCATAGAAGATATCTTCAGGATCCACTCCCTGGCCTTCATAGTTCTCAGGATCCCCCACGGCTTGCTTGTCAACAAGGGGGACGTCATCGTCTGACCACACACCTCTTTGGAAATTATTCTGAAGCCCGTTAGGTACCTTGGTCGAGTCATCTTCCTGGAAGTCACTGGTCTCTAAGGGACTTGTATATCTGGATTTTATTCATCCCTCTGAGACAAGTCATGCAAATATCTCTTCGAATGAGACATCGAAGGGGAAGAAATACGTGCCATGAGCATCAATTCGTATGCAGATTCCTTTCGGGATGTTGTTGGCGTCAACGTAATATTCCGACATGAACTCTGAAAGATGCGGTGCGAATGGATCTGCTAACGAGATGAATACTAGCCCGATGCACCTGGCATGATCCACAAATGTTATTCAAAGCAGTTAGAAGGGATACCTCGTTTGGTGTTTCACAGGAGTTGGCCTGTGGGATATCCCTGATGCAGAATGAGAGTGTGTCCCCTTCGACGCTAATGTATACATCGTCCTTGAGAGCACTTGAGTGGACTTGTTCTGTGATGTAGTTCGGGACTTCAAATTTGGCTTCGTGAATGTCTTTGATGACTAAAGAGCCGGCAGATCTCACATAGTCCAACATCCTGTCTAAGGCATATTGAGGATGCTCCCTTCAATATGGGTCCTGTGCAAGGAAGACTCGCTGGCACATTGGAGTCCTCCGAATGTAAGACATTCAAACGAGGGTAATTGAGGAGGGACGTTAGCACGCAGAGAAGAAGCACTCAAGAAAATCGTGAAACTCGTTAGCAAAAAGGAGAAATGATAGAAATAAGAGAACAAACAGAAAAATAAAGAGAAGTGGTGGGTTGTAACTGTTGCCTCCTTGACAACGGTGCCAAAACTTGTTTCTCGCCCGCGATGCACGGACTTGAACACCACAAGTGGACGGTGAGTTATAGTATGTATAGAATGTCAAACTCTAGGGATGCGGTCATTTAACGCTTAGCTTTTTGTGGAAGGAGGAGAATGTGTGCTCGGGGTTGTCACGTGTGATTTGGTTGGTTGGTTGAGGGAAGTGGAATTCCCTAAATATTAAACATCTAGGTCTTTTGGGATTCTTCTCTAGAGCCTTCGGTAATGGATTTCAGGTCAATTGATCCTCCGTCGGACGATGGATTTGGGTAGGAGTGCCATATTTGGAGATGGAAACGGGCGTTAGACTCTCTCGTCTTCACGCTCTTCTAACGCATCCCTACACGAAGCCGTGCTTTCGCTATCGGCCTCACGTGTGAATGCATGCATTATGCTCAACACTTGATCCCGCCTCGCAATCCATAGGCACTCGCATACTTTACAGAATGCGATGCCATCCTATGGTTGATTCTAACGGTCGGGATACTTTTGTAGTCATCGGCTAGCGGATTGGGGGTTAGTGGTCGCCCCCGGCTTTCGAGTCACCCTCGTGAGCGCGAGCCCCGGAAAACGGCCACTAATCCTAAATCAGATTCGTGGGGATTCTCCCTAGAATATGGAGTCGCTTCCATAGTCCTCCAATCCTGAGGCTAATCCCCCAAAACCCATGTTCAAATCACCATAGGGAGACCCTAGATTCATCCAACGGAGGTCTAACCCAATATCCAATCCCTAAGCTCCTAGGGATCCTCCCTATACCCTAGAAACCCACTACTCTAGTATGGCAAAGCTTTAAATATGATAGCAATAGAGATATGCATATCTACTCGGTCAAATTGCATGAAATCAATTTCAATAGAGAGAGCAAGAGATATAAGAGCAATGCTAAAGAAATCAAAGAAATCCAACCACAAACAAGTAAATAGATTGCAAAAGAAATTACCAAAAGAGAGAGCCCCCAAAATGGCTCTAAGTGTTTAGCTACAGAAAATAAAGCTTAACCTACTTCTAAAAAGTGTCCAGTATTTATACAAAACAGTTTGGGTTCAGGTTTTACAAGAAAAGCAACCTGAAACCCATCAACTTAAGCCTAATTTGGAGTCTGATGATATGGCGCTCGGGCGAGCACAGTGCTCGCTCGCCAGAGCGCCCCCCTTGAGGGGCGTCGTCTTGGGATCGTCTTGGCATTTGGGAAAGGGCCGTTCGGACGAGCAAGTTGAGTCGCTTGCCCGAGCATCACCTCGCTCGGCCGAGCAATGGAAGCTCCGAATTTTCGAAAGATATGTTCATGAAAAGATGGGCTCTACTGAGAGCTGGCTTGGGCGAGCGACTTAGTCGCTCGGGCGAGCTACCAAGTTGCTTGCCCGAGCACCCTCTTAAAGACCTGGGTTGCTCCTTGGTGTGTCACAGCTCAGCCGAGCGCGTGATGCACTCGACCAAGCGATCTGGCATTTTCTTCTACTCTTCAACTCCTCTTCTCCTCTCTCCTTCACCATTCTCCTCTTCTCATTTCTTCTTCTCCACTTCTTTGGCCCCCTTGGGTCGCCGTGGCAAGGCGAGGTGGGCTTCGGTGTCCATGTTGTGTCCAAAGTCCCGTATCGCTCCGAATCACGCCGAATTCCATGAAAACATATAAAACATCGAAAGAATCAATAATATCGAGAAAATCATGATACAATGCAAAAATATGGATTCGGACGATCGAAACGACTGGAAAATGCATGGTAAAAACATAGAAAATATAGACACAACACATGCCAATCATTCGACCGACCGTAAGGCTGGGGGCAATTCCCCCAGTAGGCCGATCATTCGATCGACCGTGAGGCTAGGGCAACCCCCCGGTAAGTTGATCATTCGACCGACTGTAAGGCTGGTGGTAACCCCCAATAGGCCGATCATTTGACCAACCTTAAGGCTGGGGGCAACTCCCCCAGTAGGATGATCATTTGACCGACCGTAAGGCTGGAGGCAGCTCTCCCTGCAGGCTGATCACTCGATCGAACGTAAGCCTGGGGTAGCTCCCCCAGCTGGCCGACTGACCCGTCGACCGTAAGGCTGGGTGCAACTCCCCCAGCAGGCTGATAATTAGATCGACCGTAAGGCTAGGAAAACTCTCCTAGCAGATCGATCACTCGATCGACTATAAGACTGGGGGTAGCTCCCCCACTTAGCTGACCAACACACCGACCATAAGGCTGAAGGCAACTCCCCCAGCAGGCCGACACCATATCGACCGTAAGGCTGGGCAACTCCCCCAGCAGGCCGATCAGCAGATCGCCCGTAAGGCTGGGGGTAACTCCACAGCAGGCTGATCATCAGATCGACCATAAGGCTAGGGAAAACTCCCCCAGCTGGCTGATCATCAGATCAACCATGAGGCGGGGGCCGCCCCCTTAAAACCGGTCATCCGACCTACTGCAAGCAAGCCCATCGACCCATAATTAGTAAAGTTCCCCCAAACCTGGCTGCTCGACAACTAAAACCCAACCAGAGTTGAGGGATGGGGCAAAAAATCAAAGGAGTTATCAGCAAATGAACATGAGTGAACCTTTATATTACAAAAACTTGGCGAATGCCAAGGACCGTTTACAAGGCAACAAAAGAAAAAGAGGACACAAAAGGGCTAGGGCCCTGCTTCAGGCTGGGCTACTGAGGTGACTGTAGGAGTGTCCTTCAGCTGGTCGACGTCCTCTGGCTGGTCAACTGGGCAACCGAGGCGGCTACATGAGTGTCTTCTGGGTGACCGAGGCGGTTGCATGAGTGTCTTCTGGACGGTCAATGTCGACCTCCCCATCATCCCTGGAGATCATCTCAAGCTCCTTGAACGAAATCCCCGAACATGGGAATTTACGCTCGATCTCGTGCTGGTAAAAGAGGAACCCTTCCACAAATGCCTTAAACATCCCCGGGGCGACGAAGGTCTTCGCATACTCCTCCACTGTTACCCGAGCAATCCGAGCAAGCTCCACCTCTTCCAGTTCCTTAATCCATGCCTCGAGGGTGGCGACTTGGAGTTGGAGCTTCAAACTCTCCCTCTCGTTCTCACGAGAGACTTTGTCGAGTTCAACTGTGAGAGTGTGCTCCCTCTCCTCCACTGCCTCCACCAACTCTTCGAGCTCCTTGACCTTGGTCCACTCCGTGGGGCCCCCGAACTCCCTTATTTCGGCGGCTTTCTCTAGCTTGGTGACCCGTTCCTCAGCCTTAACACTCACAACCAGCGCCACTACCCTCTCCATATCCGATGTCTCTAGGTCGGCTGAGAGCACGATAAATTGTCACCTCATTAAAAGGCCGACAGAGGAAAACTACGCCAAAGGAAATACATGTGTCTGATACCAACACAAAAGGACGGCATGCAAATGCAGCAAATGGAGTTACATGCTGGCCGACCTGCACCACAAAGGCGGTGGGCCTGTCGATCCTCACCCCATCCAGCACTGATTGGTCTTCGGGCAAGCAGGAGTTTTCGTCCAGCCGAGCCGCGACCCTGCAATTCAAGAAGACGGACTCCTTCAGCACCATAGGAAAGCGAGGGCCAAGCAATTCGTCCCCAGACAGGGGCAGGTCAGCCTCGGCCGACCTAAAAGTGCACAGGGACCTCTCGTAAGCCGTTGGGAGCAAGCCAGAGTAGGAAGGGGAGAAACCGCCCCAATGCCACTTGTACCTGCCTTGGCGAGAATGGGCGGGGTACCAGGGCCTTGAGGAGAAGAGCGTCCCTACCAGTAATGAGGCCCCGAGTTTTTTTCCTTTCGGCCTCTCCTTGATCTGGCGACGCGTGCTCCCTCGTCCTCTTCACCCCATCCCCAGAGGGCTTGCCGTGCTGCTTCTGCCAAACTTCCAAAACGTAATCCCCCTCCTCGGAGTGGGATCTGGGATGAAATTCGACATGGGGTGTAGGGGAGAACTTTGGACTAGCCCACCTAAGTTCCCGCCTGACAGAACAGAAGTGAGAGGATATCCAGAATCGAAAACTGCAAAGAAAATCGAACCAGAAGGGAGACTTATCAACGGGCCACACGGTCTTCCTCAGGGTGTAATCCTTGAAGAGGGCCTTGATGTCCCGTTCGTCAACAGGGATGACAGCCAACTTGTCCCTTGCCACAAGATCCACGTCGGTAAGGCTTCCCAGCGTAAGGGTTAACGAAGGCGGATTACCCAAATGAACTAGAAAGTCCGCTTCCTCAGGAAGAGACACGAATACGTAATTCTCCTTCAAGTGCTTCAAAGAGGTCGATAGCCCCAACACCAAACCTTTTCCCTTTTGAGAGGTGATATACAGCCAAGCACCCGACTTATGGTGGCTCAGACGGTAGAAATGGGCGAAAAGCCCAAGGGTTGGCTCGACCCCCTTGAGTAAGCACATCACGATGAACCCCACTAAGCACCCGATGGCATTGGGGCAAAACTGGCATAGGGCAAGCCAGTGGCCCTCAAGAATACTGCCACGATGGGGTGGAGCGGGAACCGCATCCTGAACTTAAAACCATGCGCGTATACCCCGATCTCACGACTGCCAGGGAAACAGACCCTCTCATTCCTGTTGGGGGCACTGACACAATAATGGGGAAGGAGGTACTTGGAGCAAAGTGGCCCTATGGAGATAGCGCTGGTCTTTGACACCCTCCCCATCACATCTAAAGGCACGCTAGAGGGATTGCCACCAGCCAGCTGAATCTCGACCCCTACCCCGGGAGGCGGGATGTGCGCAGCAGTGGGCATCGGTCGCCCTGCCCCATAGGTAGAAGAGGAAGACGATGAAGGACACAAGCTGAAGCGCGGCGAGAGTAAAGGCCATATGTGAAATCAAGGGATGAAAGGATAGCGCTGAAAGGGTAGAGCTTTGGCCTGAGAGGCAACTTCCCTATTTATACCGCTTCCCTCGAATCCTTCGGCTCCATCACTAGCCGTTCGCTCGCACACACGTGTCAGAATCCTGCAAGGGACGGCTCTCTGAATCCCATACCCAAAGGGCTAAAGGATTCCCGACATCCAGTACCATGATGGCCTTCATCTAATGAGTCGCATCGACTGACGTGCCCGTCCAATCCCTACAGATCACATCCCTCGGACCGAATCGTCAAAATCCGAACGGCCCAAGTGATGGGGGCAATTGATACAACCCTTCCAAAATGGGCTAAGACGGACAGGCTGAGACGGAATGGGACGAGCCCATGATCTGAGCCCATGGTCCTGGACGGAATTAGACCGTGGCCTAAAATCCCCGCATACGCCTCGAGTCATGCTGGCCCCGGATTGACGCGAAGGGAATTGCTGACCCTTGTAGGTTGAGGTAACCGCTCCCCAGAATTGCATCCACCTTCATCACCATTCAAGAGCCCCATTACGTCCACCTTCATGGCCCATTAAGGGGTGATCAAAGTGGCGGGTACTTGGGGTGAGAGGGAGGGACGTCAAGAGGACGTGGCCGAAAAGACTCCTATAAGAAACCTGAAGAACTATACACCAAGGACAGAATTCTAAATACTTGATACTCAGGTATTCTTCCTTGCACGACCTTATCTTCCACCTTAGATTTCTCCTTCACAGCTCGGCCTGAGGATTGGTGTACCGGTCTCTCCATGAACCGTACTTGATCACACCGAGCATCCTTCAGATCAGATCTGACTTAGGCATCGGAGGGGACTTGGTCGAAACCAAGGTTCGACACCCCTGACAAGATTTCTCGTCTGTGTAGGTCAAGGGGACTTCACCCGGCCGAAGCTACCCTTCGATGCTTCATCCACCGGAGCCGAGCAGTCTTGATCTCGAGCTCATTTTCATTTCCACTCGAGGAGGCCATCGTTCCCCCGAAGCTATCCTACGAGATACCGAGCACAGATCCGTGCATCCCCGATCGAGCGAACGTGTCGCTATCCGATCTTGGAGGCCGCACGTGTCTCACGCGACCACGTCGACCTCCGACCCTCCGACCCTCCAGACACCAAACTGCGATGCGAAAATACCCCGAAACAACTCTTATGCCTACGGTGTATTCTTCATATATTATTTTTGATAACAATATAACGAACGGTTCTATTAGGTTTGATGGTTTGATCATTGTGCCAATAACTATAAGGTCCCAGGTTTGAGGCTTGCTTATGCCAACAATTCATTTTTTACAATTAAAATTATCTTAAACTAATTTAATTTTACTTTTGGATTTGCCACTTTTGCACATGCTACCCTGCGTTTTATTGATTCTAGTTTTGCACATCGACATCCACATTAATATGTTGCATTCTAAATCGAAAATAAATTCTGTCCTTTTACAAATAAAATTATTATTATTAACTAATTTAATTTTAATTTTGGACTTGCTACTTTTGCACATGCTATATTACGTTTTATTAATTTTAGTTTTACACATCAACATCCACATTAATCTACTAATGCATTTGCACATGCTACCCTACGTTTTATTAATTTTAGTTTTGAACACCAACATCCACATTAATCTACTCATGCATGTACATTTAAAAACCTTGGGGCCACTTAATTTGTTATTTACAATTAAAATTATTATTATTATATAATTTAATTTTAATTTTGGACTTGCTACTTTTGCACATGCTACCCTACGTTTTATTAATTTTAGTTTTACCCATCAACATCCACATTATTCTGTTGCATTCTAAATTGAAACTAGATTCTGCTTCTTTTACAAATACGACATATTACAAGTCAAATTTTGTAGAAACTACTATAATATCAAGTAATGTTACTATAATTGTAACTAATTAATTTTGCATATTTTTTAAATGATTGGCATGTTGCAGTGTCCTACTATTTTGATTGTTACAACACAAGCATTCATATTACTTTTTTTCATTTTATTGGGTATCATCTAAGACATTACATGTAAGTAACCAACAACTTCCTATTTGCATTATAAACCCTCGGTGGGCCTACCAGGTCATACTCATGAATTTACATTCTAATATAAGCTTTGATGTTTATGATATTTGTACAATTATATTGCTTTCTCTAACACATACACACATGCAGCTATAGAATATGGTACTCTTCGTACTGTGTGTTGATAATTTGAATGTAAGTTATGTTTCTATTTAAGAAGTTTTCATTGTATTAGAGTTCTTAGGTAAGTGGTTTTTATTAAAAGTTCTATAAACTTAGTGGTTTTTATTGTACGAAGAAATTATTTTGTATTCGCTTATATTTTGCCCCTAAAAGAAAATTTCTTGGCTCTGCCACTGCCCAGGGCAGCCGCCCAGGGCCTAAGGCCATGGGGGCCATTTTTTAAATGAATATATATAATTCATTAATACATTATATAATAAATTAAAAATAATACGAAAAAATTTTCCTTCGGTTTGTTATCTCTTCGCAGACGATTCCGATTCTCCAAGACGGTTTCGATTCTCCGAGAGACGTTCCCTTTCTTCTCGGCAACCGTAAAACCAAAACCGAGGCGACACCGCGACCGTTTCATTCTTCTCGCAGAAGGCCACCCTCTTCTTCTTCTCTCTCAATCGACTCGCAACACACCTACTTCTCACCACAATCGCACTCGCCGATGGCCTCCCTTCGACTCCGAGAAACAGTTCCTTCAATCCTTTGACAGGCAAGTTTTTGTTGTTATTAAACGTAAGTTATTAATATTAATATATTATATATGTGCCAAGCCTGACTGCCTAAGGCCACTCGTACACTTCTCGTATGCTAATCATTGTTTTTGTTTTATTTATAGGGGTACTAGAAATAACCCGTGCACAAAGTGCAGGCGTGAAAAAAACCCGTACGAAAAGGATGCGGTGCACACACACAACCGAAAAGGAGAGAGAAGTGTGGATGTGTGTTTCAGTAGTGTCGGGGGGGGGGGGGGGGGTAAAAAGACCCAAAAACAAAACCCAAAGCCCAAAAACCCAAAGCCTGAAAGAAAGCCCAAACCCCCAAAGCTGACTGGGCGGCTGACTGGGCAGGGCGATGTGACATTTGTCCCAGTCAGCTTGTGACTGGGACAAACTTCACATCGCATGCCCTCAAATGTATAATAGATTGGTTTTATGTCCCCCTATTTGGACCATCTTTTAGCATATCAATAAAAATTTTAGGCGTAGGGATGAGCCTCATAGCATTGCAATTGGTTAGGTTCCAAACCCCCAAAAACTTTAATATTTCAATTTTTTTTAAAAAATTATATTTAAAGGACCCAAATTTTTAACTCACCTTGGGCCCCAATATCTTCAGGACTGGCCCTGGATATGATGCTCACGCTAGAATGGTGCATAGGTATGTATTTTTAGTGGAGTTCTTGGGTATGGAAGAATTTATAATGATATGTTGACAAGTACATCCCTTCACAGAGTTAACAGTGATCCGCTATCAGCAGGAGGGAATTAGTGGGTAGTGCCCACTTGTGGGGGGATCAAGGGGGTGGCATCCCAATCACGCCCCACTTCCCAAAATATGCAGGAAATGATGCGAGACAAGTCACAACACATTTGACCCCAAAGGAAAAACTTTCATTTTTCCTTAGGATCAAGATACGCTAAGCGTACGAAGGGTGGGTTCTGCAAGTTACCAGAGAATGATACAGATATGCACATTATACCAACAAGCAGATATACTCGATAACAACTTCATTAGGATGACAAGACAATGTCAAGATACACAATAACTGTAAGTACGACTTATGCCAATGGTTTTACTGCACGACAAAGCCGTAAAAAAATCTGACTGTTGCTAACTTTGAGTGCTGCACTATGTATTCTAGATCTTCAAGTCTGGGATACATCTGTAGTCCACTCAAAAACCTAACGAGAGCAAAAACAACAGAACCGCCTGATTAGAAGTAGATGATAAAACTACAAAATAAGATGGATTATATATATATATATATATATATATATATATATATATATATATATATATATATATATATATATATATATATATAGGGGCAAATGTGCCTGAGAACGTGCGCAGGTAGAATTACCTGCGCACGCCCCCTCTGTTCGGGGTTTCTAAATATATTTTTTTGAAATTTTTTTTGCAGTAGCTAGATATACTTGTTATGAAGCTCCCCACAAAATTTCAGGTCAATCCGACACCGTTTGAGCCTCCGTTCATCGATTTCAAAAACGTTGCGCAAAACTGTCCAAATTCTGGACAGTTTTGCGCAACGTTTTTGAAATCGATGAACGGAGGCTCAAACGGTGTCGGATTGACCTGAAATTTTGTGGGGAGCTTCATAACAAGTATATCTAGCTACTGAAAAAAAAAAATTCAAAAAAAAAATACTTACAAACACCGAACAGAGGGGGCGTGCGCAGGTAATTCTACCTGCGCACGTTCTTAGGTACATTTTTTGCATATATATATATATATATATATATATATATATATATATATATATATATATATATATATATATATATATATATATATATATATATATATATATATATATATATATATATATATATATATATATATATATATATATAGGGCAATCTTCCATTGCGAAAAAGTGGTGCGAAAGGCCGTGCGAAAACATTTTTGAAATTTTTTTGAAATTTTTTTTTTCAAAAATTTTTTTTTTGATGTTTAATCCATACAATTATATACCCCAGGGAAAATAATGGGTGAACCCGTTGGGCATTTGTCACGACCCGCTTCCCTAAAATGGAGGCGAGACGTGAAAAGGTCCGCACGGGAGTGGAGCGGTGAAGCCCCAAACCCGATAAGCGTCAACTTAGTATAAGCAGGTCCCTGTAATTGCAATCGAAACAACAATAATAATAATAACATGAGACAGAAAAGAAACACCAATCCCAAAGTTTGTCCACAAATATCCAACATCACAGAAAAGCCACCAGGCTAAAAGAAAGAGTCTAGGGGCCCAGAACAAGGCCAAACAAAAGCCACAACATAGATAAGTATAGGTGCCACGCACCGATAACAAAACAACTGTTTAACAAAATTAAAACACAACGGGGACACTAGGACTGATCCCCAGTGTCCACGTACTCCCCGTCCAACACGGGCTCAAGCTCGGCGTCCGCAAACACCTCACCCTCAGCAAGCAACTCAGGCTCAGGGTCTAACATGCGTCACCCAAAAGAGAGAGGGGCACATGTCAGCAAGTCTAAAAGACTTGAGCAAGGAAACTGAAAGTAACTAGCAACCTAGCAGTTGTAGTATGATGTATGGCATGGTAAGCATAGTATGGAAGTGACAAGTAAAGTACAAGTGGTAAGTGTGACAAGTATAGTCAAGTAACAACAAGTACAAGGGATCACCCACACATGGATGCCCTTTGCCCGCAGGCTGTATTCAAGTATCAAGTACAAGGGATCACTCAACGAGTGCCCTTTGCCCGCAGGCTGTGTTCAAGCGTCAAGTACAAGGGATCACTCAACGAGTGCCCTTTGCCCGCAGGCTGTGTTGAACTCGTCTTCTGGAACACGAGCCAGAAAGTGGATTTAGCAAGTATGGCGTAGGGGTGCACCTAGCCGGAACACGCAACACTAGTATGTAGCAAAGCTACGCAATCACGATGAGTATTCAAGCATGCAATGACATGAGCAGTTAATTCGCGTACCGTTAATTGTAATTAAACATGGCAGGCAAAATGCAATGACATGAACAGATATTCGCGTACCGTTTATTTAAATGAAACATGACAGGCAAAATGCAATAGTAGTTAAGGATGCATGGATGACATGAACAATTGTTACGCGTACCGTTAATTGGAAGGTAAACGTGGCATACAAACATGATGAGGGTGACGGACCAAGCTTCGTTGTCAAGCTAGGTCAATGGCGTCTAAACAGCTATCCTTTCACCGTTTAGTCTCTTTTACGCTAAAACAAGGTTATGGCCTAAGACATGGCCCAAATCAAGAGATGCAAGTTTCACTTGCCTATCACCGGGAATGACGGTTACAGAAGTTCGTTTCCGCGAATGCTAGCCTACGGGGAATCGCTGTTATGGGGAACAATCATCAAAGCACAAGTATTTTATTTGGGTTTCATAAAAATTACAATAGGATAAGAAAACAACGGTAGATCGATTTCTTACCGGGAGGAGGCGGAAGAAAACACTCCGGAGAACCCTAGGATCAGATCTGGAAACGTTTGGGGAAGTTTGGGGAAACTAGGGTTTCGGGGGATTTTGGGGGTTTTGATGGATTTCGATGGAGTTTTGGGGAAGATGAAAGGTGGGATGAGTGATTGGATGGATTGGATGATGGATTTAGGGTTTGGAATGAGGGATTGAAGCTTGGAGGAAGATGGGGGCTCAATGGGGGAGAAACTAGGGCTTTAGGTCGTGTTGGAGGAAGAAGAAACGTTTGGGAGGGGTATTTATAGGTTTGGCTGGCGGCTGCCCAGAAATTAGGGTTTTAACACAGACTAGTCGGTCAAAGAACAACCACTGACCGACTAGTTTGGCAACTAGTCGGTCGGTCGACCAACGCTGACCGACTAAGTGTAAACAGTAACTCCTGAACGAAAATAGGATTTAGAGTTAGTCGGTCCATGAACAATTACTGACCGACTAGTTTAGCATCTAGTCGGTCGATGAACGTTCTTAGACCGACTAAGAGTAAACAGTAACTAGAGTCAAAATAGTTAAAGAGTTAGTCTGTCTGAGTACAAGACTTGACCGACTAGTTTATCAACTAGTCGGTCGGAAGATGAACTTAGACCGACTAAGCAATGAACAGTAACTATACAAAAACTTAGATGAAGAGTTAGTCGGTTAAAGAAGCATTGCCGACCGACTAGTTTGCAACCTAGTCGGTCAACAACTCTTCTTAGACCGACTAACGATAAACAGTAACTCCTGAGAAAATTTTAGAAAGCTCACTAGTCGGTCCAAGAAGGATTGCCGACCGACTGGATCGTCATCTAGTCGGTCGGTGGCCCTTCTTACACCGGCTAATGAGCACAGAAAAGTACCGATACGGAGCGCGAGGCCCCGGTATCGATTCTTAAGACTCCTAGGCTTGATCTAATAGTTAGATATGACCGTTATGAAGCCCGTCACAAACGACATACTTCGGAATCGACGATCCTAAGGAAGAATCGAGAAAAATGCGACGAATCGATCGAAAATGAAAGTTACGGAGACAAAAACCACACAAGAGGAGAAAATCCACCAAAACATATATTATATTATAATAATTTCAGATACAAGAAAACCAGTCGTTACATCCTCCCCAACTTAAGAAAAATTCCGTCCTCGGAATTTCCGAATACTCACGAGTCCGGAAACAAAAGTGGGTAGCGCTCTCGCATCTCATCTTCTCTCTCCCAAGTAGACTCTCCCGGCGAACCGTGCCGCCACATCACTCTAACAAGATCGACGACCTTGTTTCGAAGTGACTTCTGACGCCTGTCCAGAATCTGCACGGGATGCTGGTCATACGTCAAATCTGAGCGAACGGCGATCTCCGAGAAATCCACGGCATGAGATGGATCGCTAATGTATCGACGAAGCTGCGACACATGGAAAACATTGTGAACTCCTTCCAAAGATGGCGGCAAGGCCAAGCGATAAGCTACCTCGCCAACCCTCTCCAAAACATCAAATGGTCCAATGTATCGCGGGCTCAACTTCCCACGCTTCCCAAAACGAATCACACCACGATTCGGGGAAATCTTCAAGAACACATGGTCGCCCGGCTGGAACTCCAAAGGACGATGTTTAGCATCAGCCCAATGCTTGAAACGGTCCTGAGCAATTCTCAACCTCTCCCGAATATTCCTGACGATCTCCACGGCCTCCACAATCATCTCAGGTCCCAACAACTCCCGATCACCAACGTCATCCCAACTCAATGGCGATCGACATTTCCTCCCATAAAGAGCGGTGAAAGGCGCCATGCCAATACTCGCCTGGAAGCTGTTGTTGTAAGAAAACTCCACCAAATGTAGATGGTCCTCCCACGAACCCTTGAAATCCAACATGCACGCCCTCAGCATGTCTTCCAAAATCTGAATCGTCCTCTCGGACTGGCCATCCGTCTGCGGATGGTACGCCGTGCTGAAACTCAGACGCGTACCCAAGCTCTTCTGCAAACTCTGCCAAAACTGAGATGTGAACCTCGTGTCTCTGTCAGACACGATACTCACGGGGACTCCATGAAGTCGCACGACTTCCTCCATATATCTCCTCGCTAGCACCTCCGTGGACTGTCCCACTCGGAATGGAATAAAGTGCGCAGATTTGGTCAATCGATCTACGATCACCCAAATCGCGTCATTCTGCTTCGGACTCCGAGGTAGTCCAGTCACGAAATCCATAGTGATGTGCTGCCACTTCCACTCCGGAATCGGAAGCGGTTGTAGCAACCCGGCCGAACGCTGATGCTCCGCCTTCACTTGCTGGCAAACCAAGCACTTGGCCACACTCCGAGCCACACTCCTCTTCATACCATGCCACCAATAATTCAGACGAAGATCCTGGTACATCTTGGTGCCACCAGGATGCACCGAATACGGCGAACTGTGTGCCTCCACCATCAACTCCTCTCTGACATCCCCAGCTGGCACACACAACCTGGCTCCAAACCTCAGCGAGCCATCCTCATGAATCAAAAAGTCGGTCCGCAGACCGGCTTCCACCATCTCCCGAATCCTTACCAACTTCAGATCCCTGGCCTGACCAGCCTTAATCCGATCCACGATCGTCGACTGTACCTGCATGTACATCAACGAAGAAGCCTCCCCAGGAAGAACAATCTCCATGCCAGACTCGCAAAAATCCTGCTGCAATCTCCACTGCGAGGTCAAAATCATCACCGCTGGAAGCCTACTCAAAGCATCCGGAACCACATTCACCTTGCCGGGGTGATACTGCAAATCAATCTCATAATCCGCCATAAGCTCCAACCATCGACGCTGTCGCATGTTGAGCTCCTTCTGAGTAAAAATATACTTCAAGCTTTTGTGATCGGTGAAAATTTTCACTTTCTCACTCAACAAGAAGTGCCTCCAAATCTTAAGAGCAAACACAACGGCAGCCAACTCCAAATCATGCGTCGGGTAATTCTTCTCATGAACCTTAAGCTGACGAGACGCATACGCCACAACATGCCCATGCTGATGCAACACACAACCGAGACCTTTGCCAGAAGCATCGCAAAAGATCTCAAATCCACCGCTGCGATCAGGCACGATGAGAATAGGGGCACTCGTCAACCTATCCTTCAAAATACCAAAAGCACTCTCGCAATCACCCGACCAAACATAAGCAACATCCTTCCGCGTCAACCTGGTCATCGGCTCAGCAATACGAGAAAAGTCCTTAATGAACCGACGATAATATCCCGCCAAACCAAGGAAACTCCGAATCTCAGATGCAGACGACGGAACAGGCCACTCCCTGATGGCCCGAATCTTCTCGGGATCCACAGAAATACCATCTCCAGTCACCACATGCCCAAGAAAAGCAACTCGATCCAGCCAGAACTCGCACTTCGAAAACTTAGCATACAAACGATGCTTCCTCAAAATTTCCAACACCGTCCTCAAGTGCGAGGCATGCTCTTCCTCCGACTTCGAATAAATCAGAATGTCGTCAATAAAGATAACGACAAACTTATCCAGGAAGTCGTAGAAAATCAGGTTCATCAGATTCATGAAAACTGCGGGCGCGTTAGTTACGCCGAAGGGCATAACCACAAACTCATAGTGTCCATACTTCGTCCTGAACGCTGTTTTCGGCACATCATCCTTCTTCACCTTCAACTGATGGTAACCACTCCTCAAATCCAGTTTTGAAAACACCCTCGAACCTCCAAGCTGATCAAAAATATCATCAATGCGAGGCAACGGGTATTTATTCTTAATGGTCACCGCATTCAATCCCCGATAGTCCACGCACATGCGACGCGATCCATCCTTCTTCTTAACCAACAACACAGGTGCTCCCCACGGAGACACACTAGGATTAATATAACCCTTCAGCAACAGCTCATCCAACTGCTTCCGCAATTCTTCCAATTCAGCAGGTGCCATACGATACGGCGCCTTCGAAATCGGCTGCGCACCTGGAACAAGATCAATAGAAAATTCCAGAGCCCGATCAGGCGGCAATCCAGACATCTCCTCGGGGAAGACGTCGCCAAAATCTCGCACCACAGCTGGCCACTCCAGCTCCAACTGCATAGCTACAGTCTCCACCGGCCTGGCCCGAAATCTGACAGGACCAAGCGAACTGCTACCACGACTGAACTCAAATACTGGATGTCCGGGAATCTCGAACACCACCTTCTTCCTCCTGCAGTCGATCGTAGCATAGAAGCTCGCAAGCCAATCCATCCCAAGGACCGCATCGTAGTTGATGATGTCGTGGACAATGAAATCAGCACAAAGCTCACGTCCACAAACCACCAACGGGCAAGAATTGCACCCACGATGCACCGAGACCACACCGTTCCCTGTGACGATATTCCAACTCTTAGGAAGAGAGGACGTCGACAAGGAATGCTTCTCCACGAAGCTCCGGGCCAAAATACACATCGACGCACCAGAGTCAAAGAGGACTCGTGCAGGAAATGTGCAAACCAAAACCACACCTAACAAGCAATTAACAATCAAATCCTAGTCTAGCAGCAAACATGAGCAAGCAACCAACATGATCAAAGATTAAACTAACTAGGGAAGATAAACAGCTAGAATGAGCGTTACCTGTAATAACCTCATCCACGGCCATGCTCTCCTCCTCAGTCATCAGAAAGGCCTGCCTCCTCGGCGGAACAGCCTGCCGAAAAGCATGTCTCTGTGGAGCAAGAGGCGCTCCACGTCCAACGGGCACAGGAGCTCGCTGCTGCAACGACTGCGCTGCAATAGGAGCCCGCCAAGGCTGCTTCGACTTCGGACACTCCCGGATGGTATGGGCAGGATCTCCGCAGACAATGCACTGTCCCAGAAACCTCCTACACTGATCCCTGAGATGTCCAGTCTTGCCACAGAAATGGCAAGTCTTCAGAATAGGCCCTCCTGGCCTCTTAAACTGAGCGGACTGATTAGGCCTGAATCCAGGTCTAACCACAGCTCTCGCCTGTTCCACAGGCCTCTTCCCAGCACCAACAATAGACCCCTTCCTCTGGTTCACAAGCAGCTCCTGCCTCTTGGCAGCGACCAAAACCTTCTGATAAGATTCCCGGTCAGAAGAGGTCACAAAGCTCTGGAGCTCCGAGGCGAGACCCTGAAGAAATCTCTGAGCTCGCTCCTCAGCGTCCTGCACCATCTTTGGTGCAAACCGACTAAGCCTCATGAACTCCTGGTGGTACATGTCCACCGACGAGTTCCCCTGCTTCAGGTCGATAAAATGCTGCAGCATCTCTTCCCTGGCAGCCTTCGGGAAAAACTCACCATCAAATCTGGCCTTGAAGGTAGCCCAGACGATCGGCTCTACCAACATCCTTTCCTCAGCATCCCACCAATTCCTGGCGTTATCCTTCAGCTGGCGCTTCGCCAAGTCAACCCAACTAACTTCGTTGACCTTGGACATCTTCAGATTGTCCTCGATATTCCTCATCCATTCATCAGCAGCTAGGGGACCTTCGGTTCCATCAAAATACGCAGGACCCAGCTCTCTGAACTGCTTCGCCCCGGGCTCAGGGCGAGGGGTCTCCACCACCCGAGCAGCTCGAGTCACCGGAGCATTCTGCACCTGCAGAAGCACACCCTGCTGAACCTGCATCATTTGCAACATCATCCTCATCATCTCCCCATTAGTGGGCTCCCGCTCAGGCTCCTCGTCGTGAGGGGGCGCACCACTACCACCACCTCGGGTGATCCGCCTTCCTGCCATCTAATGACGCAGAAAACGAAACAATTAGACTCATAGCTCAGGGCTCTGATGTCGAAATTATTTGTTGGACAATCTTATATCATTATCGTTATCCCGATAGTTGCTGTTACAGAGGACCTGCATGGGCCACCACTAAAACCTGTCACGACCCGCTTCCCTAAAATGGAGGCGAGACGTGAAAAGGTCCGCACGGGAGTGGAGCGGTGAAGCCCCAAACCCGATAAGCGTCAACTTAGTATAAGCAGGTCCCTGTAATTGCAATCGAAACAACAATAATAATAATAACATGAGACAGAAAAGAAACACCAATCCCAAAGTTTGTCCACAAATATCCAACATCACAGAAAAGCCACCAGGCTAAAAGAAAGAGTCTAGGGGCCCAGAACAAGGCCAAACAAAAGCCACAACATAGATAAGTATAGGTGCCACGCACCGATAACAAAACAACTGTTTAACAAAATTAAAACACAACGGGGACACTAGGACTGATCCCCAGTGTCCACGTACTCCCCGTCCAACACGGGCTCAAGCTCGACGTCCGCAAACACCTCACCCTCAGCAAGCAACTCAGGCTCAGGGTCTAACATGCGTCACCCAAAAGAGAGAGGGGCACATGTCAGCAAGTCTAAAAGACTTGAGCAAGGAAACTGAAAGTAACTAGCAACCTAGCAGTTGTAGTATGATGTATGGCATGGTAAGCATAGTATGGAAGTGACAAGTAAAGTACAAGTGGTAAGTGTGACAAGTATAGTCAAGTAACAACAAGTACAAGGGATCACCCACACATGGATGCCCTTTGCCCGCAGGCTGTATTCAAGTATCAAGTACAAGGGATCACTCAACGAGTGCCCTTTGCCCGCAGGCTGTGTTCAAGCGTCAAGTACAAGGGATCACTCAACGAGTGCCCTTTGCCCGCAGGCTGTGTTGAACTCGTCTTCTGGAACACGAGCCAGAAAGTGGATTTAGCAAGTATGGCGTAGGGGTGCACCTAGCCGGAACACGCAACACTAGTATGTAGCAAAGCTACGCAATCACGATGAGTATTCAAGCATGCAATGACATGAGCAGTTAATTCGCGTACCGTTAATTGTAATTAAACATGGCAGGCAAAATGCAATGACATGAACAGATATTCGCATACCGTTTATTTAAATGAAACATGACAGGCAAAATGCAATAGTAGTTAAGGATGCATGGATGACATGAACAATTGTTACGCGTACCGTTAATTGGAAGGTAAACGTGGCATACAAACATGATGAGGGTGACGGACCAAGCTTCGTTGTCAAGCTAGGTCAATGGCGTCTAAACAGCTATCCTTTCACCGTTTAGTCTCTTTTACGCTAAAACAAGGTTATGGCCTAAGACATGGCCCAAATCAAGAGATGCAAGTTTCACTTGCCTATCACCGGGAATGACGGTTACAGAAGTTCGTTTCCGCGAATGCTAGCCTACGGGGAATCGCTGTTATGGGGAACAATCATCAAAGCACAAGTATTTTATTTGGGTTTCATAAAAATTACAATAGGATAAGAAAACAACGGTAGATCGATTTCTTACCGGGAGGAGGCGGAAGAAAACACTCCGGAGAACCCTAGGATCAGATCTGGAAACGTTTGGGGAAGTTTGGGGAAACTAGGGTTTCGGGGGATTTTGGGGGTTTTGATGGATTTCGATGGAGTTTTGGGGAAGATGAAAGGTGGGATGAGTGATTGGATGGATTGGATGATGGATTTAGGGTTTGGAATGAGGGATTGAAGCTTGGAGGAAGATGGGGGCTCAATGGGGGAGAAACTAGGGCTTTAGGTCGTGTTGGAGGAAGAAGAAACGTTTGGGAGGGGTATTTATAGGTTTGGCTGGCGGCTGCCCAGAAATTAGGGTTTTAACACAGACTAGTCGGTCAAAGAACAACCACTGACCGACTAGTTTGGCAACTAGTCGGTCGGTCGACCAACGCTGACCGACTAAGTGTAAACAGTAACTCCTGAACGAAAATAGGATTTAGAGTTAGTCGGTCCATGAACAATTACTGACCGACTAGTTTAGCATCTAGTCGGTCGATGAACGTTCTTAGACCGACTAAGAGTAAACAGTAACTAGAGTCAAAATAGTTAAAGAGTTAGTCTGTCTGAGTACAAGACTTGACCGACTAGTTTATCAACTAGTCGGTCGGAAGATGAACTTAGACCGACTAAGCAATGAACAGTAACTATACAAAAACTTAGATGAAGAGTTAGTCGGTTAAAGAAGCATTGCCGACCGACTAGTTTGCAACCTAGTCGGTCAACAACTCTTCTTAGACCGACTAACGATAAACAGTAACTCCTGAGAAAATTTTAGAAAGCTCACTAGTCGGTCCAAGAAGGATTGCCGACCGACTGGATCGTCATCTAGTCGGTCGGTGGCCCTTCTTACACCGGCTAATGAGCACAGAAAAGTACCGATACGGAGCGCGAGGCCCCGGTATCGATTCTTAAGACTCCTAGGCTTGATCTAATAGTTAGATATGACCGTTATGAAGCCCGTCACAAACGACATACTTCGGAATCGACGATCCTAAGGAAGAATCGAGAAAAATGCGACGAATCGATCGAAAATGAAAGTTACGGAGACAAAAACCACACAAGAGGAGAAAATCCACCAAAACATATATTATATTATAATAATTTCAGATACAAGAAAACCAGTCGTTACAGCATTAGAGCACCCATCCACCCGTTACAAATTTAACGGTCTCAAAACGTGCGAATTTGATGAAATGCCTTGATCGAAGGCCAAATGACATTATTTCTCAACCATTATCTTTTGAGAGGGGTATAACAACATATAATGAGAGTGGAAAAAAGAATTTTTGAAAAAAAAATTTCAAAAAAAACTAAAAACATTTTCGCACCGTGCGAAATGTTCTCATTTGAAGATTTACCTATATATATATAACATGATAAATAGATAAAAACAGAATGATAGTAATATAATAAAAATTAAAGAGCATCAAGTAGCAAATAGTATGAAATATATTGTGACACCATAGTATTTAGAAATAAGTAGTAGGATAATATATGACATGCAAATGATGTGATGTAATAACACTATCAACATGACTATGCAAGTGGATTGGTAATCTATAGCAGTGTTATGACTTAAGTCTAAGTGTACGATATGCAACTCAAGAAGGAAACAGAGGCCATAATATATAACCCTACTCTAAGTGCGGGGAGTGAAAACCACAAATACTTGTAATAACCTCCTCCATTTCTGGAGGTGGAAAACTCGGATACCTGAACAAACGGCCCTTCATATATATGTAGGCAGAAAAATCTGATATATGAATGGTCCATCATGGCCCTCATATCCTCTGAGACAATGAGTTTCTGGCGACATGTGAAATGATAAGTACAATAGTCTGGAACATTACCGGATATAGTATCAGGAACATGTTAATCTAGATCAGTGTCATGTACAGTATCAAGAACATGTAATCAAGAAAAGTAATCCAGATCAATGTCATGTAAAGTATCAGGAGCAATGCTAATCATGTATAATACATGTGAACAATGGCCATGCACAATGTGAACATGTATAACGAATAGTATCCAGCATCAATGGTGACAACATCTCTGTGTGTGGCCCAAGGGCAGTATCATGGTGTCAACTTTTTAATCATAAATAGGGCCTATGCAACAGGGGACAATATCCATAATATTCATGTCAATCCATAACTGTATAATATCCAAGGGAATAAAACCTACTAATCCAAATGTTGCAATTCTCATAAGATAATCTTAGCATGGCCCAAATATTGACCATAGATTCCATTTGAGATTAGTTATAATCTATGTATGCCTAAATATATAATCCCAAGAGTGATTTGCAATTTACTTTTAAAGACAATGTTTTCTCATGATAGTCATCATTGAAATAGTATATATTTCTACACAACAATCATTCTAGGACAATAATCATAACATCCATATCAATCCTGTGGAATCCTGTGGATAGCAGACAACACTAGAAGGGGGTTGAATAGTATTGTGAGTAAAGTAATAAAATTCTTGCGTAATTTAAACCCTTATATTCGTTGACTAAGTCTCCCAGGAGAATTACCCCGCTTGGTACTTAATCAACACAATTTTATAAGCTTGTGATAAACTAAATGAGATGAGTACAACGAAAATGAAAATTACAAGCAATGAATAAAAGATGAGAGACAAACAGAGTCACGGCGCAAAACCCACGATTTTACCCAGGTTTGGCTCAACCTTGGCCTACATCCAGCAACCGATCCACTAGCTCTCAAACCCGAGAGCAATCTTGCCTCAACTCAACGAAAAAGACATGTATAAGCACCTAGAACCACTTGCTAGGAATTTCCAATCACCTAGTTACAACTCAACTAGGAATTTCCAAAACAAAATACAACACTACCCTACACTAGGGAGTACAACTTACCAAGCCTTCTTCAAAGGCTTTACAAACCTTTTGTAGATTGATTATAACACCCTTGATTCATATAGCCAATATATATGAAGCTTGTATATAATGTGGCTATATAAAAATCAAATCTTTTGATCTAGAAAAATAATGAAAGTAAAAATAATTAGATCAAAGGAAAACCTTGAAAATTGAATCTAAAAAAAGCTTTGAGCTTTAGAGATCAAAATCAAGCTTTAATAAGGCCAGAGATGATTGTAAAAATATCAAAAAAAAATGCACAAAGAAATTTGAAAACAATGGCCAAGAAGCGCTTTAAAACTGAGAGATTTTGAGAATTTTAGCTTGAAAAAAATACTAGAGAATTGCTTAATAATTGATAAATAAAAATTCTGAAACATCGAGTATTTATAGAGTAGTAAAACAATTCAAAATGAGCTAAAAATCTCATATCCAATGGCTAGTAACGACTAGAAAACAGAAATCACGCTTTCCTTAAAAACTGGATTTTGACCCAGATAGTCGGATATCTCCAGGAGATAGTCGGCTATTTTTTTTCATATAGTTGGCTATCAAGTGTGATAAGCAAATACTACAGTAGGCTGAAAGTTATAGTCAAATTCTGAAGACAAATAGTCTGCTATTTGAATTAGATAGTCGGCTATTTTTCAGTTACTTGAGGTTTTTTACATAAAATTACTTTAAAGATATTTAATAAAAATTATATACTAATATAAAATATTTTAAACTTATTTTCAAATATTTTTGTGAGTGTGTAGCTTCATAATATTGACTTTAACATTCGAAGTTATTTAACTTACACCATACACACTCCTTAAGCTCTTTAATTTTGTTTTCTTGACTTGGGCCATCAAGTCTTGATCTTGAGTCTTTGATGAAGTCTTCACTTGCTCCATGCATTGACTCTAAAGTTGACTTCACAATCATTGCTTTTATGTTCTTCATTTTGAGCTATTCCCTATATTAGTTCTCCATGGCTATAGAATAAATCATCATTTCCTATACACACTTGAAGTAAATTGTTAGTACCCATATCATCTGTAAACATCATCAAAACTCCACTGGATTGGGTCTTAATGTCCCAACAATCTCACCCTTTTTGATGATGACAACAAATGATATAAAATAGAAAAACATATTTGTTGCTAAAATATTTGCTGCAAAATAAAACCATAACTTATGTTTTTGTCGTTGCAAAAACAATTCCCTTAGGGCGATGTCCTGAAGCGATTGCAATGTCTCACCTTAGAGCCGGCCACTTGACCAAAAAGTTTCACCTTAGCTAAATCCTCTCCACAAGCTTTGTATCAGATCTAAATTTCCTTCAAGTTTCACTAGAACCTGAAAGGAAATAAAGACGAAATGGAGGAAAATATTTAGTCGCTTTTTAATCAAAGTTTTCTCAAATAATTTAGGAAGAGCTCCTATGATTAAGGATATTTTATGTTTTCAGTGAGGATCATTCGCGCATTATATTATACAAATTCCCACTTTATATCACTGCATCATATTTCCGTTCCGTTTCACTCTTTGGGTGTTTGTGAACATTTCAGGTTGAAATCCAGCTAAATGGAGCTAATTGGAGTAAAGAAGTGAAAGGAAGGAGTGAGGCGAATAAATTGAGTCAAACCAATATAGGTTGGGGAGAATTTATCCCCACACGACCGTGTGTGGTAACACACGCGTTTGCGTGGAACTAATCTGGCCCAAATGAAGTGCTGAATTTGAAGATCCACGCGGTCGTGTAACCTGTCCTATGCGACCGCGTAGAATGACATGGTCCACTGCATAGTGGAGCGCCCACACGACCATTTGGTATGGTCGTGTGGGTCATTTTATTAAAGGATGAACCCAGATCGTCACGGTCGTTAGAACAAAGACAGAAGAAGAATAGCAGCATTTTTCTGCCACTGGCACGACACGGTCGTAAGGATCCTCCAAATGACCGCGTCGAATCATAAGTTCTGAAGGATTTTGAAGGCCACGTTGCAAGCAGTTCGATGCGATCATTTCGATTACACGATGTAGTCGTTTCATGTCGGTTTTTTGGCTAACCCGCTAGGTTTTTGGGGGCTCTATAAAAGGATTTTTGCATCGTCTTGAAGGGGGACCGCCTCCAGCTTCGTTTTTCTTCAGTTTTCATCCCTTGTAATTAGGTTTAAGAGTAGGAGTAGGAGTAAGTTAGATTAATTTTATTCAGTTTTCTCCATTGATGCACTTGTGTATTGAAGATTTTGTATTGCAAACGATTGGAGCTAAGTATTTCTTCATTGTTTTTATATTTTCTATTTGTTCTATGTTTTCTTATTGTTTCTACATGTTTATCTCTGTGATTCTATCAATGTTTAGTGAGTAGATTTAATCTAGGGCTTGGTATATCTCTATTTATGGGATGAATTTGGGTTAATGGAATTGTTGGCTATTGAATCATCAATTTAGGGTTATGCTTAGGAAGATTATTATCAACATATATTGGCTTCTCTAAATTGTTCGCAAATGAGAGTTAGGATTAATCTAGGGTTTCCAACCCCTATGTCGATCCACTAATTATATTGCTAACAGAAGCAGTGCATAATTTAGAGCCCTCCTAGCATTGAACAGAGTTCCGACCCCGAGAGTGGCGAGAATGAAGGTTGGTGAATATTGTCGAGCATCATGCATCCATCGTGTGTCGATGACCAACAAGAGTTGGCTTGGTCACACGAGTGGTAGTCCTATCATAGCATCACGGAAGTGGGGTGCAGGTCATAACACGAGGGACGATCCTATCATAGCATCATGGACGTGGGGGGTAGGTGACACCATTAGATTAGACAACCTCACCCCAGGATCGATTTGATAGCTAGATGAAGATTTCATTCACGTGTTCATCCCACATTTGAGAGCAACCTAGCCTTAGATCCCTTTCTTCTATTTTCATTCTCCCCTTTTTATAAAATTTCCACATAGCTAACCATAACCTAGGATTGACTAGTACTCAATTACACAACCTCTCTACAGACTCCCCGTTAGCGCTACGATGATGTCGTGCGCTTGAAGTATAAATATTGAGACTTTTGCTCACGCATCAAGTTTTGTGGTATCGTTACCGGGGAGGTTGTCTTGATTGATCTTAGTTTAATTCTTGGTTCGTTAGACTACGTGTATATATTAAATAGATAAATAAAGAAAGAAAAATTTTCCCCCACCACCCCATTTATATTTTCCATTCTCTTGTGTTACTGACGATTCTTTCCTTGTTTTCTTATTTATGTGACAGGTGCATTTGGAGCATAATGTGGATGCCCAATGGATTTTACGCTGAATATTTTGATGCGTCAACACCACAGGGTGCTCCGATGGGAGATACCAAAAATTTTCTGCAGGTTGCAACGGGTTGTGAAGTATGTGGGATGCAGGAGCACATTTCTACCCAATGCCAATGCTATACCCACGACTACAACCCACTTTCATATGCCGACAACCTATATCATGAACCCTCACATTCATACCCCCAATCATATATGCCACTACCTCCACCAAAGCCTAGCCTTGAGCTTCTCTTAGAGAATTACTTATTAAATCAATTCCAAATGATCGCTCCTTCCCCACCACAATGATTGATACACACCTTCAAGAAATTGCTCAAAATCTGAGCCACATCTCCATATCACAATGGCAATCAGAACTACATGCTGGGGATCCGATCATTGAGCCTACACTGCCAAAAGGGAGGGCATCTGGAGGACCCAACTACCATAACACCCATCTCTCTTAGTACTCTAGAGCACGATGGTGGAGGAGATACATCTATTAATGGGGACCAAGAAGAGTGGCAACCAACGCCAAGGGATCTGATTCTTAGCTTTGCCCGCACTGATAGAGAGACTTTCTGGCAAACATGAGCAAGGTTCCATACGTTGATGCTTGGATTGCCACGACATATAATCAACGCACATATCCTCATTCGTTTCTTCTTCAGAGGACTGTCAGTGGCCATGCAGAGGTTCATGGTGCAGCTGAATGAAGGCCAGCTTTTCGATATGCCGCCTGACACAGCTTGGAAATATATGGATGCTGCTGCTGTGTCTCATGCTTCACCAACAACCTGCACTACGGATGATACCTCATCTGAATGAAATTTTAAAAATATTGATATGATTTCCTCCCCCCATGCAGGTACCACCTCTAAGACACGTATCATTAATGACCACATCCATCGCTACACTTCTGATGAAGAGATGGATGTTGGGCCATACGTTGGCCGATAGAGGGACACAATAATTCTTGGCGGGGTTGATGGCATGCATGGAGCATGCGAGGGCCCATCCGAGATTTTCAAATCTGAAAAGCCCAAGCCATTCTTCCCGCTTGATCGCATCCCCCACTACGTGCCATGTGAGAGCATCGAGGAGGCCGCAAAACATGTGCATATCAACGAGGAGGATGCACGTGAGGCCATGGATACCATGATTCATTTTAATGAGCCTGACATATCCTTACCTCCACCTTTGCCTCCGCCGCCCCGCCCCGCCCCGCCCTACTAAAGGCATCACATCCACTTGAGCTTAGCGCTTCCACTTAGGGAGATATTCTAAACTCCCTATCTGAATCTTATATTTCATTATATAGTCCATTAGATTCAGATTTTTCTGACATGACGGACTTCCCGCCTGATTTAGGTACACATTCCATGGAGGTATGCTGGGTCATGTCAGCACCTGACGAGCATATTGAAGGAAATAACGAGGAGTTGATCATGTCATCCTCAGGGAGTAGCATACAGCTTCCAGGGAGTAGTCGTCACCACTCTTTAACTTGTTGAGTATTAGATCTCCCAATTTGGTTTTGATGATGAGCAAACATAATTAATTATGACTAATCTCCTGTTTTGTAGTAAATGAAAGCATCGTCATTATAGGTCAAGGAATATCAAATGCGACGACAGCTTGAGTTGATGATGTATTGAAGTCAATGATGCAAAGAAATCAAATGTTGAACTCAAGGAAATCAAGTGGACGTCATTATTCAAGGTATTCAATAGGAAGTGAAGGGGAATAATATGTAATTGTTTTATTTCTTCATTTCCTTATTGAATTAGAATGTTAAGCCTTGAATAGACTTGATATATTCACTTCCATAACCCTCATAATATTATAGTTCATTCATTATTTGATTCCCATAGGTTTAGAACTTATAAAATCTCGAAGTAGAGTTTTTAGCCTCCCCAGACGATTGGTGCTTAAACCCCAGACGTCTGGAATGCATGCAGTTTACATTAACTGAAACCAAAACCAATCCAGACGTCTGATGTTCTCATTCCAGATGTTTGCATAGTGTGTGGTTGAAGAACTCCAGACATCTGACCATTCATGAGATAAAATTCCAGTAGCTCTTTGTCCACAATCAGACTGATCAGACGTTTGATGTTCTCATCCCAGACGTCTCCATAGTGAGAAAAATGCCTAGGTGATGAACTCCGGATGTCTGGCTCTTGAAAACAAATAATTCGAGTAACTCAGTTTCTACAATCTGAAGTTATCATCCCATACATCTGCTTAGTGAGTCAGATGTCTGGAGGTTGAACTCTAGACGTCTAGTGCTTGATGACCAAAATTCCAGTAACTCTGATTGTTTCCTGAGCTGACTGATCAGATGTCTAACACTTTACACCCAGACATTTAAAGCTTTATGCTCAGACGTCTGGAAATCCTTCTTCAGTCGTCTGGAACTAGCCGTTTAACAGCATTAATTACCATGTCAATCAATACTTCAGGCGACTGGTCTGCCTACTCCAGTCGACTGGTGACTAGGATTTATGCCTGTTAATAGACGTTTACAGCATTAAATACAGGAGATCTTTGCTGGATTTTGGTGCGATTCTTAAGCTTTATAAATAGGGTTTGTTGGCATTTATTTTAGAACTCTTGGAATATTTAGAGAATAAATTTCTTACACTGAATAACATTCAATGCTCCAACAAGCTCTCAAGCTCACAACTTCTACACTTGTCTCCCAAAGCATTCAAGACATTCAAAGTTGATCTTCATTCTAGCTTTGTTCCTCATTTTGAGACAAGTAGTAAGTGCTCATATTCTCATCATTTAGAGCACAACATCCACACCTCTTTGATACATACTATTAAGTCATTATTTAAGGCATATGTTGTGTAAATTTGTTTCATATTTAATTGTTTCAATTCTCTTCTCTTTACATTGTTCAGCTTACGCTCGGTTTGTAAGAGTGGACCATTCCTGGGTTGTGGGAAGTGGTGATAAAGGCTGTAGTAGATTTACACTTGCGATATTTGACAAGTGGGATATTAGTGGATACTAATCACTAACATGATTTGCTAGTGGGTTGCTGGAGTAGGATTCCAAGGAGTTGGGAATTGACTCAGTGGAATCCAAACCAGGATACATAATCTGTTTGCATTTGCAATTTTTGTGTTTTTGTCATCACATAATATCTATTCCATACAATTAGTTGCATTATGGATTTTAATTAGGCATAAATTCCTTTTTATTATCATAAAACATTATTCACCCTCCCTCTAGTGTTTCCCCCATAGTTTCAAGTCATAAATAACTCTTTTAAACTCTTTTGACGATTACCTCTGGAACACATATATATGTGGGAAACATTTTTCCCATCTGACGGATGTTCCTTGTCACTTGTAGAATTCAGATGGTTGTCCTCGAGAGATGCTAGGAGGAGCATTGCTGGAGCCTGATGGAGTTCGTGGAGTGAAGATTTTAGCTGAGCCCTGAAAGGAGCAGATAGAGTAGCTGCTTGCTCCGCTCCATATTCTGGATCCACCTTTTGACCAGGTGCATCCTACTCCAGTAGTGTAGATATTTTATATATGCTTTCTAGGTAGTTGCTTGCATAAACTCGTGTCCTCTCGATAGCAAGTGGAGCATATTAGGATCACTTATTCTTCTTTTTTATATTTCAAAATTTTCAAATAAATGTCACCTCCTATGTGGCAACATATTCATGACCCCAAAACCCATTATGTGCTTTAATGCCTATTCTTTGCCTTAAGCTTCGCATTTATATGATTCCAACACACAGCACATAGGCACTCACTCATTAGTTCTCCATTTTATTCTGGGCATGTTTCATGGTAGTTTGGGGGAGGCATTTCCTTGCATGATCATTTACATCCCCCCATTTCCCACTTTTTAGCATTGATGACAATGCTTGATTTAAGCTTGGGGGAGGTGTACCTTGTGCATCATTTATGTATGTATGTATGTATGTATGTATGTATGTATGTGTGTGTGTGTGTGTGTGTGTGTGTGTGTGTCTATATATATATATAGACGCTAGTTATAACCTGTGCCTACGGGTACGGTTCATGTAAGATTTCCCCCGCGAAATCTTTGTTCCCAAAAAAATTATTTCCATAGCCAAAATTGCGCGGAACAACAAATTAGCGTAAACATATTTTGTGGCATGGATGCCTTCGGCGTGGAGCAAAAAATTCGGCACATGCGCCTTCGACACGGAACAACAAATTCGGCACGGGCGCCTTCGACGCAGAACAACAAATTAGCAAAAAAAATTTAACAGACGCCTTGGTCGCGGAAAAACAAATTCGACGCGCAAAAAAATTCGGCATGGGCGTCTTTGGTGCGGAACAACAAATTAGCGTAAAAATTCGGTGCAGACACCTTCGATGCAGAACAACAAATTAGCGTAAACCGAACAACAAATTAACGTAAAAAATTTCGGCACGGGTGCCTTCTACGCGGAACAACAAATTAGCGCAAAAAAATTTGGTGGCGTTGGAAATTATTCTCATCTTGTTTCCCCATGCATCAAAGAGACAGTGGGCCCCGTGTTGAGGGATATATCATTCGATCTGTGGCAGCTTTCGATCTGCGGCATTAAGTGCAAATTAAAATTTTTTTCCCAAATGCATTAATTGTGTGCACTCTGGTATTCCCCAGAAACTTTCATTCCCCCAAAACTTTCATTTCCCCAGAAACTTTCATTTCCCTAGAAATGTTTTTCCCTCCAAAACTTTCCACAAAATCTCATTTCAACCATTCATTCCTCAAGATTAAATCCAAACCGTCTTTCTATCAATCTGTTTCTCCTAGTCAGGTTGTTCTAGTCAGCTCTAGAATTCAAAAAAGTCATCAAATGTAATATATATATGTGTGTGTATTTATGTATATATGTATGTATGTATATATATGTACTAGTCACAACCCGCGCCCGCGGGCACGGTTCCTTTAAGATTTTCTCCCGCGAAATCTTTGTTCCCCAAAAAATTATTTCCATAGCCAAAATTGTGCGAAACAACAAATTAGCGTAAAAATATTTAGCGGCACGGATATCTTCTGTGCTGAACAACAAATTCGGCGTTGGCGCCTTCGACACGGAATAGTAAATTAGCGTAAAAAAATCGACGCGGGCGCTTTCGGCACGAAGCAACAAATTAGCGTAAAACAATTTAGCGGGGCGCCTTCGGTGCGGGTGTCAGAAATTATTCTCATCTTTGCCCAATGAGTCGAAGAGACGGCGGGCCCCGCGTTGAGTGAGAGATTATGCGTTGAGGGAGAGATCATTCGATCTGCAGCATTAAGTGCAAGTTAATGATTTTTCTCCAAATGCATTAATTGCGTGCACTCTGATATTCCCAAGAAACTTTCATTCCCCATAAAGTTTCATTTTCCCAGACACTTTCATTTCCCTAGAAATGTTGTTTCCTCCATACCTTTCCACAAAATCTCATCTCAACCATTCATTCCTCAAGATTAAATCCAAGCCGTCTTTCTATCAACCTGTTTGTGCTAGTTAGCTTGTCCTAGTCTGCCCTAAAATTCAAAAACAGTTGTGTTTTAATATATATATATATATATATATATACATACATACATATATACATATATATACATACATATATACATACGTATCCTTGAGTTCTAAGGAGACATGCAACACAACCTGGTTGATGACACGTGGCTTCGGATCCAGAGCGTGATTAACGATTCAGATCTTCGGATCGGTCACTGTAGAGGATCGTTTCCTGGCGGGTTCGTCTAGTCTGGAATGGACCCGGAGCTATCTGACATAAAAGCCAATGGACTAGTGTTCCAATGGCATTACCCGCCGCTATCATAATATATATATATATATATATACCAATAGCCAAAAAAATTGAGATGAACGTAAATTGTGGAGCTGGCAATCAGGGTGATCACCAGGCCAACCCTAAAAATGGAGCGGGCAACCTCGTTGTTGACGGCGGGACCAACAAAGGTGGGGAAGAACGGCCAGGCAATGGAGTCGGTCTTGCTCCAGGCGAGGCCCCATCAGAGGACAAGGATGGCTGGCATTGAGACAGTTATAGAAAGAAGAAGGTCACGTTTGCCGAGGGGGATTTCGGAAATTGGGCTGATCGTGAAGGCGATGACATAGCTTCAGGGTATAGAGCGACTGATATAGGGGGAGTGGAGATGGTGATCCTGGTGGCTCTTCAAGGTTCGGTTTTCGCCCGACTGTTATCCCTCCTTTTGTCGGCAGGGATGGTGATGCGACATCTAATGGAACACCGCGCAATGGGGCGGCATTTGGTATTTCTAAATCATTGGACGCGGATCAGCACCGTCTTTCTGATGTTAAAGGGAAAACGTTGCTTTCCAAGGACCAGGGTGTGGGAGGTCCCGCGGGAGTTCACATTACTGATGGCGCCTGGCAGCTTTTGCGTCACGTGAAGAAGAGAGCAGCCTTTTCATCTAGGGACTCTGGCACAGGGAGACGGGGGCTAAGGATTTTCCTGCTTCTAGGCCAGTTAGACCTTTTCGGCCTGCCACCCCACGAGTGCCAGATAAAGGGCCAGTAAAATGCCTGTTGCTCCACAGGTATTCGATAAAATGCCTACTAGACCTGATGCTTATATTCTTGTTCTTCCTGGGGCTGGCAAAAGATCATGGGTTGATATTTGCTCCCGTACGCGCAAATATGACGACCCCCTTGTCATGACGTTCATTCCACCTGTTGTTGGTGACGAGGATTCGGCATGGGTTCCGAACTCCCTTCTTGAGGCGGGAGCTGCTAGATGGAAGAACTCGTTGGTGGGTTACGTTCTGGGTGACATCCCTTACTATAGTCAGATTAGAGCATGGACTGATCGGCTTTGGAAGCTTAAAGGAGGGCTGCAAATTTTTAGCAAAGAAAATGGTTTCTTCTATTTCCGCTTTGAGAAAGAGTCTGACTGTGACTCCATTTTTCATGGGGGACCATGGTTGTTTGATGGCCGGCTGGTGATTCTACAGCGTTGGAGCTCTTCAGTAGTGCATGAACGTGATTTCCTCATTGCCGTCCCGTTATGGATCCAACTTCACAATTTACCTCGCTCTATATGTGGATTATTGATATTCTTAATATTGTCGCTAGTTGTGTTGGAACCCCTATATGTCTTGATCGGGCCACGGCCAAGTTGGACCGCATTATATATGCTCGGTGCCTTGTGGAGGTTGAAGCGAAGAGCCCTTTAGTCAGGACGGTGTTGATTAAGTTGGAAGATAGCACTTCTTTAACTGTGGATGTAGGGATTGTGCCTCCAAGACTAGCTTTCGGCCCTAGCATTGAAGAGGGGCTTATTATTATTGACAACATGCGACCCACAGCTGATGATCGCAATGGGAAGCATGTGGCTCTTTCTCCAGGGGAAGGCAGTAACTCTGATAGGGTTGAGGGATCCCTTATGACTTTGGTATTGGCAGCTCTTTATCGAAGGGCTCTAGTGTTTATTTGGGGGAGAAATGTGCTCAGTCGTCTCTTCTTCTTGATGCTGTTCCTGAAAACGAAGCCACTTCCCCACCCGAAGTATTTGTTCCCTTGCCGGAAGTCCTTGTTTATCCTAATCATATATGGGGAAAGGATCTGGAGCAGCTTAAATCTTTATCTACCTCTGGCAAGCCTAAATTGAATCTCAAATCTCCCTCAGCTACTCGAAGGAGCTATCGGATAGCTGGTAGTTGCGGAGCTCCACCCACCTTATAGTAATGTCAGTATTCATTGATGATAGTATTTGGAGCTGCGTCACTATCTCAACTTCAGCACAACACATCTCCATGAAACTCACTAATAAAGCTGGATTCATAATGGGACTCTCTACTGTCTATGCTTTGAATCTGGCCTCTCTCCAACTTCCCCTCTGGAAGGCACTTGAGCATGATGCCTCTACTTTATCCGGTCTTCCTTGGCTGGTGGGCGGCGACTTTAATCGTGTCAGATTTTCTGATGAGAAACTGGGCGGTCGGTCTTTGGATGCTAGTGCTATGGATGAGTTTAATAGTTGTCTGGATATCTGTAATCTGTTGGACCTCAAAAGCATTGGATCTCATTTTAGCTGGTGTAATAGAAGAATTGGCTTGGAACGTATCTCTGCAAGACTGGATAGGGTGCTTTGCAATCTTGAATGGATTCGGCTTCTCCCATCGTCCTTCTTCGAGTACGTTAGCACGGGGACTAGAGACCACTCTCCTATGATCGTATTCCTTCACCCTAAGGTACATTCTTATCCCAAGCCGTTTAAATAATTTAATACCTGGAGCAAATTTGAGGGGTATCAAGATAGGGTTCTAAATATCTGGTCTGCTCTACACGTTCGGCCATGCTTCCCCTATATGCGCAAGTTGGGTCTGCACCACATGAAATTCTTTGTTGAGAAACTTAAATTACTCAAATATAACCTCAAGAGGTTTTTGGCCACCTGTAAGAGAAAAATGGATCCGGTTGCATGTAGACAACAGCTACAGGATATGCAAGCAAATTCTAAATTTCCAGTTTGTGTGGATTTACAAAAAGCCGAGCTTGCTGCTTCTCTTAATCTAGGCCGCACACTTGATATTGATGAGTCGGATCTTAGGCAAAAGGGTCGTCAGAGTTGGTTGCATCTGGGGGACAAGAATTCAAAATTCTTTTATTCTACAATGAAGGCGAGGAATTCATACAACAACCTCAACCATCTGGTTCATTCTGATGGGTCTAGGAAGTTGAATGCCGAACAGATTAAGGAGGCCTCCTCTTTCTATGAGAAGCTCTACAACCGGATAGTTATTGGACTATCTTCCCGAATCTAATTCCGAAATTCAAGCTCACTATTAATGCATCGCATTGGCTTGAGAGGAGCATTTCAGAATCTGAAATTAAGGAGGCGGTATTCCAGATTGGTAAAGACAATGCGCCATGTCCTGATGGCTTTAATGCCTTCTTTTATCACCTTCATTGGGATATCATTGGCAGGGATGTTATCCAGGCAGTCACTTCTTTTTTTGATTCGGGGAATATGTTGAGAAAGATTAATCATACTTTTCTTAAGCTAATTCCTAAGAACTTCAAGGTTTCTGGATTGGGGGATTACAGGCCGATCGCCTGCTGTAATGTGATTAATAAGATTATAAGTAAAGTCATCTGCAACAGACTGAAAATGGTTATCAGTGAGTTGATTTCACCGAATCAGGCGGCTTTTATCAATGGTCGTCTTCTTTCAGATTGCTTCTTACTGGCTCATGAGCAGATTCATGATTTCAGTAATCCTATGGGATCTCGCGCCTGCCTTAAATTGGACCCACGCAAAGGTTTTGATAGTGTTAACAGAAGTTTTGTGCTCTACATTCTCCACCAAATGGGTTTTAATATTAAATTTATTAGTTGGATCGCTGAATGCATTTCTACCCCTACCTTCTCAGTGTTAATTGATGGCTCCCCAGCGGGTTATTTTGGTTCTATCAGAGGTCTTAGACATGGGGACCCGCTATCACCATACATCTTTGTTCATGTCATGGAGTGTTTCTCCCTTCTATTAGCGAGAGTTGAAGCCTCTCGTTCTATTCATCCTATGAGAAGATCTGGATCTGTATCGCATCTGCTATTCACTGACGATTTACTTGTTTTTTGCCGTGCCAACCGGCATTCTTTTACGGGACTCTCTAAATTGTTGAATACATTCAGTCTTTTTACTGGTCTCCATGCAATTGGGACAAAAGCTTTGCCATCTTTAGCAAAGGTACAAGGGATCCATCCATCCTTGCTTTAGCTCTTGCGATTAAGAAGGTATCCTCTCTCTTTGTTTATCTAGGATTACCTTTATCATCAAATTATCCCAAGCGAATCAATTATGCCCGCTTAATTGATAAATGTAAGAAGAAGTTGCAATGATGGTCCTCGTCCTTTCTCTCTATTTCTAGTCGAATAGAGTTGGTATGTACTGTAATTTATGGTATGGTTTCTTTCTGGATGTTTACCTTCCGTTTCCCTGCTTCTGTCCTTCGTACCATCACGACTTTGTACAAAAGATTTATCTGGGGGAAGCAACACTATTGGGCCTGGAAGGATTTATGTAAACCTAAAGAGGAGGGAGGTGTAGGGCTGAGACTCTTATCTGATCTTAATGTTGCCTCAGGAGTTAGGCTTACTTGGAGACTTCTTACGTCAGTTGGACCTTGGGCTCAGTTTATGAGACGTCGTTACATCTCTGCTCAGACATGCTTCTATAGTGCCACCTCTTCGCCTTCGTCCTCTGGCACCTGGAAGTTCCTTCTTCTTCATCGTAGCACTTCTCAGAGGCTAATCAGGCTTGTTGTTAGGGATGGGGCCTCCACATCTTTCTGGTTCGATAACTGGCTGCCATGTGGTCCCCTTGCTCTTTTACATCCTGTCCCATCTGGCGATGAAAGCGCCTTGTCTGTCAATATTGGTCTTTGCATGGGTGGGCTAATGACCCCAACCTCAGTTTGGTTCTCCCTCTTATCTCCCAGTTTCGCATTTCTCCTGGAACCGATAGTTGGGAATGGCTACTCGGCAGCACTTGTAAGTTCTGGGATGCATGGAGTGAAGCCCGAGTCAAAGGTAACCCCTTTCGTTATTTTTAGGTGGTCTGGTACCCTATGCACATACCGAAAAGGTCCCTTACACTTTTGCGGGCTTTACATGGTAAACTTTTAACCAAGGATATCCTGTGCAAATGGGGCACCAACTTTTGCCCGAAGTGTGTGCTTTGTGATGTAGATATTGATGAAAGTTTGGATCATTTATTTTTTGAATGCAGCTATAGCCGATATGTTCTATCCAGGAGTCTCCTAAAGCTAAATATCACTACTCCAGCTCCATTCTCCCTTGCTGGAGTGAGGGACCTATTTCTTAATCGGTATAGCAAGAAGGATTGTGTTGGAATTCTTGCTAAAACTGTGCTTGCTTCCATGGTGTGGCATATTTGGAGGCAATGCAACAACAGAATATTTGAGGGCAAAGGGGTGGGTAAAACCGTCGTATTTGGAGCTATTAATGTGGATATCCTCATTGCTCTTCGTGATATTGACCACGACAGGGCATCGTCGACTATACCTTTTGAAAATTGGGGTTTCAGGAGTGATTGACCGTGCAGTGCGTCTTTTTATTTGTGTACATTCTTGGCTTATGTGATCTTGATTGGGTGTAGATAGTAGTGGGTGACGGCGCTTGTGCACTATCCCCTCTCTCTATACACTTCCAAGGCCACCTTATGCCCTACTTGTATTTGTATTGTTTTGTTTTGTTTAGACTTTAATAAAGATACTCATTTACCCGTCAAAAAAATACATACATACATATATACATATATATACACACACACACACACACACATATATGTGTGTGTGTGTATATATATAAAGGATTCCAAAATTTCAAAACTTTTATATGCATGGACACTTTGGTGAAATTTTTTTAGTTTTATACCTCTCTTCGTTTGATCTTTCATCATTTATCATGATATATGCTTAGGGGATATCTTTAGTGTCAGATCTCATTGCGATATGCTTATTATGCTTGCACTTAAAATCCATAGAATAGAATTACTCGAAACATGCCTAGGTTATCTTTATGATTGAGAACCCAACTTATGCTTGCATCTTGGAACTTTTAGTTGAGTATGTTGGTTAGCAACCTGATAGGATTTGGATAACGGCATGCCTATCTAGTATTGAGGAGTGTTGTTGCCTAGCTTGTTCATGATTGAAAAAGAAAAAAAGAAAAAAAGAAGAAAAAGAAAGAAAAGAAAGAAAAGAAAGAAAAGAAAGAAAGAAAAAGAGAAAAAAAGAAAAAAAAGAAAAAAGAAAGAAAAGAAAGAAAGAAAGAAAAGAAAGAAAGAAAGAAAAGAAAGAAAGAAAGAAAGAAAAAAAGAAAAAAAGGAAAAAGAAAGAAAAGAAAAAAAGAAAAAAAGAAAAAAAGAAAAAAAAGAAAAAAGAAAAAAGAAAAAAGAAAAAAGGAAAAAAAGAAAAAGGTAGAATAAATATGCACCGTTCTTCCAGCTACATCGAGTAGTCGAGTCCTCATACCTCAGGAAGCATTATGGACTCGCACCGGAAGGTTTAGCTTAGGGGAGTGCATATGAATAAGGTTTTTAGTTGGTTTAAACTAGTAGATATGAGAGGTCCTTCTTGGCCCAATGCCCTAAGGTCGTATGATATGGGAGTCATTGACCCAACGCTCCTTACTCAAACCAACTAAGAATCTAATAATAATAATAATGAAAATAATAACATGAATGAAGCCGGCAACCCCCCTGAGTCAATGAACGATAGCATGTCGTGAGTGCCACCTCATTAATAGATTCATTACCCATTATACGATACTAAAACTTCTCACAATCATTGCATAATTTTGATTCTCATTCTAATAACCTATGCAGTATAGAGGAAATATTTTAAGATTTGAGTATGACATGGTAGTGTATATTGCATGATGATTTATACTAGAGATAATGCTCTAGGCAACAATGTCTTGATAGATTGATAGGGATTGACATACTTACTAATTCCATAATCTGAATTTTTCACTTTCCATATATGTGTATGTGTGTGTGTCTATATATATATACACATATATATATATATACATATATATACATATACATTTTTTGAAAGGTAAATGAAAATCTATATTAATGAAATTTGTACATGCCTAAATAAGTGGAAGCGGAAAAAAGAGAATATGAGCATTTAGGGAGAGGATAGGGCACATGCGCCGTCACTATCCACTAAAAGCTCATTATTCCCAAAGGCCAAAATTAGATGCTATACAACCATTTGTTTCCTAACCATTGTCACGAAACTCCCAATTTGGCAGAGCTTCCTTCACCTCATCATCGCCTATGTCAATGTCATGAAGAGCTATTCTCATATCTGCGGCCATTTCCTCAAAGAGCAGCGTTTTGCTTTTCATAGTGTTTTTAACTACTCTTTTGTTTCTCTCCCTCCATATGTGACATACCATGGCCGCTAGGGCAATTCTTGCTAACAGGCTCAGAAATTTCTTACTTCCAACATGGCTTAAGTAATACTCCCCCACCTCATTAAGTCGTGTAGATATATTTGTAGAAACCCCCAACTTGAGCAAGCTTCTCCTGAAGATATAGCTGGAGTACTCGCAATCAAAAAACAAATGATTGACGGTCTCCTCCTTATTACCATCACAGAGCACACACTCCCCCGTTGTAATCAAACCCCAATTTAGGAGCTTATCTTTGGTCAGAAGTTTTCCTTTAAAAGCACACAGAAGAGCAATGGACATTTTTGGCACATTGTGAGCATACCATACTAGTTTGGAGAATGGAAAGGATGTACCCTGATGGCGGCTCCCATTACAAGCATCCCTAAAACAGAATTCTACAGAAGGCAACCAGTGCCAACTGTCCGTGCCGTGATGAAGCTTGATCTGCTGAAGCCGGGGACGCAGCGATCTGATAGTTGGGTCGTCAATCCACTTGGTTCCAGTCCAATAATCGGCTACCAGCTTTTGGTCTGCTCCCGCCGGAATGGTATGCTCCATCTTGAAGGCACCGCCTGCTGTCCAATTATCGTGCCAAAACAATGTAATCTGCCCGTCACGAACCTCCTTCCTGATTATCCTCTGTGAGATGCTTCGACACTGCAACAAATGCTTCCAGGTCCCCGAGTTTGTGTACTGTCCAGTAGCCGCAAAAAAAATGAATGGGGTCGCTGTACTTCTCCTTCATGAATTCGGCCCACAGGCCTGTGCTTAGAAGGTAGCGCCATGTTAGTTTAACCCCAGATGCCTTGTTGATATCCGATAATAGCCTTAAACCTACTCCTCCCTCTGATTTGAGGGTACACAAATCCTTCCAAGACCAAATGCAGGATGAGCCACAAATAAATCTCCTGCAAGCCGATGAAATAGAGCGGACAATAGAAAGAGGCATATGAAAGGCTTGCAGCCAGAATGATACCATACCGTAGATTATGGATCTGGCCAATTCAATTCGCCCCGAGACTGCCAAGGATGAAGAGGCCCAACCCATAAGATTTTTTTTACATTTATCCACCAACCTGCTGTACATAGGCGAATTTGGGTATTTAGATGATAGGGGGAGCCCCAAATAGGTAGTAATAGTTGTTGCCCGCTTTATACCCAGATAGTCTGCAAGTCTTGAAGGGGTTTTAACACCTTTGCTGAAGATGCCTGAACTTTTATCCCAATTGATTTGAAGACCAGTTTGCCTAGTAAAATCTTCTAGAAGAAGTTTAAGACATGATAGAGAATAGATGTTTGCTCTACAAAAGACAAGAAGATCGTCTGTAAATAAGAGATGGGCGATGGAGACTGACTGTCGTATAGGGTGAATGGAAAGAGATGTGATTGCCTTGCCAACCATAAGTGAGAACGCCTCCATCACAACAACGAAAAGGTAAGGTGAAAGAGGATCTCCTTGACGCAACGCTCTATTGCCCTCAAAGTATTCAACTGGGCTGCCATTTACCATAACTGAAAAAGAGGGGGTCGAGATGCACTCCTTAATCCAATTGATGAAAGTGTGGTTGAATCCCAGTTGATGCAGCACATAATAGACGAATTCTCTATTAACACAGTCAAAAGACTTCCTCAGATCCAATTTAATGCACGCTCTAGCTCCCATATGGTTACTGAAACCTCTGATTTGTTCATGGGCTAGTAGGGCACTGTCTGCTAACAGCCCGCCCTTAAGAAAAGCAGCCTCGTTAGGTGAAATGAGATCATGCACCACCACCCTAAGTCTGTTGCAAAGAACTTTGCTGATAACTTTGTATAGCACGTTACAGCATGCTATTGGCATATAGTCGCCCAGCCCAGTAGCATTAGAGTTCTTAGGAGCCAATGTTAAGAAGGTATAATTAAGCTGCCGAAACAATTTCCCTGTTTTGAAGAAAGAGAGCATTGCCTTCGTGACATCATCCCCCACCACACTCCAGTTCTGCTGGTAGAAGCGCCCATTAAATCCATCCAGACCAGGAGCTTTGTCAGGCCAATTTTGAAGACTGCAATTTTCACTTCCTCTCTGGAAACCCGCCTATCAAACAAATCTTAGCCTTTGAAGACAACTTGCGCTTAGGCACCAGTTTGGAGAAAACACTCCAATAATCACCCTAGGTATATAACTCCTTATAGTAGATTAGAGCCTCAGATTTTAGATCCTCATAGGATCTGTTTTGCACACCTCTCGCATTAACAAGATGGTACAGATTATTATGCCCATGCCTTGCTTTCATGGATGAGTAGAAGAACTTTGTGTTTATATCTCCCAAACTCAACCAATCCTGACGACTCTTCTGGCGATACATCTCCTCCTCCATCTCAAGTAATTTAGATAGCTCTAGGGACAGGTGCTGCTCTTTGATATACAAATCTATGAAACTATGAATACTGGCCTGCCCCTTAGTTTCCTCAAGCTTCCTCCTACAAGTAGTAATACAATTTGTGGCAGCATTATTCTTAGCCCAACCACGCATTTCCTCTTTAAGCCGCTACAGCTTTTGCGTCATGCAATATATTGGAGTACCAAAAATATATTGGTTCCAATTTGATTCTAGAAGCTCTTGATACCCTGCCCAATGCATCCAATGGTTGAAGAATTTAAATGGTTTTGGGTCAAAGGGTAACTGGGAGTGGAAGTTGATCATCATTTGTGAATGGTCACTAGTATGAGGATCAAGATATTCAAAAAAAGATTCAGGAAGGATGGAGCTCCACTCAACATTGCAAAATACACGATCAAGCTGAGCCGCAATTCTCCCCCCAGCCGTTTATTGCACCAGGTCATTCTCGAGCCCCTGCTTTTCAGTTCCCGAAGGGAGCAATCATTAATACAACTATTAAAATCCTCCACCATGTTCGCCATCAACATACACCCTCCAATCTTATCCTTCGAATAGAGGACATAATTAAAGTCACCACCCACAATCCAAGCTTCATTTCTAAGCTTACAAGAATCCATTTTTAGAGCATGCCAGAGCATCTTCCGCCGCTGCCAGTATTGAGAGCATAGATAGCAGTAAATACCATAGAGAACCACCCAGTGTTTAGACATCGCACTGTTACATGCTGAGGGGAGCAGGAGATTAATGTAGTTTGCCAAATCAGAGAGTCAAACGCCATTAAGATCCTTCCCCCTTTGTGCTCAGGAAAGTTGTCAAGGATGTGCCAATGCTTAGGAAAAATGGCTTTCCGAAGAGTAGATTCAGAATTCAGTTTTGTCTCCAGAAGCATCACCGCATAAGGTTTCAAGGAACGAAGCCTATCTCTGAGGTCCCTCCTCCTCACAGAATTGTTGAGGCCTCGCATATTCCAAAGGAAGACTGACATTAATTATCTTTGGGTTGACGAGCAAGACCGTCCTCCCTCAGTCTCGCACTTTTCCTGGTTTTGCTTCAGCAGATGATATGGGTTTTATAGATTTCTGAGCTTCCTTGTCAAATTTAGCATGACTAATACTGGCAAGATTTTCTTCTTCATTTTCCCATTCCAGATTTGGAACAAAGAGCACTCCCGAGATCTTGTCCAGTTCTGGATCGAAATCATCCTTAAGCAATGATGGGGCTGCTCTTGTGCGAACATTGGTGCTGCAAAGAACTGCAGTCTGGCCGTGTGTTACCGTTTCTTGTCCGGGCATAGGAAGTTGCCCAGACACAGGAGTATCAGGGTCCCCTACCTCATTGCACTTGTCAGCTAAGATAGACACAGGAGTATCAGGTTCCCTATAAGTTCCATTTGAGACGGTCTGTTCCCTCCCTACTTCATTAGAATTTCAGCTAAGTTAGCGTCCCCTGAGGCATTTGTGACACACCCCTCAGGCTCCTCCATGTGGACATAATTGGCAACCTCCACATTTTTAGTAGCCTGGCCAGATTCCTTCCCCTCCTTACGCACTGTAGGATATACAACCTCACAGTCTTTATCTCCTACTACCCTTGTAGTAGCTGCAAGGATTTCCAAATCAGTGTTTCCAGAGACCCTGTCAACATGCTCCTTGCCATTGTTTTGTTGTTCCACCACCTTTACCTCCTCTGATTGGATTGAATGGAGATCTATTGAATCTGGGCATTGTGCTTCTGAATGGCCGAAACAAACACAATTCGAACAACGGGGAGGTTCTCCTTCAATTTTAATACCTATGGATACTGAAGATCCATCCTCAATTTCTAACACAACTACTTTTGGTAATGGTTTTCGCGCATCTACTTCCACTAGACATCTAGCATATGATGTTGTTTCTAGTTTAGCTGTGAGCCTATCCAAGCAAATTGGTTTGCCAACAAGAGATGCAATAACATTCATGATCTCCAATGTCCACATTCCCAATGGGAGACCATGTAGTTGCACCCAAACCAGAACTGACGAGGGAAGATCTCTTTCATACTTATTTGTAGAACTCTAACGTTGCAGTACCACAAGACGACCGTCAAACATCCACAGACCTCCATGCAAAATTCTTTCACAGTCTCTCCCGTCTTCCAATTTGAAGTAAAAAAACTGTTATCACGGCTGAAAATCTGGTAGGCCTTTTTTAGATTCCAGAGTCTATCAACCCATGCTCGGATCTGCCCATAATACGGAACCTCACCAAGCACGTACCCAACAAGCGTGTTCTTCCATTGGTCTGCCCCCCTCGCCATCATAGCATTTGCAACCCAACTTACTTCAGATCCCTCCCCCTTAACAAGAGGCGGCACAAACGACATAGTCATGTCATTCCCATACTTCCGAACATCAGCACATACATCGGCAAAGGACTGTTTGGCCAATTTGGTATCAATCTTTAAAGCAACTGCCGGTCTCACATGCATTTTATCAAATGCTTTGCGATCATCCCCCTTAGCCGCATACTGCAAATTGATTAAAGGCTTACCTCTAGGAAAATTACCAGGCTTATAATTCCCTCTGGTCACAGGACCTTTGAGACCCCCTTACACTTTCTCGACACCACCCAACCGCCCCAAATACTTCCTTCTAGAGACAGTCTTCCAACCCTCCTTGGTGGATGTCGTTTCTTCATCTATGACCCCCGCAAGCATGCCGCTCCCCTCTGCCTGATCAGAATTCTTAACCGGTCCAGAACTTCCCTCAGATGGGTCTCCGCCTTTATACGACAATCCTCCATCTCCTTTAGATCTGCCAACGACATCAGTTGAGCAGCAACCACCTCCATTAGGCAGTGAGCCATCCAGAGGATCGCCGCCAGAGCCCATGCATCCTATTGTTCCTTTATGCTTTCTATATTATATACATATACATATATATACATCTATACATATACATATATACACATATATACATATACATATATACATATACATATATACATATACATATACATATATATATGTATACATACATATATAGAGCGATTTTCGGTTGCGAAAAAGAGGCTTTTCGCACCGTGCGAAAAGATTTTTATCTTTTTTTGAAATTTTTTTCAAAATTTGTTTTTGATGTTTAATCCATACAATTATATACCCCAGGGAAAATAATGTGTGAACCCGTTGGGGATTAGAGCACCCATCCACCCGTTACAAATTTAACGGTCTCAAAACGTACGAATATGATGAAATGCCTTGATCGAAGGCCAAATGGCATTATTTCTCAACGATTATTTTTTGAGGGGGTATAACAACATATAATGAGGGTGGAAAAAAGAGGGTTTGAAAAAAATTTCAAAAAAATAAAAACATTTTCGCACGGTGCGAAATGTTCTCATTTGAAAATTTTCCTATATACATATACATATACATACATACATACATACATACATACATACATACATACATATATGCTTGTTGGTGAAATTCTTGATATCATTTGTTGAATGCATTCACCCCCCACTTTTTCTTTGTCTTCCTTGAGGACAAGGAAGAGTTTAGCTTAGGGGATTTTGATGAGTGGATATTTATATGTTTTCCGTGGGGGATCATCCATGCATTATATCATACAAATTTCCACTTTATATGTCACTGCATCATATCTCTGTTCTGTTTCACTCTTTGGTTGTTTGTGCACATTGGAGCTAATTAGAGTCAAAGAAGTGAAAGGAAGGAGCGAGACAAAGAAATGGAGTTAAAATAACGAAGTTGAGGAGAATTCATCCCACATGACCGTGTGTGGTAACACACGCGGTCTCGTGGAACTAATCAGGCCCAAATGAAGTGCTGAATTTGAAGATCCATGCGGTGGTGTAACCTGCCCCACGCGACCGCATAGAATGACATGTCCCAGTGCACAGGGGAGCCCCCACACGATCGTTTTGGTGCGGTCATGTGGGTCATTTTATGGAAGGATGAACCCAGATCGACGCGGTTGCATGGAAATTCACGCCACTGCATCAGAACAAAGACAGAAGAAGATTAATAACAGATATTTTGCCACTAGCACGACACGGTCACGATGATCCTACAAATGACCGTGTCAAATCATAAGTTCTGAAGGGTTTTGAAGGCCACTTTGCAAGCAATTCGATACGACCGCGTCGATTACTCAACACGGTCATTTAGGGCTGGTTTTCTGGCTAACCTGGTAGGGTTTTGGAGGCTCTATAAAGGGATTTTTTCACCGTCTTAATGGGGGACCACCTCTGGCTTCGTTTTTTCTTAAGTTTTCATCCCTTATAATTAGGTTTAGGAGTATGAGTAGATTAGATTAGGTTATATTCAGTTTTCTCCATTGATGCACTTGTGTATTGAAGATTTTGTATTACAAACGATTGGAGCTAAGTATTTCTTCCTTGTTTTTATATTTTCTGTTTGTTCTATGTTTTCTTATTGTTTCTATATGTTTATCTTTGTGATTCTATCAATGTTTAGTGAGTAGCTTTTAATCTAGGGCTTGTCAGATCTCTATTTGTGGGATGAATTTGGGTTGATTGAATTGTTGGCTACTGAAACATCAAATTAGGATTATGCTTAGGAAGATTATTATCAACATGGATTGGCTTCCCTAAATTGGTTGCTAACAAGAGTTATGATTAATATATGGTTTTCAACCCCTACGTCGATTCCCACTAATTATGTCGCCAACAAAAATTGAGCATAATTTATAGCTCTCCAAGCATTGATCGGAGTTCCGATCACGAGAGTGGTGAGAATGACGGTTGGAAAATATTGTCGAGTATCATCCACCCGGCATGTGCCGATGACCAACGAGAGTTGGCTTGGTCATACAAGGGGTAGTCCTATCATAACATCATGGAAGTGGGGGTATGTGATAACACGAGGGACGATCCTATCCTAGCATCACAGAAGTGGTAGGTAGGTGACACCCTTAGGTTAAACAACCTCACCTCAAGATTGATTCGATAGCTAGACGATGATTTCATTCACATGTTCATCCCACATTAGAGAGAGACCTAGCCCTGAAGCCCTTTCTTCTATTGTCATTCTCCCCTTTTTATACAATTTCCAGGTATCTAACCATAACCTAGGATTGACTAGTACTCAATTACACAACCTCTCTACGGATGACCCGTTAGCGCTACGACGATGCCATGCGCTTGCGGTGTAAATATTGAGACTTCTGCTCACGCATCAATGCGCATAGAATTCATTTCAAATTTATTGCATCAAGCCACTTCTCAGAGTCTCTACTTTGAATAGCTTCCTGGAAGCTAACATGGTCATCATCAACTTTGATGCTATCCTGACCCCTTCGTCTACGAGAAACCCGTAGTACTTCTTAGGTGCTCGAGGAATCTTGTTAGACTTCCTAACGGTTGGTTGGGGAATATCACGTTCTATCTCTCCCACTAGTTTTGACATCTATTCTTGTGTTAATTCTCCTTCTGGACAGTCGTCCAGATTTACCACTTGGCATATAGCTTCATTCATAAGGAACTTCTTTTCTAGAAAGGTGGTATGTTTGGAGACAACAACGCTTTGTTGTTCCTGGTGGTAGAAGATGTACCCCCATAGAATATTCTGGATACCTAATGAATTTGCATAGGATAGACATATCATCCAATTCGTCTGGATTATGCCTTTTTACATGTGCAGGATAAAATCATACCCTAATATGATTAATTTTGGGTTCCCTGCCACTCCATATCTGATATGGAGTCGTCAGCATGGATTTGGATGGAACATTATTGAGAGTATATGCAATAGTTTCTAGGGCATCGATCGCACCATGTCTAACAAAGTGGGATTCCTTTCTCTCTGACACACTATTATGTTGATGTATGTAAGGAGGCATGACTTGAGAGCGAATCATATTCTCTTTTAGGTACGCATGAAGCATATGGCTTAAGTATTCTGAAGCATATGGCTTAAGTATTCTCCTCTTCGATAAACTTAAATTTTTACTACAATTTACCAATATGTTTTTCTTCTTCGTTACGATTCTATCTAAATCACTCAAAAATATCAGACTTGTGTTTCATTAACACATGTCCATACCTAATGTGATCTTTAGTGAACGTAATAAAACATGAACGACCCTTGCTGGATAAGGTAGACGTGGATCCGCATACATCTGAATGTATGAGATCCCATAGTTCACTAATCTCTCCCTTTGTTCTATAAATGGAGTTTTGGCCATTATATCTTAGATGTAAGATTCGCAAAATTTGAGTGGCCTAAAGGCCCCTCTTTATGAAACTTGCTAAGTCTCTTCTCTTATATGACTTAGTCTACTTTTTCAGAAATGGCTTCATTTGTTTCCTTGCATTTTCATGCAGTAGCACTTAATACACCATCGTCATTCAAAGTATGTACACAATAATCCCCAAATTTACGCAATTTTACCATCAAAGAAATAAGTTCACAACTTTTCATTGATTGTAAATACATATGTTTCCGTCTCTAGTCAAAACCGAGACGGAGATTACATTGCATGTAAAATTTGGGAACATAATGTTGCTTTAGAAGCAAGATGAAGACGCTCGCCAAGGTGTGTCAGACGTCTCCTGTGGCCCCAACAGTAACGCTTGCTCCATTGCCGACCTTGAGAACTTCCCCTTCCTTTCAGGCCTTCTATTCCTTCTCAGCCCCCGTAACCAATTGCAAATGTGAGAAACATTACTGGTATCAAATAACATGCATTTATAAGTCATGGAAAGGATTATACTTTGTATAACAATTATACATGAAGTTGAGGCATCAGTATGCCCCTTATTCATTTGCTTCAAAAACATCTTGCAGTTCCTCCTTTAGTACCCTTTCTTATGGCAGAAATAACACTCTGCCTCAGCCGCGTCCCCTTCTTCACCTTTTCCTTACCCTTCTCTATGCCCTTCTTAGTTTGAAGGGCCTTCTTCTTCTTTCCTTTGCCCTTGGGCTTGGAGAAAGAAGAAGAGCCGACAACCAAAGCAGGAGACTTGTCCTTCAAGCCTTCCTCAACTATCGATGCTTGTTGGGGAGTTCAGGAAGCTCAACCTCAATCTTGTTCATAATAAAACTACATTTGAACTGTGTAAACTTTGGGGCAATGAAATTAAGGACCAAGTCTGTGGACAACTCATGGTCCAAGCTGAAACCAAGATTTGCAAGGTCCTTAATGTGCGTAATCATATTGAGTACATGATCTAGGACCGCGCCCCCACTCATCTTCGTGTTAAAAAATTTACACGAAGCTTCAAACCTTGCGGCTCGAGATGATTTCCCATACAACTGTTTTGTATTTAGTAAAATAATACGAACATCCATATGTTCATGTCATCTTTGGAGCTCATTGTCCATAGAGGCCAGAGTAAGGCAGTGACCTTTTTCATCATCCATGAGCCATTGCTTATAAGATTCAACAATCTCAGCTTTGGCCCCTTTAGGTGGTTTTTTGGATTCAGGTCTTTGACGACATATCTAATTCTTTCCAAAAAAAAGCTCGAGCTTGATATTTCTAAGCCAGTCTTCATAATTTTTTCCCGTGAGCCTATTCTTGTCTAAAATAGCTTAAGACCGGACGACATTGCTGCAAAGAATAGAACACCTAAATTTAACATGCATTCATCAATTTTAAATATAGAGAGATTGGTTTTTATCTAACTATATTCTCCTACTATTTTAACGATCATCTCAAACCATAGAGATTGAACGAATTATGACATTTAGTGGGAAAGGTACTCAACAACCTTGAATTTCACAACATTGGGTGTAGCCCAACAAATTGCTCGACTCTGTGATCGATAGATGACACTTCATCAATTATATAATATGTGATTCCCTTATATGTTGCTATCCCTCGTCACTTATGATCATGAGCGCATGTCACGACCCGCTTCCCTAAAATGGAGGCGAGACGTGAAAAGGTCCGCACGGGAGTGGAGCTATGAAGCCCCAAACCCGATAAGCGTCAATAATACATAAGCAGGTCCCTGTAACCACAACAGAATAACAATAATAACACAAGGAGAGACTGAAATAAAATCTCACATCTCATACATTGTCCAACAAGAAAATAAGTTCAACATCCAGAAAAGCCACCAGGCTAAAGGAAAAGAGTCTAAAGGCCCAGAACAAGGCCAACAAAAGCAACAACAACAACAAGGTATAGGTGCTACGCACCGATAACAAAACAACTGTCTAAACAAAAGTAAAACACACGAAGACACTAGGACTGGTCCCCGGTGTCCACGTACTCCCCGTCAAACACAAGCTCGGGCTCGGCGTCAGCAAACACCTCGTCCTCAACAAGGTACTCAGGCTCAGGATCTAACATGTGTCACCCAAAAGAGTAAAGGGGCACATGTCAGCAAGTCTAAAAGACTTGGGCAAGGAAACTGAAAGTAAGGCAACTAGCAACCTAACAGTTTAGTATGCATGACATGACAGTTATAACATGAGTGCACAATTAAAACATGGCAAGACAATTTGTACAAGAGAACAATCATCGGGACAAGACAAGACAAGACAAGAGTAGCCACGCAAATATCAATCTCAATCGATTCACTATTCACGTTGTTTTGTAGATGTTTACGCCTTACAGCTGAATGGTTTCACATTCGCTGATTGACCGCTTAACAACTACCCCAAACCCAGAGTTTACGCCTTACCACTGCAGTTGCTGATCGGGCAGACTCCCAGTTGATTGGTCGCTTAACTCTTACCCCCAATACCCACACGTAATGGAGCCAGGGTCCCCGCACATGAAACTCAGTTAGTGAGCCTGGGGTTGCCCCGCACATGAGCTCGCATTCTTAAACATTTGGCGTAGGGGTGCACCTAGCCGGAAACACGCAATTCGGGCATTGGCTATCAACCAACACATGGCCCGCTTTTGGAACACGAGCCAGGAACACAAGCATTTGTAGCAAAGCTACGCAATCACAGAAACACTTAAAGAATGCAATGACATGACAATTAATTTGCGTACCGTTAATGGAAAGTAAACATGACATGGTAATTGTGCAACATGCTAAATGTCGGAACTAGCTTCGTTGTCAAGCTAGTTCCCCAATTTGCGCCTAGGCGAGTATCATTTCGTCGCCTAGCCTCTTTTACGCCTACAACAAGCAAATGGCCTAAAACATGGCCTAAACCCTAAGTGGCAAGTTTCACTTGCCTAGCACCGGGGATGACGACCACTTCGTCACACGGATGCCAATCTACGGGGAAATCGCTGTTTTGGGGGAACAATCATCAAACAACATGAAAATTTATTAGGGTTTCATAAAAAAATATAAATAGGTTATGAAAACAACGGTAGATCGATTTCTTACCGAGAGGAGGCGGAAGAAACACTCCGGGGAACCCTAGGATCAGATCTGGAAAAGATTGGAGAAGTTTGGGGAAACTAGGGTTTTGGGGGATTTGGGGATTTTGATGGATTTGATGAGATTTTGGGGAAGATGAGAGGTAGATAGAGTGAATGGATGGTTTGGATGATGGATTTAGGGCTTGGAATGAAGAAATGAAGCTTGGAGGAAGATGGGGGCTCAAGGGGGAAGATTTTAGGGTTTTGGGTCGTGTTGGGGAAGAAGAAAACGATTGGGTTGGGTTTAAATAGGTTAGGCTGGCGGCTGCCCAGAAATTAGGGTTTCAACACTGGTTAGTCGGTCAAAGAGCAACCACTGACCGACTAGTTTGGCAACTAGTCGGTCGGTCGACCAACGCAGACCGACTAAGTGCAAACAGTAACTCCTGAACGAAAATAGGATTTTAGAGTTAGTCGGTCCATGAACAAATACTGACCGACTAGTTTAGCATCTAGTCGGTCGATGAACGTTCTTAGACCGACTAAGAGTAAACAGTAGCTCAACTAAAATTAAGATGATGTGTTAGTCGGTTAAAGAAGCATTGCCGACCGACTAGTTTGCAACCTAGTCGGTCAACCAACGTTCTTAGACCGACTAACGATAAACAGTAACTCCTGAATAATTTTAGAAAGCCAACTAGTCGGTCCAAGAAGGATTGCCGACCGACTGGATCGTCATCTAGTCGGTCGGTGCCCCTTCTTATACCGGCTAATGAGCACAAAAAGTTTTGATACGGAGCGCGGGGCCCCGGGATCGATTCCTAAGACTCCTAGGCTTGAACTAATAGTTAGATACGACCGTCATGAAGTCCGTCACGAATGACTTACTTCGAAATCGACAATCCTAAGGAAGAAGCGAGAAAATACGACGAATCGATCGAAAATGAAAGCTACGGAGACGAAAACCACACAAGAGGAGAAAATCCACCAAAACATATATTATATTATATTATAACCAGATACATGAAAAGCAGTCGTTACATCCTCCCCAACTTAAGAAAAATTCCGTCCTCGGAATTTCCTAATACTCACGAGTCCGGAAACAAAAGTGGGAAACGCTCTCGCATCTCATCCTCATTCTCCCAAGTAGACTCCCGAGGTGAGCCGTGTCGCCACATCACCCTCACAAGATTGACTATCTTGTTCCGAAGCGATTTCTGACGCCTGTCCAGAATCTGCACTGGATGCTGGTCATACGTCATATCGGGGCGAACGGTAATCTCCGAAAAATCTACCGCATGAGACGGATCGCTAATGTATCGACGAAGCTGCGACACATGGAAAACATTGTGAACTCCTTCCAAAGATGGCGGCAAGGCCAAGCGATAAGCTACCTCGCCAACCCTCTCCAAAATGTCAAACGGTCCAATGTATCGCGGGCTCAACTTCCCACGCTTCCCGAAACGAATCACACCACGATTCGGGGAAATCTTCAAGAACACATGGTCGCCCGGCTGAAACTCCAAAGGACGACGTTTAGCATCCGCCCAATGCTTAAAACGGTCCTGAGCAATCCTCAACCTCTCCCGAATATTCCTGACGATATCCACGGCCTCCACGATCATCTCAGGCCCCAACAACTCCCGATCACCAACGTCATCCCAACTCAATGGCGATCGACATTTCCTCCCATAAAGAGCGGTGAAAGGCGCCATGCCAATACTCGCCTGGAAGCTGTTGTTGTAAGAGAACTCCACCAAATGTAGATGGTCCTCCCACGAACCCTTGAAATCCAACATGCACGCCCTCAGCATGTCTTCCAAAATCTGAATCGTCCTCTCGGACTGGCCATCCGTCTGCGGATGGTACGCCGTGCTGAAACTCAGACGCGTACCCAAGCTCTTCTGCAAACTCTGCTAGAACTGAGATGTGAACCTCGTGTCTATGTCAGACACGATACTCACGGGGACTCCATGAAGTCGCACAACCTCCTGCACGATTCACGTTACATCACTATCCAAACTAGGAAAAGGAAATAAAAACGGAGAGTAAAAGAATTTTACCTCCATATATCTCCTTGCTAGCGCCTCAGTGGACTGTCCCACTCGGAACGGAATAAAGTACGCAGATTTGGTCAATCGATCCACGATCACCCAAATCGCGTCATTCTGCTTCGGACTCCGAGGTAGTCCAGTCACGAAATCCATAGTGATGTGTTGTCACTTCCACTCCGGAATCGGAAGCGGTTGTAGCAACCCGGCCGTACGCTGATGCTCCGCCTTCACTTGCTGGCAAACCAAGCACTTGGCTACACTCCGAGCCACGCTCCTCTTCATACCATGCCACCAATAATTCAGACGAAGATCCTGGTACATCTTGGTGCCACCAGGATGCACAGAATACGGTGAACTGTGTGCCTCCACCATCAATTCCTCTCTGATATCCCCAGCTGGCACACACAACCTGGCTCCAAACCTCAGTGAGCCATCCTCATGAATCAAAAAGTCAGTCCGCAGACCGGCTTCCACCTGCTCCCGAATCTTCACCAGCTTCGGATCCTCAGCCTGGCCAGCCTTAATCCGATCCACGATCGTCGACTGTACCTGCATGTACATCAACGACGAAGCCTCTCTAGGAAGAACAATCTCCACGCCAGACTCACAAAAATCCTGCTGCAATCTCCACTGCGAGGTCAAAATCATCACCACTGGAAGCCTACTCAAAGCATCCGGAACCACATTCACCTTGCCAGGGTGAAACTGCAAATCAATATCATAATCCGCCATAAGCTCCAACCATCGACGCTGTCACATGTTGAGCTCCTTCTGAGTGAAAATGTACTTCAAGCTTTTGTGATCGGTGAAAATCTTCACTTTCTCACTCAGCAGGAAGTGCCTCCAAATCTTAAGAGCAAACACAACGGCATCCAACTCCAAATCATGCGTCAGATAATTCTTCTCATGAACCTTAAGCTGACGAGACACATACGCCACAACGTGCCCATGCTGATGCAACACACAACCGAGACCCTTGCTAGAAGCATCGCAAAAGATCTCAAATCCACCGCTGCGATCAGGCACGACAAGAATAGGGGCAGTCGTCAACCTCTCCTTCAGAATACCAAAAGCACTCTCACAATCACCCGACCAAACAAAAGCAACATCCTTCCGCGTCAACCTGGTCATCGGCTCAGCAATACGAGAAAAGTCCTTAATGAATCGCCGATAATAACCAGCAAGTCCAAGGAAACTCCGAATCTCAGACGCAGACGACGGAACAGGCCACTCCCTGATGGCCCTAATCTTCTCGGGATCCACTGAAATACCATCTCCAGTCACCACATGCCCGAGAAAAGCAACTCGATCCAGCCAAAACTCGCACTTCGAAAACTTAGCATACAACCGATGCTTCCTCAAAATCTCCAACACCGTCCTTAAGTGCGAGGCATGCTCTTCCTCCGACTTCGAATAGATCAGAATGTCGTCAATAAAGATAACGACAAACTTATCCAAAAAGTCGTAGAAAATCAGGTTCATCAGATTCATGAAAACTACGGGCGCGTTAGTTACTCCGAAAGGCATAACCACGAACTCATAATGTCCATACTTCGTCCTGAACGCTGTCTTCGGAACATCTCCCTTCTTCACCTTCAACTGATGGTAACCACTCCTCAAATCCAATTTAGAAAACACCCTCGAACCTCCAAGCTGATCAAAAATATCATCGATGCGAGGCAACGTGTATTTATTCTTAATGGTCACCGCATTCAACTCCCGATAGTCCACGCACATGCGACGCGAACCATCCTTCTTCTTCACCAGCAACACCGGTGCTCCCCACGGAGACACGCTAGGATTAATATAACCCTTCTGCAAAAGCTCATCCAACTGCTTCCGCAACTCTTCCAACTCTGCAGGTGCCATACGATACGGCGCCTTCGAAATCGGCTGCGCACCTGGAACGAGATCGATAGAAAATTCCAAAGCCTGATCAGGCGGCAAACCAGACATCTCCTCGGGGAAGACGTCACCAAAATCACGCACCACAGCTGGCCACTCCAGCTCCATCTGCATAGCCACAGCCTCCACCGGCCTGGCCCGAAATCTGACAGGACCAAGCGAACTGCTACCACGACTGAACTCAAACACTGGATGTCCGGGAATCTCGAATACCACCTTCTTCCTCCGACAGTCAATCGTAGCATAGAAGCTCGCAAGCCAATCCATCCCAAGAACTGCATCATAGTTGATGATGTCGTGGACAATGAAATCAGCAAAAAGCTCATGTCCACAGACCACCAACGAGCAAGAATTGCAACCACAATGCACCGAGACCACACCATTCCCTGTAACGATATTCCAACTCTTGGGAAGAGGGGACGTCGACAAGGAATGCCTCTCCATGAAGCTCCGAGAAATAATGCACATCGATGCACCAGAGTCAAAGAGGACTCGTGCAGGAAATGTACAAACCAAAACCACACCTAACAAGCAATTAACAATCAAACCCTAGTCTAGCAAACAACCATGTTCAAGCAAACAACATAATCTAACAATCAAAACCAGCTAGGAAAGAAACAGCTAGATTGAGGATTACCTGCGATAACCTCATCCACAGCTTCGATCTCCACAGCGGTCATCAGGAAAGCCTGCCTCCTCGGCGGAACAGCCTGCCGAAAAGCCTGCCCCTGCGGAACAAGAGCTGCTCCACGATCAGCAGGAACAGACGCTTGCTGCTGCAACGGCTGTGCTACAACAGGAGCCCTCCGCAGCTGATTCGCGTGCCGACAATCCTTCGCGGCATGGGAGGCATCACCACAAATAAGACACTGGCCCAGAAACTTCCGACACTGATCCTTAACGTGGCCAGGCTTGTCGCAGAAATGGCAAAACTTCAGAATAGGCCCTCCTGGCCTCTTAAACTGAGCGGACTGATTAGGCCTAAATCAGGTCTAACCACAGCTCTCGCCTGTTCCACAGGCCTCTTCCCAGCACCAACAACAGACCCCCTCCTCTGGTTCACGAGCAGCTCCTGCCTCTTGGCAGCGACCAGAACCTTCTGATAAGATTCCTGGTCAGAAGAGGTCACAAAACTCTGGAGCTCCGAAGCAAGCCCCTGCAGGAACCTCTGAGCCTTCTCCTCAGCGTCCTGCACCATCTTTGGTGCAAACCGACTCAGCCTCATGAAATCTTGGTGATACATGTCCACCGACGAGTTCCCTTGCTTCAAATCGATAAAACGCTGCATCATCTCCTCACTGGCAGCTTTCGGGAAGAACTCACCCTCAAATCTGGCCTTGAAGGTAGCCCAAGCTATCGGCTCCACCAACATCTTCTCTTCCGCATCCCACCAATTCCGAGCATTATCCTTGAGTTGCCTCTTCGCCAAATCAACCCATCCAGCCGGGGTGATCTTGGCCATCTTCAGATTGTCCTCGATGTTCTGAATCCACTCATCGGCAGCCAGAGGACCCTCAGAACCATCAAAATAAGCGGGACCCAGCTCCCGAAATTGCTTCGCTCCTAGCTCAGAGCGAGGGGCATCCGGAAGAGCCCGGGCAGCTCGAGCAAGTGGAGCATTCTGGACTTGCAGAAGCACGCCCTGCTGCACTTGCATCATCTGGAGCATCATCCGCATCATCTCACCGCTGGTGGGTTCCCGCTCAGGCTCCTCATCATGAGGGACCGCACCACTACCCCCACCACGGGTGAAACGTCTTCCTGCCATCTAGTGACACAGAAAACGAATCAGATTAGACTCATAGCTTATGACATCGGACGTAGAACTTATTTTATCGGACATTCTAATATTATTATCGCTATTCCAAAAATCGCAGTTACAGGAGGACCTGCATGGGACACCAACAAAACCTGTCACGACCCGCTTCCCTAAAATGGAGGCGAGACGTGAAAAGGTCCGCACGGGAGTGGAGCTATGAAGCCCCAAACCCGATAAGCGTCAATAATACATAAGCAGGTCCCTGTAACCACAACAGAATAACAATAATAACACAAGGAGAGACTGAAATAAAATCTCACATCTCATACATTGTCCAACAAGAAAATAAGTTCAACATCCAGAAAATCCACCAGGCTAAAGGAAAAGAGTCTAAAGGCCCAGAACAAGGCCAACAAAAGCAACAACAACAACAAGGTATAGGTGCTACGCACCGATAACAAAACAACTGTCTAAACAAAAGTAAAACACACGAAGACACTAGGACTGGTCCCCGGTGTCCATGTACTCCCCGTCAAACACAAGCTCGGGCTCGGCGTCAGCAAACACCTCGTCCTCAACAAGGTACTCAGGCTCAGGATCTAACATGTGTCACCCAAAAGAGTAAAGGGGCACATGTCAGCAAGTCTAAAAGACTTGGGCAAGGAAACTGAAAGTAAGGCAACTAGCAACCTAGCAGTTTAGTATGCATGACATGGCAGTTATAACATGAGTGCACAATTAAAACGTGGCAAGACAATTTGTACAAGAGAACAATCATAGGGACAAGACAAGACAAGACAAGAGTAGCCACGCTACTATCAATCTCAATCGATTCACTATTCACGTTGTTTTGTAGATGTTTACGCCTTACAGCTGAATGGTTTCACATTCGCTGATTGGCCGCTTAACAACTACCCCAAACCCAGAGTTTACGCCTTACCACTGCAGTTGCTGATCGGGCAGACTCCCAGTTGATTGGTCGCTTAACTCTTACCCCCAATACCCACACGTAATGGAGCCAGGGTCCACACACATGAAACTCAGCTAGTGAGCCTGGGGTTGCCCCGCACATGAGCTCGCATTCTTAAACATTTGGCGTAGGGGTGCACCTAGCCGGAAACACGTAATTCGGGCATTGGCTATCAACCAACACATGGCCTGCTTCTGGAACACGAGCCAGGAACACAAGCATTTGTAGCAAAGCTACGCAATCACAGAAACACTTAAAGAATGCAATGACATGACAATTAATTTGCGTACCGTTAATGTAAAGTAAACATGACATGGTAATTGTGCAACATGCTAAATGTCGGAACTAGCTTCGTTGTCAAGCTAGTTCCCCAATTTGCGCCTAGGCGAGTATCATTTCGTCGCCTAGCCTCTTTTACGCCTACAACAAGCAAATGGCCTAAAACATGGCCTAAACCCTAAGTGGCAAGTTTCACTTGCCTAGCACCGGGGATGACGACCACTTCGTCACACGGATGCCAATCTACGGGGAAATCGCTGTTTTGGGGGAACAATCATCAAACAACATGAAAATTTATTAGGGTTTCATAAAAAAATATAAATAGGTTATGAAAACAACGGTAGATCGATTTCTTACCGAGAGGAGGCGGAAGAAACACTCCGGGGAACCCTAGGATCAGATCTGGAAAAGATTGGAGAAGTTTGGGGAAACTAGGGTTTTGGGGGATTTGGGGATTTTGATGGATTTGATGAGATTTTGGGGAAGATGAGAGGTAGATAGAGTGAATGGATGGTTTGGATGATGGATTTAGGGCTTGGAATGAAGAAATGAAGCTTGGAGGAAGATGGGGGCTCAAGGGGGAAGATTTTAGGGTTTTGGGTCGTGTTGGGGAAGAAGAAAACGATTGGGTTGGGTTTAAATAGGTTAGGCTGGCGGCTGCCCAGAAATTAGGGTTTCAACATTGGTTAGTCGGTCAAAGAGCAACCACTGACCGACTAGTTTGGCAACTAGTCGGTCGGTCGACCAACGCAGACCGACTAAGTGCAAACAGTAACTCCTGAACGAAAATAGGATTTTAGAGTTAGTCAGTCCATGAACAAATACTGACCGACTAGTTTAGCATCTAGTCGGTCGATGAACGTTCTTAGACCGACTAAGAGTAAACAGTAGCTCAACTAAAATTATATTATAACCAGATACATGAAAAGCAGTCGTTACAGCGCAGCCCAACAAATCATAATGACTAGTCTACTCAGACCCTTGCTTTCTTATTCAGTCCTAACTTACACCGGTGCTTGGGTATGTTCATGATGCGACAGTTTGGGTTAAGCTAAACTACATCATATGTATAATGGAATTGGTTTCCAAAATATAGCCATGATATAGCTTGGGTATAGCCCAACAACTATAACAGGGATCCCGGGTTGCCAAATTCCAAAAGCAAGGATGGCTACGGATAATCTTGAAAATGATTTTTAGCGTAATTAACTAGAATATAACTAATGTCTGCATCATTGATAATTGGAGTTCTAGATTGATCCAGTTGAACACGGCCAGGTAGGTTTGGCCAGTGACGTGTCCATATTTTCCACCATTTTACTGCATGATTTCGTAGCATTTTCATCGTCCAAATTTCACTTTTCTATACTTTATCGTGCATTTCACGATATATTTGATTCTCGTAGAGATTTGTGGATTTTCAGGAACTTTGGAGTGATTTGGAGACATATTGGACCATGGACACATCTGAGACATCTGGAGCATCCATGGCGTAGTCTACTAGGTGCTTGACGGGGTGGAGAAGAAGATTGGAGGAAGAGAAGATAGAGGAAGAGGAAGGAGAGCTAGAGGATGGAGCTCCAAAGCATATCAGTTTTTCCTAGTTACTCGACCGAGTGGACCTGTCCACTCGGCCTGAGCAGCTACGGCCTACAGATGCTTCAACTCAGCTCCCTCGGACCGAATAGTCTAGATACTCAGTGGAGTGAACGCATGGCAGCTCGACAACTTCTAGAGACAATTCGAGTCCAAAACTCGACTGAGTAGATCCAGTTACTCGGTCGAGTAGGTGATGCAAAAAGAGAAGATTTCAAGGACTTAGTAGAATTTGAAGAGTTTAAAGCCACTCGACCGAGTAGCGTTGCTACTCAATTGAGTCAAATATTCAATAGAGTGACAATTTTGAAGCTCCTGAAGCTCTTGTAGCTCGTCCGAGCAGACATGGCCACTCGACAGAGTAGCTTTCCTACACGATCGAGTCAAATACTAGACCGAGCGACGATTCCAGCCCAAGCATAGGGCTCTGCAGCTCGACCGAGTGGGCCATCCACTCGGTCCGAGCAACCAACTCCCCCAGGGTGCCGACGGTGCTATAATGCTCTACTCGGACAGAGTGTCATTGCCACTCGGTCAAGTAGGTCGGTGCTCCAACAAATTTCTAGGCCGAGTTGTTTCTTTTGGCTAATTTTTGTGGGTCTCATCCCACTTGTATATAAACATCTTTTATTTCTTAGGTTAGAAAGCTTCTTTTAGAGTTTAATTTTGGAGAGTTCTTTGGAGCCGTCACTATTTTGCTTTTGAAAAAAAGTTTGGATTTTTTGTTATTATTCTTGCTTTGGAATCTTGGATCTTAAATTCTGAAGTTTAGTTCTAATTTCTCATTGGTTTGGTAACATTTTCTCCATCTCTCCGCATTTCTTTGATGTCTATTGTTGCGATGATGATTAATATTGCTATTGTTATTGTTTCTATTGCCTTCTCTATGGATTGTGAGTAGTTCTATCTATGACTAATGGATGAACCCTAGGATCTTAGGATTTAGATGTAAAGTTACGATTTTTAGGTTGATTTGGTGAATAAGGGATGTGATGTGGTTGATCTATTCAAGTTTTTTGAATTCTCGTCTAGGGGTTTATGATCCACGATAGTGGCACTTTCCCTAGAAATTATTCTACAGGCTTGATTGGGGTCATTAGTGAATTCACATAGGGTTCGAGATCCACAATAGTGGCACGTGATTTGAGGGTCTCTACTAATGCCCTATACTACTAATTGGTGATGTACAATAGTAGCATCAATAAGAGCCATCATATCATAAATCGAAACTCTAGCCCATGATAGTGGCGTGAGTGTAGATTAAGAATAATTGTTGATCGTAATGCATGTGTCGCGTGCAAGGCCATCCACGATGGTGGGGTGATGAGTGGTTTTTATATATACGTTTTACGCTCATCCCATACACATTTCGCCTCATTTTATACACCGCTTCACTGTATGTTATCCACTTTTGTTTCCTTTTTACTTTTCAGTTACAATTTGTGCGTTTCAGGAAAGAGGAAGCAAATTCAGAATATTGGAGCGCTAAAAAGGCGAAAAAGAGCTTGAAGGAGTCAATGAACGAGAATGAGAAACAAGGCGAAGGAACGGAATCAATAGAAGAGTGTCTTGGAGCATTTTGTGCTCCACACGACTGCGTGGATCATTCCACACGGCCGTGTGGAGTGCATGTGAAATGGGCTGGAAACCTTAACGACACGGCCACGTTACGCTGATGTACATGACCATGTCAAGTAGTTTAAAACTCCAATTCTACACGGCCGCATTGTCGAGTCTACGCGGCCGCGTAACTCTTGAAAGTTAGGAAGAAATTAATGACTGGTCGGTAGGAATTACGCGACCATTTCGATTTATCGAAACGGTCGCGTCGATTTGCCTCAAAACTAGACTTCACGCGACCGTTTGGAATTTTTCCAAATGGCCATGTCATCCGTGTCATCCGGCCCAAACTTAGCTTCACACGGCCATATGGATCTAATCCATACGGCTGTGTCGTTTCTTCTCCAGCCCAAGCAAAGCAGCAGCGGTAGAGTGCATAAGTTGATGGAATAGACACGACCACGTCGATTCAGCGATGCGGCCACATTAATTGTAGCAGTTGGACTCCAAGCCAAGGACGCGACCGTTTCATCTCTCCACGCAGCCACGTCGACTCACCAATTGCTGAAGCTTCGAAGCTCCTCCACAGCTCCAAAGCGACGCGACCGCATCATTTTCGACGTGGCCGTGCCGGGTCAGGTTTCTATGCGAACCCGCTAGGGTTTTCGGATCCATGTTTAAAAAGTGACATGCCACTAGAGAGAGGGAGGCGGCTGGGAACATGATTTTGCCCAGTTTTCCCCATTTTCTTGTTTTCTAGGAGTAGGATTAGAGTTAGATTAGTTTAGATTGCTTTTCTCATGGATTGTAAGCACGAATTGACAACTCTTGTGAGCATTCAATGAGATAAGTTTTTATTGCTTTCTTTATTACGTTTTTATTGTTATTTTGATTGTTATTCTTATTCCTCTCGTGTATCTCTATGACTCTTTGAATGTCATAGATTAATCCATCGATTCACGTAGCTAACAAATAACCTACGACGAAATTGGTACTCGATTACCCATCCTCCCTGCGGACGGCCCGTAAAGCACTACAACGATAGCTGTGCACTTAGGTTTACAAATTTTAAGACGATAACAAGTTTTTGGTGCCGTTGCCGGGGAGGTTGGATTGATCGATATTAGTTTTGTCGATCGATTAAGTTTAGATTACGTGCCATATAATTTTTTTAAAATATAATAAACAAATTATTTCCCTACCACAATTATCAATTTATGCTATCCCCTGTACCACTGACACGCTTGTCTTAACCAAAATTTTCGTTGTCAGGTGAATTATTTAAACTAAGTGGATGCCCGATGGATCGTACCACGGGAATTTTGATGCCTACACGCCATACGATGATTAGATGGGGGGATATGAGAATTTTCCACGAGTTGTCGTAGCTTGCGAAGCGTGTGGGATACAGGGACATACAGCCATCCATTGCCAATTCAGTGCCCAACCCTACACCCCACACTCATATACCTATAACATATACCAAGAGCTTTCCCATCGACATCCCCAAATTTACACACCCCTCCACCACCAAAATCGAGCCTTGAAATATTCTTGGAAAACTCCCTTGCAACCCAATGGACTCCACCACCACAACTACCATTTACATCCCCGAAGTCTGACCTTGAGTTATTATTAGAAGGCCATATTTTAAACCAAGGCCAGACGATTCCATCACTTTCATTTCCACCTCCACCTCCACCCTTACCACTCCCACCACTGAAGTATGAACTTGAGTTGTTAGTGGAGAGTTCCCTAGCAGCCCAACACCAGATGACCACACCCCTATTTCCACCACACAAATCCCATCTCGAGTTGCTAGTGGAGAGTTCTTTTGCAAACCAAGGCCCGACTATCCCATCACCCTCATTTCCATTTCAGAAATCTATCCTTAAGTCACTAGTGGAGGATTCCACGGTAACCCATGGCCAGATGGATTCGCCATTTCCATTTTTGCACACCACTTCTACTTTTGGAGGTGAAGCAACCGTGCCTCACACATCGTCGATAGCCTGCACCGCAGAAGGTCACTCGCATGGTTTACAATTTCAAATTTCTGATATGAGTCCCTTGCCCCATGCAGGTACCTATTTTAAGACACGTGCCATCGAGGCTCACGTCCATCACCATACTCCAGAGTACATGCCACAGATGGATGGTGAGCCGAGCACATGTCCATAGATGCAGACAATCATTCCTGGAGAGGTTGTTATCGAGTATGGGCCACGTGAGAGCACCGAGGTGGCCATGGAGGATATCCACAACGACAAGGAGGGAGAGCGTGAGGCCATAGATACCATGATTCATTTCAGTGGGTCTGACACACTCTTCCACAAATACCCCCACAGCCCATCCTCACTCCACCAGAGGCATCACATCCACCAATGCAAGCTGTCATTCAGGGAGACTCTTTAGAACCTACATGCTCTTTTTCTAAATCTCATATTACATTTCCTATATTTTTAGATTTAGATACTACTGACATGACATACCCTCCACATGATCCAAATTCACATTATATGGAGGTATGTTGGACCATGTCAGCTCCTGACGAACACATTGACAAGCATGGCCAAGAGATAATAGCGTCATTGCCAGAGCATAGCACCATATTCTCAGGGATTTATCGTCGGCCTTTTCCATGCTTTATATTTCACTTTGATGATACTCTTTGGGATACATTTATTGCGGGGAAGAATTTATCACCACGGACTGATTCTCGTTTTCTTTCATAGGACTTAGGTGGACGTCCTCGAGAGAAGCTTGGGGAAGCATTGCTGGAGTTCGTCGGTACTCGTGGCACCAGGACATCGGCAAAGCCACAAAAAGAGCAGGAAGAGCAGCTGTTTGCTCCATTGGAAATCTTGGATCCACCATTTGATCAGGTGAACCCAAATCCCGTAGTGTAGATAAATTTTATATGCTTTATAGGTAGGTTAAATAATCTTGTCTTCTCTCGATAGCGAGGAGAGCGTACTTGGATTTTCTGCTTTCACTTAGCTTAATAATAAATGAATAAACCTTCACATCTCTTTTGACGCACTCATGTTTTTATGAACCGAAACCCAATATGAGCTTCACTGCCCATTCTTCACTATTATTTCGTATATTAGGACTCTCACAACCACACCCCTACATACACTCATGGACCCTCACTTTTATCTACTCATTTCATCGAGGGTATGCATTTATTCTAGCTTGGGGGAGGGTCATTACACTTGCACCATTTGCACCCCCCATATTTTACACTCTTTTAAGCATTGAGGACAATTCTTAATTCTAGCTTGGGGGAGGGTGCATTGCATTCTTGTTTTGCCTATTTTATGTTTAGAATTCCATTGCGCCAAGCTCTTATATGCATGCATTTTTTTAGCGGATTTGTTTTTTCAGATTTTCACATTTTTTCAATCATTTCCTCATTTCTTATCGTGATATATGCTTGGAGATGTTTCTAATAATAGATCTCTTCGTAATATACTTGACACATGTTCATAATCATTGAGATAAAAGTACTTGAAACATGCATGAGTTATATTATATCATGGAAGCCCACTTCATGCATGCATCTTGGTGGTTTTAGTTGAGCATAAAGACTAGTGGACCCTTAGGATTTGGTTTTACGATATACTATCCAGTACTGAGTAGTGTCATTGCCTAACTCTTTCATGTTCAAAAAAAAATTTATGTATGAGAAAAAGAATAAATCATGCACCATTCCCCCAGCAACGCTGAGTAACCGGATCCCCACGATAGAAACCGTCGGGGCCTCACGTCAAAAGGTCTAGCTTGGGGGATTGCATATAAATAAGATTTTTAACTGGTTTGAGTTAGTAGGTCCGAGGGGTCCTTTTTGGCCAGATGCCCTAAGGTCGTCTAACCTGGCAGTCATCGACCCTCATCTTACACAAATCAACTAATCCAAAAAAATAATATAGATATATGCTGAAAAACATAGACATGAATAAGGCTGGCAACTTCACGAATCAAGGAACGATAGCGTGCCGTGAATGCCACTTCTATGATGGATTCACGACCCATTACGCGACATAGCTCCTCCTCGACCCATCGCATGATCTCGGTTCCCATTTTTATAGCTTACGCGGGATAGAGGAACTGTTTTGGAGATTTGAACTGAACATGATTTTGTATATTGCATGGTGATTTACATTGGAAATAATCTTTTAAGATATATCTTGATGGATTGATAAGAATGGATGTGCTTATAAATCCATAATCTGAAATTTCTCGCCTTCCCTGGCATATACGCTTGTCACTTTGGAATTCTTGATATAACTTGTTGAATGCATGCATACCACACTCTTTTCTTTTCTTTGTCTTCCTCGAGAGGAGGAAGAGTTTAGCTTGGGGTATTTTGATGAGTGGTTTTTATATATACATTCTACGCTCATCACATACCTATTTCACCTCATTTTATACACCACTTCACTCTATATTATCCACTTTTGTTTCTTTTTTTACTTCCCAGTTCCACTTTGTGCGTTTCAAGAAAGAGGAAGCAAATTAAGAATATTGGAGCGCTAAAAAAGGCAAAAAAGAGCTTAAAGGAGTTAATGAACGAGAAGGAGAAGCAAGGTGAAGCAACGGAATCAAAAGATGAGTGTTTTGGAGCATTTCGTGCTCCACACGGCCGTGTGGAGTGCATGGGAAAGGGGCTGGAAACCTTAACAACATGACCGCGTCACGCTGATGCACACGACCACCTCGTGTAGTTTAAAAATCCAATTCTACACGGCCACGTCGCCGAGTCTACGCGACCGTGTAACTCTTGGTCGTTCTGAAGAAATTGATGAAGGGTCTGCAGGAATTACGCGACCTTTTTGATTTATCGAAACGGTCGAGTCAATCTGCCTCAAAAACCAGACATCACGTGACCATTTGTAATTTTTCCAAATGGCCGCGTCATCCGCATCATTCGGCCCCAACTCAGCTTCACACGATCGTATTGATCTAATCCATACGATCGTGTCATTTCTTCTCCAGCCCAAGGAAAGCAGCAGTGGTAGAGTGTGTTAGTTGATGGAATCGATGCGACCGCGTCGACTTAGCGACACGACCGCGTCACTGTAGCAGCTGGACTCTAAGCCAACGACACGACCGTTTCATCTCTTCGCACGGCCGCGTCGAATCACCAATTGCCGAAGCTTCGAAGTTTCTCCACAGCTCCAAAGCGACGTGACCGTATCATTTTCGACACGGCCGTGTCGGATCGGGTTTCTACGTAAACCTGCTAGGGTTTTCGGATCCTTATTTAAAGAGTGACGCGCCACTGGAGAGAGGGAGGCACCTGGGAACGCGATTTTCCCAGTTTTTCCCCATTTTCTTGTTTTCTAGGAGTAGGATTAGAGTTAGATTAGTTTAGATTGCTTTTCTCATGGATTGTAAGCACGAATTGACAACTCTTGTGAGCATTCAATGAGATAAGTTTGTATTACTTTCTTTATTGCATTTTTATTGTTATTTTGATTGTTATTCTTATTCCTCTCGTGTATTTCTGTGACTCTTTGAATGTTATAGATTAATCCATTGATTCACGTAGCTAACAAATAACCTACGACGAAATTGGTACTTGATTACCCATCCTCCCTGTAGACGATCCGTAAAGTGCTACGACGACAGTCGTGCGCTCTTGGTTTATAAATTTTAAGACGATAACATGGGGCTAAGTATGGGATACGTTAGATGAGTGCCACAACGATAGTTGGCTACGAATTCCACTTTCAAGACGCGACAATCCCGCCCTATAAAACCAATCTAACTTAGAAATTATAACCTAGCATCGACATCCGATGATCCTAGTGGTGACCCCTAGCCCTAGTTTCCATATATTGATATTAATTGTGATATAAAAATTGTGACAACCCTTTTGATACGCCCATAGCCGACAAGATCATACAACTCTGAGCTAAAACCCAAGACCTTAACTGTCATGCATCGCTTCCCATTATACTTGGGGGCGAGGACACGAGCAGGTCTGCATGTGCTTAAAGAAAATAAGAAGTACTTTTATTCATTTCTTTCTTCTTTGACTTAAGCACAATAAGCATTTATTTAGCTCAGCAGGTTCTTGCATGCGAATGTTCTCAGTGAGCTTAAATATTCATTTCACTTTTATTCCAGCATTTTCAAAACAAGTACACAAAGTAATTAGGCCTAGCATGGCCGTACAATTTGCAGAATGTAAACACACATGAAAGTAACAAGTACAACTAATAAAATAGAAACTAAGAGCAGCTCTATTTATTCTTCAGCAGGGAGGACCTCAGCGTCCTCATAACTCTGATCATTGGGGTCGTCCTCCAAGATAGGACCCTCAGAAGTGGGGTCCTCAATGTAATCAGACTCTGAACCTAACATATATTTCACAATACATTGAAATATATGTCAGTGATAGCTCGACAAGATTTTTAAAATAATAGAATAAGGAATTAACTTGGGAAAGAACAAAAGAGTGTTAGTACACATTTATGAGTAACGAGTGCATAAATTAAAGATAAGTATGCTGAAGGTAAATATGAATTGCAGTTCAAAAGTAAAAGTGGTTGCAAGTTGACTATTTCAGTTATTTGTGCTCGTGATAAGTCCATGTCTAGGTGGGTAGTATGTTCTTGATGCACCATATCATTGGGGGTTTACCATGATGCTTCTTTCCATCCCTAACCTGTAAAATGGCCAAGATGCTTGCTCCAGTAGTATGGTATGGATGTATCCATAAGGTAGTCAACTACATCTACGAACCCCAATGGACCAACCCAACCCAAAGTGTCATAACTAGTCGTCGACTAGTTTTCTTTCCATCTATAATCGATGGGTTCTTATTTATGTTTCGAGGGTTGTCTCATACCCTCTGTCCAGTTTGGTTCAATGTGACGATAAGCAGAGAAAATTTATTCTTACCGAAGAATATTAATATGAAGTGTCCATTTTTAATCAGATGCAACATGCGTAATAAGAGCATGTAGTTTAGTTACTAAAGTTAACAAGCATATTCAAAATAAGATTTTAGCACCAGTTTAAGCAGCTTGTCCCAAAATTCAATTACAGTAAAGTACTTGCCTGGAGGCGATGGTGGATGTCCCGGTGATCGTAGCGTGAGGCGCGTTGTATTAGCATCACGGATTTGATATCAAATAGAAGTTTTTAACTAATTAATTACCATTATAACTAACCTATACATGATTATATATAGTATACTGTTATATACTAAAACTTTTTTTGAAAGGTTAGTGTGAGTCTTTATTTATATCAAATCACAATATACACATGGTTCAGGTAGGAGAAGAGGGAGAACCAAAGGGAGGATAGGGCACAGGCGACGTCACTCTCTATTAGCCCCCCCTTCCCCTCCCAAAGAACCAACATAAAATACATCCAAAGGAATATATATATATATATATATATATATATATATATATATATATATATATATATATGGAAAAGGGGATCTAAGGTGCCTCCTTAGATGAAATCTAAGGAGGCGCCCTCATTTTTCCCCTTCTCCTATAATTTTTTTGAAATGTTTTTTTCATGGGGTTGTTGTTCACTTCATGGATGATCAACATACCAAATTTCAAGAGATTCCAATACTTTTTGATCCCCCATTTACCCTTTACAGCTTCAACGGTCTGAAAACATGCTTAAAAAGCATGAAGTTGTAAGGGGTAGATGTGGGCTCAAAAAGTATTGGAATCCCTTGAAATTTGGTACGTTGATCATCCATAAGGTGAACAACAAACCCATGAAAAAAATTCAAAAAAATGTGTGAAATGGGGGGGAAATGGGGGCGCCTCCTTAGATTGAATCTACGGAGGCACCTTAGGATCCCTTTACCCATATATATATATATATATATATATATATATATATATATATATATATATATATATATATATATATATATATATATATATATATTATAAAACAGGGATGTTATCATGGGTTTTTGGATAAGAGTTTTTGGATAAGAGTTGAGAAATTGGGTATATATTAGGGTTGTTGTTAAGAGTTGTTGTATAAGATAAGAGAAATTGGATAAGATTTGAGAAATTGGATATGAGAAATTAGATAAGGGATAAAGTTTGATGACTAGGACAAACTTTAGGGGTGAAATTTTGTTATGTTAACTCAAAATTTGAAAACTCAAATTTTTAACTCAAAACTCAAATGGGGGGGAATTTGAAAACTCAAATGAACTAACTCAAATTTCAGCCCCCAAACCCCATTGAAAACCTAAAACACCCTCGGGCTCTCCAAGCAGCAGCATCAAATCTCCCCCTCCCTCCCTCCCCCTCTCTCTTCCATACACATAAAACTCTCTCAAGAATTTGAATCCGATGCCGGATCTCCCCCATGCCGGAGCCTCAACCGGAGTCACCCCCATGCCGCAGCTCCTCATTATGTGCAAGAAAGCTCAAAGAGGTGAAGGTGGCAAAAATCTCCGTTGTTGTCCCTGATTCAAAAGGTAAGGTAGAATTTTGATTTATGGGTTTTGTGTAGCACTTCAAAAAGTTCAAATCTTTTCGTTTTTTTGTGCAGAGAATTTTTTTGGTGCAGGGAATTCAAAAGGTATGCTGATTTTGTTTCATTCGAGGATCGAATCCATTTTGAAGCAGCAGAAGGCTCTTTTGTGTTTCCAAAGCAAAGAGCAGAAGAGCGAGGCTTTGAAGCTGCTTGACTTTGGCAACACCCATAACCTTTTTGATGAATTTCTTCAGAGAGCATCAAGATGTGTTCCTTTACGGGTAGAAATTGTATTTTCCAGTTCAAGCAATTTTTGACAGTAGAAAAAACTGTATTTTGCTCAATTATCATATGCATTAGAAATAATTTATTATTGGAAATAATTTGACAGTAGAAAAAACTGTTGGACAGTATATGCATTATTTCAGATTTTTTTGACATTTCATCGTAGAAATAATTTATGATCGGTGCTGCATATTGTTGGTACTTAGATGATGCAGATGGTGATCAGTCAATTCTCAAATGACTATTCTTTCATCATCATCAACACTAATTTTGTGTTTTTAGATTTTTTAAATGCTTCTTTTGAGATTTATTGTCATGGTCTCATATGTAAGAATAGTCCTTTGATTCTTTTGATTTTTTTTCTCAGGCATTTTATTAAACACTTCAATAGCACTCTCTAAATCACCGCAATTTGCATACATTTTGACAAGGGAATTAGAAACATCAACATCAATTTTATTTTCAGGGCATCTGTTGAAGCCAGTGACATCTGTTGAGAGCATGCAACAGGACACAAGCAGATAATTCTTTCTAGATTGTGAGTTTTTTGGGTTGAATTCCCTCCCCATTCATTTTATGAAACAAACCCAAAGCTTCATCCAATTGGCCCAAATGAGCATAGTCAGACAACAAGATTCCTTTTTAATTTCCATTTTAGCATTTTTTTTGAACTGTCGTGGTTCGAGTAGGGGTATTTTGGGACAGGTGACAAGTTAATTATAGTAGGTTTTTATTCATTAACATTTTTATGTGTTAATGGTGCATTGTATAATTTACAGGTGCTTTTTATTAATAACATGTGGTTGGGTCTGAGAAATTTTCTAGCTACATAAACATGTGGCAGTGGAGGAAGCCAAGGTGGTGCGACTTGGTAATTTCTGGTTCATATTCTCTCGCAGATTTGCATCTTACTATCCTTATAGTTACTTAAACATCATACGAGGAATAGGTCCTTGGCTTAATATTATTAGTCTTTCCCTTCATGCAGTCTCTTTTTTAATCTCCTAAAATGTTTCTCTCTAAGTTGCTGGAGCTCTGAGCAGGGTCATTTATGCTTTTGTAATCACATTCTTTTTGTTGTGTTCATCTTTTACTTGGCTGTATTTTGAAATTAGTTTGTCAGATAGTATTAACATAGATTTAATATGGACATATGTGCTGCTTACCAGGTCGACACCGTTAGCTTCCATTACAATTCACAACCTTTTATTGTATACCACAAATGAGAATTGGCAGGTAATGTCTATTGTTGTCGTGTTCTCTGATGGTATGTATTTCTTTTGAGTTGTTTAATTAGATACACTTTTGTGACAGATTGAGAATTGGCAGGTAATGTCTAATATGTAGGATGACAGGATTAAGTGGAGAATTTCTTATGCATATGAATTTTCAGTTTTGCCTACAAATGCATAACAAATGTACAGCGACGTACATACTGCTCCTCTAAAGTCCAGTTGGTGTTGAAGCACACAGTAGGAAATCTATTGTGATTAGAATAGCAAATAATAAACTATCTTATCATTGAAAGAACACGACATGAACTTGCATATATCTTATCATTTAAACTTTTTTCATAGCGTCATTATCTAACATCAACAGAACAAGGGGTAATGCCTGCTAATTTTTATGTATGATTTCTGCAAATATTATATTTCAGAAGTATTTAATGACACTGGTCATAATTTAGGATGAATTAGCTGAATTTACCCTATAAAAAATTGTATGCAATCTAAATTAGGTAAAACTGAGTTGGGTGAAGGGTGGCATCTATGCTGATTTAGATTGTATTGATGCTCAACCTAGCTCAGCTAACACAACTTTTTTGGGTAGATGCTCTTCAACCCACATAAATCCTAATCCAAAAATGGAACGTTTGAAGGATGGCTAAGATTCAACCAAAGTTATGTTGCAGAAAGCAAATACATCAAAATAGCTTCAACTTTCCATTAAGAGTAAACGTATGTCCAAAGTATAAAAGAGTTGTTTCAATGAACAGCCAATAATAAATGTTCTTACTGGTTAATACTTAGAATCAAGCACAATTTAACATGTAGAATCAAAGCCTGCAGATTATTATATTCAATTACTTGCCAATGAAAGCAAAATAGAGGCAGTCAACAACAAATTATGGCATTAGGTTCTTTTTCTGTCACATTAAGAATACAGAGTAATAGAAACTGTCACATATGAACACTGGCTAGCTAGCAACCAACACAAAAAATCATTGGTGTAGAATCCCAAATTTTTTTATAATCATGATATATTTCATAAGCAATGTCTTAATTGCTATCCGTTAAGTGAAATGGCCTCAACTTAAATTATATGCTTTGACAGTTTGCAGGTTAATTTTCACAATCCCAAACAACTAAGAGAACGGTAATTTTAAAAAGTGGCACGGCACTGAAATACAATCCATATAATGTCGAGGAGTTTCCCACCACATACATGATATCATGCATATGGTAAAATTTAAGCAACATTTTGGAAGTTGAAAGACAAGATGTTAATTCTTAAAAAAACATCGCCATAATAGACAGGATATTAAAAAGGAGATGCAAAGCAAAGAAGAAGAAGATAGAAATAGATTCTTTAGTGCTATGTATGATAAACTGAAGCATGCAGAGTAGTCTTTCCTAAAGGTAGAACACGCCGACAAAAGATATATCCAGGTCATATATGGTATGTTGATATCATCACTCAACAATTAACATGATCTTATAGTGATTCAAACCCAGCAGTCTTGCACGAAATATTCAATGGAAAGCATCGCAGGCAAAAGTTCCCTCTCATTATGTGAATATGCCTTCGTAATGATAAAACACTAATCAATTCTATTAAATTTTGTTCTTGCACATGTAAGATGTGTAAAGGTAATAGCCATATTTTAAAAGTTGTTTATTATCGAGTTTGGTTTTTAATAGAAATTTTGGGTTTTCAGTTTATTATAGATTTATGGTATAATATTTTAGAGAATCGTTACATTGATATGGTTGTTTTGATGAATATGTTCTCCCGTCAAAATAGAAAATACTACTAAGTACACAACATAGATGATCACACGGTTTAAAATAGAAATTTTGAGTATCATGATTGTAGGATATTTTCCATGTTCTTTTACTGGTCCAAGCACTCACTTCAAAATATCACAAACTATTTTCTTTTCAAAATTACTACTAAATCATGCATTTTTATGATTTCTGCTTGACATTCAAACATACATGAAGATTATGAGAAAACATTGACTCTCAAGCAGGCAAGTGACATGAGCCACAATCTCTGCAGAAACTTACCGGAAATCTGTTCTTGGTTTCAGTTGTTTTTCATCGGTATATTGATGTCAAGTTCATGGGAAGAAACTGGGTTGCGTTTCAGAGTGAGATGATAATATCCGCAGAAGAATTTTGTTATCGATTTTCTGATGGCTAGAAATCAATAATGATCACAAGAATGAATTTAAGGTAATGTAACTATGAACCATTTGATGCATATGGTTTCTGGCTATAATTAATATGTAATTAGATATATGGCGAGGATTTTGTATGATATCGAGCCTAAAATTAAGTATGAGATTTTGAACTGGACATGTCATGAACTCAAATATTGCAGGGTTTGGGTGCATTAACAATGCTTTTTTAAAACCCTTTATATAATATGATTGTGAGCCTTTGTTTATGCTCAAAATCTCAGGTAAAACGAGAAAAGGGAAGTAATAACGATTGAACTGGAAATAACGTGACTTGCATGCACAAAAATCCTAGATGGAGAATGAAAAAATTCATGTCTGTAGAGAAGAGAAGGATCAACATCGATCATTAGTGGAAGAAACAACAACAACATGAACATGATGGTAGCAGCAACGACACAAGTAGCAATAGCAGTTGTGACAACAACAGCAGCATTCAAGGCAAGTTACTTCCATTTTAAAATTCAGCCAAGCCAAGGCAAGGTTCTGTATTTTTTTAAAAAAAATATATGTTGGTCACCATGATCACTAAGAGACAATTTATTTGTATTTTTTTCTAACCAAAATGAATCAAAGTACTGTTTTTGTGAATCTAATTTTGTCAAATTTCTGCTTTTGTTTTTATTATAAAAATTGATTTCAGCTTATTGGGAGGACACCAATTGTATATCTCAACAAGGTGACTGAGGGTTGTGAGGCCAGGGTGGCAGCTAAGCTGGAGTTTATGTAACCTTTATTCAGTGGAAAGGACAGGTATATATGGTATTTTTTCCTAAGTTTTTTATTGTAATTGATGGTCTGTATTTGTATGTAGCCCATGAATATACATCATGACCGTTCGATTTATTGTTTTTTACTTTATTTTTTATTGGTAATCAAGCCAGCATATGCTATGACAGACCTGTAGAAACCTCCTCAATGGTCAACTCCCTAGACTAACATCATAAGAACTGACGGGGAGGGGGATCGGCTATACCAATTTTTACTTAAATTTAAGTAAGGAGGAGCTGTTATTAGATTGCTGGCATTGGCACTGTATTAGGTGTTTAACATGTATAACATAAGTCTGATTTGATTTGGCTCTTTAAATGGATAGATTCCGTTTCATTGATAAGGAGGAACATATGTGGGAAGGGAGATATCGGCCATAATCATGAATGGAATCTCTGCATGTTAATCGAGATTGCACACCATATGCATTGTATGGCTTTGCATACTTGGAATCTTTAAGATTCAGATCACATTGATCATAACAAGTCAATGAATGGTTTCTTTTGTCTTAGGAAAAAAGGCTTTAAAAGATGAATGCAATGTAGTTTGTGTAAACACATTCACAGATGTGCATGTGAGTCCTCAAATGACTGGGTTAAATCTGATGGAGCTTCCTCTATATTTTTCCTGACTAATTTTCTACCGTTAATATTTTGGAAGATTCTACTTCTGGATATGGCATTTTGAGGCTATCTGGATGGAATTTTGCTTAGCGGGAAGATACTAATGACATGAACCTTAACCTTACGTGCCTTGATGTGATTAACAGAAATTGACTGAGAACTTTATGTAACAGAATTCCATTGAGAAAGAAATATGGAGGGGAAGTGCGGAATAAACCATAGTTGTCGATACGTGTCCCCCTTGCCGGACCATGTGGAACAGACTTTTTGCATGCACATCTATATGCCATTCATTGATTCGTTTTATCATATTCTTTCTTTACAAGAAGAATGCAGATATGGACATTCTGAAAATGTTGGCTAGCCGAGTAAACATAGTAGAGTTATCATGTTCCTTAAATAGAGGTAGTCCTTAAAGGAGTTGAGTGTAAGGTCAAATGATTAGAAGTTAAGGTTAAATGATCAGAAGTGCAATTTCTGTGCATATCAAGATAGTGCAAATTAATGCTTTAGCACAAATAGGAATTTTACAAACCATTATTCTTACTCTTAATTTAGAACCAACTCAACTAGATTGAGGCTAATAAATGAGAAATGGGCAACTTTAAAATATGTAGTGTTATGCAGAGATATCCGGAATGAACCCAAAAGATTGAAAACCTGTTTGGGGACAACAAATGAGGTTTTGGACTACTTGAACGAGCTTTGATCCCAGTACAGATTGTTTAGCATAGGCATTGGCTATATCAATTTAAGTAAAGATTGTTTTCTACATTTTGTTAACTTAATTAGCATGCTACATTTGTTAACTAATTCAATTTGGATGGCTTTTCATGATACTATGGCTTTTCAGATTAATTCTGTTTTACTTGAATGATGGTATTTATTTAGGGAAGTGTTTTGGTATTTATATATACATTTTTTGAAGGTGTCAAGTTATGTCCACCTTGCCATGTGAAAGCACTCTACATTCTTAAAACTCTTCTGTACCTTTTTTCCCTATTTGTTTTACACACCGGCTCTTCCTACTCCTACTCCTGATTGATTTCTTATGGTTCAAGGTGATCATGTAGAAGAGGAGAGCATCCTTGAATATGTTTGACATGTTCAAGGTCATGTTGGCCAAGATCAAGGTCAGATATCTAATTGTTCATTTTACCGGAATTTTCTGCAAACGTCTTTTTAATTTGATGCAAAACTGAACGCTATCAGTTTGTATGTTTGTGTGCCAAAAGGGGGCTGCAATCAGTCAAGAGATTGAAAAACTGAAGAAGCAGATGGCAATTTAAATTTCTTATTTAATAATTTAGTCGAATTTTGGCTGTGGTGCCATTTTGTTCTCCTTTGGTAGCTTTGAACTTGAGAGTTAGTGATTGATGTTTAATGTGTACTCTGCTTATGTGTAGACAATTAGTCATTGCTTTGTAAAGGTATATGCATTGCTTTACAGAATTTTGAAGATTCTAATGTACATCATTTTCCTTTGCTACTAAACTTTGAATACAGGTTAAGGTTTGAGGTTTTATACACAAATTTGAATACAGGTTGAGGTTTAAAAATATCGTTTTTTCTCACTGGTTTTTTGTAAGATGGTGCAATGCCACTGTCTAATTTGAATACATGTTGAGGTTGAGGTTTTACTGTCTAATTGCACCATGGTGCAATGCTACTTCAATTATTTTAGTAAGATCTGTGTCCATTTTCTTTCCCAAATTCGTTTTCTTCCATTAAGTTACATTGCGGCGGTATTACTCTATGATCCTTATTTACTTACCCATTGTTCATTTTGGCATGGAAGCTGAGAGTTACAGTAAATTGAGGTTGATTTCAAGCTAATCACGCTCAAACAGAAAGGAGGCATCTCCACTAAATGTTTGTACAAATGCTCAAAAGAACAACCTTCCACTCCAAACTTAGAATTGGATGCAACACAAGGAGTTGTCATTTCTGCCTGGATCTCCACAATCAATGCTTAAAAAATCTTGGATTCAGGTTTGTTGGTTTTGACTCCTCATATTCGTTTTCGGTTATTTTGATCAATTGATCATATGATGAGAAATTTTGGATGCAGGTTTGTCTGAAGGCGACAAATGGAATTACCATTACCAGTCCACCTCCCAGCCCTTTGCCATTAAGAAATTCAAAGTTTTTCATGTCTTGATGCAATCCCAATAATTTTTGTTGTCTGAACTCAAATAGATTTTTTGGAGATTGATGACAGATGGTTTAAGTTAATAAAATTTTGATCTTAAATTTTGAGTTATAAGAAGAAACTCATGAAGAAAAAAATTTATGTGTTGAAGTTTTAATTCTGAGTTTTGATCTTCCTAAGTTGAAAGGTTTATCTTATTTGTTCTATTTATCATCTTAGTTCTTATGCACATGAAGTTTTTGCTGTAAAGCCAAGGTTAACATAAAGTTGTGCACTCTTATAAAAATTAAAGTACTCAAATATCTGAATATCGATAGTCTTGAAGACAGATTTATTATTGATAGAGTAAATGAATCTGGACAATAAAATCTTTAATTATCGGCTTCTTCATTTTGCATAAGGATTAGTTCTGGATTGGGATCTACTTCAAATGCTTTAGTTAAATATCTACTTATTGTTGATTTCTTCACTTCACGATTAACTTCACATGCTTCAATTAAATATCTGTTTACCGCTGATTTCTTCACTTCACGATTACAAGAGTAAAAAAGCACTAGAATGTAAAAAGGGTTGGAAATTTCAAAGTTTTTGTTTCATCCGCATAATAATTTTCGCTTTAGAAGGTTGCTTTTATTATACATCTTACAAATCTGGACTTTATAAATCAGTTAGCTCTGGTGATCTGATCACTAAATTGAAACATTGAGATGATTCTTTGTATATGTATGATATTTAAGGGTATTTTTGCATTTAGATCCATTTTGTTTTACAAAACTAGCTAATAACTCCAAAATTTTGCAAATAACTAATTTTTCTCAAAATAACAGGAGTTAGTGGGTTGGTTTGCAAAATATATTTTGCATTTTCAATGTTTTGGCTCATTTACTCTCTGTTATGGTGAATTTTCGATGATATGGTTGGATCGAATGCAAGTTCGATCAAATGTTTTTTATTTTTTTTATTTTTGTTGTTTGAAACCCCTAATGTTGCTTCTTATTTTTATAACTGATGGTTTTCAGTCTTCCAAATCTCACCGAGGTGCTCTAATTATCTTTGATTACATTTCCATGTATATTATTAAACATATTGTTGCTCTTAGGATGCAAGAAAGTTACTGAATTAACATAGTGGTTGGTGTTTTTTGTGTTTGCATTGTCTTGGTTTTTTTCCATATAAAATATCACTTAGTCAAATGTATAGTTGAATTTTTTATATCCTATGGATTATTCCAAAGTTATGATGGCATGTTTGTTTTCACCTTTGATACTATTTTCTGTTTTCAAATAAGATTGCATATGCACTTTGTATTTTTGTACTCTGTATTTTCTGTTTTCAAATAAGATTCCAAAGTTATGAAGGCATGTTTATTTTCACCTTTGATTATTGATGCCAAAAGTCTGCATATCTTTTTCTCCCTTATTCCTGATTCATTGTTCTTTTGTTGAATGAAAAATTGTAAGGTGTTGGAAGTTCGCAGACATGTGGATCATTCTCTGGTTCCATGGAGACTAAGATCAGGTATGTTGAATTCCAATACAACACACCACTAAGAACAAAACTTACTGACATATTCAAAGCTTATTGTTTGATTACATGAACCCATTATTGGTTACAAAATTTCAGGATCAAAATGTAAACAGAATTTATTTGTGTAATCTTTTGAATCAAATGTAAATTCAAATTTGGTTACATTTTGACATTTTTTTGAATCATATCATTTCAAATGTGATCAGTTGAGTGTAATCATATGTAAATTCAACTGTGATCAGTTGAGTATGTTTGATTACTAGCTATCAAGTGTCATCTTGACACCAAGCTTTGATGATATCATCTTGGCAGGTGATATTGATTCCCATTTTTATATTTGTGTTATGTGTGATATTGATTCCCATCTTGGCAGTATGATGATATTAAATTCTACACAGAGGGAGGAAGATAATTAGGGGAATAGCTAGGATACACGGGAATCTCTATGAAAACTCAAGTCCATTTATGGAAATCTCTGTGAATAGCTAGGAATAGCTAGGATATCAATTTTTTGTGGGATGTGTTATTTCTGGACTTTGCAACATATCATTCAATTAAATTCAGTCCATTTATGAATGATATGCCCAATTACATTCGTCCAATTAAATTAGTCCAGAATTAATGGCCGAATTTATGCCCCAAGACATTACAACGTACATATCATTCAATTAAATCCAGTCCATTTATGATGTGTCATTTTTGGACTAAAATCTTATGTTCCAAAGGTTTCCCTGAAATGCAAATCACCATTGATTCAAATGATAATGTATTCAAATCTGTATTCTCATCTAATTTTCAGTTTTTGTTGTGTAACCATAAATATTTCTCATCTAAGATTGTTAGGCTCCTAATGTTACTTTATTATATGTACCTTCATTGGCTCATTTATCATGGAGTTTTTCTTTGATATGATTGTTTATTCTGAACTATTTGCATGTAGAATCAGAGATTATGAGAACTCCATGAAACTTTTTAAGTTGCAACTTAGAGATTGTTTGCTGCTTGATGCATCAAAAAGTACCATTTGTACATCCCATTTTGCAGTCATTTATTTAAGCGTGTTTCCTGTGTTTTACAGGATGCGGCAATTTATTGAAAACACTTTGGTATCAAAATAGTTTGAGATTAATGGATACGTGGCGGCCTTCTGTTGGGCAGAAAACAACCCGGCTTCTTCCGAATTTGCAAAATCATCCAAAAATTTGCAAAAACACCCCTCAGCAGATCTTGCCCGATGTTGCTGCCTTAGCTCTGATTGCACGCTCTCCCACATCCCCATGGCATTCTTCTCGCCCGCGGACATGCTCCCTCGACCACCTCATCCTCTTCGGCAGGTGGAGTTTTGGATGACATGAGTCTAAGTCATATTCAACCTTCAAAATTACACCCTCTAATTTTATTGGATAAAAAGGATCATTCATATGAGTAAACCAGTGTACTATATAAGAAGTTTCTGTTTTATGGCTGGTTTTGTAAGCTTTTATAGGTCGTATATATTCTTGGTTTTGTGATTGGGGGTTTTTATTGACTGGAATTTGCTATGTAGATAAAAATTTTTGTAATGCATGATTAATTGGCTGAAGGGAGGAAATTCGATTATCACTATTATATTTTCCACATTGGGATTCTGTTTTTCTGGAGTCTGTTGGAATCTGATTGTGGTTTTATTTTTAGTAATCTGTTTGTCATTTTATTTAATGTGCTGAATGGCTGAATGCATGCTTATTATTTTTTGGGATTCTATTTTGGACAGTAAGCGAGTAGATGAGTTTCAAAACATGATGATGTTGCTATCAGATGTTAACATGTCAAATGCTAAATATATTAGAATCTAGAGCTGGACAGTTCATTCATGTTTTTCAGTGAAATTCGTCTTCTTTTTTATTATCAGTGGGTTGAGATTCTCTTCAAGCCAAATGTGGTCAGTTCATGTGCATCTGAAGATCAAAATACTTATGCAGATAATTCTAAAACAAAGACTTTGATGGAGCTATTGATTCTAGCACTGATGATGTTGACATGGAAAATCAAGAGCATGTTGACTTGGGTAGGCCTGTGAGCATGGAATCTCCCTTTAGTTTGTCTAATGAGGCGGATTCTATCTGGGTGAGGCCTTACAGAGCTTGGACTTCAGATATGGTGGAGACTGTTATAATGGCTACAGTGCTTCTTATGTGATTTTGTGTTGTTGGGTTTGAACTTAATTTGTATTCATTATACTTTGACTGGCCTTCTTCTATTTTGTGGGTGTCGATACATCTTATTCTCTATCTTATTGGACACTTCCAACATGGGGAGATTCGGCGAATAAATAAAAGAAAACACCATGGATTAAGATTAATAAAAGCTCAGTGCTACAAGTGCAACATAAAATGTGAAACAATTACACATAAGATAAAAAGGTAAGTATAAACACGGTTGAAATTGAATATTGAAGAATCAATGGGTAAGATGAGAATTTGTAAAAATTTGGGCGGGAACCCTAAAATTTTTGGGGGAAACCCTAAAATTTTGGGGAGAACAAAATTGTTTAAAACTAATTTTTGTAGCGAGCTAAAATTTTTAGATGAGCTAAATTCTATGTGAGAACTAAATTTTGGGACCAATAAAAAATTTTGGAAAATTTTGAGGGGAACTAAATCTGGAGAAGTTAAATTTTTAAGAGAACTAATATTTTTGGGTGAACTAAATAACAATTATTATGCTTTAATTATTGTTGTTCGTTTAAAATTAAAGGGTCCAACTTTTCGAGGGGGAATATTTAAAATAAACTGTGGAACTAAATGTTGAGGGAGAACTAAAATGGGGGGACTAAAGAACATTTAAAATGCTTTAATTATTATTGTTCGTTTAAAATTAGGGGATCCAAGTTTTGAGGAGAGAATATTTTAAATGAATAGTGCCTTTAGGGCATGAGTTAAATGAGGATGGAACTAAATTTTAGGGAAACTAAATTTTTGGTGTAAGAAAATTCTCTGGGAACACTAAATTTTGGGGATAACTCAAATTTTTAAGGGGAACTAATGAAACATCATTGTGTTTTCATTATTGCTGTTCATTTAAAGTTAGTGTACTCAAGATTTTGAGTGGGAAATATTTTAACTGAACCGTGCCCTTAGGGCACGGGTTATGATGAGGGCACATGTCCGCGTCGAAGGCGCCCCACCGAAGATAAATTTTTGTCAGTTTAAATTTTTGAGGGGAAATAATTTTTGGTGAGAACAAAGATTTTGAAGGGATATCTTAAATGAACCGTGCTCGAGGGCATAGGCCCACACCGAAGGCGCCCGCCCGCTAAATTTTTTACGCTAATTTGTTGTTCCTCGCCGAAGGCGTCCGCGCCGAATTTGTTGTTCCGCACCGATTGCGCCCATGCCGCTAAATATTTTTACGCTAATTTGTTGTTCCGCGCAATTTTGGCTGTAGAAATAATTTTTTGGGGAACAAAGACTTTGCTGGAAAAATCTCAAATGAACCGTGCCCGCGGGCACGGGTTATGACTAGTATATATATATATATATGAGGAGGGATCAAATGACCCCAAAAAATAACACCCTAAAATAACCCCCTATCAAAAATCCTATGCCCCCTATTTTTTGGAAGATCCGAACCGTTCATCTTGATCTCCACCCTCTAAATACCTGACCCACCAATTTTCAACACGATCCCATGTGTTTTGCCCGTTCATCAACAATTCGCAAAAGTTCTGTTCATGCGAAACCGTTAAATTTGGGTCGGATGGATGAACGGGCAAAACACATGGGATCGGGTTGAAAATTTGTGGGTCAGGTATTTAGAGGGTGGAGATCAAGATGAACGGTTCGGATCTTCTGAAAAAATGGGGGGCATAGGATTTTTGATAGGGGGTTATTTTAGGGGGTTATTTGATCCCTCCTATATATATATATATATATATATATATATATATATATATATATATATATATATATATAAAATAAAAGAGGGATGTTATCAAGAGAAATTGGATAAGAGATATTGGACATGAGAAATTGGATAAGAGATATCTATATTATAAAAGAGGGATGTTATCAAGAGATATTGGATAAGAGATATTGGACAAGAGAAATTGGATAAGAGATATCTATATTATAAAAGAGGGATGTTATCAAGAGAAATTGGATAAGAGATATTGGACAAGAGAAATTGGATAAGAGATATCTATATTATAAAAGAGGGATGTTATCAAGAGAAATTGGATAAGAGATATTGGACAATAGAAATTGGATAAGAGATATCTATATTATAAAAGAGGGATGTTATCAAAAGAAATTGGATAAGAGATATTGGACAAGATAAATTGAATAAGAGATATCTATATTATAAAAGAGGGATGTTATCAAGAGAAATTGGATAAGAGATATTGGACAATAGAAATTGGATAAGAGTGATGTTATCAAGTGAAATTGGATAAGAGTACAAACGAGAGATGTTATCAAGAGAAATTGGATAAGAGATATTGGATAAGAGATATTGGATAAGAGATATCTATTATATAAAAGACGGATGTTATCAAGAGAAATTGATAAGAGAATTTGGACATGAGAAATTGGATAAGAGAATTTGGATATCTATTATATAAAACATGGAAATTGGATAAGAGAAAATATAAGAGATGAGATTTTGAGGGATAAAAGAGGATGTGGGGAATTTTGCACATACAACCCCGGTTTTTGTATTTTTGCCTATGGACCCTCCCCACCCACCCACCCACACTTTTTATTCTCACCCCTTCCGACCATTTTTTCCAGTTCTATGAAGATTTTGAATCTTTTCCTACTAGGACAAAGCTTTGTCCTACGTGGCAAGTTTGTCCTAGGTGGTAATGACAATTTTGGGGGGACTTAAATTTTGGAGGAAAACTTAAATTTGGTGGGAAACTTGAAATTTTGTGGGAAACCTTGAATTTTGTGGGAACTTGAAATTTGTGGGGGAGAAAAACTCAGCCATTAAATAAACCGTGCCCTATGGGCACGGGTAATGACTAGTATATATATATATATATATATATATATATATATATATATATATATATATATATATATATATATGAAGAATATGCTTTGCATCTTTATTGATCTCAAGAAAAAATTACAAGGTACTCACGGGTGGAAGAAGGATGTCTGTATGATGGGCAAAGGCACAGGCGCCAACACCCACCCATACAAAACACCATCCGCTACCCGTAGTGCCAAATTAGAAAACAAAAATTACAAGTAATAACAGCCTAGCCTAAGAGGCCCCAGTTTGAGGGAATAGGATCCTCAACATCATGCTCCCAAGTCACATGTCTCAAGGCGATTTTAACATCCTCAGTAATAGCATCAAATAGTAAATTCTGCATTAGGCAAGATCCTTCAAAGATCCTTCTGTTGCGCTCTCTCCAGATGTGCCATATTAAAGCAGCTAGTACCATCCTGGCCAGCTTGCCCACACCATTAATAGCATTAAACTGCGCAAGAATCAAATCACCAATCCCAGATAATGAGGATGGCAAGACAGTGGTGATCCCCAATTTAAGAAAGTTCCTGCAAAGGAGGTAATTAGTATAACTGCACTCAAAAAATATATGATTCAAATCTTCATGAATGTTGTCCGAGCATAAAATACAATAAGGAGAAGTAGGGACTCCCCATTGGACGAGCTTATCACGAGTGAGGAGTTTCCTGTGAAAAGCTCGCAATAGAGTGATGGCCATCTTGGGGATATGTCCCTGGAACCAGACAACTTTATAATAAGGGAAAAGGGGCTTGATGGCCCTCGAACCATCCCAAGAATTGGAAAGTGAAGGAGACTTAATAGCCCAAGACCAAGAGTCAATGCCAGAGTACAAAGTCACACCCTCAATGATGTGGCGCACAGCAGTAAGAGAGTGGCAGGTCATCCAACCCTCATCAGACCAATAATCGCTAACCATCTTGCCTTCTTCCCCAGCAGGGACATCATAAGCATCGCTAAGGGGCCCACAGGGAAGCCAATTATCATACCAGGAAAGAGTAGATGAACCATCTCTGACTTTACGCTTAATGAGTTTTTTGGTGAACTCACGACAATGAAGAATGAATTTCCAAGTGCCAGATTGCATAAGATGGGCCTTGGCACAAAATAATCCCGTATTACTCATATACTGTCTCCTCATATGAGATGCCCAAAAACCTCTGTGAGTAAGCATGCGCCAAGTCATTTTAACCCCATAAGCAGTGTTAAGTTCAGTGAAATTTCTGATCCCTACACCCCCCTCTTGCTTGGGGGCACACAAATCATTCCAGGCCCATAAATGGGTTTTCCCCCAAATAAATTTCCTGCACAAGGAGGTAAGAGTACATATCACAGACTTTGGCATCCGAAAAGCCTGCATCCAAAAACTAACCATTCCATATATAACTGTTTTAACCAACTCAATGCGCCCAGCTATGGAGAGTAAGGATGAGGACCACCCTTGAAGCCTTCCCTTGCATTTATCAATCAAACGAATGTACATGGCAGTATTAGGGTATTTAGGAGATAGAGGGAGACCAAGATATGTAAACAGAGACTGCACATGCCTAACACCCAATATATCCGCAAGGCTACCAGGACCTTTGACACCTTTGCTAAAGATGACAGCGCTTTTATCCCAATTAACATCAAGCCCAGACAAGGATTTGAACTCAGTGAGAAGATCTCTGAGCCCCTCAAAAGATCTAGAGTTGGCCCGACAGAAAACCAACAAATCATCAGCAAAGAGTAAGTGAGAGACCGCCCCAACTCTATGCATAGGCAAGATACTGCGAGAAGCATTGGCCTTAGCCATGAGTAATGAAAAAGCCTCCATAACAATAACAAAGAGATAGGGAGAGAGCGGATCGCCTTGTCTCAACCCTCTATTAGATTGGAACATACCATAAGGGGATCCATTAATCATAACGGAAAAGGAAGGTGTGGAAACACACTCACAAATCCAGCTCATAAATTTGTGTTTGAACCCCATCTGGTGCAACATAAAGTAGATGAATTCTCTGTTCACGCTATCAAAGGCTTTCCGCAAATCAAGTTTAAGGCAGGCCCGAGACCCCATAGGGTTATTAAACCCCCGAATATGCCCATGAGCCAGTAACACACAATCCGCTAGTCACCGGTCTTGAAGGAAGGCCGCTTAGTTTGGTGAGATGAGCTCGATAACAGCTCTACTCAAACAGTTACAAAGAATCTTGCTTATGATCTTATATAGAACATTGCAGCAGGATATTGGCATGTAGTCCCCAAGCCCAGAGGCATTAGTATTCTTAGGAACAAGGGTGAGGAAGGTGTGATTAATCTGCCGAAAGAGTTTCCCCGAATTGAAAAAATTGAGGATAGCAATAGTGACGTCATTGCCAATAATATCCCAATACTGTTGGTAGAAGAACCCATTGAATCCATCAGGACCGGGGGCTTTATCAACCCCAATTTGGAACACAGCATTTTTAACTTCTTCAGCATGGACCGACCTCTCAACCCAATCAGAAGCGCAATTAGTGAGAACTCTTTTAGGGATAAGACAAGGAAAACCCCTCCAGTAATCATTCTGATTATATAAGGTAGAATAGAACTTAGGAGCATCAACCTTAAGCAACTCAATAGAATCATTCTGGGAACCATCCACAGCAATAAGGTGCCCAAGGTTATTGTAGCTTTGTCTAGCCTTCATAGCAGTATAAAAGAACCTGGAGTTGCGATCTCCAAGTTGGAGCCAATCTTGCCTACTTTTTTGTTTAAGGATGGATTCTTCTACATCTATGGCATCCGCGAGTTGCTTAGTAAGACCAATCTCTTTCATTTGCAACTCAGAACAAGACCCCAGCAAGGGATTGTTTTGAATAGTGTCAAGCTCAGCCCGGATTTTTGCAACATCATTCGCATCTCTAAAAGATGCACCAAATTTCTTAAGACCCATTTTCAAATGCTTAAGCTTAGCAACGAGTCTAATCATCGGGCATCCCCCAACCCTGAAGTGCCAATGCTCCTTCAACATATCAAGGAATTCAGGGCTACGATGCCAAGCATTAAAAAATTTAAATGGCTTGGGGTCCGTCCCTCCCACCTGATGGGTATGAATGATGAGCATGGAATGATCGCTAGAACCACCAGCACTGTATTCACAATAAGAAGCAGTGAGCACATTAATCCAAGAATTGTTGCAAAAAGATCTATCAAGCATAGCCGAGATGCGTCGTTGCCCAATACTGCGATTGTTCCAACTCAAAGTGTTGCCAATGGTTTTGAGATCCAAAAGACCGCAAATATTGATACAATCATTGAATTCATCAACGATGTGACCCTCAATCAACTTGCCCCTGACCTTATCCATGGAATATCTAACATAATTAAAGTCCCCCCCATAATCCATGGGGTACTTTTATAATTGGAAGCAGCAACCATAATATCCTTCCAAAGGTTTCTGCGCTCTTGATAAGAGTTGGAAGCGTAAACCACAGTCATCATCATAACAAAACCCGCGCTATTAATGCACTTCACAGAGATAAGCTGCGCCGACATCCCAACAACCGTGCAATTCCAAGTAGCGGGGTTATACATAATAACAATGCGCCCACTAGGATGAGCGGAACGGTTATCAACAGACACCCACTCTTTAGGGAAGACCTTAAGAATTCTTTGGGCATTAACGGCAGTAACTTTGGTTTCAAGGAGACCAACTATAGAGGGAGCGAATTTGCGAACCCAGAATTTGAGCTCATTACGCCTAGCGACGTTATTAAGCCCCCGGGTATTCCAAATAAGTAGGGTCATTGGTCGGAAGGAGGAGGATGCCTATCATCCTTATTGATTCTAGAGCTTTTACGGGTGCCTTTGGAACCCCCGTTGCTCTTAGGCTTCTTACGCTCATTACTTTTTTGTTTCAATTCTACTTGCTCTTCATGCCATGCTTCATTTATGATAGTCATGTTATCGGGCTCCTCATCGGATTCTATGGCATCCTTAGAATTTTTAAGGAGGGAGGAGCCATGCCGGGTCAGGTTCGTCCTTCTTAGAATATTAAAGGGGTTGTTATCGTTCGGCTGGGGCTTGCAATTTCTGGAGGACGCCATTGTCGAAGCGATGGGCGAGCACGGCTTGGCTACCGTACACCCCAACGACACAGAGACCCCCGACCCATCCCCCCCTATATTATTAGAGGTACCCTCTTTTGTGTTACACGGGTTTCCCAACACCCCCTCATAGCTAGTCGCAGCCAGCTCGTGCTTCTTTTTACAACACAAATTCCCATCAACAGGGACCATAATGCCCACTCCCATTCCTATCGTATCTTCAGCATCAGTAGCCCGATCTCGAGGGTGCCGCTGCATCTCCTCTCCGCCACTTGCGTAACAATCTCCTTGATTTTGGCCGATGTCCTCGCTCAGAGTCGAAGTAGACAAGGACCGCTGCTCCTTTCTGTTACATCCCATATCATTACTGGGCACATATAGCTTATTTACATCACCTGTGCCCTCCCTCTCTTTACAATTATACAAGCAAGCCAAATCCCCCGGTCTTCCCCTGTATATGTCCCCTTCCCCTTATTACAGATTCGCTCCTCCTTATTAACATATTCGGCAACCTTATTGTCGTCCATGTCTCCAATGTTCCCCCCGTCCCCTTATTACATATCCCCTCCCCCGTACTAACATTCACCTCAGTGCAAGCCCCAGCACCCTTATTACAATCCCCAAGTCCCTCCAGATCAACAGAAATCTGGGTAACATTTATGCCTATAGGACTCTCATCATCCACAGGCCTTACAAGAACTTGAACAAAATTCACCTTATCAAGCTTTTTCGAAGTGGGACACTGCTCCGAGTTATGCCCAAAACAGATGCAGTTGATATAGCGGGGGGCTCGCATTCATAACTGACATCAACGTCGATCACCGCTGTATCACCAAGTTGCACGGAGATGGTTCTTGGGAGAGGATCTTCCGCTTTAATCTCTATCAAGCTTCTGGCGTAAGAAAGCCGCTCCAGCCTCGTCGTCGCACGGTCTAAGCATATAGGGACTCCAACTACACTCGCTATGACATTGAGAATGCGAAGCGTCCACAGATTTGTGGGGAGATTTGGAAACTAAACCCAAGTGGGCACCGCCGTGAGGAGATCCCTCTCAAACCCCGCTTCCGCGCTCCACCTTTGCAACACCACGAGCCTCCCGTCAAATAGCCAAGGGCCGCCGTGTAGGACCACCTCTCTGTCTTCTTAAGTCTCAAAACGGAAGAAAAAGAAGCCGTTATCTCGAGAGAAAATTTTTACCTCGCCCTTGGTCCTCCATGTTCGCAACGCCCAAGCTTTAATTTGTCCATATTAGGGGATGTCGCCCAACACATACCCAACGACAGTGTTCTCCCAACGATCAACACCCTCTGCCAACATTTCCTCAGAGAGCACAGCCACAGCAACTCCATCTTCGTCAATGTCCGGCGGAACAAATGTCATACTCAGAGAGTTAGTCATATTCCATGAACTAGAGCAGACTTCAGACCATGACCTCTTCTCAGCATTAGCACTGATCTTCAGCGGGATCTTTGGCCTCATCGCCCTTCTCTCAAACACTTTGCGTGTGTCAAATCTCCTCCCAACTTTAATCTCTGGATTCGAAGTACCATCGTGCTTGGGGCCTTGTGAGAAAGGTCTGTTGATCTTCTTTCCTACCTCCTTCCACCCACCATCAGTAGCTTCATTCTCCATTGAGATCGGAGCGCCGTCCGACATCAGAGCAAAGCAGCAGTCAGGATAGAGAAGAATCACAAGCAAGATCACCAAGGCTACAGATCGGAAAACATAAGCATACAAAACTTGAATCCTGAATGACTCACCCCTGGGATCAAGATCTACAGCAGATCTTGATCCAGAAATCGCAGAGAGCAACAGGACAAAATCTCCAGGTGATCGCAGCCGCTCTTCGAACAGGTGCGCAAAACTCCCTCAGATCGCAGTTGAATCAAAGAAAGGAGAGGAGTTAGATGCAGTAAACTCAAAAGAAGTCACCAGAGTAGCAGCGATCGAGCTTACCGCCGGATCGAGATCTCACTACAAGATCTCGATCCGTCAAAAAGGACAACAGGCACCGAGAAAGGCAGATCGACACCACCAGACAGGATCCGACAGATCGACGCCTCCGGCCTCCCCGACCTCAGATCTACACCTCTCAGATCTTCCAAATCAAAAGTGGATCTCGATGAAGCTTCGCTCTCACGCCGACGATCGAGGGGATCAAGATCGCAAGACAAATCACCACTCGCACGCCGATGACGAACCGCCGAGCCAGCCGCAGAGGCGGCCGACGAGGGACGCCGCACACGAAGAACAACTCAGAGCTTCTCACTCTAAAAAACGCAGAGAGAGAAACACTTTTTTACCCATTATATATATATGTATGTATATATATATATATATTAAAACACAAAATTTTTTGAATTCTCGGGCTGATTGGGACAAGCTAATGTCATGCTGATGTATAAAGAGGTTGATAGAAGAATGGCTAGGATTTAATCTTGGTAAAAGAAGGGTTAAGATGAGTGTTTGGAAAACCCACCACTTTTTTCCTTTTGTTTTCAAACTCCCCACAATCACTACATTTGCACAGAATACCACCTATTTTCCCTTTCTGTTAAAAACCCTCTCATTTCACTTTTTACCCACACACCATACACACACACTTATGCACTTCCACCCTTCACGCCGAAGGCGCCCGCTAAATTTTTTTACGCTAATTTGTTGTTCCGACTCAAGGGCGCCCTCACCGAATTTATTGTTCTACGCCGAATTTGTTGTTTCACAATAATTTGAATGTGTAAATAATGTTTGGGAACAAAGATTTCGCGGGTGAAAATATTAAATGAACCGTGCCCGCAGGCACGGGTTATGAATATATATATATATATATATATATATATATATATATATATATATATATATATATATATATATATCTATTCATATATCTATATATCTATTCATATATCTATTATACATTTGACAGTGATTTTTGAATCCTAGGGCTGACTATGACAAGCTGACTAGGACAAACCGGTTGATAGAAAGATGGCCAGGATTTAATGGTGGATGATGAACGGTTGGGATTAAAATTGAGATGAATGGTTTGTATTTTTGAGTTTTTGTGGGTCCCATTTCTTTTCGTAACCAGCCATTTGACTTGGAAAAGCAAATCTGCTTTTGGGGGAGAGCAAGGGCCCTTTTTGGGGATAGCAACAGCCGTTCACTATCACAAAGTCGTTTGCAGTTCTTTTGCATATCAAAATCCTCAGATCTCATGGAAGCTGGAGGATCTTCAGAAGAGAAATCCTCGCAAGGTGAAAGGCTTACCGGCGATCGCAAGCTGGAGGATCTTCAAAAGAGAAATCCTCCCAAGGTGAAAGGCTTGCCGACGATCGCAAGCTGTCGAGCTGAGGTGATCTCTCAACGGCAGGGGCTACGATGTTTTGGATGAAAAGGAACCCCAGATCTCACGGAGACAAAGCTCCGATCAAGGTAACCATTTTCAAAATCCCACTGACATCACTCAATCCCCCATTTAGTTTGCCAAGAGTCTCTCTCTCTGTCCTCAACAAGTCAGCATCGCGCGCGCTCTCTCTCTCTCATCCCTCCTTCCCTCCCCCCTGAAAGGCAGAAACAAGCGAGCTTTAGGCAATGGCGAACACGCTGAAACTTCTGGATCTCAGAACCACGATCGTAGCCATAGGCTGAACTACACTGCCCAATCCAACTAGCCAATGAGCTCGGCAACGCCGTCCCCAAGTTCGCAACTCTCTTCAGTCAAGACCATAGATTGAGCCCCAAATTGAGAGCTGACCTCTCTTTTTCTAATTTTTGTAGGGTCTGATGCTGTTCATGAGGTACAACCCATATCATTTTTTTGGATGAATGCAGAGGTGAATGCAGAGTCTAGGATTTTTTTGTTTTGAATTTTATTCTCATTTTGTGATCCATTTCATTTTTTTTGTTCAAGCTGGCATTTTTTCGTTCAAAACTGCACTCGGCATTTTTTAGGCTGACCCATTTCATTTTGTTTTGCTCCCTCAAGCTGCATGTTATTCTTAATTGGATGGGTATTTACAACATGGCTTTTGCTCCCTCAAGGTGCGTGTTATTACATTAGGGCTTGAAATTGCCTCTTCATATTAAAGTTTTGATCTTTATTTTGTTTTGTGATAGAATGTTGATCTGAATTCAGAGCTTCAACAATAATGCTCCCTCAAGGTGTGTTTTTTAAGTCTGACCCATTTCATTTTGTGTTGATCTTTTTTTGTTTTTGGATGTGTGAATGCAGGGATGATTTTTTGGGCTATTTGTTGATTTGTTTGCAATTGTAACTAGAAAACATGAAGCTCGGTGCTTTTGAGGGGGAGTATAGATTTCATTGTGCTGATCAAACCCTGAAAAATAATTGCAAATTGTTTGCCTAGATCCAAAGCAAATTGAACATTCTTTTGTTACATTAGGCTTTTTTCCTATTTTTTCTTTCTCCAAGATCTATTCATTGCTTCAGATACCCAGATTGCAGTTTGGGATAATTAGCTTGAAGATGTTCTCAATTATGTTATTGCTGCATTTGGTAGACCCTTGCACTAGAGGTCAATTCTCTTTATTTCAAAATTTGTTGTTTTAGTTAATTTTTGGTGTTGTTGGGAAAATTTGATGCTTAATTATGAGACGTTGCCTCTATTTGTTTTACACTTCATCTCTTTGTAGAACTTATCTGGAAACACGGCCTTCATTTTTTTGTTGGGTTTGATTGTTTGGTAAATGAAACCGTGACCTTTAAACCCACTATCAAGCTTTGGGGATATTTGATTGCTGAGATCGTTCCTTCTTTTAGATAACATCTTGGAAATGGGGGCACATCTATAGTCAGGCCACGTGCATAGGTGAACTTCAATGTGAATCAGCTGGATAACATGATGATTCAGGCTTTTTTTTGCTTGATACTCTGATAAGGATAATAACTCATTCTCAATGATGGTCAGGTTTGTTTTTAGTTCTTTGAGTTTTATTATCTTATATGAATCATTTATGTTTATGCATCATGCCTATATTTGTTATACTGATTGAAAGATGGCAATATTTTTAAAATTCTTACACTACTGATACTTCTCAAGATTGTCAACTCAAAATTGTTAATGATTGGTTTTCGATTTATTCTATCTTTCAGTTATATTTGGAAGTAACCAGTTATTTTCAATGAATTTGAAGGATGTATTTCGGTGAATGAAGATGTAATGCATGCTTCCTCGGGGACTCAATTTGGGGCTTTGATATTAAAATGGTAAATTGTTTTATTCTTTTCCCCGAAAATGGCAAGAAGCAACATGAAATATTCTATGCTACCATTAATTCTATATTTAGTTAGCAAAGATTATTTTGATAAATAAAAATAAATTTTTCTTGAAGCTGGGTGCAGGTGGACAAAAAAATAGAGGAAAGGTCCAGTTCTTGGTCTTTTAGTTTGGGTTAGTGAGCATGCTTCAGCTTGGAATTTTGTTATAGTAAGGGACCGTTGCATATATCATTACCAGGAAATTGTCTATTCACCCAAGAATGAACAAAAGGAAGACGGCTTTGTTGGTATCAGATCCTTTTCTCAAGTTCAGTTGGTGCCTAATTTAGTGAATCATGGATGCATTTCTACTATTTTTACAATGTGGTAATTGTCGGCCAAACAAGTATACATCTTTTATGTTGTATATGTTTGGTTCTCCCTTAATCTTCTTTGTTTTAAGCATGTGAAATAGGTTGAAGTGCCGAAACATTAGCATAATAATATATTTTTTTCCTTTTTAAAATGTATTTTATGGAATGTAGATGTAATGCATGCTTCTTCAGGGACTCAAATTTCATGCTTTGATGTTAAAATGGTAAATTGCTTTATTCTATTTCTCGCAAATGGCTAGAAACACCATGACATAATCTATGCTACCACAAATATAATATATAGTTAGCAGGAGAGTATTTTGATAAATAATAATAAAAAATTTCCTCAAGCTAGGCATATGTGTACACAAAAAGGAATTTAGTTATAGGCATGGACTGCATGAATATATCATTTTCGGGATACTCTCTATTCACCCAAGAAGAATGAACAAAAGGAGGACGGGTTTGTATGTATTAGATCATTTTTCTCAAGTCCAGTGGGTGCCTAATTTATGGAAGCATAGATGTTTTTCTACTTTTTACAATGCGGTAATTGTTGGTCGAACATGTATACATCAATTAGGTTGTGTATGTTTTGTTTTACCTTTATTTTCTTATTTTAAGCATGTGAAAAGGGTTGAACTAAAATGTTTGCATGCTAATTTTTTTCTTTTTAAATTGTATTTCAGGGAATGAAGACTTAATGTATGCTTCATCAGACGATGAATATGATACAAATCCATGATATTTTAAATCCTGTATTTTAAATATGCATACATGATTCATTGTGATACAAATCCATGATAACAATACTGTCTCCTCTTACTTTAAATTTTAAATGAATCCTGTATGCATATTTTTCTTTATACAAAGAAATATTATCACATATGATGATTTAGATGTGAATCCTGTATGCATATTTGTTCAAATGAACATGATACAAATATTGGGAAGAGAATAATGTATTTCAAAGCTATGTAATTTTAAATACAACATATGAAAAAAATATGAATCATGTATGCATATTTGTTCAAATGAATATGATACAAATATTGGGAAGAGAACATGTGTATTTAAAAACTGTATGCATATTAAAAAGACGTGATACAAATCCGTGAAATTTTGAATGAGAAGAATAATAACAGCTATATGATTCTTATAACTAGCTCAGTTAGTCCAAAATCCTTATGTTATAAAAACTTAAAGCCCGCATTCTGCAACCCTCAACCACCCTCTCTTCACCTCCGGAGCACGCGAGGACTTCGATCAGATCACACCTAGAGGTTTATGGCTAAAGTGATGCTAGGGTTAATCTGAGGTATTCAAATCTGATCTTTGTGTCCAAGCTTTGAACTAAAGTTGCTAACTTTTTGTATATTTTCGTTGAAATTCAGATGATTCGGCAGTGAGGTATTCAAATCAGATCTGTAGCTTTGATCTTTTTGCTGGAATGTTGAGATTTTGATCTAAGGTTGCAAGGTTTTTTTATTTTTAGTTGAAATTCAGATCAATTTTGGGGAGCCTAAGGCTTGTTCAAATCTGTTAATTTAATTAATTAATTATGCCATATACATTTCAATCCATTGCCCCCTCCCACTATTAATTTTTAATTCAAGTTAAGGCTTCATTCAAATTATTGATGTTTCATTCGTACTGTTTAAAACTAAGGGTAAATAAAAAATTTTGGTTTTTGTTAGAAGAGGATTGGAGAGAATTAACCATGACAAATAGCCATGGTACTTTATATATAGAATTATCATGATGAGTTAGGAGTCCAAGGGACTCCCCACTAACTTAGTGGGGAGTAATGGTGAGATGTTGAGGGGGGAGGCCAAAGGCCTCCCTCAACTCACAACACTCCCCCTCATCTCTCCATTACCTTGAGTTAAGCATATGAATACTTCAGGATTCGTTATGCTAATGGGGTGGATACTTCTGGATCCAGAGCCACTGTGGTTGCCTCGTTAAAACCTTAGCTGTGGAAAACCCAGTGGGAAAAACCAGCAGCTCAAGGGAAAAGAGTACAACTATCGAGGGACTCCCCCTGATCTGTACAAGCTTCAGGCTTACAGATCTCCTATGTATCTATACAATCATCTCCTATTCGTCTATACATCCATCATGTTCTGAAAGAAAATACAATCATCACTCATCTTATACAAGTTTCACTCATCTAGCGGCTATAGTAAAGCAGTAGCGTTCTGGAGTAGAATGCTCTTCGAAGTTGGTAGATGACACCACTAAAGTATTCATTGAATCAGTCTTCAGTGTGTCTGCAAGGTACTGCTGGACCTGGCTGAGCGTTTCTAATACTTGCTTCTTGGATGATGAGCTTCTCAGAAGATGTAGACATTGGAGGATGATGTGTAGATATTTAGGAGGTGGCCGGCCTATTGTGTTGTAGTCATCGCGATGATCTTTAAACCTGCATATGCAATATATATTCCTTGACCCTTGAAAGTTGCGCAAAAGCAGCTTATCCTTGGTCTAGTGTTGCTCTCCAGGACAACACTGTAGCTGGTTAAAAACTTTACTGGAGACGTTCTATCAAAGATACGTGCAGTTGGCCAGATAATACACTAGAGCTAGGCTCTTCGGGACCTAGGATGTCCTCCCCCTCTTTCAGCTACTGAAATGTGTCATAAATAAGTATCCATTTTTAATAGGTTACAAAATGACATCATTCTTCATAAACTCCAGGTGTATGAAGAATATGAAAGGGTTCCACCACGAAGGTGTTTAATATGTAAGCCGAGACATCTTCGGCATGATTAATAATAGTTCATCTTCAGGATGATTAATGTCATCTTCAAGATGATAGTTCATCTCCAGGATGATAGTTCATCTCCAGGATGATTAATATCATCTTCAGGATGATGGTTCATCTCTAGGATGATGGTTCATCTCCAGGATGATAGTTCATCTTCAGGATGATTAATGTCATCGTCAGGATGATCGTTATATCTAGGTTTTTCATTTCCAAGGTACGCTTTAAAGCTATCTGAAATCTCAATGGTCTCTGCTGGAGATCATATTAGCTTTAAGTCGACCATATGTAAGGCAAATATAACAAATCTTGTCAACGATCTTTCGAAAAAGATACAAGGGCAGAATATTGCTTAAGATCAACTAATGATCTTTGTAGCCTATATGGAGAAGACGTTTCTACGTTTCTCTTTCATCTCTGGGGGTTGAGTATACCCTTCTGGAAGTTTTATATAGATATATATATATATATATATTGCCGTATATATATGCAGTCACAACGTCCATGAGCTGCATGTATTGGCTTTTGCAGAGAAGTGTAGGCTTAGTAGGAAAATGATCACATTTCCTTCATTTCAATTTCTTTATGAAATTCGAATTATATTCCACAGGTTTTTACACATTCAGGTGTATGGACTACTGGTCCAAAGACTTTTCTTTTCAAGAGTGAGTCCAGCTCTACTCTTATTGCCTCGTCCCAATTTGGCCATTCTATGCGTTTACGCTATAGAAAAGTGGGTAGACGTCATCGTCGTATTCAGCGACGTGAATGGCAATAGCGAAAGCAAAACTGTCGTCGACGACTGTGCTATATTTGTCCAGTACCTCTCCAGTACGTACGTAATATAATGATGTTTCTCCTGTTGTTTCCTCTGCATGGGAAATTAGGAGGGGAGAGGTTGCTGGTCTGAGCTCAGCATCCTGTGTGGTTGGATCATTTTAATATATCCAGAAATTTTCCTCTTTTGAGGAATTTTTATATTTTGAACCTGGTAGGCGTCCTCTTTTCAATTGAGGTACAGCCAATTCTGCTGCCGGTGGATTGCATCCATCTTTGGGAATGTCAATCCTAGCTGGCGTATTGGCAACAGGGACGTGTGAACGAACAATCTTCTGGTTGTCCGCAAATTTATCCGTCAATTAATGTACTTTAGTCTGAATGTGAAGGATCTTCTGGATCTCAACTTCACACAGAAAAAGTATGCGGATCATAACGAGATGAGGACTTTTGTTTCCTATGATATGGTCTCAGAAGCTTCAGGCTTTTTTAGACTGCGTGCCTATTTCAATGAGATCTTGCTCATCAAATTCACATTTATCAAGACTTGGTGGTAAACCAGAAGCAAGCAGCATCAGCAATAAGATATGGCAACAAGCGGGCCGTATCGTGATAAGTGATGCGGAATGCATTGTGTTGGTCCCTAAATACAAAAGGCAACTGGGATTTATCAATGGACGTGAAATCCATTGGAGTCTCTTTACCAGAGACTCTGCAAACCCATTATGAGTTTGAACATGCTGCAGGATGTTCAATTTCAATGTCAGTTGCTAGGTAGAAGTCTTGAATGATATGTGTAGTAAATTCACCCACATTATAAGCTTTTGAGAAAGCTAGGTTGCGAGTGAATATAAAGGCACACATAAGACCATCTAGTAGATGCATATATCAGTACAGTAATGAAGTACCGAAAATGGGCCATTTGCGGGGTGAATAGGCCCGCAAAGGTCACCATGTATTCTCTCAATAAAGCCAGGAGACTCCAAACCCTCTTTCAGGAGGGAAGGTCTCTCTATTATTTTTCCCTTATGACAAAGGGGGACAAGGAAACTCAACCTTTTGAAGAATCTTCAGGTTCTTCAATGGATTCATTTGATGATGCGTCCATCATCGCCGATCTAGGATGACCAAGTCCATTTTGCCAGAGTTTAAAAACTATGGTAAAGAAAGGCACTTCTGGTGCTCAGTCGAGTTGGCTTTCTATAGGATGAATATCTGTAATTTTAGGGGCCCGACGGGGATCCAGTGAAATCGTAAATAGATGGTCTTCTGGCCATTCTCTTGACGAGTTACATATTGATATTCAATATATATTATCCACAATTTTCAAGTTATTTTCTTTAAAAGAAATATTCTTGAAAATTGGAGATTTTCTATATGTTTATGAGGAGAATTTGCATCTTATAGTCTCGTTGTATGTGGGAGCAATATCAATGCTACACCAGTGCAACGAGGCACTGTCCACAATATTCCATAATTCATCTATAATTAAAAAGAAATTTTATTTACGTCAATGAAAAAGACGAACTTAAGCAAATTAAAGATGAAGTAACATTGAATTTTAAATGCATAGATAAAAGATGAAGCTTAATTGAGCAGGTCGTCATTCTCGAAGTTTATTACAGTGAACATCATTGGTGACTGAACAGCCGCCAAGTTTGTTTCAGGCAGAGACTTCTGGCTCGCCTGATATAGTCCCTGGAGGTGGCGAGGAGTGCGGCAGCTTTCCCTTTGTTATTATTAGCCTTTTTCTTGTTTTTCCACTTCTGGGGAGAAACGTGGTGGGCTTCAGGGATAGGTGCAGAGCCAGCTGGACGTAAATTATGAGTGGCTAGCAGTAAATCTCGATTCTACTCTGCCCTAAGTAGGCATGAGATCAAATCAGAGAATTTCGTGAAGTTCCGTTCACGATACTGCTGCATGAGGATTGCATCTTTCTCGTGAAACGGAGTAAATGTCTTTTCCAACATGCGTTGTTCTGTCACTTCTTCACCGCACAACTTCAGGCGTGAGGTGATGTTATGAAGTACAAAATTATACTCAGCGACGGACTTATAGTCCTGAAGTCTGAGGTTTTCCCACTCATATAACTGGCACGCGGTAATATTACATCAATTTGATGTTTATACCGTGCTTCCAGCGCTGTCCACAGCTCCATTGGGTCCTCTACCGTTAGATATTCGGCCTTTAAGGTCCAATCTATATGTTTCCTAATGTAGATAATGGCTTTCGCCTTATCCACATCGGAGACAGTGGTAGGAGTGTTGCTGCTAGATGGAGCAGAAGCATCGGCCGCTGCTGGGGCCGATGAAGGAGCCAAAATTGAGCCAAGGAGGGCCATTGAACGCAAGTGGAACTTCAGGTCCACTCGCCAACTCAAATAATTTTTCCTTGCAGAATCAAGGACCTCGAAATCGACGCTTACCAATTTTGCCATCTTAATCTATGCAATTTAAAATAAGCATGAATTAATTAAAGTGTAAATTCATGCATAAACAATAAAATAAGTAAAATGTGGGGATCAGCCAGATACCCAAAGACATACAATGTCCAAAGTCCGAATATACAGTCCATAAATAAATGAAAAATACAACTTGGAAACCCAGAAGGGTCTCTATATTTTCCAATTTTCGCCTCCGTCTTCATTTATCGGTACACCGGTCTTTGGCATTAATACATTTAATCCTCACTTACAAATTCTCTCAAAAAGAAAATAAAATTGCAAGGAATTTTAAAAGGGTATCAAAATGGCCGATCCCAAAAATCACATTTTAGCTTATATTAACAACCACGCAGTTTATATAACACATGCATATATAATATGGAAAAAGAGACTAAAAAATATAATAATCTCTAGGACCACGGGGAGACGTCATACACCATTAGGTTAGTTGACTAACGGCAGAGCGGTCGCAGGATCCTTAAGATAATTATATTTTAAAAAAAATCCTAAAAATTCCATAAATTAATAATAATGCGAGAGTGTTATAATATTAGCAATTTGACTAATTGGGCTACATGCCCAAACAAGAATTTAAAATGAATTCTTATTTTTATTGGGGCTGCAGGCCCATAAATAATTTAATAATTAATTTAATGTTTTGGACTGCAGGCTCATTTGCAAAAGTTTAATTAACATATTCATTTTGTAATTGGATTTACTAGGGTGCTAGACCAATTGAGAAGGCAAAATTAATTATTAATATGAATGGGGCTACTGGCCCATATACCATATTTTCATTGCTACAAATGGGCTTCAGGCCCAAAAAAAACAGGCTATCCAATTTGTCAAATAAAAATATTGTTAATATTTGGGCTTCAGGACCTGTTTCAAAATTCTAATTGACGCATTAAAAATTGCAATCGGTTTAACCGGGCTTCTGGCCCATTTTAGTACTCAAAATTAAATTATTAATCTAAATGGGGCTGCTGGCCCATAAAATTTATTTTCATTTATAAACTAGGCTTATGTCCCACTAAACAGCCCATCTAATATGTTTTTAAGTATTTGGCTTCTGGCCCATGTAATTAATGTTCGAAAATGAGAATGTCATAAATTTTTCTAGCTCAAGCATAGGGAACCAATGCAGAAAGGTAATGTGCGCATACAAAAACTGCAGAATGAAGAAATCTCAAGGAACTGAATTCTCTTGAAAGGTCTAGGGGAAATAAATATTAAGTTAATTTGACGCGTGCCTCTAGGGGGAATATTACTGTTATCTTGTTGTTGCCAAACACAGACTAGCATCTCTCAGGAAGTTTTCATAGCCAGTTTTGAAGGTTTGATCACCCCGTATTACAGAAAGATAATGATAAATTTGGGGTAAAATTTTTTTTAATTGTTATGTAAAATCTGTTATAAACTCCAAATTAGCAGAAATGAATTTGGGGGAATTCATCAAAAATCATGTTAATTTGGGAAAATAATTTTATTTCTATATCTACGGGATACGAAAATATACCTCTAGATCAATGATCTAGGGAAGAGCCAAGAAAATCCGTAGATAGAAAAATATAATCCTCGCTCATGCACCAAATAGTCGGTAAGCAATCGTACGTCGTCGCGAATGCTTTGCCGCAACAACAAGATTCCTTCGCAAGAGGGAGAATTTTGTGGGGAAAATGAAAAATATTGTGGCTCAAAATTTTATTCCTCAAGAGCGAATGCGTGCTGATAACGTGTTAGAAGAGGATTGGAGAGAATTAACCATGACAAATAGCCATGGTACTTTATATATAGAATTATCATGATGAGTTAGGAGTCCAAGGGACTCCCCACTAACTTAGTGGGGAGTAATGGTGAGATGTTGAGGGGGGAGGCCAAAGGCCTCCCTCAACTCACAACAGTTTTTGAGAATTCTGTGATATCCTTCCTCTTCTTGGGACTGTATCAATCACATGATTTCTATTGCATCTTTTCGTTGTAAATTATTATGAGAAATCTAGCATCTTGGATCTTTCACAGATGAAAATAGCAATTGCAGTGAGAAGAAAACAGCCCACTTTCTATAAAATTTTGCCAAATATATACATTCGACAATGGAGGAGCCACCCCTTTTGGGACGACTGAGGCGTGTTCAAATCTGAACATTGTGTCCAAGTTTTGATCATTTTATTAGTAATGTTGAGATTTTTGATATAAAGTTACTAACTTTTTTTATTTTTTTGAATGTAGTTTAGATGATTTTGTCGACGATTGAGGTTTATTCAAATCTGATCTTTGTGTCCCATCTTTGATATTTTACAGTTGAGATTTTTGATCTAAAGTTGATAACTTTTTATTATTTTTTTGTTGAAATTCAGATGATTTTGCGGGCGATTGATGTGCGGTTGAGAAGGCACATGCAAATAAGTCGGTGATATCAAAGCACATGTCAAAGTACACCGAGCAGCTGAGAGGGAGGTCGCCGAATGTCAAGCTGCCTTATGCCGATGTAGATACATGTGTTTATGATGGAAGTTAGGGTTGAGGTTTGGAGAAGAGGAATTTAGTTTGGAGGTGTTCATCATGCTAATTAAATCTTCTTTTTAATTTCACTCTTTTTATGTTGTGTTACATTGGTGGTTTTTTCTTTTAAGCCAATTGTTAATAGTTGGGAAGCGCTAATTAAATCCTCTTATATGTGTTATGTTCTGTAATTTATATGTACATTTGTGGTAGATCGATGATTCGTCGAGGATGGAAGAAGGTGGTATGGAAAGTGGCTGAAATTGATGGTGGTGGCTTCTGATTCTCTTCTAATTTTGTGAACCTTTTCTTTAGATTTTTGTTTTGAATTTGTTGTTGCTTGCAATATTCTATATAAATGCATTCATTGTAATAACAAAGGCGGTGTAAAGAATTTGGTAGAATTTGATTCAGTTTCAAGCCCAAAATTTCTCCAAGTTTGCTATTTTTTAAGAATTTAGCTTATGTTTTCAGAGCAACACCAATGTTTTGTAAAGAATTCTTTTAAGAGCTTATGTTTTCATAGCAACACCATTGTTTTGAAAATATTTTGATAGAATTTACTTTAGTTTCAAGCCCAAAATGACTCCAGGTTTGTCGTTGGGAACTTGAATTTCTGTTGGGAGATTACATCTTGGGGTGGGAAACTAAAGAAAAGAAAGTTGGCATCAATTAATGCATGGTTCAAGAAAGATTGACTCAGTGTATTGGCGTCAAGAACGACAAAAAATTCGGCGTCAAGAACACAAAAAACTCTTAACAACAAACAAGAAACAAAATTATGAGAAATTAGGCACTTGACAAATATTGTAAAATTGTGGTATCTAATAATCGAGATAAATCCTTAAAAAAGTGAACAGCTGCAATGTAGATGAATTAATCCAAACGTATTATTCAAATGCTACAAGCCAAAAATAACATAGATTGCCCGATTATGTTTCAAGAGTTTAAATTTTGAACAAATTTATGAGGCCAAAAATCATAAAATCACATAATAGAAATATCACATTTGATTATACATTGGATGATTAAAAAATGATTTCAAAGAAAAGAATTTACCCATTGTCGGTATTGGAAGCAGCGGAGCCTCAGAGGTCTTTTTACCACCGACACACACCCACACTTCTCTTTCCTTTTTGGTTGCTCGTGTGCACCGCATTCTTTTCATACTGGGTTTTTAACTGCACCGTGCACTTTGTGATGAAGGCATTTGCGACAAAGGCGCATGTGCCCATGCCCGCACCCGCTAAAATTTTTAACACTATTTTTTTGTTCCACGCCGAAGGCGTCCATACCGACTTTGTTGTTCTACGACAGATTTATTGACCCGCGTCGAAGGCGCCCGTGCCGAATTTGTTGTTCAGTGTTGAAGGAGCCCGTGCCGAATTTGTTATTCCGCGTCGAAGGCGCCTACGCTGAAGGCACCCGTGCCACTAAATATTTTTACGCTAATTTGTTATTCTGCACAATTTTGGTTGTAGAAATAATATTTTGGGAAACAAAGATTTCACGGGGGAAAATCTTAAATGAACCGTGCCCGCAGGCACGGGTTATGACTAGTATATATATATATGGAGAAGTGCTGACAGCGTTGGAAATTTTTCCGGCGCTGTCAGTGATCTAGGGTCCGTATAGTATTTTTTTAAAATTGTTTTTTGAAGTTGGTAGATATACTTGTTAGGAAGCTTTTCACAAATTTTCAGGTCGATCCAACACCATTTGAGCCTCCGTTCATCGATTTCAAAAACGTTGCGTAAAACTGTCCACAATTTTGCGCAACGTTTTTGAAATCGATGAACGGAGGCTCAAACGGTGTTGGATCGACCTGAAAATTTGTGGGGAGCTTCCTAACAAGTATATCTACCAACTACAAAATTATTTTTAAAAAAATCAGTAGCAACCCCAGATCGCTGACAGCGCTGGAAAAATTTCCAGTGCTGTCAGCACTTCTCCATTAATTTCATCTAATGAGGCACCTTAGATCCCCTTTATATATATATATATATATATATATATATATATATATATATATATATATATCAACTTATATTTATACTAACAAAACTTACTGTTATTAACATATATGTATTAACAGAACCAATATTATACTAACTAATATCTTAAGCTAATGTCACCAACTAACGTACTGATTATAAAAGAACTAACATCATGTTAATTACCAAACTAATATTATTATTATAAACTAATGTTTAGATTACTAATAAAACTAATATATATTAATCTATGCTTATTAACAGAATTAACATTATAAACTAATATTACTGACTTTATTTATAACCAACTGTTATATATAAAATAACAAATTAACTTACAGATTTTAACAACTAGTATATTATAGAACTAATATTACTAACTAACATTATATTACTAACATACTGATTTGCAGAATTTATTAACAAAACTAACATTATAATAACTAATCTCTTAAAACTAACACTACAAACTAACCTACTGTGTATAACAAGACTTACGTGTTTAGTTTTCTCCTCCTCGCGTGCTAGCAGGTTGGAGACGACGGTGCGTGGAGGAGCGCGCGGCGGTGCGACGTTAGAGGAAGGCGCTACCGAGGGTGGCAGTTCGTGGGGGCGGTGGCTGTCGCTTTAGGCGAGGTCACCAGCGCTGCTGGGGCGTGCGAGCGAAGGAGAAAGGAGGGTGGCGTCAAGGCTGGTGCGGGGAGGTTGCAGCGGCAGTGGAACGCACATCGGTGCACTGCTAAGGGGTGGTGGAGAGAGGAGGACGGTGGTGCGGCGAGTGGGGTTGTTGCAAGGTCGAGGATGGTCAGAGGAGGAGTCAGACAGGGTTTGTTTGCGGGCTTGGTCGGAGGTGAGTTGACGAAGAGGTGGCTAAGGGGAGATGTGGTCGAACATCGGGTCAGAGAGAGGAGAAGATGGTTGGGGTTGCGGGCGGCTGCAGTGGAGGTGTTTGTTGTGGTCGCAACTGTGAGGGAGGAGGAGGAGGACGTGGGCGCGCCGGGGTTGTGGGGGGTGTTGTTGGTGTACGGTGGAGGAGAAGGGTGAAGGGGTCGGAGATGCATGAGCACGTGGTTTTTGGGAGAGAAAGTGTGCATCTGTAGATGGCCTAGGGTTTTATTTTGTTGCTTTCTTTTTGTAGGGGATGCGTGCGTGGGTCATTTGAAAGGGGTTAGAGTTGGTTAAAAATGGAAGAGTTTAAAGTTATAGCAAAAGGAAAGAACAAGAGCAGTAATTACAATTAAGGGTAGGCATTCATTGCCATTAGAATGGGGGTAAAAGTCTCCTAGGAGTATAAGGAAGGTGTTTTGAATTTTGAATTCAAAATAAATATACATATGCCATCATATAATAATAGATTTATATAATCATAGCTATTTAAAATACGTATGTAATACGAATACGTATATAAGTATAGTACAAGAAATGGGAGATTACAAGACAAAAAGTAGGATACACACAAAATACGTATTATCAATACTGGCCGTTACATTCTACCCATCTTAAGAAAAATTCCGTCCCCAGAATTTCTATCAACTAAGGAGTAGGGAACAAATATGGATAACGCTCTCGCATTTCATCTTCCGCTACCAGGTGGATTCTCCAGGCGAGTCGTGATGCCCCATCATTCTCATGAGCTCGACGACCTTGTTCCTGAGTGTCTTCTGATGTCGGTATAAGATCTACACCAGATGTTTCTCATATGTCAGGTCAGGTCGAACCGTAATCGTTGTGTAATCGATAGTATAAGAACACTGATGTAACGATGCAGCTAAGATACATGGAAAACATCATGTACTCCTTCCAATGAAGGTGGTAGTGATAGACGATAAGCCACTTCTCCAACTCGCTCTAGCACGTCGAAGGGTCCAATGAATCTCGGTCTGCTTCCATCGTCTTCCAAAATGTATCACTCCTCAATTTTTGGATATCTTCAAAAAAACATGATCTCCTTGTTGAAAGTCCAAGTGACGACGCTTGGCATCAGCCTAATGCTTGCACCGATCTTGCGCAAGGCGTAGCTTGTCCCTAATGTTACGCACTACGTCCACTGCTTCTATAATCATATCTGGACCCAATAATTCTCGATCACCAATGTCATCCCAACTCAGCGGAGATCGACACTTCCTTCCGTAGAGTGCTGCAAATGGGGCCATACCAATGCTGTCTTGGTAGCTATTGTTGTAGGCAAACTCTACCAGGTGCAGATGATCTTCCCACGAGCCCTTGAAATCTAGCATACAAGCTCGTAACATATCTTCCAATATCTGGATGGTACACTCTGATTGGTCATCCGTCTGCAGGTAATACGCAGTGCGAAAACAAAGAATGGTAACCAGATTGGATTGCAGACTCTTCCAGAATTAATAGTGATTGGATTGATATTACTTGTGATATACAAACTGTGACAACCCTTTTGATACGCCCATAGCCGACAATATCATACAACTCTGAGATAAAACCCAAGACCTTAACCAATCACCTACATGTGGGTTCGACAACCTTTGTATACTACAAAGCCTTGACACCGTGAACTTGTGGACTCGAACAGCCAGCAGGATCACTTACCTTTAGTTAGGGCGAGCCCAATGGTAATCCAGCCTAGACACCAAATGATTCTGTACACTGGCTCACGGATACCTTAAGAACACAAATTATCAAAGTTATGCTTCAATGATATGTTTATGGGTTTATCGAATTTGTAAATCCTAATTAACTAGGCGATTCCTAAAACCAACTTTTTAAGAATCTAATTCCATCACAACATAGACATCCACGCAGTTATCATATAATATAAAGGAAGTCTAATTTTCGAAAACAATTTCAGAAAAACCAATAGCACATATAATTATTGCACAAGGTCACAAGACCACGTCATTACCATAGAATAGCTAACTATTGCAGAGCGACAGTAGGACCTTTGCAATATAAAATTATAGGTCATGCCGTGAAATCCGAAAACATAACAATTTAACCATCACATGAATTAAATTACAAACATTATAGAATGCATATAAGCTCTATAGTATACCCTAATTAACTAAGGGAACTCCATGGTCCAAGTAAGACGGCCACTGATTGAGGAGAAATATTGCATACTTCATCTCCATTTTCTTGCATTTTATGCATGCATTTCCTACAATTTGCCCCTAATACGTATGCTTTTAGTATATCTTGGAAAATTAGGGTATGTTACTCATTCATGCATGAAATCACAATTTGTATAGATTACTGTTGCTTCCTATAGTTTCCAATGTGAAGATTATGAAATTCTGAGCACAACGTATATTTTTACGTAATTTTTAGAGACTTAACCCAACATTTGTGGATTTTACAAAACAAGACGCCTGGCACGGCTGCATCAGATGTCTGGCGCATTGGTGGAAAATGGAAGCAAAATTTGGGACACATCAGTCGACTGGAGAACACCAACCAGGCGACTGAAGAACACCAACCATCTTAGCTTATCAGGAATTTACTACTTGGCGACCTCCTATACTTGGGAGTTTAGTATGCGATATTTTTGTAGAGCCAGCCACCAACTATCAACAACTTAAAAGCTTCTCTTTTGCAAATCTCAACTCCATGGATCTCCTGCCCTTGGCAACTTCAGGTAGCTCTACCTCCTAAATTTATTATACATTTGCAAAATGGCATCCCCTTTGAAAAATAATAAATACAAAAGGAGGCAAAATTAACTACAAAAAATAGTACTCGCATGCACTATAAATTACATAATTAAAACACTTAGAGAGCTTTACATGCCACAACAAAATTACAAACATTGCCCACATGCATGTTATAATAGCAGAAAATAAATTCAAATAAGGGTAAACCTGGCTCTGATACCACTGAAGGGTTTTAAGCAGGCATCCATATGCCTTTTTCCCATCGTCTAGCCCTAGGTGACGTGCGTATATATTTCATATATTCACGCACGTTTTCTTTTGTGTTTCTCCGTATTTTCCGCCGTCTTTTATTCGTTTTCTCGTATTTTCTCGTTTTCTTACACTTTTCTTTGTTTCTCCATGTTTGCATGAGATTGCCTGCGTAGGGGACGTTTAACGACGATATCTCAAGTCCCCGGAGCAACGGGAGGAGTCACGTGTGATCCAGGGGGTCAAACGACGAAGATTACATCTTTCAGCCCCTCACCCGGTCGGTTGGTCATCCCCAACCGATCGGGTGATGCACGCGTGCACCACCCGGTCTCAGCCGGAGCTCAAGTGGAAGTCACCCGACCGTTTCACAGGCCGGTTCAACGGGGGCCAACTCTCTGTCTTCTCGAGCCAAATTCCAACCAATCGGGTGACTCTCACCCGATCGGTTCATCTGTAGCTGATGCTGAGGAGTCGAGACACGGGCACCCAACCGATCCCTTCACCCGATGGCGCCAAGATCCAACCGGTCACTCCAAGAACTCAACCGACCGGTTCATATGACCGGGTGAAAGTCCGCCTTTTTCTGTGTATTATCTGTAACGGATCACCCGATTGGTTGACTTGTCAACCGATCGGGTGATACGAGATCCTATAAATAGGACCCCTAGGGTTCTAGAAACGAGAAAGCTGTTAGTTTTTACTGTTTTCTCCTATTGTGACGGCTGTAATTACTTTTCTATTGTAAGTTTTTGGATCTTTCTTAAACTTTAGTATTATTTTAATTGCTCTACTACCTTCGCATTCCAATCGTCTGATTATGATTTCAACGGTTCATTTTCGTTTAGATCGCTTTTTAATGAATATTTGTGAGTAGTTCCCAAATCTGGGATTTTGGCGGAAACCCCTTCGGGGACTCTTCCCGATGCATCCATAGGGTTAGGAAATCGATAGTGATTAGGAATCTAACGGTTACGCGGGGTGTTTTATTGTCATCGGCGGGAAAAAGACCGCCTTTGACCATTGGACCAAGGGGGAATAAACTTGGCGGTTGACTCCCTAGCCATAGCTCACGCCCTTAGCGTAGACGCCGAATCCTAGCGCGCGGGAGCGGCAGGATGAGACGTTGGGAGTTATCGTTGCGAGCTTAGTGCTCCCGGAATCGATCAGTGTTAATGGACACGGGAGTGCCCACTGATCGAATCCGGGAAGTCCGGTGTATCATCCTGGGCACCGACCGGAATATCGGGCCCATGGGATGCCGGTACCACTTTCAGAGGCAACGTCTCACCATTAGACCCCAATTCCGATCGCTATCCTACCCGTAGGCCGTATCGGCGAGAGTCGCTCGTTGGAGTGGAAACCAAAGTCCCGGGTTTATTTTCTTATTGTTCATACCTTGCATTCCTTTCCGTGACAACCCACCAACCGATTCGGGCTAGCTCGCCCACGGGATGATTTTGGTCCTCCTTGACACAAGCACATCCTAGCCTCCCTGTGTTCGACCCCCAAGCCACTACAACACCGTGCGCTTGCGGTTACAAATATCTAAACCCCCACGCGGGTCCCCCGGCCATTTACGGCCAAGCGAACCGGGGGCGTCACCCGCGTGACGTCAAGTTTATGGCGCCGTTACCGGGGAGGTAACGTGCTTGTTATTTTAGGATCTCTTGAACCCTAGTGTCTAGCTCTTGTCCCTGCCTTGCGATAATTTTCGCATTCTTCCTTTTTCTTTTTATTTTCTTATTTTTATTTCTTATCTTATCTGTTTCTTTCCCACTTGTCGCTTCACGGGTGTTTGTTGTTTTTTTCATGCGCAGGAGTTCAAGAAGTCTCGACGACTTGATCCCCGTTGATCCAGAGATTAACGCCACCCTTAGGCGTTTGGCCGCTGAGAAGCGAAGAAGAGAGGATCCCGAATCCATGGAGGAGAACACCCCGCCTCGCAAGTCCATGTTGGAGTACTCGATGCCATCTATCGAGTCCACTTCCGCCATCCGTCCTCCAGCTATTACGGCCCAAAGCTTTGAGCTAACGCCGTCTTTGGTGACATGGATCCAACTGGACCAGTTTTCAGGTGCACCCATGGAGAGCCCGATCGAGCATCTAGACTCCTTCTTGGAGAAATGTGACACCTTCCGGATTAATGGTGTCACGACTGAGGCGATTCGTCTGAAGCTGTTCCCCTTCTCGTTGCGAGACAAAGCCAAGAAATGGCTTAGGGGGAAGGACCCCAACACTTTTAATACCTGGGAGAAGCTCTCCAACGCTTTTCTGACGAAGTTCTTTCCTCCGGGGAAGACCATGAAGTTGAGGAGTGAGATCTCCTCCTTCTCCCAGGCCAGCCACGAGTCCTTGCATGAAGCTTGGACGAGATACAAGGAGATGCAGAGAAGATGCCCTCACCATGGCTTCCGAAGTGGCAGATTATTAATCTGTTCTACAATGGGCTGAGGGATGACCTAAAATCTTCTATGGACGCCGCGGCTGGGGGTTCCTTCATGTCAAGGAGCGAGGAAGATGCCGGACATATTCTGGAAAATATGGCATCAAACAATGAGCGGTGGTGTGACGAGAGAGCCACACCCAGGTCTGGGGGTATACACAGAGTCGAGGATGTCGACAAACTTTCAAGCAAGTTCGACTTACTTTCGACCCAGATCTCCGCACTAATGGTAGGATCCGGTGGGTCCGGTACACAACAGATTGCTGCAGTAGAATCAGAAGTTTTTGGGGAATTCGACGGTGGTGACGTCTCACCACCGTTGGATCAGGCGAGCGCACTATTTTACAACCCCACGGGAAATGCACCGTATCCACCAAGAACCAATTCCAACCCGGCCTACTCTCCAAACAACCGGAACCACCCTAACTTTGGTTACCGGGCACCATTCCAGCCCTCGCCGCCTCAGCAGCCGCAGCAACAAACATATCAGCCGACTAGGCCACAGCAGAGTCAGTTTCAGTAGCAACAATATCAGCAACAGCCTCAGCAACAATATTACACCCCCAGGAATCAGCAGCCAATCCAGCAGCAGCAGCAGTATGGCCAACAGAGGGCCGTCTCTCCGGTTGAGTCTCTCTTGACTCAATATATAACCAACCGGGAGAAGATCAATCAAAAGCTGGAAATGGGTCAGCGGGCCCTCACGGACCAAGTAACCCAGCTGGGGTTACAAGTGGCGAACCTTTCAAGGTCACAAAACCAATTGCTGCCACAACCTGAGGTGAACCTGAGGGGAGCAACCCAAACGTCGGCACTCGTGCACGAGCACGCAAATGTGTCCGCTATCGTTCTGAGAAGCGGGACACAAATCCCTACTAGAGTGCCCCCTAACAGACCAGAAGCACCGTTGGTCGTCGATCGACCGATCGAAAAATCAAACGACGCCGGTGCTTCGTCATCAAATCCTACGACTCCGGAGGGAGTCTCTGAAGAAGAGAAGAAGAAGAACGAGGAAGGGAGCCTGAAAGTGTTCAAACCCATTGTGCCTTTTCCACAACGGTTAGCTCAGGCCAAAATCGATGAGAAATATGGCAAGTTCTTCGCCATGGTCAAGGATCTGAGCTTGCAAATCCCCTTCCTGGAAGCAATCGAAACAATCCCCTCCTATGCGAAATTCCTGAAGGATTTGGTGACGAGAGGGTCTAGAAAGGAGAAAGTAGTGTTGACGGCGGAGTGTAGCGCTCTCATCCAGAGGGCAAATCCGCCGAAACTTAAAGACCCGGGGAGCTTCTCAATCCCTTGCACGATCGGGGCAGTAAAGATTCATCGTGCACTCGTCGATCTCGGAGCGAGTGTCAGTTTGATGCCCTTATCGATGTATAAGAGGATAGGAATGGGTGATCTGGAGCCCACCGGTATGACCCTACAACTTGCTGACCGGTCGGTCAAATATCCGGTGGGGATTGTGGATGACCTCCCCGTCAATGTAAAAGGGGTGCATGTGCCAGTGGACTTCGTTGTCATGGACATGCCTGAAGACGCACACACCCCCATCATCCTGGGACGGCCTTTCATGGCCGCTGCTGGCATTTTGATTGATGTGAAGAACGGAAAACTTTCGCTAAACGTCAACAGAGAAAAGGTTGAATTTGATCTGGGGTTGTCCATGAAGTACCCCGATCCCCCAGATGACCCGCAGTGTAATTTGCTGAAGGAGGAAGAAGATAAAGCTGCTGAAGAGAGCTCCTGGGAGATTCTCTTAAGAAACCCCCCCGACGACTTGGGGGATTCAGAAGACCAAGACGGCCCCAAGAACAATGATGCTGTTGGGAAAGCGAATGCAGCACGTACGACCCCTCCCTGGTTCCCCAAGGCTCCTCCTGCGAGGAAAACGGGGAAAGAACCCATGGACCTCACCAAAGACGAGGTCCGGATCCTTAAGAAGATGGCGGCAAACGCCAATACGAAAGAGAAGCCCCCGGATCCCAAAAACAAGGAGAGGGTAGTCGAGCAAATCTTTCTCCAGCCGCTGACTACTCCAAAGGCCGTGAGCTCCGATGAAGAAGAGATGCTGAACTTCGGGCATCACCCGTATCAACCACCGTGAACATCACTTGCGGGCGTCGAGCCAACGACGTTAAACAAGTGCGCTTCATGGGAGGCAACCCATGCTCTAAACTTTTGCCCCACTTTTTAGCGTTATTTTTTTTACTTTATTTTATCTATTTTTATAAATAAAATCAGCCGCAAGAACATCCGTTCAGGGACTTAGACAATCTGTTGGTTTTTGCAGGAAACAAAGCCCCAACCGATCGGTTGATAACTCAACCGATCGGTTGGGATGTATCAGATACAAGCCGCAACTGTCCCCAAATGAACCGATCGGTTGAAGAATGGAGAGACCGTGTGACAGACCGGGTGATCTGGGGAGAATTCTTGGGAAATTTTTGGGAAATATCAACCGATCGGTTGAGTTAGAGCGCGATCGGTTGAGGCGACCGGGTGAGCAACCCTCAATTCTCGGGAAAATGAGTGGAGCGGCCAACCGATCGGTTGACAAATCAACCGATCGGTTCGCCTGTAGCACTTCTTCGGTAAGAATTTTCGACCTAACGGTCAACCGATCGGGTGACAAGTCACCCGATCGGTTCGACTTAAAACCCTATAAATACCCCCGACCACCCGTTCGCATTCACCCTCGCCCGATCGCTCGAACCGCCGTCGTTTCGCATTCTTCTCCTCCCCAACGGCCCGATTCACTCCCTCACCTCCTCCACTCCTCCAATACTCCCTCTCTCCACCTCCTCCACCAATCTCTCCATCATTTTCACTCTCTATCCCCTTCATTTCGAATTTCTGACCTAATTCCCCCCAAACAACGCCTATTTCGAAAATTCTTGCTGAAAGAGATCGCCGCGGCTTCACAGCGTGCTCCGATCGAGTAGCATCGGGGCGTCTACGAGCAACGATCTTTATCCCATTTGGGTAAACTCGCTCCTTAACTCAATCTTAATTTTGCCCTAAAATATTCCATTTGCTCGTTGGTCGGGTTTGTGTTTATTCATTGTATTTCGCATACTCACGCACACACATGACTTTCGCATAATGCCTCCCCGCCGTGTTAAGCCCATCGACGCCAGCTCTTCCAACCCTAGGCCCACCCGTCGTGCTCGTCGCACACGACCCCCCGCCCAACTCACCACCTCCAATCCATCTAGCACCCCACACACCGCTCCCCCGCCTTACATTTACGATCCCAACTATGGGATGCAATTCCGAGACGATGACGAGGCCAACCGATTCAAAGACATGATCCTCCTAGCTGGACAGAGCGGTCGGGTAACCCAGGAGTCCGTCGACCGAGACCTCCCCTTCCTTCAAGGCTTCATCCGCCACATCCGTGAAGACCCACCCGATTCCACCGAGCTCCACATTCCATCCCCCACGACTCCTGGACCCTAGCACAGGCCTCCATCACCACCCCCAGAGGGTGGTGCCCCCGCTTGATTTCTCCCATCCTGCCTTTGATCCCCCCTACGTTTGTGCCCATCTGTCTTTGCGGGGCCCTGCTTTCTATCTGTCAGGGGGTGACCCATTCACGAGTCGCATCACTTCCTTTTTACTTTTCTTAATTTCACCTTGTTTGTTTTTGACTCCCCCTTGCATATCTCTGCATTTCACGATCACATTTTATTCGCTAGCACTGTCATGTCTAGCTTGGGGGACGTCTATTTTGGTGTGTTGTCGTGTTTTGTTTTGTTTTTTCTAACTTTTGTGTGCATGTTTTCATGTGTCGTGTCGTGTGGTTTTATTTCTATTTTCGTGTCATGTGGTTTGATTTTGATTTTTCTTTATTTTCAGTTTCATCTCTGTGTTTTTCTCGTTTTCATTTCTTTTTGTGTCGGTGCGTATTCCCCCCATCTTCATTGCCCTCCCGTACTCACTCATATTGCATTGAGGGCAATGCAAGCTTCAGCTTGGGGGAGTCGCACTGTGTGCGCCATTTGAGTCTTTCTTTTTCGTTTTTGTGTCGTTTTCATCGTTTTTTTTATTTTTTATTTTTCTTTTTTCTCTTCTCTTCTTTTTATCTCTTTCTCCTAGAGATGAACCCTATGATGAATCTCCACAAAATCACACACACCTAGCATGGCATCGATAATCACATTCACTAACCCTAGGATTTCGAGTTCTCTTGCATTTCACGCATCGTGGGTCCACTTAGCTTTTTGTGAGTCGTGCGTCATGCCTAGTTGTTTGGTGTGCTTCTACTTTGTGATTTTACTTTATATACCTGTCCAGGAATGACCCCTAGATTATCATGCTTCGATTTGAATATGCTGTATTTATTTTCCCTGTATGCTTCTGCATGCTATATATATATATATATCGTGTACTTCATTTCGCATGTGTCGGGATTCCACAATTAAGGACTAGGATAACCCATTTAGCCCATGCTCTATTTAGCGAGACTAGTTTCCTTTGCCCAAGTGTTTAGATTTCGATTTCTTTTTTGTTTTACTTGGTGCAAATCCCCTCGTCGTGTACCGTTCTCCCACTTGGGAGAGTACACATGTGTATAGCCAAAAACCCAAAAATCCAAAAAAAAAGAGAAAAGAAAAGAAAAACCCAAAAAGAAAAGAAAAGAAAATTTTTGTATAGCCAAAAAGCCAAAAAAAATACAAATACCCAAAACCCAAAAAAATTTCAAATGTGAATATTTTTCCTTTCTACCGAGAATAAAGGGAAGGCGAGAATTTGCACCGAGTGTTCTACTCCACATCATCTCAACCCCCATCGTTTTCGAAAACACTTGGCTTAGGAACTTTTTAGCTAGTATCTAGGCTATAGTGGCGTGATTTCCTTAACCCTAGTTGTGGAATCCCCGATGCATGATACGCTTCTATTCTTATACTCTTCTCATGCATGCTTGAACTAATATTCACCGCAATTTCAAATTCGAATCGGTATTTGGGTCATTTCTTGGATTTGCGTATATGAGCTCATAGCACATTGTAGAAAGCGACACCATTTGCTAGCACACGACCGCACTCACACGCGCTTCACCGCGTGGGCCCACGACACTTATTTGGACTCGTTTTCCTAGGTTTAGTGATGTGATTTGACGTTTGCTTGCTTGGTGTGTCGTTTTTGATTTTGTTGGCTCTGACGGACGATCTAGGATATAGAGTTTTCTTTTTCTCTCTTTCTCTCTATTTTTCCCCTCCGAGCTCCTACTCTCACTCGTCTTCCTCGAGGACGAGGAAGAGTTCAGCATGGGGGATTTTGACGTGCGTATATATTTCATATATTCACGCACGTTTTCTTTTGTGTTTCTCCGTATTTTCCGTCGTCTTTTATTCGTTTTCTCGTATTTTCTCGTTTTCTTTCACTTTTCTTTGTTTCTCCATGTTTGCAGGAGATTGCCCGCATAGGGGACGTTTAACGACGATATCTCAAGTCCCCGGAGCAACGGGAGGAGTCACGCGTGATCCAGGGGGTCAAATGACGAAGATTACATCTTTCAGCCCCTCACCCGGTCGGTTGGTCATCCCCAACCGATCGGGTGATGCACGCGTGCACCACCCGGTCTCAGCCGGAGCTCAAGTGGAAGTCACCCGACCGTTTCATAGGCCGGTTCAACGGGGGCCAACTCTCTGTCTTCTCGAGCCAAATTCCAACTGATCGGGTGACTCTCACCCGATCGGTTCATCTGTAGCTGATGCTGAGGAGTCGAGACACGGGCACCCAACCGATCCCTTCACCCGATGGCGCCAAGATCCAACCGGTCACTCCAAGAACTCAACCGACCGGTTCATATGACCGGGTGAAAGTCCGCCGTTTTCTGTTTATTATCTGTAACGGATCACCCGATCGGTTGACTTGTCAACCGATCGGGTGATACGAGATCCAGAAACGAGAGAGCTGTTAGTTTTTACTGTTTTCTCCTATTGTGACGGCTGTAATTACTTTTCTATTGTAAGTTTTCGGATCTTTCTTAAACTTTAGTATTATCTTAATTGCTCTACTACCTTCGCATTCCAATCGTCTGATTATGATTTCAACGGTTCATTTTCGTTTAGATCGCTTTTTAATGAATATTTGCGAGTAGTTCCCAAATCTGGGATTTCGGCGGAAACCCCTTCGGGGACTCTTCCCGATGCATCCATAGGGTTAGGAAATCGATAGGGATTAGGAATCTAACGGTTACGCGGGGTGTTTTATTGTCATCGGCGGGAAAAAGACCAACTTTGACCGTTGGGCCAAGGGGGAATAAACTTGGCGGTTGACTCCCTAGCCATAGCTCACGCCCTTAGCGTAGACGCCGAATCCTAGCGCGCGGGAGAAGCAGGATGAGACGTTGGGAGTTATCGTTGCAAGCATAGTGCTCCCGGAATCGATCAGTGTTAATGGACACGGGAGTGCCCACTGATCGAATCCGGGAAGTCCGGTGTATCATCCTGGGCACCGACCGGAATATCGGGCCCATGGGATGCCGGTACCACTTTCAGAGGCAACGTCTCACCATTAGACCCCAATTCCGATCGCTATCCTACCCGTAGGCCGTATCGGCGAGATTCGCTCGTTGGAGTGGAAACCAAAGTCCCGGGTTTATTTTCTTATTGTTCATACCTTGCATTCCTTTCCATGACAACCCACCAACCGATTCGGGCTAGCTCGCCCACGGGGTGATTTTGGTCCTCCTTGACACAAGCACATCATAGCCTCCCTGTGTTTGACCCCCAAGACACACTACAACACTGTGCGCTTGCGGTTACAAATATCTAAACCCCCACGCGGGTCCTCGGCCATTTGCGGCCAAGCGAACCGGGGGCGTCACCCGCGTGACGTCACTAGGCTTAACAGACGTGGGAAAGCAGCTAAAGTAGAAAAAGAATAAAATCACATTTTATGAAAAATCTTATGTAAAAATAAAACACTAATAGGATCTATACTATTTAAGGAGAAGGGCAAACTTACCTCGAATAGATAGATGTAAAATATTTGCAGCTAAATAAAACCATACCTTATGCTTTTGTCGTTGCAAAAACAATCTCCTTAGAGCGATGTCCTGAAGCGATTGCAATGCCTCGCCTAAAAGTTGTCCACTTGCCCTAGAAAATTTCACATTAACAGATGATACAAAATGGATACATCAATCTGTTGCTGACAATACATATTTGCCATTTGAAGAGCCATTGTCATATGAAGAGGACAAGGAGAAATGGGTCAATGCTATAATTATGAGAAATATACAAGAAATACATATGGAAGAGCCAAGGATTCCTAGTAGTAGTGGAGTGTTCAACGTCAGTGATCTATATGATACAAAGACCGACTTGAAGAAAGCAATTACGGAATGGAGCATTATGCACAATGAATCATTTAGACCAATCAACTCAAACAAGGCATGCTATTCTATGATCCGTGGCCTAAATATTGAGGTGAATCTGTAAACTCAAGATGATGCGAGTCAAAATTGTCCTTGGAGGATTCATGCAACGGTGGGAAAAAGAACAACTAGGAGGTTTAAGATAACGAAAGTAGATGATGAACATATCTGCAATAATCTCATGCTAAATACTAATCATAATCAACCCACAACAGCTTTCAATAGCTACAAAATTATGCCAATGGTGAAGACAAAGCTTGCTATGACACTGGTAGAAATCCAAAATGACTTACACACAATGTTACACATAAGAATATCATATTTCATAGCATGGATGGATAGATCGAAGGCTTTAGCGAGGATATTTGGTGATTGAGAAGAGTCATAGTAGAGGCTCCCACAGTACTTAGAGGTCATCAAGGAAAGCAATCCCAGAACAGTGTATAAGATTGCATCTGAAATTTTGGTCATTTATGAAGGGGTTTTGGCAGACCCCTCAGGGCTGAGATCTGTGCCCATTCTTAGTCAGACGGACCACAGAGGCATAAAATACAGCGGAAAATAAAACATGTTAAATAAACATTTTAGCTAGGCCCTGAGAGAGCCAGAACCTAGCCTGATCTATGCCAACTTGGGGTGGGTCTATAGGGTTTTCGCGGTCCCTTAGGGCACAAAAACTCTAGTCCCGTCCTAAGTCGGACGGAACATAGACACAAAAATAATAGCAGCAGAAGAAAAACTATGTTAACTAATTAACATGCAGTTAAAAACAATTTTTAACTTAGCCCTAAGGTCCAAGACCCTATGCCAAGATCTATGCCGACTTGGGATGGATCTGACCATCCCAAGAAGGATCTAGCCTACTGCGATTAAACTAAACTAATGCTAATAAAATACTTTAACCACATACCCGGAATCTCAGCCCTGAGGCAGGCGAGATGTTCCGCGCCGTCTTCCGAGCTACTCTCGTCCCACGCCAAACCGCTCCTTGAACCGCTCCCCGAACCGCTCCTCGAACCGCTCCGCATCCCGAGGCGATCAATCCCCGTGCCGCCGAGCCAACCACGCGCCGAAGAAAGTTTCACGCGAGTGAAACCTCCGCCTAGATTTCGGATCCAGAATCCGAACTCCTTCGTGGCTTTGCTAGAGCCCTCAGGAGTAAGGAAGAAATTTAGGGAGAAGAGAAATATTAATTTAAGCTTAGATCCGAGCATGCTCCAACATTTACGAGAGCCGCTCAGATCTAGAGCTTGGGACTAGTTTTGAGGAAGGGGGGAGACCCATATTTATATAGGCGGCGGACTCTCCCCTTTTCTCAAAATCCGATGTGGGACTATTTAATGGGTTAATTAAAATCAAGTTAGTTTGCACTTCACAAAGTGCAAACTTCCGTGAATTTTAACTCACTCACCGTTGAGCTTCAAGATTGATACAACCTATCAATACGACGAGCGTTCAACGGTGAACGCATAGGAAAAAACCGTTCGTCAATCGGAGTTCGTTTGACCCTCCAATTGAGTGTCCAAAGATCAGCCCTAGGCTAGTTTTTCGCAAAAACTGAGCCGTCATTTGATTCAGCACACTTAGGGTTCAAAACCCTAGAGGTGGGGCCCACATGGGCCCCACTCATCCAGCACGCGCCAAAATTGCCCGAGTCGCGCCTGGGCAGAGCCCAGGTCGCGCCTGGGCTCGCCCAGCCGCCTGGGCGAGCCCAGGTCCACGCCTGGGCTCGTCCAGGCGGCCTGGGCGAGCCCAGGCCCGCGCCTGGGCAGAGCCCAGGCGCTGGGCAGAGCCCAGGCGGCCTGGGCTGAGCCCAGGCGGCCTGGGCTGAGCCCAGGCTTGCGCCTGGGCTTGCCCAGGCCGAGCCTAGGCTAAGCCCAGGCTTGTGCCTGGCTAGCCCAGGCAGCGCCTGGGCTAGCCCAGGCAACCTGTTCTGCCTTGCATTTACTGGGCCTGGCCTGGTCTGATCCTTTGGGCTGTTTTGGCTCTAACTTGAGCATTTGGTGTCCGATTTGGACGCCGTTCGAACCTGGGTCTAGACCGGGACATTCCCGTCTTACCCGTGAATTTTTCCTTGCGTTTATATTATTAAATATTGTATTAAACAATTTAATACACATTTAATCGCCTTTGCATCAAATGCAAAATAGTCCCTATCTAGGCTTAAATTACCATATTGCATCAAATGCAATTATTCCATCCCTTGCATCAAAAATGCAAAATATTCTCCCTAACTAATTTCTACCTATTACTAGACGAAGAATCGCACTCTGTGTGAGACCCTACAGCCTGACCCTTACAACAGGTTGGGCTCGAAGCCCTATACGGCAGTGACCACGAGCAGTGGTTGTCGTCCCTGCTTCAGGAATAATCATTATGTGGTTAACTCATTGACATGAGTATTGTCGGGACCACCCTGACTGTTTCCGTGATGAATTCTGCAGTTATAGTCTCTTCGTCTAAACTATGTCGTGCAGATCAAGTCTGGGTTACGGTTAAACTGTCAACCCCAATAACTTGACTCCGGTTAGTTTCGATCAATCTTTAGTCAATAAATGTTGGACTTCTTCCAACATACTCTGCGCAGAGTTTTTACTAAAGACCGAACTAACTCTACGACACTAACTCCCATTGACCAGGAGAGACGAATCCTCTATTGGTCATTACTCGCCTCGTACATTTCAAGTGACACCCAATCAAAAGACCTTTCGACAGGCATTGCCTCGAAGCTAGGTCAGTTGATATAAGTGGCACCGTTCATGCACAGGTTTGTCAAAATGACCTCAAGTCAAAAGACCAACTATCCTATCATCACTCAGAGTTATCACTGACAGATTGGTCAATATAACCATATGATAACTCTAGTGGATCGTTCAGTGAACTCATTCTAATGAGCACCTGTGTCTCGTCTTTGACTTCGCCAAGTCAAGCGATCATGAGATCATCGCCACCGCTAAACGGTGAAGACTAAGACATAATGGTCTATCCGATGTTTCGATATCCTTGTCTCGAAACATCTACGACCACGAACCATTTCAGACTTATGCTACAGACGGTCAAACGTTTCTCCATGATCGAGATACTCATCTCGATACCCGTTTGACCTTGCATAAAGTCTCAGGACTTTACCTAAGTCGATATCTAATTATAAAATAACTTGGATAAATCATTACCAAACAGCTTACTGTTATTTCGAACAAGATGTTTGTGCTATTCACACAGGAATAAATGGCCTCGAGGGCATAATATTCCTACATCTCCCACTTGCACTCAGGACCATTTATCTCGGCATCTTATACCGTTTTTACACATAAGTTTTCCCGACTTCATGTGATAAAGCCTTCGTGAGTGGATCTGCTAAAACCGTCTACTCTATAGACTTAAGGGGTTTCTATGTTCATGTCAGACCAACCATTTGAATCTTATTCAAATAATTCATTTGGTCTGTCGGAATCCATAATATTTTATTTTACTTGGATCTTATCCAGTTTATCGTACCTTACGATAATCATTTAAATTTGTTAATGGTCATTTTAAATGGCTCATATCTATTCTTGATAAAGTATCAAACCTTTTGATTACTTTGTCAAAATGTATGTTCCATCCCTTTGATGATTCGCATGTAATTTATACGCTCCCACTGAACTTGAAAACTATCTGGCTAATTCATATAAGTCAGTCTGTCTAAATCATATTTAGAAAAACGAACTTATAAGTGAATGCTCCAATTTTCATGGTCAACTTAAGCGATTTACATCGGCTTTGGTCCGAGTAGATCTGTACACATCTGTTGGCGAAACCGGTTTCATCATAATCCGTTTTAAAGAAATTAGGATGAAAACCGTTCTCGTCCAACATGATCGTACTTCACTATTTTCTTTTCTGCACCAATCTTTCAACTTAAAGATTTACTTGCAGTAAGTGAGGAAACATTTTCCTTGGGTACGTAAACTAAATTCTCAAATTTATTTACGCACACGGACCAGCATCAAGTTTTAAATCGGAGTTACTACTCCGAATTTCATCCTAGAAGTTGACTAAGTCATCATCAGTTATGATGTCTAACTCGACAATCCGTCTCACGAGATTCGAGTAATCATACAACTTCCTCGTGATTGATTTAATGAATATCTTATCGATAATGTTCTCATAGAACTTTATCAAAACCTAGGCATTACTATTTGGGACTTAACCCAGAGAGAGGACTTAACTCAGAGTCACTTACAATGGATCACACTAAATCTAATTAAGTGTGATTCATACCTTTTAACACACCGATGTGTTAACAGACTTGATCTGAGAGAAAATCACATTTTCTTTTAATTACACAAGATTTTATTTAGCTAAGTATTTGACCATTCGATCTAATCGAATCAGTTTAAATACTTTAGTCATTTCGTTCTTTATTTTATCAGACTTGTGTTTCATCAAGAACACGTGTCTTAATAAAATATACGAATAACTTATTTTGGTTAATCTAGACTCGGGTACATCAGTATGTACTAGACTGAGTTCGACAACTCATTCTCCCACTGTCTCACAGATGGGTTTCGGCCATTGTATCTAAGAGGCTAAGACTCACAAGTGTCCATAGACTTCATAATACGAGAGGTCAGACCTCTCTTTATGTGACTTGTGAAGCTTAATCTCTTGATACGGCCTAGTCTAATTTTACCATATAAGTTTGCTACTATCTTGTGTATTTATATATACTAACATTTAATATATATATAGTTATTACAAATTACTTAACACAAAACATTGCTTCAGAAGCAAGGTGACGACATTCGTCAAAAAATGTGTTAGATGTTTTTGTATAACAACTTATTCCGAAATGTGACATCAAAATATGTCACGTTTTCATTTCCTCCTACTTATGCCTCTACTAATGATAAATCAAACTAACTTTCTCAATTGACTTTCCGAAGTGCCTTCTTCCTTTTTCTAAATCACATTTAGATATTAACATAAATAAATAGATATGCAAGCAACTTATGTATCCAAACGCTTGAGCTTTGCAATCTTGAGTGTTGCTCAAGAAGTTGCTTGTCTCAAGATCCGGTTGGGATACATAGTCTTGCACCGCTCATGCACTCGTATTCGACTCAAACGGTTTAATCGAATTCTCGAACTTTGCGGATCAAAATTGTTTGTCCATACAACCTTGAGGGTAGCTCGACAAGTTGTAGGGAGAAACATACTTTGAATGTCCTATATGTTCAAGCTGCCTCATATAGAGACGAGTGACATGTAGCTTTAATTTATTTGTTGGACCCAGAACTTAATGAAATCATATTTCTTAAGTCTGTTCTTTAGAAGGTCATTTAATGTCAACGAGAATATAGTTTTAATTCTATCAATTAGAATTTAACTCGATATTCAATTAATCAACTTATTGACCAATTAACTTATTAAAATATTATATTTTAATTCCTACGGTAAACATAGTCTTGCCCTAGTTTTAGCATATGTTCAATATTAAATATAGGTAGATTGGCTTTTATCTATCTATATCCTCCCACTATTTTTACGAACGTTTTAAAGCTTAATAACGAACGATTTAATCGAATTAAAAATTAATGGGTAAGAGTTCCAATCACCTTGAGTCTAAACAACCTTGAGTGTAGATCAACAAGTTGATCATTAACGTATTTGACTTAGATATAGTCCAGGGTGTCATACAATCATGATTCGCGACATTGCGGTCCAGCGGAACTCAGCCAGGGAATTGACTAAGCCAGGATCACTATCCCTTAAAGGGTGATCCATAACTCTTAGCCAAGCACATTGACTGGATCATGGTCCATTGAATGAAGCTTGTCATTTTTGTATGTATGCCATAGACTAAACAGCTTTTATTAACAACTAATTAATCCTATCAACTAGTTGAATCCTTAAATTCAAAATTTTAGGATTTGTTTAATAATTTTTATTAAGTCCTTATCAACTATAAGGTTCACGTGATATCCTAATCGTTACTAGGATTTTAATAAATTTTATTAACAACGCTAGAAGCGAAGTCCTTTAATGAAAATTAATTATAACAATTAGAATTGAAAAATCATTTAAAGGACTACCCTAATCAGGAATTAGGTCTTAATATTGTTGTTAATGATTTATTAAAACATAGCATGTCATTAAAATTCAATTAATAAATTTTAATCATTTTTAATGGCTAACCTAAAGGGTTGTCTTGTGTTATCAAATAAGGGACAAGATTAACAAGCCATTAAAAAAAGCTACACTAATTTTATCAACATAAAATGAAAGTGTATATCTATTTAACAATTACATAAACTAAGTTTATCGCATAAAAAATTTTTAGACTTTTAAAATCAGTTTTTAAAAATATCTTATAAATTTAAAACATTACTTGTAAAAAATTTTCATGTTCAAAAATTTATCATATACAATTTTTAAACATCTAAAACATTTTAAACTTATCGCATAAATTTAAAGCCTTAAAATCAATTTTAAAATTTATCACATAAATTTAAAAAACACCATTTTAAAATTTCCATGCTTAAAAAATTTAGCATATAAAAAATTTTAGGCATCCAAAATAATTTTAAACTTTTAAAGATTTAAAATTAGTTTTAAAATTATCACATAAATTTTAAAACGTTATTTTTAAAAAATTTCATGTTCAAAAATATCAAAAAGAATTTTTGAACATCTAAAACATTTTTAAAAATTTTATCTCATAACTTTAAAAGCATTTAAAAGCATTTAAAAGCATTAACAAGTTTAATGAAATCGCAGTACCTAGATCGACTACGCAAACCTAGGCTCTGATACCACTGTAGGGTTTTCGCGGTCCCTTAGGGCACAAAAACTCTAGTCCCGTCCTAAGTCGGACGGAACATAGACACAAAAATAATAGCAGCGGAAGAAAAACTATGTTAACTAATTAACATGCAGTTAAAAAAACAATTTTTAACTTAGCCCTAAGGTCCAAGACCCTATGCCAAGATCTATGCCGACTTGGGATGGATCTGACCATCCCAAGAAGGATCTAGCCTACTGCGATTAAACTAAACTAATGCAAATAAAATACTTTAACCACATACCCGGAATCTCAGCCCTGGGGCAGGCGAGATGTTCCGCGCCGTCTTCCGAGCTGCTCCCGTCCCACGCCGAGCCGCTACTTGAACCGCTCCCCGAACCGCTCCTCGAACCGCTCCGCATCCCGAGGCGATCAATCCCCGTGCCGCCGAGCCAACCACGCGCCGAAGAAAGTTTCACGCGAGTGAAACCTCCGCCTAGATTTCGGATCCAGAATCCGAACTCCTTCGTGGCTTTGCTAGAGCCCTCAGGAGTAAGGAAGAAATTTAGGGAGAAGAGAAATATTAATTTAAGCTTAGATCCGAGCGTGCTTCAACATTTATGAGAGCCGCTCAGATCTAGAGCTTGGGACGAGTTTTGAGGAAGGGGGGAGACCCCTATTTATATAGGCGGCGGACTCTCCCCTTTTCTCAAAATCCGATGTGGGACTATTTAATGGGTTAATTAAAATCAAGTTAGTTTGCACTTCACAAAGTGCAAACTTCCGTGAATTTTAACTCACTCACCGTTGAGCTTCAAGATTGATACAACCTATCAATACGACGAGCGTTCAACGGTGAACGCATAGGAAAAAACCGTTCGTCAATCGGAGTTCGTTTGACCCTCCAATTGAGTGTCCAAAGATCAGCCCTAGGCTAGTTTTTCGCAAAAACTGAGCCGTCATTTGATTCAGCACACTTAGGGTTCAAAACCCTAGAGGTGGGGCCCATGGGTGGGCCCCACGCATCCAGCGTGCGCCAAAATTGCCCGAGTCGCGCCTGGGCAGAGCCCAGGTCGCGCCTGGGCTCGCCCAGCCGCCTGGGCGAGCCCAGGTCCACGCCTGGGCAGAGCCCAGCCGGGCCTGGGCTCTGCCCAGGCTTGTGCCTGGCTAGCCCAGGCAGCGCCTGGGCTAGCCCGGGCAGCCTGTTCTGCCTTGCATTTACTGGGCCTGGCCTGGTCTGATCCTTTGGGCTGTTTTGGCTCTAACTTGAGCATTTGGTGTCCGATTTGGACGCCGTTCGAACCTGGGTCTAGACCGGGACATTCCCGTCTTACCCGTGAATTTTTCCTTGCGTTTATATTATTAAATATTGTATTAAACAATTTAATACACATTTAATCGCCTTTGCATCAAATGCAAAATAGTCCCTATCTAGGCTTAAATTACCATATTGCATCAAATGCAATTATTCCATCCCTTGCATCAAAAATGCAAAATATTCTCCCTAACTAATTTCTACCTATTACTAGACGAAGAATCGCACTCTGTGTGAGACCCTACAGCCTGACCCTTACAACAGGTTGGGCTCGAAGCCATATACGGCAGTGACCACGAGCAGTGGTTGCCGTCCCTGTTTCAGGAATCATCATTATGTGGTTAACTCATTGACATGGGTATTGTCGGGACCACCCTGACTGTTTCCGTGATGAATTCTGCAGTTATAGTCTCTTCGTCTAAACTATGTCGTGCAGATCAAGTCTGGGGTACGGTTAAACTGTCAACCCCAATAACTTGACTCCGGTTAGTTTCGATCAATCTTTAGTCAATAAATGTTGGACTTCTTCCAACATACTCTGCGCAGAGTTTTTACTAAAGACTGAACTAACTCTACGACACTAACTCTCATTGACCGAGAGAGACGAATCCTCTCTTGGTCATTACTTGCCTCGTACGTTTCAAGTGACACCCAATCAAAAGACCTTTCGACAGGCATTGCCTCGAAGCTAGGTCAGTTGATATAAGTGGCACCGTTTACGCACAGGTTTGTCAAAATGACCTCAAGTCAAAAGACCAACTATCCTATCATCACTCAGAGTTATCACTGACAGATTGGTCAATATAACCATATGATAACTCTAGTGGATCGTTCAGTGAACTCATTTTAATGAGCACCTGTGTCTCGTCTTCGACTTCGCCAAGTCAAGCGATCATGAGATCATCGATGCCGCTAAATGGTGAAGACTAAGACACAATGGTCTATCCGATGTTTCGATATCCTTGTCTCGAAACATCTACGACCACGAACCATTTCAGACTTATGCTACAGACGATCAAACGTTTCTCCATGATCGAGATACTCATCTCGATACCCGTTTGACCTTGCATAAAGTCTCAGGACTTTACCTAAGTCGATATCTAATTATAAAATAACTTGGATAAATCATTACCAAACATCTTACGGTTATTTCGAACAAGATGTTTGTGCTATTCACACAGGAATAAATGGCCTCGAGGGCATAATATTCCTACAGGGTCCAGCCCACCCCAAGAGGGATCTATCCTACTGCGACGAAATTAAATTATACTAAAAAGCTTAAAGAACATACCCGGAATCTCAACCCTGGGACGGGCAAGCTGTACCGCACCGGCTTCTTACGCTCCTCGTAGCCGATCTGCCTTGCACCCTTGACTCGAGCCACCCAAGCCTCCTTGCACCTTCGAACCGATCCACCCGAGCCGACACCCGCCTCCGAGCCGATCACTTGCGGTAGAAGGTTTCACTTGAGCAGACCCGCGTCTTAGACGTCTGGATCCAAATCCAAACCCCCTTCGTTGTCTTGCTAGGACCCGTCGGGAGAATAGAAAGAAGAGAGGAAGAATAGTTTAAGTCGTAGATCAAGCTTGCTCAAAGATTCAGAGCTACTCGATCGAAGAATTGGTGCGTTTTTCAATGAAGAGAGTGTACCCCTATTTATATAGAAATTCGGCACATCTCTTCTCGTCACGAGCAATGTGGGACAAAACAAAATTAAAAGAGAATTAATTTAGTTAATTGAAGTTAGTAAGCCTTTCACAAAAGGCCAACTTCAACTAATTAATTCTCCTTCACCATTGAGCTTTAGAGATAATACAAATTATCATTTTGAAGGGCTTCGAATGGTGAACGCGTAGGAACGAATGGAGATGAATTCCGACTTCGTTTGACCCCCTCAAACAATTGTCTAAAGATGGGCAAAAAGTCATTTTTCGTAGCCATCAAAAGGGTTTCCAAAACCCCTAATTAACTTAAGTTGCGGGCGTGCCCGCTAAGCTCGGAGGCGCCCGCCAAGGCATATGGGCGTGCCCAAGTTGGGCGTGCCCGGGGCGGGCGGGCGGCCCGCTGATTCAATGGGCCGCACCCGCTGGACTCAGCGGGCGGCGCCCGCTGGTTCAGCATTTCCGTGCCCTTTCTCCTTGCGGGTTGACTCGCTTGCCCAAGTGGGTCTAACCCACTCTTGCCTTTGACTGTTTTTGCGTTCCTGGGCTCGTTTGAGCTCCGTTTTCGACGTGGTTTAAACCTGCGATTAGACCGAGACGATCCCGTCATCCAGGTAACCTTTTCGACATGTTTATTCCTATGGTCGCAAACAATTTACGAAACATTTAATCTGGTTTGCATCATTTGCAAAAATTATCCCCTATTAAATTGAACCCGCAACTTGTGAACTTCATTTATACCATTTCATCAAATGAATTCCTCTTAAATTTTGTTCCTATTACTAAGACGTGGATACTACTCGGTGTGAGACCCTACAGCCTGACCCTACTATAGGTTGCGGCTCGAAACCCCTAGACGACGGTAACCACAAGCAGCAGCTGTCGTCCCTATTTCAGAATCATACTTACGTGATCGACCAAATGACGAACGTCGTTGGGATCACTCTAATTGTGTCAGTGATGAATTCTGCCATTTTAGTCCATTCGTCAAGACTGTGTCTCTGCATGGCCTAGGGTACGGTTTACTGTCAACCCCATTAGTCAGCATTTGTTTAGTATACGACGGTCTTTGATGTATTCATGTTGTACATCCTACAACGTACCCCGACCGAGGATTAACACAAAGACCGTACTGAGCCTGTAACACTAACTTCCCTTTAATGGAAGAGACGAATCCCATCTTAGTCATCTACTCGCCTCGAGAGCTTCAGGTGTAACCCAACATAAGATCTTTCAGCAGGCCGAGCCTCGAAGCTAGATCATATGTCTAAGTGATACCATCCATTCACAGGTTCGTACTGATGACTTCAGGTCTTAAGGACCAACTAGCCTATCATCACCCTAGAGTTATTATTGACAGTTTAGTTAAAGTTAACCATTTAATAACTCTAAGTTGGTCGTTCAGTGAACTCATTCTCCAATGAGCACATGTGTCTCGTCTTCGACTTCACCAAGTCGAATGACCATGAGATCATCATTATCTTAAGGTAAGACAAAGACACAGTGGTCTGTCCGATGTGCTGATATCCAGTTCTCGACACATCTATAACCACGAACCGTTTATGACTTAAGTTTCTGTCCGGTCACTTACTACTCATAATCGAGATCTACATATGGATACGTAAGGACCAAGTATAAGTCTAAGAAAATTATCTAAGTATATGATTCAACTAATTCATACTTAGGATAATTGACACCATATTATATCTTAACAAGACATATACTAAGGATAAATGTCCATATGGGCATATATCCTCCTACAATTTGGACCATCAATTGAAGGGTTCATGCATTTCAAGCCGATCCTAAGTATAGATGGCATGCATTTGTAAGGAAAATATGCTGGGTGCTTGCTGGTGGCTAAAAGAGTGAATGTAAATGGTGGTCTTTTTTCGTTAGCATTTGCAGTTGTATCGACTGAAAATGTAGAAAATTGGAAATGGTTTTTAGCTGCATCTATATGTTGATACCCAGTGCTCATAGAAATCAAATGATTACCTTCATTTCTGATAAAATGAAAGGTATTTCAAGAGCACTGCAGGAGGAATGGTCGGCTTCTAGGCACTATAGGTAATGTATTCGACATATTATTGCAAATTTCAAGTCACATAGATACCGAACAATTACATTGGAAAGGCACTTCCGGTGGGCTGATAATGCATCTGACTTACTAACAAATAATGCATATCGGGCAAAGATTAGAGCAAAGTCCGATGTAGCAGATGAATGTATTACTGCAGACTTGGGGGGAACAAGGAGGTGGACTACGCATGAAGATGGTGAGAAATGTTATTGCATCATGACAATCAATTGTTCGGAGAGCATCAATGGGGTTCTTAAAGGAGCTAGACCGCTACCGTTACAACCGTTGATTACAAGAACCTTTTATAGGTTAAACACGTATTTCTACTATTATCGGCTTGATGGAATGTGGTGGACGACAAATTTCACCCCAAAACGGAGGACATTCTTGATGCACGGGTGCAAGAAGCCTGGTTTTGCTGTATCACATGATTTGGTGATTATGAATGGCATGTGGTGGATAAGGAAGGCCTCACATATAACGTGACGATAGAAGGTGACTGTTACACATGTACATGTAATATTCCTATGATTCAGTACATGCCATGTGTCTGTGTGATTGATGCAACGTCCAGACAGCAAAATGGTTCCAACATATCATATTGGTCGTTTTGTTTGCCATGGTATAGTGTGAGAACATATCGCCTTTCATATATGCCAGAATTTCACCCCATACCTGATTCACGCTACTGGAAGGATTGGGACGGTCCCAGATAACTTCCCCTGAAAAAAGAAGACCTCCTGGTCGGCCAAGATCGACTCAGATTTGTGGAGCAATGGATATTCCTCATAAGGAAAGCATGTAGAATAGACGTAGCAATTGTCATCAGCTCAGGCATAAGAAATCATGTTGTCGAAATCCTCCCCGTACAACATCGCATGTTCTTTTTACATTTCTTGTATAGTACTCCTGAACTTACTTATGTTCTAACTTCATCCAATATTATAGGACTTCATCTCATGGAGGAGACAGTTCACGTGCCTGATGCGATGAATATACCTGCCCAAGATATATGTTTACACATGCAAAAACCCACCGAAGCCACTTTCACTCTATGCAATGAAGATACATGTATACACATGAAGAAACCAGCCGTACCAAAATTTTGAGAATTTTATGTGTCTTATATGAGCTTTTTGTGGGAATGTAAAATGTGAGATTATATGTGATGTTATATAATGTACTCATAGTTTATATAATTGTGATGAAATCACTTTCTCGGCCCGATGTTGAAATAAATTGTTTTTAACTTATTTAGTGATGTATATATGATATATGTGATATATGCGATATATATATGTGATTGGGATATGTGATGTGTGTGATTGGGATGCGATATGTGTGCTTGGGAGAAGCTTGCAGGAGCATATTGGGTTGGTAGAATCAGCAACAAGCCCGAGAAGAAAATGGCAGCAACTTTGTGCTGCTACCTACAACTGGAAACCCCGGTTCATTTTGGCCGTGGTTGCCAACCACGGCCAAAATGAACTGAACTGTAGAACTGTCCCAGGTCAGTTCATTTTGGATGCGGTTGACAACCGCGGCCAAAATGAACTGGGTTTCCCGATTTAGTTCATTTTGGACGCGGTTGACAACCGCGGCCAAAATGAACTGGGTTTCCCAGTTCTAGGCAGTAGTATAGAGTTGCTGTCATTTTCTTCTCGATGCTCTTGTTGCCATCAACTAAAAAATCCACCATGTCTCAGACTCCACCCACCCACACAAGAAATAATCTTATGACCTTAACTCTTCGGTTGCAATATACCCACATAACTCCAAAATTTTGTGCGCTTTTAAATAAAGAACCAAATGATATAAAGAACTTAAACTTATTAGATGGGTGTTGATTTAACAAACACCACTTGTGTGTGTGATCACTCTCCATAAAATAGGTATTACACACCATGCATCACACTCACACACACTCACTCACACACACACACACACACTCTCTCTCTCTCTCTCTCTCTCTCTCTCTCTCTCTCTCTCTCTCTCTCTCTCTCTCTCTCTCTCTCTCTCTCTCACACCATGTATCACAGATATCACATATATCACATATCTCACACATATATCACATATATCACAAATCTCAAACATATCACACCTATCTCACACCTATCTCATATATCACGTTCAAACCCACATATACTACATATAGCACCCCATTAAAAATTCCAATTTCATATCAAAATTTAAAATTTGATAATATTCGCATATATCACATTCAATTACATTCACAATCGATTACATTCACAATCAACCGACAAGGATTGTATGTTAGCATACGAGCTTGTTGTGTTGATGTGCCACCTTTCATTTCTGGTTAGGTGTGTTGAGTCTGAGAAGGGCCGGCGTCATCTACTTGAGTCTGTTGCTACTAAGATGGTTCCACATAATGTTATTTGGCATGATACTGATGAGATGATGAGATGGCCTGACTTCAGCCCCAATAGTCTCTGGCCTTCTTGCATGAAATCGGCGAGCATGAATCGTCTTCATACCTTTTGGAATATGCCATGTACTGCAGAGCACATGTGTGATCATACTCCTACTCGAAATGTAGTATGATGGGTCATGTGCTTTGAAACCACGTGACACGATATCATCAATGTCAATTAATGCGTCAGCCTGTAAAACCACGGGATACAAAATATATTAGATACAACAAGCATAATATTATAACACAAATAACATGCATAATATAATCACACAAATATTGATCGTTAATATACTTTTTACCAGTTGTCGCTCGATGGAACCACTAGGCATGTATGCAAACGGTGGATCCTGCCTACTATATATCCACCGCCTTGTGATCCTCCAATACCACTCCATATAATCTTCTAAATCTACGACATTTCCATATCCAACAACATGATCCTCTCTGTTCGTCTATTCCATGAGAGGCTCCAAGTGGCTTGCTCCCATTATCGTTGGTTCTTACCGGCTCTCACTGGCATGACTGTGACCGCAATTAGTATATGCTATGGGATACCTAATGTGCCCATCAATTTCACGTTTTATCGCACCTTTTCATGTCATGTTTCACCCTCCAAATCCCTATTTTTACACGCTTTTATATCATTATTTGGAACTATTTGACTTTGAGAGCGTTTCTATATATTTCAGGGAATTTGGAGCATTTCAAAACAAATTGGAGTCAAGGACATGAACGATAATGTTAGAACAGCGAGCATGCCCTTGAAGATGAGCTAAAGCTGCTATAAAGGAGAGAAGAAGCCAAAGAAAAGAGAAGAGAAGAGAGGAAAGAATATGGAGAAGAAGGCAAGAGTTTTCCAGATCGCTTGGCCGAGTGCATCATGCGCTCGGCCGAGCTGAGACACTAAAGAGTGAGGTGCTTGGGCGAGCAACTTGGTTTGCTTGCCCAAGCGACCAAGTCGCTCGCCTGAGCCAGCTATCAGAAGAATCCAAAAATGTGCCTTCAACTATCTGGAATTTCAGCGGCTGAGCGACCCATGCCGCTCAGGCGAGCGGAGTAGAAATGGCCAATGGCGCAGATTTCAGGACAGCCCTTCATTCTTTGAAGATCTGCTATCACTCAGGATTTCACAGTATTTTTTCCATATTATCCCCAGGTAGGATACTTCATAATGATTCCAATGCCACCAAGAACGCGCCAATTGGAGGTCGGATGCACCCTAGATAATTTCTGCAAGTTGGCGAATCTGTGCTGGAATCTGTGCTCGGGCACACACGTGTTTGCGCTCGGCCAAGCGACCTGCAGCAGCCAGACCGAGCTACCTCACAGCAAGCACAGGTTCTACTCAAATTAGGGTTATTTTGGAGGGCTTTGAGGGCTATAAATATGTATTGAGCAGCTATTGATTGGGGGGCTCGTTTTTTAAGTTAGAAAACATTTCTTCGGATGCTAGGCCATGCCCTAGCTCCCTTCCTCGCTAATTTTGTATCGGATCTTGCATGAGCTAAGTATTCTTCATTAATCTTCATTCTCTTGCTTTTCTTATTTGTTTTTTGTGTTGAATCTTTCATTGCTTCTCTTTTATATGGTTGTGATGTTAATTCCTATTGTTCCTATCTATTTCCATGTGATTGAATAGATCTATTGCTAGGATTCGGGATGAACCCTAGGATTCTAGGGTTAGGGTGATGGGTTAACCTTAGTTGGATGAATCTAGGGTTTCTCTACGGTAGTTTGGATAAGGGGTTGTGGGGAATTAGCCCTAGAATTGGAGGATTACGAAAGTAGCTCCACGTTCTAGGGATGATCCCCACGAATCTCATTTGGGCTTAGTGGTCATTTCTAGGGCTCGTGATCACGAGAGTGACTCAACAGCTAGGGGTGATCACTGATCGCTTCCGGGCGTACACCCAAAAGAGCGACCATGTAGTTTTACCGCAAGCGCACGGTTTAGCGACGAGCGGGTATCGAACACAGGGAGGACGTATGACAGTGCCTTCTCCGAACAACCTGGCTATAAGGACAGAAAAGAGGGAATTTGCCTTTCGGCGGTGTTGTCACAATTGTCAAACTAAGTATAGAGATATAAAATCAAATAAAGACGCCTAGGGAATAGGGAATCCCCGCTACTCACCGTATCTCGTCAATGTGATTCATTGGTATCACAATTGCTAGGGTAGAATTTCGGATGAACTAGTTGCAACTGAATGTAAAACCTAGCTCACGCTCTCGCGCTGTTGCCGGTCTATAGCAAACCTAGGTTCGGGTCCAATCTCTTGCAAACCCTAGCCTAGGCAAGCTAGCATTAGGATCAACATCATCGTTCAATCGCATCCCGAGCCCACTCTCGTGCAAACTCGGGCCACGACCTAAGTTGGGATATTTCCTACCCGTCCAATCTCTTGCAAACGGGTATCGGTATGAAATTGCAACCGAGAACCCTAGTATCGGTCCAATCTCTTGCAAACCGATACTACGGAAACTCAATTTCAACCCAATTCGGATTTCTAGGGTTTCATATCGAATTGGGATCCAATCTCTTGCAAATCCCAATCGATATGAACACCTAGCTATCCGTAATATATCGATCCCAAACTAACCCTAATAGCAATTCTAGCAATAGTTCTACCAAATCATCACAAATCAGAAATTGGGCTCGTAGGGTTCATCCCCACGCCCTAAGACGTTAGGACTACTCACAAATCATTTCACAAATAGAAGAATAATCAATTGAAATAGCAATAGAATTCATGGCAATATTCAAATAATCAATAAAAATAAGATTTTTAATGAAGAGGGAGACAAACCAATGTAGTTCTTCAAGAATCCAACAAAATAAACCTTTTCTCTCCTCTCCAATCACAAGAATCAAAAGCTAAAAGGTTTAATCTAAAAGGCTGCCAAAAAGTAAGGAAAAAAGATCCCTAACCTAGGTTAGAATCAGGGGTTAAATACCCCCCAAAACTGCCCAAAAATCCGTGACCAAAATGCCCCTGCGCCTCTTCAAAATCGTGTTTTCCGCTACAGGCGCTCGGCTCACTTGGCCGAGTGACAAAGGTCGCTCGGCCGAGTGGGAGACCCTGAGAATTTCCAGTAAGTCTGGAGTCTTGGGGGTCTTCACTTCGGGGGTCACTCGGCCGAGTGAGTTGTCGTCACTCGACCGATGGGATTCTCTTCACTCGGGCGGTCGGCAATTGCCACTCGGCCGAGTGGGTCTTCTGATGCTCAGACTGACGAAAAACAGTAAGTTGGGAGTTTTTGATGGGCGTCGTCTAAGTGCCACTCGGGTGGACGGGATACGTCACTCGGCCGAGGCGGCTTCTGATGCTCGGCCGAGTGCACACTTGGAGCGTGTCCGATCTGGCCGGCCGAGCGGGGTCTCGCTGGTCGGCCGAGTGACTCCTTCACTCGGCCGAGTGAGACACTAAAAATGCCCATTCTGAGTGTTTTTGCCTCCTCGTCGCTCCTACGACGTTCTTTCTTCTTCCGCTCCTCTCCAATCTGAAAATACCCCTTAGGGAAGTCTTCGGTGACACTCCGGAGTAGGTGTATCTCGGAATCACTCCAAATCGCTCCAAATCTCCTGAAATACGACAAAAACAACAAATCGTGAAAGGTATCGCAATATTGTCGATAAATTGTGAAAAACATGATTTGAGCGATCTAAATGGCATGCAATCGTGCGGAAAAAAGGTGTAAAATGTGGAGTGATCAAAATCCCCCAAGCTTACCTCTTACTCGTCCTCAAGGAAGATAAGTAAAAGGCGAACCCGGTGAATTTAGAAAATGAAAACGATGGAAAAACGGAAAACGAAAAACGAAGAAGAAAGAAGAAAGCGAAGAGGGAAGCTGCTAGATCATTTTTCTCAGGACGTGGGTTTTGCTTACTCATACAGCATGCACCGAACGTAGAACACATGTCAAAGACTTTTATTTCGATATCATAGTATAATGGTGCAAATAGAGATAAAAATCCCAAGAATATTGATATAGCATGAAAAACGGAATAATTCTAAAATTAACATTGTCTGAATCATCTAAAGCGGTATACAATATCGCAGACCACACGCTTTTCAATTGAATGCTTTCTATGAGGAGTATAAGAATATCACGCAATAGAATAGAAAGAATAGAAAAGCGTGGATTTCATGAAATGAGTGCTAGGCATAGATTTCTGGATTTCGTGAAGCTAAAGCAATCTCACCGAGTATAGAATATTACTTAGCCTAGGTTGTCATGCACCGTCAAGTAGTCACTCTCTCACACATCATTGGATTCTCTCACCCAAGCTTATCTATAAGCGTGGTGGCATAAAAACGATATTTACATTCCCCATTTCTTTTGAAGCTCCAAATGCAAAAGAAAACAAAAATAAAAACAAAAGGAGGGAAGAAAGAGAGAGAACATGAGATGGGATCGTTATTTGAGATTCTTTTCTCTTTTCTTTTCTTTTTCTTTTTTTTTCTCTTTTTTTTAAATAGCATATATATACAATGATCACAAATCAAAGAGAAAGAAGGATATACAAGAATTTTTCTTTTTCTTTTCGGTTTTGGGAAATTTGGAGCTAGGAATTTAATAACGGGGAAAATGCCAAATACTAGAATCGCTAAGGGGAGATTCACCAATGATTTTAAAATAGAGAATTGATGTTCAAGATATGTGGAGAAAGAAATAAATATGTCTCTCAGTTCACTCTATAAGACGGGCACGACAACTTCAGCAGGGTAATTTAATCTACTCAGTTTCGATCACACAAAAAAGCAAAACTAATCCAGATTTATCATAGCTAACATCATTCAATCATCCTGAAGTGAAATGCACAAATCATGCAAATAGAAGTGATATAGGAAAAGAAAACGGTACTCCAGATATAAGCATCCAATGCGTGAGTCTTGGTGTGTTTTCTACGATAGCATACATTTGAATATTCAGACTCAGCTAATAATAAAATTTCATCCATTTTCATGCGGAAAAAGTGTGGGTTACTATCTCTAAATGCAAGGCAAATCACAGCATATGATATCAGAAATAAAATCTAAGACATGACAAATATAGCATGCATATAGAGAAAGCTAACTCCACGTCATCATCATCACAGAAAAATCATCTCTAGCATGAGATGAAAGAAGTAAAAGATAAAGGGGAAAATAAAGCTATTTACAGTGCAGCACACGAAGAAAATGAGAAAAAACGTGATGCGTGGTAAAAAAAGAAAAAGTGATGAAAGTGAGTGCAAAAGCAGAAAATGGCGTGAAAAAAAAACTAAAAATAAAGGTGGTAAATCGAAAAGAACGTGAGAACTCACTCCCCCAAGCTAAAGTGCACAGTGTCCTCAATGTGCGAAGTGTGGCACACCGAGAGACGTGTAATGTGAGGGGTAGGTGAGGATGCATGCATGATGAAAAAGAAAATAAAAAATAACGAAATGAAAAATATGATGTGGACATGATGCATGCAGATATAGGAGTGAATCAGATATAGAAGTGTGACACCAAAAATCTCTCCATCTCTCCCAAAAATGATATAGAAAGATATGATCAAAATGTGGACCCAAAAACAGTGAGGGGAGGGGGGAAAAAATCATCAGGACTGAGCAGAGACGGGCAGCAGGACGACAAAAAGGATCAATGGCATCAAGGGTGCCTAAGAGGGTGGTGTTGCGCTGTCTCCGTCCTGAGGCGGAGGTGGTGGTGGTGGTGGTTGGGGAACAGTCTGCTGGGTGGGTGTGGGTGTGGGTGTGAAGGCAGGCTGGGTATGTGTAGGAGTGGGGGTGGGTACCTGCTGGGTGGGTGTGGGTACGTGAGGAAGCCGCTTGAGAATCTGAGTGAGGCAATAGTGAATGCCCAGAAGTAGGTCGAAGCGGATGGCCATAGCGGTGACGGTGGCAGACATGGTCCTGAGGTCACCTCTGAGGGCACTCACCGCCCCCTCGAGAGCACGAATGCTCTGAAGTACAGTGTCGGGGGAGGTGGTGCAGAGGGACGCACCTATCTGTGCTGTGCAGGACGGGGATGGCGGACTCGGGTGGTGTAGTGGATGGGCTCAGCAGGCATGTGGAGGAAGGGTGATGTGCTCACGAGTGTGGGCCTAGCCTCAGTGCGAGGCTGGGGCGCAGGCTGGTATGAGGTGGAAGCAGCAGCAGCGGAAGTGGAGTATAAAAGTGGCGAGGAGGCGGCCAGAGAGGTCAGTGACACAGACGTGGGAACAGACGTCACGACACTCTCAGAAAGTACGGCTGCGGTGGAGACAGGGGTGACAACCACGGTCTCCACGACGGCAGCAAAAGAGGGCTCTCTGCTCTCAACAATAGTGGGTGGGCGCTCGGGTAGTGCAGAGCAAAGGGGCTCAACGGACAGAGGGCCAGCTGTGGTGGGAGTGGTGGTGGCAGGGGTGGTGGAGGAGGTGGTCTCAACGAGTGTACTCCCGACACCGGCAGAAGTGTGGACAGAGGTGTCAGGAGCAGCAGAAATATCAGGCTGCTGAGGGGCCACAGGGTCAACAGGTGCAACGTGTGCAGCGTGGGCCTGCCCAGCCTGCTCAGCCTCCTCGGCCTCAAGCACGTAGGCGGCGGGGATCAGGAGATCCATCGCCGGAAGCCAGTCCACCTGTGCTGGTGCTATCTGTGTCCGAGCTGGGCTCGGAAGGATCATGTAATCAGCACCGAATGGACCGTGCAACCAAACCCAGTGCCGCTGGCCGTGTGGACGAAGCATCTTCATCTGGGCCATGACGTCTATGGACAGTGAAGTGGGGCCCGGGGCTCGTCGCAGGTCAGCCGGAAGGTCCTCGCCGGTTATCAGGACGAGCAGGGTGATCAGATCGCCGCAACATATCAGTGAGCGAGCGCCCACTGATACGATGATGCGGTCCAAAAACCAGCTCGCGATATCAATCACGACGGCGGGGACCAAGTCGTCACTCTCCCTAGCTAGAACTCTGGGACGCGTCATCGCATAGAGCATATAAAGCTCTGGCGTGGACATCGTCCCAGTCTCATATCTCGCCAAAAAGGTAGTCGCCATAAGGCGCTGAGCTATGCGGAGGCAGGGGTGGATGATGGCCGAGGTCTTGGCCCTACTAGGGTCAAAGGCAGCTGGTAAACCCGTGATCCGGGCCCAGAAAGCGTGTGAGTCGAAGGAAGGTGGGGGAATATGAGTGGGGGCGTAACCACGGTCGGCCCCGGGGATGTCGGGCCACGAAAAGAATGCTCTCATCATACCGAGAGTGACCTGGCACTCCCGGTCCATAAACCTAAACGAGCATCCCTCGTCGGTCCGGGCAATAGAACTAAGAACCTCAAGTGTCGGACGGACAAAGGTGTCCGCCGACACTTGGAAAAAATCTCGCCAACCCACGTTGTCATACAACGTGAGCATCCCCTCAAGTATCCCCAGGCGTCCTAGGTCTGCAAGGTGTGCGAACCTGGAGGGTACAATCGAGCGCTGGGAAATCCGCTCAAAAACGACGCGATGTGCGTCGTCCCGGAACGTAATCCCCAGCGGCCCGACAAGTGGAGCCGGTGGTGGTAGTGGGTCGGCAGGGAGTGGCTGTGCAGGGTGAACGGGCTCTGCAGGCTGTGCGGGGTGTGCGGGGTCTGCAGGCTATGCGGGGTGAACGGGGTGTGGTGGTGTAGGCGGAGGAGAGTCTTCCACCTCGTGGGAGGGGCCGGGCTCATCCGGCCGCTTCCGCTTGGTGGAATCTCTCCTGGTGCGAGGCCGTGTCCGGGGCGGCATGTGGGCCCCGGGTGCTCACCAAAAGTAGTAAAAATACGGCGTGCAAAAATAAATGGAACGAGTATACCGTGACACGCCGCGAGAGCAAAGAAGTGGATGCGTGCGAAGACGACGCCTCCACGAAGCCAAAATCGCTCCCCGAAAGCTCCCCTGGGCTCCCCTAAGCTCCCCAATATACCCTGCACATCAAACGAAGATATCAGCGAGTAATATTCAAAACGTATGGGGGGTTAGGGGTATAATAGATAGAAATCGAATTTAATTTGGTTTAGGGGTTCGTTAAACACACGGATCGTCGAAAAATACACAAAACAGGAGAAAATAGGGTGAAATAGCGTTACCAGAGCTCGGCCGGCGGTGGGATCGCCGGCGGCGACTCGGGCGAGGGTGCAGCGGCCTCGGCCGGAGGTGGGCGACCGAGCGCGGCGGCGAGGCGGGCGGTCGGGCGAGTCAGGGGGGGCAGCAGGCGAGGGATACGAGCGGTCGCGCGTTTTGGGTTTTTTTTTCTCGTTTCGAAAAACGCGCCGACCCGCTCCCCTTTATATAGGAAAAGTTACGACTCGGCCGAGTGACTAAGTCGCTCGGCCGAGTGAACGTAACGGAAATATTTTTGAAAATTCCTCCCCGCTTACGACTCGGCCGAGTGGCCTTGCCATCCTCGGCCGAGTGGAAAAAGTCCATTCGGCCGAGTGGCTCAAGCTACTCGGCAATACTCGCCCTAGGAGCGTATCAGTTTCACTCGGCCGAGTGAAGATTCATACTCGGCCGAGTGGCAATTATACTGAAATCAAGAAAAGTTTCAGAGAGTTGGGTACGGCAGACTTCCCTCGTTCGTGTGCCGCTCGGGCGGACGAACTTATGTGCTCGGCCGAGTGACTAGTATACTCGGCCGAGTGAGTCCTGTTTTCTGCTGTTTGGCTTCGTTTAGGCTCCAAACTCTGTTTTTTCTTCCTCCAGTCGATTTCATCTTCCTCCTAAGCATCGAGCGCATTCCTGGAGCGCTCCTCGTCACCTTGTTCATCCTCCTAATGATAGGTACCCCCCGTTCTCCTCTCCTGTCAAAGAAAAATAGGACCCGTTATCACGAAATTTTTAGGCAAACGACTCAAAACACTAATAATTTCTAAAACAAAAATAAAGGGAAAAGTAAAAATAAAGCGATAACCGTCAGGTTTCCTCCCAAGAAGCGCTCGTTTAAGGTCTTGAGCTCGACCCCCTTTGATTTTCAATTTAATACGGGATATTGGGTGCATATGAAATGCACCCGTCAAATTTTTCGGGAAGAACGCTTGGATTCGGATGTTGCGGCGGCGTGTTCTCCCTCGGTGATCTCTCGTCTCGGGTAGTGTTGGGGGGTGGCTCCCCCAAGCTAGTGCTTGCTCCGGTCCTCGGCTTCACCGGTGACACCGATTTCCGTATCGACGGAGCTTTCTTCGGAGACTTCAATTTTGAGAGCTTGCAGAGCTCTCGAATCCTTGCGACATCAGCGTCACCTTCATCAACTTCTATGGAGGGGTCAGGGGAATGGTCCATCTTTTCTTCTTGGCCCAAGTTCGGGCCTTCTTCGAAATCATCCTTGAATAGGGCGCCGATGGAATGGGGGATCGCCTCCTCAATAACTTCATCAAGGAGGTATGAAAGATCATCCGGCCGTCCCTTAAGCAGATATATTTTATTGATTTCTCCCATTGGGACTCCCTCGGAATAATGCTTGAGCCTCTGACCATTTACTTTGAATGTGGCTTCGTCCTTGCTTTCCAACTCGAAAGCCCCTCCCGGTTGTATGTGCTTGATGGTGAAAGGTCCGGACCAACGTGACATCAACTTACCGGGAAATAGTCGGAGCCGGGAATATAAAGCAAGACCTTGTCTCCTACTTTGAAGTCTGTAACGGTTATGCGCGCATCGTGGAGAATCTTGGTCCTTTCTTTGTAAATTCTTGAGCTCTCGTAGGCGTCTCTTCTTATCTCATCAAGCTCATTGATGTCCAAGAGTCGCCTCACCGCCGCACTCTTATAATCATAATTAAGGGTCTTGATGGCCCAATATGCGCGGTGTTCCAACTCTACCGGCAAGTGGCAAGCTTTCCCATAAACAAGTCAGAACGGTGTGGTGTCGATGGGAGTGCGAAAGGCCGTGCGATATGCCCATAGAGCATCGTTTAACTTCATTGACCAATCCTTTCTAGATCGATCCACGGTCTTCTCAAGAATTTGCTTGATCTCTCTATTTGAGACCTCCACTTGACCGCTTGTCTGGGGGTGATACGCCATGCCAACTCTATGGTTTACCCCGTACTTCTTCAGCATGGCCTCAAACTTGTTTTCTATGAAATGGCTCCCCCCGTCGCTTATCAAAGTACGAGGCACTCCGAAGCATGGGAAGATATTCTGCTTGAAGAACTTAGAGACGACCCTTGCATCATTGGTAGGGGTAGAGATTGCTTCCACCCATTTGGAGACGAAGTCAACGGCCAATAGGATGTATTTGTTACCATTGCTCGACGGAAATGGTCCCATGAAGTCCACTCCCCAACAATCAAAAATCTCAATTTCTTGGATGGGCCTCATTGGCATCTCATTGCGTTTGGAGATATTCCCGGTCCGTTGGCATCTATCGCACCCCTTTACAAAATCGTGGGTATCTCTAAACATTGTTGGCCAGAAGAATCCGCTCTGCAGAATCTTAGCGGTTGTCTTAGAGGCGGCATGATGTCCCCCGCATGGCATACAGTGGCAATGCAAAATGATAGACGTTGCCTCCTCTTTAGAAACACACCTCTGAATTACACTATCTTTGCATATCTTGAAGAGGTATGGATCTTCCCAAAAATAGCTACGGACCTCATGCAAAAATCTCCTCTTTTGGTGCGTGGGCATCCCGTGCGGTTTAATTCCACAAGCCAAGTAATTGACGAAGTCCGCGTACCAAGGTACTTCTCCGGGCCTTATGGCGTATAGCCTCTCATCCACGAATGTGTCGTCGATAGGTAAACTCTCATCCTCCTTGTCACGAATAAGCCTAGACAAATGATCCGCCACAACATTGTCCGTATCTTTCTTGTCTCTGATCTCCAAATTGAATTCTTGCAACAAGAGTATCCACCTAATTAACCGAGGTTTGGCCTCCTTCTTGTTTAAAAGATATTTCAATGCCGCATGGTCGGTGTGGACAATCACCTTGGAACCAAGGAGGTAGGAGCGAAACTTCTCGATGGAATAGACGACCGCTAGAAGCTCTTTTTCGGTAGTTGTATAGTTTTTCTGCGCGTCATCCAATGTCTTGCTCGCATAGAATATTGCATGAAGCTTCCTATCTTTCCTTTGTCCCAATACCGCTCCAATGGCTTGGTCGCTAGCATCACACATTAGCTCAAAGGGAAGGCTCCAATCCGGTGGTTGTATGATGGGCGCGGAAACTAGTGCTTCCTTCAAGGTATTGAAGGCTTGCAAGCATTCGCCTGAAAAAATAAAAGGAGTATCTTTAGCAAGCAAGGAAGTAAGCGGTCGGGCAATCGAGGCGAAATCCTTGATAAAGCGGCGGTAAAACCCCGCATGACCAAGAAAGCCTCTAATGCCCTTGACATTAATAGGAGGAGGGAGTTTCTCGATTACCTCAATCTTTGCTTTATCTACCTCAATTCCTCTCGAGGAGACAAGGTGCCCGAGAACTATACCTTCCGTGACCATGAAGTGACATTTTTCCCAATTTAGAGCGAGATTATTTTGTTGGCACCTTTTAAGGACTTTAGTAAGATTGGCCAAACAAGAGTCAAACTCACTTCCATAAACCAAAAAATCATCCATAAAAACTTCCATAATATTTTCAATGTAATCGGAAAATATGGATGTCATACACCTCTGAAAGGTGGCGGGAGCATTACAAAGACCAAACGGCATCCTACGGTAGGCATAGGTACCATAGGGACAAGTAAAAGTGGTCTTTTCTTGGTCATCTTCGTGCAAAGGGATTTGGAAGAACCCCGAATACCCATCTAAATAACAAAAGTATTTATGTTTAGCTAGGCGTTCAAGCATTTGATCAATGAAGGGCAATGGGTAATGGTCCTTTCGGGTCGCTTTATTTAGTTTCCTATAATCAATGCACATTCGCCATCCCGTGACGGTGCGTGTAGAAATGGGCTTTCCTTTATCATTTTTTATAACTGTCATCCCCCCTTTCTTGGGGACGAAGTGAACGGGGCTAACCCATCTACTGTCAGAGATAGGATAAATAATACCGGCGTCGAGCAATTTTAGGATTTCCTTTTTAACCACCTCTTTCATGTTCGGATTTAACCGCCTTTGAGGCTCTATGGAGGTGGCGTCGGTATCCTCCAAATGGATCCTATGTGTGCAAAGCCTAGGGCTTATCCCTTTTAGATCGGAGATAGTGTAGCCAAGGACATCTTTGTGGCTCCTAAGAACGTCTAGGAGTCTCTCAAGTTGATCATGCGTGAGGTGGGAGTTAACTATCACCGGAAAAGTTAATTTATTACCCAAAAAAGCATACCTTAGATTCAGTGGTAATTGTTTAAGTTCTACCTCAAGAGGTGCCGCTCCTTCTACGTCATCAGCTCGCATGAGCTTGGCTTCTCCTTTGACATCCGAGTTTAGCTCACGTTCAGGTGGCGTGCTCTCATGTGAAGACTCAGACTCACTCCTTAGTGAGGACGATGCATCGAAATAGACGCTCTCCGATTCTGTGCTAGCATCGGCAAAACCTTCACTCTGCTCCGGTTCGTTCCTGGAATCAAGAAACACATCAGACGATTCATAGAAGCAAGAGTGAGTGTCATAGAGTGTAACTCCCTGAACATTGGTTTGCTCGAAAGATTCTTCGGGAGTATAGTGCTCTTTGACACTTGTTCTACCGTCTTCAAAATATAACTTGTCGTCTATCACATCAACTCTGACATTGCCCCCGATAGTCCCATCCGGGGAGACTCGATCCATCACAAAACTAGCAAACAGTTGTTCGTCGGGGTCCTTAATATCGATAGCAAAAGCTCCAGTAGCATGGACCTCATCGACAAGCTCCTTAAGGAGGTCTGTGAAGGAGTCATAATCTCCCTGACTGAGTTCCGTTGTCGACATTGCATCCTCCATTCTACCTGTTAAGATCGTATGCAAAATACGGGGAGAATATGCAAATAGGGCTGCAAACAGAGTTAGAACAGGATATAGAAGAAAGTAAAGAAAGAAAAATAATAATAATAATAACCGGGTGGTCGATGCCGAACACCGTCAAAATGTCGTCCCCAACAGCGGCGCCAAAAACTTGATCGCTTCCGGGCGTACACCCAAAAGAGCGACCGTGTAGTTTTACCGCAAGCGCACGGTGTAGCGGTGAGCGGGTATCGAACACAGGGAGGACGTATGACAGTGCCTTCTCCGAACAACCTGGCTATGAGGACAGAAAAGAGGGAATTTGCCTTTCGGCGGTGTTGTCACAATTTTCAAACTAAGTATAGAGATATAAAATCAAATAAAGACGCCTAGGGAATAGGGAATCCCCGCTACTCACCGTATCTCGTCAATGTGATTCATTGGTATCACAATTGCTAGGGTAGAATTTTGGATGAACTAGTTGCAACTGAATGTAAAACCTAGCTCACGCTCTCGCGCTGTTGCCGGTCTATAGCAAACCTAGGTTCGGGTCCAATCTCTTGCAAACCCTAGCCTAGGCAAGCTAGCATTAGGATCAACATCATCGTTCAACCGCATCCCGAGCCCACTCTCGTGCAAACTCGGGCCACGACCTAAGTTGGAATAGTTCCTACCTGTCCAATCTCTTGCAAACGGGTATCGGTATGAAATTGCAACCGAGAACCCTAGTATCGGTCCAATCTCTTGCAAACCGATACTACGGAACTCAATTTCAACCCAATTCGGATTTCTAGGGTTTCCTATCGAATTGGGATCAAATCTCTTGCAAATCCCAATCGATATGAACACCTAGCTATCCGTAATATATCGATCTCAAACTAACCCTAATAGCAATTCTAGCAATAGTTCTACCAAATCATCACAAATCGGAAATTGGGCTCGTAGGGTTCATCCCCACGCCCTAAGACGTTAGGACTACTCACAAATCATTTAACAAATAGAAGAATAATCAATTGAAATAGCAATAGAATTCATGGCAATATTCAAATAATCAATAAAAATAAGATTTTTAATGAAGAGGGAGACAAACCAATGTAGTTCTTCAAGAATCCAACAAAATAAACCTTTTCTCTCCTCTCCAATCACAAGAATCAAAAGCTAAAAAGTTTAATCTAAAAGGCTGCCAAAAAGTAAGGAAAAAAGCTCCCTAACCTAGGTTAGAATCAGGGGTTAAATACCCCCCAAAACTGCCCAAAAATCCGTGACCAAAATGCCCCTGCGCCTCTTCAAAATCGTGTTTTCCGCTACAAGCGCTCGGCTCACTCGGCCGAGTGACAAAGGTCGCTCGGCCGAGTGGGAGACCCTGAGAATTTCCAGTAAGTCTGGGGTCTTGGGGGTCTTCACTTCGGGGGTCACTCGGCCGAGTGAGTTGTCGTCACTCGGCCGATGGGCTTCTCTTCACTCGGGCGGTCGGCAATTGCCACTCGGCCGAGTGGGTCTTCTGATGCTCAGACTGACGAAAAACAGTAAGTTGGGAGTTTTTGATGGGCGTCGTCTGAGTGCCATTCGGGCGGACGGGATACGTCACTCGGCCGAGGCGGCTTCTGATGCTCGGCCGAGTGCACACTTGGAGCGTGTCCGATCTGGCCGGCCGAGCGGGGTCTCGCTGGTCGACCGAGTGACTCCTTCACTCGGCCGAGTGAGACACTAAAAATGCCCATTCTGAGTGTTTTTGCCTCCTCGTCGCTCCTACGACGTTCTTTCTTCTTCCGCTCCTCTCCAATCTGAAAATACCCCTCAGGGAAGTCTTCGGTGACACTCCGGAGTAGGTGTATCTCGGAATCACTCCAAATCGCTCCAAATCTCCTGAAATACGACAAAAACAACAAATCGATAAAAGTATCGCAATATTGTCGATAAATCGTGAAAAACGTGATTTTAGCGATCTAAATGGCATGCAATCGTGCGAAAAAAGGTGTAAAATGTGGAGTGATCAATCACTAATCCTCGATCCACTAGTCGGTGACTACGAGAGTAGCCTGACTGACTGAACCAACCGTAGAGTCCGTAGATCATGAGAGTGGATAAGGATTTATGGTACGTGAACCAAGTGTCGAGCGTAATGCACGCGTCCCCGTGTAAAGCCGACTGCAAAAGCACGGCTGTGTAGGAATATTATGCCCTCGAGGCCATTTATTCCTGTGTGAATAGCACAAACATCTTGTTCGAAATAACAGTAAGCTGTTTGGTAATGATTTATCCAAGTTATTTTATAATTAGATATCGACTTAGGTAAAGTCCTGAGACTTTATGCAAGGTCAAACGGGTATCGAGATGAGTATCTCGATCATGGAGAAACGTTTGACCGTCTGTAGCATAAGTCTGAAATGGTTCGTGGTCGTAGATGTTTCGAGACAAGGATATCGAAACATCGGATAGACCATTGTGTCTTAGTCTTCACCGTTTAGCGGTGGCGATGATCTCATGATCGCTTGACTTGGCAAAGTCGAAGACGAGACACAGGTGCTCATTAGAATGAGTTCACTGAACGATCCACTAGATTTATCATATGGTTATATTGACCAATCTGTCAGTGATAACTCTGAGTGATGATAGGATAGTTGGTCTTTTGACTTGAGGTCATTTTGACAAACCTGTGCGTGAACGGTGCCACTTATATCAACTGACCTAGCTTCGAGGCAATGCCTGTCGAAAGGTCTTTTGATTGGGTGTCACTTGAAACGTACGAGGCGAGTAATGACCAAGAGAGGATTTGTCTCTCCCGGTCAATGGGAGTTAGTGTCGTAGAGTTAGTTCGGTCTTTAGTAAAAACTCTGCGCAGAGTATGTTGGAAGAAGTCCAACATTTATTGACTAAAGATTGATCGAAACTAACCGGAGTCAAGTTATTGGGGTTGACAGTTTAACCGTAACCCAGACTTGATCTGCACGACATAGTTTAGACGAAGAGACTATAACTGCAGAATTCATCACGGAAACAGTCAGGGTGGTCCCGACAATACTCATGTCAATGAGTTAACCACATAATGATGATTCCTGAAGCAGGGACGGCAACCACTGCTCGTGGTCACTGCCGTATAGGGCTTCGAGCCCAACCTGTTGTAAGGGTCAGGCTGTAGGGTCTCACACAGAGTGCGATTCTTCGTCTAGTAATAGGTAGAAATTAGTTAGGGAGAATATTTTGCATTTTTGATGCAAGGGATGGAATAATTGCATTTGATGCAATATGGTAATTTAAGCCTAGATATGGACTATTTTGCATTTGATGCAAAAGCGATTAAATGTGTATTAAATTGTTTAATACAATATTTAATAATATAAACGCAAGGAAAAATTCACGGGTAAGACGGGAATGTCCCGGTCTAGACCTAGGTTCGAACGGCGTCCAAATCGGACACTAAATGCTCAAGTTAGAGCCAAAACAGCCCAAAGGATCAGACCAGGCCAGGCCCAGTAAATGCAAGGCAGAACAGGCTGCCCGGGCTAGCCCAGGCTCGGCCTGGGCAAGCCCAGGCGCAAGCCTGGGCTAAGCCCAGGCCGCCTGGGCTCGCCCAGGCCGCCTGGGCTCGCCCAGGCCGCCTGGGCGAGCCCAGGCGTGGACCTGGGCTCTCCCAGGCGACTGGGCGAGTCCAGGCGCGACCTGGGCTCTGCCCAGGCGCGACTCGGGCAATTTTGGCGTGCGCTGGATGCGTGGGGCCCACCCATGGGCCCCACCTCTAGGGGTTTGAACCCTAAGTGTGCTGAATCAAATGACGCCTCAGTTTTTGTGAAAAACTAGCCTAGGGCTGATCTTTGGACACTCAATTGGAGGGTCAAACGAACTCCGATTGACGAACGGTTTTTTCCTATGCGTTCACCGTTGAACGCTCGTCGTATTGATAGGTTGTATCAATCTTGAAGCTCAACGGTGAGTGAGTTAAAATTCACGGAAGTTTGCACTTTGTGAAGTGCAAACTAACTTGATTTTAATTAACCCATTAAATAGTCCCACATCGGATTTTGAGAAAAGGGGAGAGTCCGCCGCCTATATAAATAGGGGTCTCCCCCCTTCCTCAAAACTCGTCCAAAGCTCTAGATCTGAGCGGCTCTCGTAAATGTTGGAGCACGCTCGGATCTAAGCTTAAATTAATATTTCTCTTCTCCCTAAATTTCTTCCTTACTCCTGAGGGCTCTAGCAAAGCCACGAAGGAGTTCGGATTCTGGATCCGAAATCTAGGCGGAGGTTTCACTCGCGTGAAACTTTCTTCGGCGCGTGGTTGGCTCGGCGGCACGGGGATTGATCGCCTCGGGATGCGGAGCGGTTCGAGGAGCGGTTCGGGGAGCGGTTCGGGGAGCGGTTCAAGGAGCGGCTCGGCGTGGGACGGGAGCAGCTCGGAAGACGGTGCGGAACATCTCGCCTGCCCCAGGGCTGAGATTCCGGGTATGTGGTTAAAGTATTTTATTAGCATTAGTTTAGTTTAAACGCAGTAGGCTAGATCCTTCTTGGGATGGTCAGATCCATCCCAAGTCGGCATAGATCTTGGCATAGGGTCTTGGACCTTAGGGCTAAGTTAAAAATTGTTTTTTTAACTGCATGTTAATTAGTTAACATAGTTTTTCTTCCGCTGCTATTATTTTTGTGTCTATGTTCCGTCCGACTTAGGACGGGACTAGAGTTTTTGTGCCCTAAGGGACCGCCAATTCCCTTCAGTGGTATCAGAGCCTAGGTTTGCGTAGTCGATCTAGGTACTGCGATTTCATTAAACTTGTTAATGCTTTTAAATGCTTTTAAATGCTTTTAAATGCTTTTAAAGTTATGAGATAAAATTTTTAAAAATGTTTTAGATGTTCAAAAATTCTTTTTGATATTTTTGAACATGAAATTTTTTAAAAATAAACGTTTTAAAATTTATGTGATAATTTTAAAACTAATTTTAAATCTTTAAAAGTTTAAAATTATTTTGGATGCCTAAAATTTTTTATATGATAAATTTTTAAAGCATGGAAATTTTAAAATGGTGTTTTTTAAATTTATGTGATAAATTTTAAAATTGATTTTAAGGCTTTAAATTTATGCGATAAGTTTGAAATGTTTTAGATGTTTAAAAATTGTATATGATAAATTTTTGAACATGAAAATTTTTTAAAAGTAATGTTTTAAATTTATAAGATATTTTTAAAAACTGATTTTAAAAGTCTAAAAATTGTTTATGCGATAAACTTAGTTTATGTAATTGTTAAATAGATATACACTTTCATTTTATGTTGATAAAATTAGTGTAGTTTTTTTTAATGGCTTGTTAATCTTGTCCCTTTTTTGATAACACAAGACAACCCTTTAGGTTAGCCATTAAAAATGATTAAAATTTATTAATTGAATTTTAATGACATGCTATGTTTTAATAAATCATTAACAACAATATTAAGACCTAATTCCTGATTAGGGTAGTCCTTTAAATGATTTTTCAATTCTAATTGTTATAATTAATTTTCATTAAAGGACTTCGCTTCTAGCGTTGTTGATAAAATTTATTAAAATCCTAATAACGATTAGGATAGCACGTGAACCTTATAGTTGATAAGGACTTAATAAAAGTTATTAAACAAATCCTAAAATTTTGAATTTAAGGATTCAACTAGTTGATAGGATTAATTAGTTGTTAATAAAAGCTGTTTAGTCTATGGCATACATACAAAAATGACAAGCTTCATTCAATGGACCATGATCCAGTCAATGTGCTTGGCTAAGAGTTCTGGATCACCCTTTAAAGGATAGTGATCCTGGCTTAGTCAATTTCCTGGCTGAGTTCCGCTGGACCGCAATGTCGCGAATCATGATTGTATGACACCCTGGACTATATCTAAGTCAAATACGTTAATGATCTTTTTCAAGATTAGCCGTAGCCCTCCTTGTTTTGGGGTTGGCAACTATAAGGCCCGTGTTACAGTTGTTGAGATACACTCAAGCTGTGACATGGCAACCTTGTAGAAACCAACTTCTTAAATACATAAGATGACATCTTGACTTGACCCAAACCGACGTTGTCGTGAATACACCGAGCGGCGGCGCAAGTTTAGTCAAGGATGTAGTCTGCCTAGATGTAGTCTAAGACCTGACCCAAACCGACGTGTCGTGCATACACCGAGCTGAGGGGCAAGTCAGGCTAGACATGAAAACAAGGGTCCGACTAGACTAGACATTGTGATTTGGATGAGCACACTCATGATCACGAATGGCTAGGGGCAAAAACCGATTAAGAGAGTCATATTCGATATGATCGATGAAGTGTCATCTTCCGATCGCAGAGTCAATCAACTTGTTGAGCTACACTCAAGGTTGTTTAGACTCAAGGTGATTGGAACTCTTACCCATTAATTTTTAATTCGATTAAATCGTTCGTTATTAAGCTTTAAAACGTTCGTAAAAATAGTGGAAGGATATAGATAGATAAAAGCCAATCTACCTATATTTAATATTGAACATATGCTAAAACTAGGGCAAGACTATGTTTACCGTAGGAATTAAAATATAATATTTTAATAAGTTAATTGGCCAATAAGTTGATTAATTGAATATCGAGTTAAATTCTAATTGATAGAATTAAAACTATATTCTCGTTGACATTAAATGACCTTCTAAAAAACAGACTTAAGAAATATGATTTCATTAAGTTCTGGGTCCAACAAATAAATTAAAGCTACATGTCACTCGTCTCTATATGAGGCAGCTTGAACATATAGGACATTCAAAGTATGTTTCTCCCTACAACTTGTCGAGCTACCCTCAAGGTTGTATGGACAAACAATTTTGATCCGCAAAGTTCGAGAATTCGATTAAACCGTTTGAGTCGAATACGAGTGCATGAGCGGTGCAAGACTATGTATCCCAACCGGATCTTGAGACAAGCAACTTCTTGAGCAACACTCAAGATTGCAAAGCTCAATCGTTTGGATACATAAGTTGCTTGCATATCTATTTATTTATGTTAATATCTAAATGTGATTTAGAAAAAGGAAGAAGACACTTCGGAAAGTCAATTGAGAAAGTTAGTTTGATTTATCATTAGTAGAGGCATAAGTAGGAGGAAATGAAAACGTGACATATTTTGATGTCACATTTCGGAATAAGTTGGTATACAAAAACATCTAACACATTTTTTGACGAATGTCGTCACCTTGCTTCTGAAGCAATGTTTTGTGTTAAGTAATTTGTAATAACTATATATATATTAAATGTTAGTATATATAAATACACAAGATAGTAGCAAACTTATATGGTAAAATTAGACTAGGCCGTATCAAGAGATTAAGCTTCACAAGTCACATAAAGAGAGGTCTGACCTCTCGTATTATGAAGTCTATGGACACTTGTGAGTCTTAGCCTCTTAGATACAATGGCCGAAACCCATCTGTGAAACAGTGGGAGAATGAGTTGTCGAACTCAGTCTAGTACATACTGATGTACCCGAGTCTAGATTAACCAAAATAAGTTATTCGTATATTTTATTAAGACACGTGTTCTTGATGAAACACAAGTCTGATAAAATAAAGAACGAAATGACTAAAGTATTTAAACTGATTCGATTAGATCGAATGGTTAAATACTTAGCTAAATAAAATCTTGTGTAATTAAAAGAAAATGTGATTTTCTCTCAGATCAAGTCTGTTAACACATCGGTGTGTTAAAAGGTATGAATCACACTTAATTAGATTTAGTGTGATCCATTGTAAGTGACTCTGAGTTAAGTCCTCTCTCTGGGTTAAGTCCCAGATAGTAATGCCTAGGTTTTGATAAAGTTCTATGAGAACATTATCAATAAGATATTCATTAAATCAATCACGAGGAAGTTGTATGATTACTCGAATCTCGTGAGACGGATTGTCGAGTTAGACATCATAACTGATGATGACTTAGTCAACTTCTAGGATGAAATTCAGAGTAGTAACTCTGATTTAAAACTTGATGCAGGTCCATGTGCGTAAATAAATTTGAGAATTTAGTTTACGTACCCAAGGAAAATGTTTCCTCACTTACTGCAAGTAAATCTTTAAGTTGAAAGATTGGTGCAGAAAAAAAATAGTGAAGTACGATCATGTTGGACGAGAACGGTTTTCATCCTAATTTCTTTAAAACGGATTATGATGAAACCGGTTTCGCCAACAGATGTGTACAGATCTACTCGGACCAAAGCCGATGTAAATCGCTTAAGTTGACCATGAAAATTGGAGCATTCACTTATAAGTTCGTTTTTCTAAATATGATTTAGACAGACTGACTTATATGAATTAGCCAGATAGTTTTCAAGGTCAGTGGGAGCGTATAAATTACATGCGAATCATCAAAGGGATGGAACATACATTTTGACAAAGTAATCAAAAGGTTTGATACTTTATCAAGAATAGATATGAGCCATTTAAAATGACCATTAACAAATTTAAATGATTATCGTAAGGTACGATAAACTGGATAAGATCCAAGTAAAATAAAATATTATGGATTCCGACAGACCAAATGAATTATTTGAATAAGATTCAAATGGTTGGTCTGACATGAACATAGAAACCCCTAAAGTCTATAGAGTAGACGGTTTTAGCAGATCCACTCACGAAGGCTCTATCACATGAAGTCGGGAAAACTTATGTGTAAAAACGGTATAAGATACCGAGATAAATGGGCCTAAGTGCAAATGGGAGATGTAGGAATATTATGCCCTCGAGGCCATCTATTCCTGTGTGAATAGCACAAACATCTTGTTCGAAATAACAGTAAACTGTTTGGTAATGATTTATCCAAGTTATTTTATAATTAGATATCGACTTAGGTAAAGTCCTGAGACTTTATGCAAGGTCAAACGGGTATCGAGATGAGTATCTCGATCATGGAGAAACGTTTGACCGTCTGTATCATAAGTCTGAAATGGTTCGTGGTCGTAGATGTTTCGAGACAAGGATATCGAAACATCGGATAGACCATTGTGTCTTAGTCTTCACCGTTTAGCGGTGGCAATGATCTCATGATCGCTTGACTTGGCGAAGTCGAAGACGAGACACAGGTGCTCATTAGAATGAGTTCACTGAACGATCCACTAGAGTTATCATATGGTTATATTGACCAATCTGTCAGTGATAACTCTGAGTGATGATAGGATAGTTGGTCTTTTGACTTGAGGTCATTTTGACAAACCTGTGCGTGAACGGTGCCACTTATATCAACTGACCTAGCTTCGAGGCAATGCCTGTCGAAAGGTCTTTTGATTGGGTGTCACTTGAAACGTACGAGGCGAGTAATGACCAAGAGAGGATTCGTCTCTCCCGGTCAATGGGAGTTAGTGTCGTAGAGTTAGTTCGGTCTTTAGTAAAAACTATGTGCAGAGTATGTTGGAAGAAGTCCAACATTTATTGACAAAAGATTGATCTAAACTAACCGGAGTCAAGTTATTGGGGTTGACAGTTTAACCGTACCCCAGACTTGATCTGCACGACATAGTTTAGACGAAGAGACTATAACTGCAGAATTCATCACGGAAACAGTCAGGGTGGTCCCGACAATACTCATGTCAATGAGTTAACCACATAATGATGATTCCTGAAGCAGGGACGGCAACCACTGCTCGTGGTCACTGCCGTATAGGGCTTCGAGCCCAACCTGTTGTAAGGGTCAGGCTGTAGGGTCTCACACAGAGTGCGATTCTTTGTCTAGTAATAGGTAGAAATTAGTTAGGGAGAATATTTTGCATTTTTATGCAAGGGATGGAATAATTGCATTTGATGCAATATGGTAATTTAAGCCTAGATAGGGACTATTTTACATTTGATGCAAAAGCGATTAAATGTGTATTAAATTTTTTAATACAATATTTAATAATATAAACGCAAGGAAAAATTCACGGGTAAGATGGGAATGTCCCGGTCTAGACCCAGGTTCGAACGGCGTCCAAATCGGACACCAAATGCTCAAGTTAGAGCCAAAACAGCCCAAAGGATCAGACCAGGCCAGGCCCAGTAAATGCAAGGCAGAACAGGCTGCCCAGGCTAGCCCAGGCGCTGCCTGGGCTAGCCAGGCACAAGCCTGGGCTTAGCCCAGGCTCGGCCTGGGCAGAGCCCAGGCGCGGGCCTGGGCTCGCCCAGGCCGCCTGGGCGAGCCCAGGCGTGGACCTAGGCTCGCCCAGGCGGTTGGGCGAGCCCAGGCGTGACCTGGGCTCTGCCCAGGCGCGACTCGGGCAATTTTGGCGCGCGCTGGATGCGTGGGGCCCACCCATGGGCCCCACCTCTAGGGTTTTGAACCCTAAGTGTGCTGAATCAAATGACGCCTCAGTTTTTGCGAAAAACTAGCCTAGGGCCGATCTTTGGACACTCAATTGGAGGGTCAAACGAACTCCGATTGACGAACGGTTTTTTCCTATGCGTTCACCGTTGAACGCTCGTCGTATTGATAGGTTGTATCAATCTTGAAGCTCAACGGTGAGTGAGTTAAAATTCACGGAAGTTTGCACTTTGTGAAGTGCAAACTAACTTGATTTTAATTAACCCATTAAATAGTCCCACATCGGATTTTGAGAAAAGGGGAGAGTCCGCCGCCTATATAAATAGGGGTCTCCCCCCTTCCTCAAAACTCGTCCCAAGCTCTAGATCTGAGCGGCTCTCGTAAATGTTGGAGCACGCTCGGATCTAAGCTTAAATTAATATTTCTCTTCTCCCTAAATTTCTTCCTTACTCCTGAGGGCTCTAGCAAAGCCACGAAGGAGTTCTGATTCTGGATCCGAAATCTAGGCGGAGGTTTCACTCGCGTGAAACTTTCTTCGCCGCGTGGTTGGCTCGGCGGCACGGGGATTGATCGCCTTGGGATGCGGAGCGGTTCGAGGAGCGGTTCGGTGAGCGGTTCAAGGAGCGGCTCGGCATGGGACGGGAGCAGCTCGGAAGACGGCGCGGAACATCTCGCCTGCCCCAGGGCTGAGATTCCGGGTATGTGGTTAAAGTATTTTATTAGCATTAGTTTAGTTTAATTGCAGTAGGCTAGATCCTTCTTGGGATGGTCAGATCCATCCCAAGTCGGCATAGATCTTGGCATATGGTCTTGGACCTTAGGACTAAGTTATAAATTGTTTTTTTAACTGCATGTTAATTAGTTAACATAGTTTTTCTTCCGCTGCTATTATTTTTGTGTCTATGTTCCGTCCTACTTAGGACGGGACTAGAGTTTTTATGCCCTAAGGGACCGCCAATTCCCTTCACGATGTGCACGGGGAGGCGTTAGACGAGCGTGACGACGAAAGTCGAACGATCGTTCACATCTCCGGATGCGACACTCCTACCCGCACGTTTTTTGATGAAAGGATCCTTGACCCATTATCAAAACCCGAAAGCCCTAGCGGGGATTCCCGACATCCTAGTGATCTTTCTCTTAATTGTTTCTCTTTGTTCTTTTTGTTTTTTTTTGTGGAGACTTGGTCGTGCCTTGTCGATCGTGACACCCTCGCATTCCACTTCCATCGCCATTACGACATTCCTTCGTAATCCATCTTCACCCAATAAGATATCGAAGCCTAACCCAGCCTAGGATCGATAGGTAGTGTGACAACCGCCTCCCTGTGGATTCGACCCCAAACTCATCGGGAATATATTGCTCTGACACCCTTGCACTTGGGGGTGAGTGTGTGCATACCTTTTTGGGGGTGCGCATGCTTGCAGAACAACAATACCAAATTGTCGCAAAACACGGTCTGGGACATGCATCTCCATGGCATCCCAACAAAATAAAGGTACATGCGCATGCCAGATCATGGGGATTTTCTACACATAAGTCAGGAAGATTCTCGAATCGCTCATTATATGGCTTCCAGATCACCTAATGGGAATGAAAAACATAAATAAAACATAAAACTCCATAAAATGAATATATCATTAATTCACATCACTATATAAAATTTACAAATTCAAACCTGTGTACCATCTAACGTGTCAAGCTCGTTTCTATAATAATCAAGGTTTCATTGTAGAGTTGCCCGAAATGTTCTAGTCACATTCCACCTGCACCCTAAAGGGAGGGTGCTATCAAGATATTTTATAAGTATGACGGCCTTTCATATGCAATCTCTCTCATGAATATATCTTTAAATATGAATTTGTCAGTGACTTTTACTATATATAAAAATATATCGCAATGTTGCTTAAGACAAAAATTGTACACCTGCAATAAGGTGGAGCATACGTATAAACTAGATGTTTATATTCGTGGCTCTGAGTACATGTGTGCAAGCACAACACTTTCCCAGGAATACCCTTCAATGCCATCCATATTCTCTAACTTCACCAACCACCAAAGGTGCACCGAACCTTTGCTTGGATCTGGAACCAATAAGGTTCCAATCCTATGTAAAATATATGTCGGCGTATATTACTGAATTTGCAACGGGGTGGCTCATGCAGGCAAATCCATAAAAGTGTCTCGCAGCCAGCTAAGTTTTACCTTGGCTCCTTAGTTTTTCGAGGATGCTTGTCCAAGGAGCCGCTCTATCAAATCTGCCCAATTGGTACAACTTGGACCTCTCTGTATCGGGATCCCATCAGTATGTAGGCACGTGATGACTGCCACGTCATGTAGCGTGATCGACATATCACCTTGGCAAAGATGGAAGGTATTGGTCTCGGGCCTCCATCTCTCAACCAACGTTGTAAGTAATACACAGTCTAACCTAGCACATGCCATTTCCATATACAGCGCCACACGCTCATCTATATCACATGCGATATGTTTCCAAACGTGATCCCCAACTAAAACAATATCCGCCCGCTACCAATAATTGCGAAAATTTACTTTCTTCATGCAAGATTACAAAGATTTCTATCGTTCATATCGCGAAGATTACGAAGATTGTTCATACCTGACCATGTCGTATATATGCAGAACGATGTCGACTCTGGTCATACAAGACCGAATCAGATACGGGTCCCACCTCCTCCATGAGATGCAATCCTATAATTTGCAAACAAACTTGATCAATACTAAACTCGAAAAGGAATTTATAATTGGATTTACTCAATCGTATCATGTATCTGTTGCATTCATATGCCAACAATCTTTGTTGACTTAAAATTTTACATTTGTGATAGCCAATGACTAGAGCAATCCTTAAAAATTAGTTGCAAATGCATACTTTTCAAGATTATCCAAGCAAATCAAAACATGATATAGAGTGTGAAAATCAAAACATTTGGACTCACATTGACTCTAACATTGATTCTAACGATCCAACATCATATAGGATCACAAAAACAATAACTTCCTATATGCAATCAAGAACTCTAATCTTTAACCCTAACTCAAAATTTATTCATAATAATATTCATATTCAAACTCCAAACCAACAAAATCACGAAGAGGATGGTGTTGGATATTGGACTCCCCGGATTTGGTTTTGGATGATGAACAAACATAAATATATCGTGAACTAACACTTTGTGAGTGCAGTTATGGAGATCGTCGCCAAATTCACATGAACATCCAAAGAGACGTCTCAAGACTTCTCAAAGCACGTGATCGTATGCCTAAAGCTTCGTTGAAGTTTTTAGACCTTTTTAGAAGTCATGAAGATTCGGATCGAAGCTTTCGAAGACGGTTCATCAAGTTTTATTTATAGTCTTTTAGCTTCGTTCCGTAGAATGTTAAACCTTGAGTAGGTCTTACGTTTTAATCTTCATAACGCTCCTATCTTAGACATAGGATCTTAGTAGAAGTCCATACAAACTTTCCCGAAGCTTCGCGCTTCGATTCGCGACTTCTTGTGCATGTTAGTTGGTTCAAGAAGAAGAACCAACCGACTAGATGGAGATCTAGTCGGTCGGCCAAGCATCTTGGAACGACTAGTTTGCATCAGTCAATTCCAAGCTCTTTACTGTTTACAGTTAGTCGGTCTACGTTGACTCACCGACCGACTAGTTTGTGAACTAGTCGGTCAGTGATGCTTCTTGGACCGACTAGTTGAGCTTTCCCTGTACATGCCAATTTTCGCTTGACTTACTGTTTATCGTTAGTCGGTCTATGTTCATTTGACGACCGACTAGTTGATGAACTAGTCGGTCAACATTTGTTCTTGGACCGACTAAATCAATTTTGTGTTCAGACTATTGTTTTATCTTTTAGTCGGTCTCAGTTGAGTCACCGACCGACTAGTTGTGAAACTAGTCGGTTAGCAACTCTTCTTTGACCGACTAGTTCTCGTCAGTCTGAACTTGATCTATTCTCTGTTCACCACTTAGTCGGTTCATGTTGATTGACCGACCGACTAGTTGATGAACTAGTCGGTCAGTGGTTTTTCTTTGATCGACTAGTTTGGTTCAGAATAGAGCCGTTGGAGCTTTAATTGAAACGTTTTTCTCTCTCTCTTTCCTCTAACCTATAAATACTTGGTATGCTGCATTCATTGCACTCAAAGCTGATATTAAGAGAAGTTTAGAGATCAAAGAGAAAGCATTTACTCTCATTCAAAGCTCATTCTTTTCCAATCTTGAATCTCTTCTCACTCTTATTTCAAAAGAGAGATTCATTGATTGTGAGCCTTCCAAGCCAAGTGCTTGAACCTAGGTCACCAACAACCTCATAGCTCTCCATCGCTGATCTTCATCTTGGAGCTAGGGTTTGGTGCCTCTTCATCTTCCCCAAAATCAGTTTTGCCCTAAATCGTAAGTTTTACTCAAGGCATAGGATTTTGTCGGTAAGAATCTTTATTTCATTTACTTTGATATTGGAAGTTTCACTCTCAGTTGTGAGAGTGTGTTTGTGATTCCGGGTTGTGGGAGTCACAATTTCATTTGTGTATGATTTGACTTGTGAAGGTTTTTCACAAGTATTTCATAGTGGAAATCTTGAGTTAGGGTTTCTAACTCGAGTATCCGGAGGGGATCCGGGTGTTTGGGACGTAGGATCACCGGGAACAAGTCGGGGAGACTTGGGTGGATCCGAACCCAGTAATATCGTTTGTTTGCGATTGTTTCTTTGTTGTCTGACATTTACATTTCCGCATTTCCGCATTGTTTGGTAGAGTTTGCAAGGTAATTAGGAATTAGCCTCTTAATTATTTTAAAGTACTATTCACACCCCCCCCTCTAGTACTTGTGTAGTAGCTTAGCAGGGCATTACATTTGGTATCAGAGCCAAGTCTACAGCTATGTCTGCCAACGACAACAAGACCGTTCGTCCACCTTCCGACTATAGCACCTTCAAGAATCGTGAAGGAGCGTCTTCGGTAATGGAAGGACACTCCTCAACGAGGCCTCCCTTCTTCAACAGTACCAACTACGGGTACTGGATATGCCGGATGGAAACTTTCCTCCGGAGTGCTTCACTATGGAGGACCACAATGAAGGAGTACGTCGAGCCCGCCGAAGAAGATTTCGAGAAGTGGACTCCCGCGGAGGTCGTCGCGGAGGTAAGCAATGCCAAGGCAATGAACGCCTTGCAATGTGCCTTGGAGCCCGAGGATTTCAACAAGATATGTACATGTAAGAGTGCATATCAAATATGGAATTCCCTCCTCATATTGCATGAAGGGACAAGTAGGGTAAGAGACTCTAAACTCGTTGTAGTTAATAAAGATTACGAGTTGTTTCATATGCTACATGGTGAGAAGATGAAGGAGTACTATGCTCGCTTCGTCGACATCACAAACGAGTTGGAGGCTCTCGGTAAAACCTACACCCAAAAGGAGAAAGTCTCGAAGATAATCGATGGACTTCCTTCTTGTTGGGAGAAACAGACCTTCGCCATCGAGGAAGGTAATGACATGAAAACTTATACCGTTGTTCAACTAATGGGTACCTTAATGTCATACGAGGTACGCAAAGATAGCAAGTTGAAGTTGCAGGACAAGATGAAGTCCTACCTAAAGCAAGACGAGCCAAAGAAGAAGGCTATTGCTTTCAAGGCCGCTCCATCCACATCCACATCGACCGATGATGAAAACTCGGAAGACGAGTTGGACTTGGAGTCCATGGCACTCATGGCAAAGAAGTTCAACCGATTCTTCCGGAAAGGTAACTTCAAAAAAAAAATCGAAGTTTAGTTCTTCTAACACCCCCTCTCCTTTGTGTTTCAAATGCAACAAGCCAGGACACATGAAAGCGGAGTGTCCTCAAAATAAGCTAAAGGAGAAGTGGAAGGCACCGAAGTTCGATAAGTCCAAGAAGTACAAGAAAGGGTACAAAAAGGGACTTGTCGGGGCAACCTTCACCGACTCCGAGGATTCCTCAAGCGGAGAGTCGGACGATGAGCAAGTGGAGCAAGCACACATGTGCTTCATGGCAAGAGAGGAGCAAGATAAAGATTCCTCTTCCGATGATAGCGACAACGAAGGCGATGAGGTAACCATGGATGACCTTAGAAATGCTAATGAGAAATTATGGTCTAAATACACTAAATTAGTAAATAGGTATACTAAAGTTAAAGATGATTTAGCTAGCATCCAAACCTCGCCTAAAACTATCATCCCCAACAACGACACCGTTGTTGAAGAGTTGAAGAGTTGAAGAGTTGAAGAATGTGATTGTTAATCTCAAGACTCAACTTGAACATGTTAGCATTGAGGATCCGGAAGAACACAAGATAGCGGATTTGACTTCTCAAAACTCGACTTTGAGTATTGAGAATGAGAATCTCAAATCTCGTGTTTATGTGCTCACATCGCAAGTATCCACTTTGGATGCTTCTATGCGTTCTCTCACCGAGAAATATGAGAACACATTAGGCCGAATTAATAAATTCAATAAGGGTAAGGACCATTTGGATAAAATCCTAAGTGACTTACTTCCGGCCAATCACCACATTGGCTTGGGGTACACAATGGGAAATTCATCCAAAGCGGCCACTACCTTTGTTAGGCCAACTTCCGATGCCTCAACGAGTGGTAGCAAACACTCTATTGGTAGTTCATCTACCAATGGTGCTTCCACCTCGTACACATCTTCATTTGGAAAGAAACCCACTTTGGGTGGACCTCCAAAGAAGGGCCATGCTTACATGTACACGAATACCATGCCACGTATGAACACACGTCCTACTCCACCGGCTCACACATATGATGATTTCTATGCTACACATTCACGTGCACGTGCACACCATGTGAGACACCCTCACACACGTGTTCTCCCACATGCATATGTTCACCCACATCATCGTATGAATAATTTTCCACATGCACCATTTCATCATGTTCCTTATGCCTATCCACGTCATGCATCACGTAGAAATCAACAACGCATGCATGCACCCAATAGGATGAGGGCTCCCAAAATCTTCACTATTTGAAGCCCAAAGGACACATGCATGAATGAAAAACAAGTTTACATGAATGCTTATTTTTCGAATGTTGTGCATAGTGATAACTATGTGGGGAAGTCTAAGTCCAATTGGACTTGGCTTCCAAAGGTCTAATCTTTTGGACCCAATGACCTTGGGTACCATGATACGATATTGTATATCTTTAGGTACTCAAGAAAAAGGAACGGAGCAACAAATTTAAATTTAGCTCCAAGAGAAATTGGATACTCGATAGCGGGTGTTCAAAACACATGACGGGTGACGCTCAATTGCTCTCCGGAGTGGTGCCCATCGCAAATGGGAACCGCGTCGTCTTTGGAGGCAACGAGAGCGGAACCATCATAGGTGTTGGTAAAGTGGGTAATCCTTCTAAACCCCTAATAAGTGATGTTTACCTTGTTAAAGGATTAAACCACAATCTCATTTCAATAAGCCAACTTTGTGACAAAGGTTACAAAGTTAGCTTTGCGAAAGGAATGTGCCATATTTTAAGAAAATATAATAATGAATTATTGTTTTCCGGCACACGCCATAAGGATATATACATCCTAGATCTTCCAAGATCACATGAACAATGTCTCATTGCCAACACAAGTGAACAACACTTATGGCATCGACGTTTTGGTCATGTGAACTTTAGAACACTATTTAAACTTTCCAAGTTAAATTCTATTAGAGGCTTCCCTAAGCTTGTCTTTCAAAAGAAAAGCTTTTGTGACTCGTGTCAACGAGGCAAGCTTCCAAAATCTTCATTTAAACCTAAGAAAAGCATTTCTTCTAAGCGGCCACTAGAGCTATTACATCTAGATTTATTTGGGCCAAGTAGAGTTGCTTCATTAGGTAATACTAGATATGGACTTGTCATCGTTGATGAATTTTCTAGGTTTACTTGGGTATTTTCATTAAGTAATAAAAATGAAGCTTTTGAAAACTTCACAATTTTTGTTAAGAAAGTACAAAATCTCATCGGAACCACCATTGTCACTATTCGTAGTGATCATGGCGGGGAATTTGAGAATGAGTCTTTTGAGACATTTTGTGATGAAGTTGGTATTACACACACCTTCTCTTTCCCTCGTGCACCTCCTCAAAATGGTGTTGTTGAGAGGAAGAATATGACGCTAGTGGAGTGTGCTCGCACGATGCTTGATGATAGCCAACTTGGCCATCAATTTTGGGCGGAAGCGGTACACACCGCTTGCTATGTGTTTAATAGAATACTTTTGAGGCCCGACACTAAACAAACTTGTTATGAATTGTTGTTTGGTAGATTGCCTCAAGTTAAACATTTTCGTGTTTTTGGTTCAAAATATTTTATTAAGAACACGTATGGTAGTTTGGACAAATTCGATCCAAGATCCGATGAGGGGATTTTTGTTGGATACTCCTCACGTAGCAAAGCCTACCGTATATACAACAAACGAACATCAACGATCGAGAAATCGCTTCATGTTTCATTTAATGAATGATTTGTTCCAACTAGAATTACTAATGATGATGACTCTATGGATGTCCTATGTGATTCTATTGGTAATTCTAATTCTAATAATTCTATTGATTCTATTGAGACTAACCCAACTAATGAAGTTTTTGAGAATGTTCCTAGTGATCAAGGTATTCCCAAACGGCTTCATACCGTTCGTGACTATCCTCATGAGCAAGTCATTGGCAATATCCATGATAGTGTCAAGACGAGATCGCAAGTGAACTACTTCGCTCATTGTGCCTTTGCCTCCTCGATTGAGCCAAAGAATGTTAATGAAGCGTGCGAAGATGGTGCTTGGATCTTAGCCATGGAGGAGGAACTCATTCAATTCGAGAGGAATGAGGTTTGGGAGCTTGTTCCATTGCCATCGAAGAACCACACCGTCATAGGGACAAAGTGGATCTTCAAGAACAAGACCGACGAAAACCAAATCGTCGTCCGGAACAAAGCTCGGTTAGTTACTCAAGGCTACCGTCAAGAGGAAGGTATTGATTTCGAAGAATCCTTTGCTCCGGTAGCTAGATTAGAATCAATTAGATTATTGTTATCTTTTGCATGCCATAAGGATTTTAAATTATTTCAAATGGATGTTAAAAGTGCATTTTTAAACGGAGATGTTGTTGAGGAAGTTTATGTTTCTCAACCTCCGGGTTTTATAAATGAAAAATTTCCAAATCATGTTTTCAAACTTAAGAAAGCACTTTACGGTTTGAGACAAGCTCCTCGAGCTTGGCATGACCGTTTAAAGAATTTTCTTTTGGATTTGGGTTTTAAAATGGGAGAAGTTGATTCCACATTATTTGTTAAGTATTCGAATAATGATATAATTTTAGTTCAAATATACGTTGATGATATCATTTTCGGTGCTACTAACTTTGCTCTTTGCGAAGAGTTTTCTAAGGTGATGAAGGATCAATTTGAGATGAGCCACATGGGTGAGCTCAAGTATTTCTAAGGTCTCCAAATTCGCCAAATGGACGATGCAATCTTCATCCACCAAACGAAGTACACGGTGGAGTTATTAAAGCGATTTGGAATGGAGAATGCCTCCGGGAAAAAGACTCCAATGAGCACGACTACGCATCTTGATAAGGATACGAGCGGTAAAGATGTAGACATTCGTCTATATCGAGGTATGATAGGTAGTTTACTATATCTTACCGCAAGTAGGCCCGATATTATGTTTGTCGTATGTGTATGTGCTCGTTATCAGTCTCAACCTAAGGAGTCACACTTAGTAGCGGTAAAACGTATTTTCCTTTATTTAAGTTACACACTCGATTTTGGATTACTTTATCCAAAATCTAGCACGTATGAGTTAATCTCATATAGTGACGCAGATTATGCGGGATGCAAATCCGACAGGAAAAGTACTAGTGGCACTTGCCATTTTATAGGAAATTCTCTTGTCTCTTGGTTTTCCAAGAAGCAGAATTCCGTATCACTTTCAACCACCGAGGCGGAATATATTGTCGCCGGTGCCGCGTGTGCTCAAGTTCTTTGGATGAGACACACACTTAAAGACTTTGGTATAAACTGTGATACTTGCCCTATCATGGTGGACAACCAAAGTGCAATATGTCTCTCTAAGAACCCGGTACACCATTCTCGTTCGAAACACATAGATGTCCGACACCATTTCTTAGATGATCATGTTGCTAAAAAGGACATCATATTAGTGTACGTTGAAACCCAGAAGCAAATCGCCGATATTTTCACGAAACCCCTAAAGGAAGACTCCTTTGTGCGGTTACGTCGAGAATTGGGGATTATGGGTGAATCCGAGATTTAGGATTCATATGTTCAATAATCTTGCATGCTATTCTATTTCATTACATTTGCTCATGCTAGATTTATTGAAATTTTCTGGTTTTTTGTTGAATTTTCGGAATTTTCGCTCAATTTGTTCGTAAACGTCAAATTTCAGATTTTCGATGTTTAATGGGGTAGTATAATGATTAATGAGAGTATTTCGATGTTTCGTCCAAGTGCATTTAGGAGAGAAATCAAAATTTCAAAAAATTTCAATTTTTGGACTCTCTTAGTCGGTCCAAGTTCATTGGCCGACCGACTAAATTCAGTTCTAGTCGGTCAGTGAATGAGCTTAGACCGACTAATTCTTGTCAGGAAATTTGGCTTCAGTTACTGTTTACAACTAGTCGGTTCAAGCTCATTGACCGACCGACTAGATCGTGATCTAGTCGGTCAGTGCTTGAACTGTGACCGACTAGTTGTGACGGGGACTGTTGCGTCTTTTGAGCTTCCGATCGACTTAAATGAATTCTAATCGACTTCTTTTCATTCAAGTCGATCGAAATTCTCTCCTCCAGCCAAAAACCCCCCGATCACACTTCGACCTCCTCCCTCCTCCGTCGTGTCCGGCCTATTTCCGGCCATCCCTGCCGTCGCCGTCCGTCAATCTTCCTTCCTAGGTGATCTCTCCTCCCTCTCCTATCTCTAGGGTTCTTTTTCTAGATCTTAGGGTTAGAATCTCGGCTAGGGTTTCATTTCGACATAGGGTTTGCTAGGGTTTCAACTTTCTAGGGTTATCTCGTTTGATTGCGTCGTGTCGTGCCGCGCTCATGGCTCGTACACGTATTCCGATCCAACCCTCGAGCCCATCGCCTATGACCGTAGAACCATCCCCTACGGATCCCGAAGGCGAACCCACACCCTTACCCTCGCCTTGTGAAGCTCTTCTATGCCAATAGGGTTCGTGGTCAGTACGACGAGACCCACTCGATTGAGACTACTGTCTTGGGGACTCCGATAGTCCTCACGGTAGAAATCTTAGGAGAGGTTTTGGGTATCTCCTCGTCTGGCCTTCTACCGTCGGATATTTCCGTCGATGACATATCCTCTCTTAATCAGGTCGTACTTTCTGAGATTTTCCACAAGATTCCTCCCGCCATGATTGGTGTTCCCTCTAAGTCCTTCAAGCCTAATGCCTGGGTCCTAAACCTAATTCTGAAGTCGTGCTTACTTCCTAAGTACGGCTCCTCCTCTTTGCCGTCCCAGCCTTTCTTAAAGTTGATCTATGCCATCTTTATGGGGAGCTCGATTAACTGGGCTCGGATTATACTCGATAAGATGGATGCTTTCGAGTGTATCCGCAAGTCCACGAAGTCGGCTCATATCCCATTCTCGTGCTTGCTGACTCTTGTATTCTGTCACTTCCGTGTCACCTTGCCTCGTGACGATGAGCGCCCTCTTGGTCCCCCCGTGAACGCGACGGCCGTCAAGAAGTCTCTTGCGGCGCTCCGTCATGTTCAGAGGACGACCCCTGCTGCTTCAGCCTCTGCCTCAGCCTCTGCCTCAGCCTCTGCTGCTCGCTCCCTTACTCTTGCCGACCTCGCACGTTCGATCAAATGTGTGGAGTCTCGGTATGCTTGCACTGAGGAGATTCTTTCTCGTATCGCTTCTCATCTGGGGATTGAGATTCCTCCGTCAGTTTCTGACGAGGACGAGGAGCTGGATGATGAGGAGATTCTCGAGCCTGCTCGTGCTGCTGCTGCTCGTGCCCCTGAGGGTACTCCTGCTGCTGGTGGTGTTTCTGGTGCTGCTTCTTTTGGTGCTGCTGCTTCTTCTGGTGCTGGTGCTTCGTCTGCTGTTGACCCCGAGAGCACACCTGTTGCCACCGTTCCTGCGGTGGATACTACGACTGGTGCTCCCGAGGCCACTACCGTTGCTGCTCCAGAGATCGTCTCACCTGCCGTGCCTGAGATTTCTACTTCCGTCGCTCCCGTAGACACTTCAGCTTATCCGGTGACCACCTCCACTCCTGCAGAGCCTGTTGCTGCTGCAGATCCTTCCACTGCCTCTTGAGCTTCTTTGAGGCCTCTCCCGATGCACATTGGATGATTTATCTGGTTGTGAGAGAGCTTGGGTAGGATAGAGTGTGGTTATGTTTTTGGGATCATTTTGATGTATCTCTGATGTATTTTGATGATATTTTGGACTTTTTGATGTAGTGTGATACTCTGATGTCCTGTGTGACATATGTTATATGTTGTGATATTATGATGTTGTATTTTGTGCCCCGATCGTTGGATCGATGTTTTGTATGTCGGTGATGTATCATTTTGATGTACTCAGGCTTTATATATATGTACATCGATGTTGACATTTCTTTCTCTTGTACACATTATATAATTTTTTTTGTCTCTGATGTTTGATATCGTCGCTCGACGATAATACTTGGTTAAATAGAATTCATTTTATGAAAACATAGAATTGTTTTCCATGCACTAAATTAACCAAGAATGTTAATATTGGAGAGTATATTCCATAACTCAATTCGTAAAATTGATTTGAGTTTTGATGATTTTATTATCGATTTTCGACTTTGGTCTCATTGACACGCTTTGTTGTAATTCGTATTTTACTTTGGTGTCACTTGGACCGTGGTCGTATTCTACGACTCCCGTGCTTATATTTGAAGCCATTGTTGTTGTCGTTGATCTCCTCCCACTCTTTTTGCTAACGCCAAAGGGGGAGAGATATAATAATGACAATGAGCTAAATGATAATTTAAGCATTTTTTCCAAGAATCTAATTTGATATGTTAGATTCAGGGGGAGTTAAGATATAAAAATTGGATTTCAAATCCTAAATTTCAATATTTGATTCTCATTTTGTATACTTTACTCGTCTGCTTGATGCGTATTATTATTATTCATTTTGGAATTAACGTGTCATCAATGCAGTGGGAGTAAGTAAATTACATTTGAATCATTATTTTTGATTATTATTTATGTTGGTTTGTCATCACTAAAAAGGTGGAGAATGTTGGATATTGGACTCTCCGGATTTGGTTTTGGATGATGAACAAACATAAATATATCGTGAACTAACACTTTGTGAGCGCAGTTATGGAGATCGTCGCCAAATTCACATGAACATCCAAAGCGACGTCTCAAGACTTCTCAAAGCACGTGATCGTATGCCTAAAGCTTCGTTGAAGTTTTTGGACCTTTTTAGAAATCATGAAGATTCGGATCGAAGCTTTCGAAGACGGTTCGTCAAGTTTTATTTATAGTCTTTTAGATTCGTTCCGTAGAATGTTAAGCCTTGAGTAGGTTTTACGTTTTAATCTTCATAACGCTCCTATCTTAGACATAGGATCTTAGTAGAAGTCCATACAAACTTTCCCGAAGCTTTGCGCTTCGATTCGCGACTTCTTGTGCATGTTAGTTGGTTCAAGAAGAAGAACCAACCGACTAGATGGAGATCTAGTCGGTCGGCCAAGCATCTTGGACCGACTAGTTTGCGTCAGTCAATTCCAAGCTCTTTACTGTTTACAGTTAGTCGGTCTACGTTGACTCACCGACCAACTAGTTTGTGAACTAGTCGGTCAGTGATGCTTCTTGGACCGACTAATTGAGCTTTTCCTGTACATGCCAATTTTCGCTTGACTTACTGTTTATCGTTAGTCGGTCTATGTTCATTTGGCGACCGACTAGTTGATGAACTAGTCGGTCAACATTTGTTCTTGGACCGACTAAATCAATTTTGTGTTCAGACTATTGTTTTATCTCTTAGTCGGTCTCAGTTGAGTCACCGACCGACTAGTTGTGAAACTAGTCGGTCAGCAACTCTTCTTTGACCGACTAGTTCTCGTCAGTCTGAATTTGATCTATTCTCTGTTCACCACTTAGTCGGTTCATGTTGATTGACCGACCGACTAGTTGATGAACTAGTCGGTCAGTGGTTGTTCTTTGACCGACTAGTTTGGTTCAGAATAGAGCCGTTGGAGCTTTAATTGAAACGTTTTTCTCTCTCTCTCTTTCCTCTAACCTATAAATAATTGGTATGCTGAATTCATTGCACTCAAGGCTGATATTAAGAGAAGTTTAGAGATCAAAGAGAAAGCATTTACTCTCATTCAAAGCTCATTCTTTTCCAATCTTGAATCTCTTCTCACTCTTATTTCAAAAGAGAGATTCATTGATTGTGAGCCTTCCAAGCCAAGTGCTTGATCCTAGGTCACCAACAACCTCATAGCTCTCCATCGTTGATCTTCATCTTGGAGCTAGGGTTTGGTGCCTCTTCATCTTTCCCAAAATCCGTTTTGCCCTAAATCGTAAGTTTTACTCAAGGCATATGATTTTGTCGGTAAGAATCTTTATTTCATTTACTTTGATATTGTAAGTTTCACTCTCAGTTGTGAGAGTGTGTTTATGATCCCGGGTTGTGGGAGTCACAATTTCATTTGTGTATGATTTGACTTGTGAAGGTTTTTCACAAGTATTTCATAGTGGAAATCTTGAGTTAGGGTTTCTAACTCGAGTATCCGGAGGGGATCCGGGTGTTTGGGACGTAGGATCACCGGGAACAAGTCGGGGAGACTTGGGTGGATCCGAACCCAGTAATATCGTTTGTTTACGATTGTTTCTTTGTTGTCTAACATTTACATTTCCGCATTTCCGCATTGTTTGGTAGAGTTTGCAAGGTAATTAGGAATTAGCGTCTTAATTATTTTAAAGTACTATTCACCCCCCCTCTAGTACTTGTGCAGTAGCTTAGCAGGGCATTACAGATGGATCCTTACCAAGTTGAGATAAATGTGGGTCTCTTCAATTTGGCTTCTCTTGCGGCTTGGGGATCTTGGAATCGAAGTTGGCAGCGGAGTATTTGAAGTTTAGAAGCTCTTACAGTACTTGTCCCTTCATGAATATTCTGCAGTGTATCCCATGCTTCCTTTGCATACTCACACGTAGAGATCAATTTGAATTGCTCTTCGTCGACAGCGGAAAAAATAGCATTAATTGCTTTAGAATTGCACAAGGCCGCATGTTCTTCAATCCGACTCCAGTCTCTTGCCGACTTGAGGTGTTCTTCGCCATCTTCGTTGATTTCGGTTGGTGGTGTCCATCCTTCACTGACAGCGATCCAGGCCTTCTCATCAATGGACTTAATGAATACACGCATCTGAGACTTCCAGTAAGTGTAATTTGTACCAATGAGCAATGGAGGCCGAACAACGGAGGCACCTTCTCGTGTAGCCATTATTCAAGTACTGAAATCCAAGATCACACCTTCTTTGAAAACAAAGATACACAGGTGACCTGCTCTGATACCAATTGTTAATTTCAGTACTTAAGCACGACAAATAAAACACAAAGATAAAACAAAAACACCAAGGTGACACAAGAAACTTGGTAACGCAGTTCGGTGCACACACCTACATCTGCGGGGCCCCGCCCAGAAAATCAGAATACTCCACTAAAATAATCAATGAGTACAATCACTAATTATTGCGATTCTATTAGGAGGAACAACCTCCCCCTCAATACAAACCGTGATGGGTGGTCTCTACCAACCCATGGAGTATTCTCGGCAAGCTCCCCTTGCCAGCAAGCTCCCTTTGCACAACCGACTAGATCAACTCCCTTGATCCTACGTGCGTAGCCGTCGGCCTCCTCCCGGAGTTCTTCAATCGTCTTTTGCCAAAGCCGTCCCCCACAAAAGCGATAATAAATTCAAACCAACTTCCAACTTTTTAACATCGCTCTACAAAGTTGTTATGTGGTTAGCCAACCATTCTTCTGATAAAATCACTGAGGATTTTCCGAACAACCCAAGAGCAGCAAGGCGAGATAGATCAAATAAGAAAAGATCTTCAGCAGTCGAAACTAAACTGAACCCGAACAATATCTTTTACCAACCTACAAACCGCTTCAGCAAATATAACTGAGAAAACCACCCGATCCAAACTGAAGGAGAGGATCTAAAACCATTTAACACGATAGCTCCTATATTCAAATTAACAACGAGCCTTATCCTCAATCAACCGTTAAAATCAAACAGCAACAAAGAAATCCACGGGAACAGATCTCAGAAGATAGAACAGCACGTTCAACATTTCATATGACATTTTGTACAACATTTCATAAACATTCATTTGTTAGTGGATCTTTCATACCTCGGTTGTGGATTGATCCTTTCATTCACCTTCGTCAGCAAATCTTATGCATACCTGCATCCAACAGCGTATCTGGAGAAGATCTAAACAATACTGTAAGATCTGAAACCATTCATTTAAAAAATCTTCAACCGCACATATCTTCAATCGCACAAACCATTCAGTTATGAAACCAACCAGATTTTGAAACCACTATATTCAGGTAAATAACTTCCTTGTTAATGCAGAATATCCGCCAATATTTGTAGGATCACTTCGGGTAAGGAATCACATATTCAAGGAACCACCGAATCTATTTCGGGTAAAAAGATTAAAACAAATCTCATGCGGATATTTTGCCCATAGAATAAGGAACTATTTCTGGTAAATAAAACCAATAAATCTCAGCAAATATTTCCTTCCATCAATTTAGGAACAAACCAGATTCCCAAAATTCCCAACAAACCTCCATCAATTAAGGAACTAATTCGGGTAAGAAGGAGTATAAAAATCTCACCAATATCTGGAATCAATCAAATCAGGAACCTCTGATATTCTAGGCTACAAATCAGATCTGAGATCACCATGACATATTTGTAGATCAAACAGCGTTTCTGAAAACGAACAATTATTCCAGATCCGAATGTTGAACATAATGTCGTTCAACATTTCATACAACATTTTGCTCAAACTGCTCAAAAACAATCCAGATTCCACAAATAGAGCTCTCCAGATATAGTGCCACTAATGCCAACAAATATCAACAGAAATTCAACCCTAACATATACATAACTTAATACCAATAGTATCCGTTACTTGGCTGCTTGCAAAAGAAATGGAATAGCAAAAATTTTCAGACTCCGGCGAGCCTCGTTGCTTTCAGCAATCTCCCTCAAGCTCGACCATCCTTTCCTCTTACGCTTGCTGGAACTTGCGGTGCCTTCAACAGAATGCACCGTTGCAAGGCTATCCGCACTGCTGGAGTCCTTGTTAGCTGCAGATACTTTCCTCTTTCTCTTCCTCTTGGCCGAATTTGCAAGTTGCTCCAGCGGAGTCAGTGGAGTCCTATCTTATAGAAACGTCTTTAGCTACAGCGTCCGCTTCAGGGGATTTAAGCCTGAACTCGGGGATAGATTCGGCCGTCGATGGGATTCCCTCTACTGGATTCTGATCGAGCTTCTCCATATCGTTCAATCCTTTCTCGGAATTGCCAGACATTTTACTTGATGTTCACTGATGGTTTGCTTCTGTATCTGGCTTTGGCCTTGAAGGCAAAAGCGTTTTTAAGTAGCCTCTATGGGTGCCTGTTACGCCTATTTGGCCGACGCCCGAAAGACACAAGCCCAGAAACCCAACTACCGATCAGAAGCCCATCTGCGCTATCCGGCCCGCCCGACAAGGCCCTATAGGGGGCCCCCCAAGTATCGATCCGACCCGGCCCTGACAACGCGCTGATCACTCGCCCACTCCTGCGATAACCGCTCCCCCAGACCCGTGATCATTTAAGGGCCGTTATGGGGAGGAGCCAGGGGGCGTAGGAAGCGGCGAAGGGGCGGGTTGAGGGGGCACGATTGAGGGCGGACGTGAGACGTGAGTCGTGGGCAGACTCGGTGGAATGTCAATAAGAGGGCTAGGAGGACGACAGAACAAAGGACCGCATCTCAGGTATCTAAAACCTAAGGTACTCCATCAACGACCTAGTTCCCCCATTTCACCTCCTTCCTCCCCCGCTCGCGCCGTGAGACGCCGTACCGATCTCCTCTCGAGTCGTACCGTCTCCGCCGAGCCTCCTCTCTCAGATCATTGTCTGACTTAGGCATCGGAGGGGTTTTGGTCGGAACCAAGGTCCGGCCCCCTGACGAGTGTTCTCGTCTTCGCAGGAGGACATCCGATCCACGGGCCGAGGCTTCCCCTCCGCCCCTCGCCGACCACGCAACCAGCTGGACGATCGAGGCTACCCCTCGTCGTCCGACCGCCGAGGCCGAGCACATCCGACCGAGGCCGAGCGTATCAACCCGGGCCGAGGCTTCCCCTCGCCCTACCAACGACCGAGGACCCCGATTCGGCCCAGCCGACGCGCTCCACGTCGTCAGCAGTTCTGACTCACGCCTCGTCTGCACCGACTCGACACACCCGAGGGACCCAAGCGGGCCCCTTGACCACGTTGACCGGGTTGTCCACGGTCAACGCTCTTGTAGTGAGAAAACACTCTGAAACATCTGGCGCCGTCTGTGGGAACGAACTGTCCCATGAAGAAACAAACCACACCTGCAATGACGCGTCTTCACCCGTCTCGACGAAAGGAGAGCAAGGCTTTGACGCGAAGCGACCGGGCCCGCCATCGTTGGCGAGAGTGGGCCCGGGCCCGACATGAGGATGATCACGAGGAGAGGACCGGGAGACCCTCACCATCCCAACCGGACGGGAGACCGAGCACGTCTGTAACGGCGTGCAGCTCGGACGCAGCTTTGGTGGTGTCGGTGATCATCGACACAACCATGGTACGACGACTGCTCGTCGACACCGGCAGCTCCTGTGACGTCCTCTTCATGTCAACCCTGGAAAAGATGGGGCGGCAGAAGGAAGACTTACGACCTCACTCGGGTCCCGTGGTGGGATTCACGGGTCATTCCACCTCCATCATCGGCACGATCCACCTCCCGGTAACACTCGAAGGCCCACCAGACTCGGTGACCTTGGCGGTGGAATTCATCGTGTTGGGGATCGGGTCGGAATATAATGGGATCATCGGCCGACCCTTACTCAACGCCATCAGCGTGGTGGTCTCGACCCTCCATCAGACTATCAAGTTCCGAACGCCCGGGGGGATGGGGCAAGTCGAAGGCGATGCGGGGAGACCGAGTACCTGCTATCAACTGGCGGAGGAAGGTCCCGAAGATCGTCTAGCCGACCAGATGGCCACGCTCGACTTAAGGGGCGGGCCGAGGCCCACCCCTGCGGAGGAGCAAGAGCAGATCCCGGTCACGGACATCGAGAGCCGGTTCGTCTCAATCGGGAGAGGGCTAAGCCACGACCTGAGGGACCAACTAGTCGAGTGCCTGGAGGCGAACCTAGACATCTTTGCTTGGTCACTGGAGGACATGCCCGGCGTAGATCCCCAGGTGATCGTCCACCAGATCAACGCCGACCCCAACTTCAGGCCGGTAAGGCAGAAGAAGCGGAACCTGGGCGGCGAGAAGATGAAGGCGGCCTCCGAGGAAGTGGAGCGTCTCCTCGACGCCGGCTTCATACGGGAAGTCGGGTACCCGGAGTGGCTGTCGAACGTGGTGATGGTCAAGAAACCCAACGGGAAGTGGCGAATGTGCGTGGACTTCAGTGACCTCAACAAGGCCTGTCCCAAGGACAGCTACCCCCTGCCGTGCATTGACCACCTGGTGGACAACGCCCCGGGGTACGAGATGCTCAGCTTCATGGACGCCTACTCAGGGTATAATCAAGTCCAGATGGATCCCCGGGACGAGGAGATGACAGCCTTCACGACGGACCGGGGAACATACTGCTACAAGAAGATGCCCTTTGGCCTGAAGAACGCAGGGGCCACCTACCAGAGAATGGTCAACAAGGTTTTTAGCTCCCAGATCGGGAGGAACCTGGAAGTCTACGTCGACGACATGCTTGTCAAGTCAAGACAACCGGAGGACCACATCGCTGACCTTCGGGAGACCTTCGAGCGGTTGCGGCGACACCACATTCGACTCAACCCCGCGAAGTGCACGTTCGGGGTAAGATCTGGCAAATTCTTGGGGTTTATGATAACTAACCGTGGCATTGAAGCTAATCCTGACAAGATCGAGGCTCTGATCAACATGCGTGAGCCGACGACGATCAAAGAACTGCAGAGGCTAAATGGGCGCATCGCAGCCCTGGGGCGATTCCTTTCCAAATCGGCGGAAAGATCGCTCCCCTTCTTCAAGGTCCTGAGGAAAGCGATCGCGGAACCTTCAGACAATAGGAAGGCGATACTATGGGACGAAGACTGCTCCAGGGCGTTCGTGGATCTCAAAGAATATCTCCGCAGCCCGCCTCTCCTGTCCAAGCCATGAGAAGGGGAGTCGCTGAGCCTTTACCTGGCGTGCGCGGAGGAAGCTGTGAGTTCGGTGTTGATCCGGGAAGACGGCAGGGTGCAGTGGCCGGTGTACTACACGAGCCGGATCTTGAAGGGGGCGGAGGTGCGGTACTCGCCCATGGAGAAACTGGCATACGCCCTCGTCCTCTCAGCACGAAGGCTCCGACCCTATTTCCAAGCCCACACCATACTCATCCTGACCGACTCACAACTGGAGCAGAACCTCAAGAGATTCGATCGAATGGGGAGGATGCTGAACTGGGGGGGTGGAATTGTGCGAGTTCGACCTCCGATTCAAACCGCGCACGGCCATCAAAGGGCAGGCTCTGGCCGACTTCATCGCTGAGTGCACGACGGAAGGAAATGGCCCCCGGTAGAAGAAGGCCCAGCAACGGTAATTGCCCAACCCTTGTCCTTTCTTTCGGCTGACCACCTCCAGCCAGGAATTACAGGAGCGTGGATAGTCCATGTGGACGGATCGGCCACACAGTCAGGAGGCGGGGCGGGGATTGCGATCCGATCTCCAGAAGGGAACGTCGTGGAGTACGCGTTGTGGTTCGAGTTCCTGGCCACCAACAACGTGGCAGAATACGAAGCGGTGATCAACGGCCTGAAACTAGCCCGGGAGCTTGGGGCCGAATCTGTGCGCCTCCTCAGCGACTCGAAGCTCATTGTCAACCAACTTCTGGGAAGTTATGAGGCGCGGGAGGAGACAATGCAGAGGTATCACGCCGTCGCCAAAGCTGCGCTCTCCAGGTTCAAAAGCACGGAAGTCTTGCATCTTCCGCGGTCGGAGAACGCACGGGCAGACGCGTTGTCGAAGCTAGCCTCGTCCTCGCCTAAGGAGCTGGGCCGCACCATCTACGTGGAGAACCTGCAGTCCCCCAGCACGGAGGAGCGGGAGGTGATGGCGATCGACCAAAATCCCACCTGGATGGATCCGATCATCCGGTACCTCACTCATGGGGAAGTGCCGACGGATTGGGACGAGCGTCGGACCCTGGAGAGGATGGCGCTCCGATACGTGATCCATGAGGGGACGCTCTACCGGAGACGCTGGACGAAGGCTGATGTCCTCCCATACTTGAAATGCGTCGGACCACAGGAAGCCGACTACATCCTACAGGAGATTCACGAGGGGATCTGCGGGAATCACCACGGGGGCAAGATGGTTGCACAGAAAATCTTGAGGCAGGGATACTACTGGCCGACCCTGGTACAAGACGCAACAAGCTACGTCCAAAAGTGCCAGGAATGTCAGAGGTATGCCCACCACTCCTCAACTCCCCCTTCGGAGCTCATCCATATCGTAAGCCCCATCCCCTTTGCGAAATGGGGGCTCGACATCCTCGGACCGTTTAAACCGGGCCGGGGGCAGCGGAAGTATCTGATAGTGGCGGTGGACTACTTCACCAAATGGATCGAGGCGGAACCGCTGGCCACCATCACATGGAAGAAGGCGAAAAGCTTCGTGTGGACTTCCATCATCTCCAGATTCGGAGTCCCCCGGTCCATCGTCACAGACAACGGGAAACAGTTCGACTCCGCGGGGTTCAAAGACTTCTGCGCGGAATGGGGAATCAAGCTTCTCTTCGCCTCTGTAGCACACCCCCAGACCAATGGAATGGCGGAAGCGGCCAACAAGTGTATCATAGAGCCCCTCCGGAAGAAAGTGAAGGACGCCGAAGGAAGCTGGCCGGAAGAGCTCCCCGGGATACTCTGGTCATACCGGACGACCCACAAGGAGGCCACCGGCGAAACCCCGTTCATGCTTGCCTACGGGGCCGAAGCAGTGGTACCAGTCGAGTTGGGCGAGGAATCTCTCCGCCTCAAATACTTTGACGAAGACAGGAACTCTCAGGGTCTGGAACTTAGCCTGGAGCTCCTCGGCGAACGACGGGAACAAGCCCTGGCCACCATCATCTGCCAGAAGCAGAAGGTGGCCCGATACTACAATGCTCGGGTCAGGGGTCGAAGCTACCACCTGGGAGACCTGGTCCTCCGAAAAGCAGGCTTCAACCCGGATACCGCTCGCAAGGGGAAGCTCGCGGCTAAATGGGAGGGGCCCTACAAAGTCGTCGAGGTCCTCGGACCTGCGACCTACCGTCTAGCCAATATGGAGGGGAGGATTCTCACTCACGCTTGGAATGCGGAACATTTACGCAAATACTTTCAATAAATGTATCGTTTCTTGTGAAATAAATTTATTTGAATTCGTTCCTTTCCAGATAAACAAAAAAGATGTACAGAGGGATGCACGAAGAGGCCGAGGGGCATTCCCCTCCCTCATTCATCTCCAGGGGCACCTGTGGGGCCACCAGCTGGCAGCCCACTTGGGTCATCCCCCACATTCCGTTCGGCGTCGGGATGCACCCGGAGATCCTCGAAGTTGACCCCCGAGAGTGGGAACTTCTTTTGGATCTCGAACTGACACCGGGCGAAACCCTTCTCGAACGCCTCCGTCGAGGCGGTCTCAACGAAGGAGGTGGCATACTCGGCCACGGCATCCTGAGCGATCCGGGCCGGATCCACCTCCTCAAGCCCGCGCATCCGGGCCTCTAAGGTCTTGATCTGGCGTTGGTGCTCCGCCCTCTCCTTCTCGATCTCCCGGGATCTCTCGCCGAGTTGAGCAAGGAGAACCCTCACCTGCTCCTCCACCGCTTCCAGACGATCGGAGAGCTCCAAGGCCTCGGGGGCAGCAACGGAGACGGGGATCCTTTCGGCTTCCCCAGACGTGTCGGCATCTCTCAAAAGCTCGGTGACCCGCGCCTCGGCCTCTGACTTTGCAGTCAGGGCCAAGGCCCTTTCCCGGTCCGCCTCCTCCAAGGCAGAGGACAGCTCAGCTACGCGAGTCACCCAAGACCTGACCCGCACCTCCTCTAGCTGACCTGCCTCTCCTTCCTCGCCATGGGCCTTAAGATCCTGCCCGGCATCGGACTTGGCTTTGGGAAGCGCTGCAAACTGACGCCTCATCGAGAGACCCACCGAGGACAACTGCACCAAGGCAACAAAAGTAATACGGCGAGAGCAGCTGAAGGAAGGACGAGCAGAGGCACTCTACCTGTTGGCCGGCCTGAATCACGAAGGTGGCCAGACAGTCACCTCTAACTCCATCCAACGCAGCCTGATCGGGAGGGAGGCAACTATTCTCGGCCACTCGCGCGGCGGCTCCGCGGCTCGAAAACACCGATTCCTTCTCCCTTACCGGGAAGCGTGGACGAAGAAGACCCTCCCTTGACGAAGGAAACTCCCCCGGGTTGGAGCGGAACGCGCCCAGATACCGATCGTAGGCATCAGGGAGAGAACCGTCCGGGAGAGGCGAAGGGCCGACCCACGGCCAGGCAACCTCGACAGGGGCGGGTTGGAGCTGAGGCAGCAGGGCATCAACTTCCTCGACCCCCTCACGGACCCTCTTGGAAGACACCAACAAGGGGACGGAGGGGGATGGCCCCTTCTTCCTTTTGGAGCCCCCAGTCGAGGTCACGGCCCGCTGCTTCTTCCGGACCTCCAGCACATGATCCCTCCTACGCGGATCCGGATCTGAGGCCTGCGCATGAGCGCCGGCGGGGGAAAGACCGGGAGGGAATCCACCTACACTCAAGGGAGAAATGAGAGACCAGGCAGAGCCCAGGCAACCTCGAATGGCGAATACTCGGAGAACTTACCCAAGGGCCACACCGTCTTGCGCAAGTTATGGTCACTAAAGAGGACGTCGACCGACCGCTCCCTCGCAGGAATCGCCAGCATGTCCTTCGCCATCTGCTGCTCGGCGACAGTCGGCTCACCCAGATCGAGGATGACTGCGCCGGCCGCCTCCCACCGAACCGGGAAAGGAACACTCGACGGGAACGTGACAAACACGTATTCCCCCTTCCAGCGTTTCAGGGAGCTCGGCAACCCCAACACCAGGGTCATCTTCGGGCGGGCGCTGATGTAAATCCACGCCCCCGATTGGTGGTGACTCAGCTGGTAGAACTGGGCGAAGAGACGAAGAGAGGGCGCCACTCCCCTCAGCATGCAGACGACGACGAACCCGACGAGGAGACCGACGGTGTTGGGACAGAATTGACACAGGCACACGTTGTGGGCCCGAAGGAACTCAACGATGAAGGGGTGGAGCGGAAAACGAAGCCCGAAGCGGAAGCACTTCTCGTATATTCCAACCTCGTTGGGACCGGGAAGGCAGATCCGCTCGTCAGACCCGGGAGCACGAGCCGAGTAAGGCGGAAGCATGTAGGCAGAGCGCATGCTCCCAATGGCGGTGGCACAGATCGACGAAGGCCACGACAAAACCTCTGGGGGCACCCCTGAAAGTTCACCCTCGTGCCGACGAATCACCGAAGGGGGGCTACCCCCCAGGCCAGGAGCAACATCTCGCTCCGGCCGACCCGAACCCGTGGCAGATAAAGATGACATGAGGCAGAGCTCAGGCAGGATCGGGATCAACGCAAAGAAGAAAATAACGAGACGGCGGATCACAACCCCCTCAGCTTCTCAACCTAAGACGGCCCCGCGAGCGGTGGGGATAATCTTGTAGCTACACGTGGCAGCATCAGAGGACCGACGACGCTTCGGAGCCCGCGCCATAAAAGTATCGAACGGGCCAACTCATGATGATGACTAATAAATGAGTCGGCATCGACTGACGAGCCCGTCAAAGTCGGCGGAAGTCACATCGGCCGAGCCGAACCGGATGAGGCCGATCGACCCGACCGATGGGGGCAATTGTTACGCCTATTTGGCTGACGCCCGAAAGACACAAGCCCGGAAACCCAACTACCGATCAGAAGCCCATCTGCGCTATCCGGCCCGCCTGACAAGGCCCTATAGGGGGCCCCCAAGTATCGATCCGACCCGGCCCTGACAACGTGCTAGTCACTCGCCCACTCCTGCGATAAACGCTCCCCCAGACCCGTGATCATTTAAGGGCCGTTATGGGGAGGAGCCAGGGGGGCGTAGGAAGCGGCGAAGGGGCGGGTTGAGGGGGCACGATTGAGGGCGGACGTGAGACGTAAGTCGTAGGCAGACTCGGTGGAATGTCAATAAGAGGGCTAGGAGGACGACAGAACAAAGGACCGCATCTCAGGTATCTAAAACCTAAGGTACTCCATCAACGACCTAGTTCCCCCATTTCACCTCCTTCCTCCCCCGCTCGCGCCGTGAGACGCCGTACCGATCTCCTCTCGAGTCGTACCGTCTCCACCGGGCCTCCTCTCTCAGATCATTTTCTGACTTAGGCATCGGAGGGGTTTTGGCCGGAACCAAGGTCCGGCCCCCTGACGAGTGTTCTCGTCTTCGCAGGAGGACATCCGATCCACAGGCCGAGGCTTCCCCTCCGCCCCTCGCCGACCACGCAACCAGCTGGACGATCGAGGCTACCCCTCGTCGTCCGACCGCCGAGGCCGAGCACATCCGACCGAGGCCGAGCGTATCAACCTGGGCCGAGGCTTCCCCTCGCCCTACCAACGACCGAGGACCCCGATTCGGCCCAGCCGACGCGCTCCACGTCGTCGGCAGTTCTGACTCACGCCTCGTCTGCACCGACTCGACACACCCGAGGGACCCAAGCGGGCCCCTTGACCATGTTGACCGGGTTGTCCACGGTCAACGCTCTTGTAGTGAGAAAACACTCTGAAACAGTGCCCCTCAGCAAGTTGAGATGAGAACAGAAATGGCACTTGTAGACAACATTGTTCTGAAAGGGAATGTGCGACTTTTTGCGGCATCTAGCCCTCTTTGCATTCTTTTCGATACGAACAGTGCAGTTAAACACCGGCTGTATAACGCTTTCGCATCTGCAAGGGGAAAATCCTCAGTATATTTTGCTTCTTTGTTAGAGATGAACGTATCAGACTTCACAGTAATATGAAAACAGTAGAATAAATGCAGAGAATACTTGCGAGTTTGATGGAAGATCAAGTAAACATCATGCGGCACTCACAGTTTATGGACACAAAAAACCGCCATCCTCAATGCATCATGGATTATATAAGAATATATATTTGTAAAGATATTCATGTTCCAGCTTCAACCATTCATGAGATAAAAAGTCAACATCATGAGCACAGTTTTGCAAACATCTGTGATCGGTAGCTTCAAACATAAATTGTTATGGGTGTAGGGAAGATGTAGAATATTCTATTCGATAATCATATGGAACTTTTTAGGTATCTAAGCAACAAGTTTCATTTTGAAATTTCCAAAGGTCCCTTCAACCATGGTTAAATTGAAGAATTTGTGGCTCATGATAATTATAGGACAAATCAAAATTTGAACAAACAACATTTCCGCTCGTAAGAGTATTTCAAGCACATAGGCAGGATACTGAAATCAGGAAAAAAATAGCAGAGAGAGAGCCAGTAAAGCTGAAATGAAGAAATCAGGAAATAAAGTAGGAAATGTGCCAACTTCATCCCAAGTGAAGGCTCATGATAATCCTAAAGAGTGCATTCCTTTCGCTATTTGCTTAATATATCTGTTTTAGTGCAATAAGATCTTTATGGACGTGGATAATGAAACTAGATGTTTGAGAACATCTCACCAAAAGAGGCTTGCATGAATCAAGTTAGAACAAAAATTAGAGTGCCACCAGGGAAAGAATTTTCATCTAGGAGACTAATTCCTGCTCTTACATATGAAGTTAATTTTCATTTATCAGTTAGAAAGTACACTAAATAATTTACCTTAAGTCTAGTCTATTAGAAGTTTTCCAATTAAACCTGAATATCTGTCAAATATCATTTAACATGATACATGTGATATATCTATATGAGCAGAGACCATTTAACCTGAAGCTGATAACTAGCTTGGCAATATATGAAATTTGATGGTCCCGGATAATGCATGTGTTTCAGAGTGTTTTCTCACTACAAGAGCGTTGACCGTGGACAACCCGGTCAACGTGGTCAAGGGGCCCGCTTGGGTCCCTCGGGTGTGTCGAGTCGGTGCAGACGAGGCGTGAGTCAGAACTGCCGACGACATGGAGCACGTCGGCTGGGCCGAATCGGGGTCCTCGGTCGTTGGTAGGGGGAGGGGAAGCCTCGGCCCGGGTTGATACGCTCGGCCTCGGTCGGATGTGCTCGGCCTCGGCGGTCGGACGACGAGGGGTAGCCTCGATCGTCCAGCTGGTTGCGTGGTCGGCGAGGGGCGGAGGGGAAGCCTCGGCCCGTGGATCGGATGTCCTCCTGCGAAGACGAGAACACTCATCAGGGGGCCGGACCTTGGTTCCGGCCAAAACCCCTCCGATGCCTAAGTCAGACAATGATCTGAGAGAGGAGGCCCGGCGGAGACGGTACGACTCGAGAGGAGATCGGTACGGCGTCTCACGGCGCGAGCGGGGGAGGAAGGAGGTGAAATGTGGGAACTAGGTCGTTGATGGAGTACCTTAGGTTTTAGATACCTGAGATGCGGTCCTTTGTTCTGTCGTCCTCCTAGCCCTCTTATTGACATTCCACCGAGTCTGCCCACGACTCACGTCTCACGTCCGCCCTCAATCGTGCCCCCTCAACCCGCCCCTTCGCCGCTTCCTACGCCCCCCTGGCTCCTCCCCATAATGGCCCTTAAATGATCACGGGTCTGGGGGAGCGGTTATCGCAGGAGTGGGCGAGTGACCAGCGCGTTGTCAGGGACGGGTCGGATCGATACTTGGGGGCCCCCTATAGGGCCTTGTCGGGCGGGCCAGATAGCGCAGATGGGCTTCTGATCGGTAGTTGGGTTTCCGGGCTTGTGTCTTTCGGGCGTCGGCCAAATAGGCGTAACAATTGCCCCCATCGGTCGGGTCGATCGGCCTCATCCGGTTCGGCTCGGCCGATGTGACTTCCACCGACTTTGACGGGCTCGTCAGTCGATGCCGACTCATTTATTAGTCGTCATCATGAGTTGGCCCGTTCGATACTTTTATGGCGCGGGCTCCGAAGCGCCGTCGGTCCTCTGATGCTGCCACGTGTAGCTACAAGATTATCCCCACCGCTCGCGGGGCCGTCTTAGGTTGAGAAGCTGAGGGGGTTGTGATCCGCCGTCTCGTTATTTTCTTCTTTGCATTGATCCTGATCCTGCCTGAGCTCTGCCTCATGTCATCTTTCTCTGCCACGGGTTCGGGTCGGCCGGAGCGGGATGTTGCTCCTGGCCTAGGGGGGTAGCCCCCCTTCGGCGATTCGTCGGCACGGGGGTGAACTTTTTCAGGGGTGCCCCCAGAGGTTTTGTCGTGGCCTTCGTCGATCTGTGCCGCCGCCATTGGGAGCATGCGCTCCGCCTACCTGCTTTCGCCTTACTCGGCTCGTGCTCCCGGGTCTGACGAGCGGATCTGCCTTCCCGGTCCCAACGAGGTTGGAATATACGAGAAGTGCTTCCGCTTCGGGCTTCGTTTTCCGCTCCACCCCTTCATCGTTGAGTTCCTTCGGGCCCACAACGTGTGCCTGTGTCAATTCTGTCCCAACGTCGTCAGGCTCCTCGTCGGGTTCGTCGTCGTCTGCATGCTGAGGGGAGTGGCGCCCTCTCTTCGTCTCTTCGCCCAGTTCTACCGGCTGAGTCACCACCAATCGGGGGCGTGGATTTACATCAGTGCCTGCCCGAAGATGACCCTGGTGTTGGGGTTGCCGAGCTCCCTGAAACGCTGGAAGGGGGAATATGTGTTTGTCACGTTCCCGTCGAGTGTTCCTTTCTCGGTTCGGTGGGAGGCGGCCGGCGCAGTCATCCTCGATCTGGGTGAGCCGACTGTCGCCGAGCAGCAGATGGCGAAGGACATGTTGGCGATTCCTGCGAGGGAGCGGTCGGTCGACGTCCTCTTTAGTGACCATAACTTGTTCAAGACGGTGTGGCCCTTGGGTAAGTTCTCCGAGTATTCGCCATTCGAGGTTGCCTGGGCTCTGCCTGGTCTCTCATTTCTCCCTTGAGTGTAGGTGGATTCCCTCCCAGTCTTTCCCCCGCCGGAGCTCATGCGCAGGCCTCAGATCCGGATCCGCGTAGGAGGGATCATGTGCTGGAGGTCCGGAAGAAGCAGCGGGCCGTGACCTCGACTGGGGGCTCCAAAAGGAAGAAGGGGCCATCCCCCTCCGTCCCCTTGTTGGTGTCTTCCAAGAGGGTCCGTGAGGGGGTCGAGGAAGTTGATGCCCCGCTGCCTCAGCTCCAACCCGCCCCTGTCGAGGTTGCCTGGCCGTGGGTCGGCCCTTCGCCTCTCCCGGACGGTTCTCTCCCTGATGCCTACGATCGGTATCTGGGCGCGTTCCGCTCCAACCCGGGCGAGTTTCCTTCGTCATGGGAGGGTCTTCTTCGTCCAAGCTTCCCGGTAGGGGAGAAGGAATCGGTGTTTTCGAGCCGCGGAGCCGCCGCGCGAGTGGCCGAGAATAGTTGCCTCCCTCCCGATCAGGCTGCGTTGGATGGAGTTAGAGGTGACTGTCTGGCCACCTTCGTGATCCAGGCCGGCCAACAGGTAGAGTGCCTCTGCTCGTCCTTCCTCCAGCTGCTCTCGCCGTCTTACTTTTGTTGCCTTGGTGCAGTTGTCCTCGGTGGGTCTCTCGATGAGGCGTCAGTTTGCGGCGCTTCCCAAAGCCAAGTCCGATGCCGGGCGGGATCTTGAGGCCCATGGCGAGGAAGGAGAGGCAGGTCAGCTAGAGGAGGTGCGGGTCAGGTCTTGGGAGACTCGCGTAGCTGAGCTGTCCTCTGCCTTGGAGGAGGCGGACCGGGAAAGGGCCTTGGCCCTGACTGCAAAGTCAGAGGCCGATGCGCGGGTCGCCGAGCTTTTGAGAGATGCCGACACGTTTGGGGAAGCCGAAAGGATCCCCGTCTCCGTTGCTGCCCCCGAGGCCTTGGAGCTCTCCGATCGTCTGGAAGCGGCGGAGGAGCAGGTGAGGGTTCTCCTTGCTCAACTCGGCGAGAGATCCCGGGAGATCGAGAGGGAGAGGGTGGAGCACCGACGCCAGATCGAGACCTTAGAGGCCCGGATGCGCGGGCTTGAGGAGGTGGATCAGGCCCGGATCGCTCAGGATGCCGTGGCCGAGTATGCCACCTCCTTCGTTGAGACCGCCTTGACGGAGGCGTTCGAGAAGGGTTTCGCCCGGTGTCAGTCCGAGATCCAAAAGAAGTTCCCACTCTCGGGGGTCAACTTCGAGGATCTCCGGGTGCATCCCGACGCCGAACAGAATGTGGGGGATGACCCAAGTGGGCTGCCAGCTGGTGGCCCCACAGGTGCCCCTGGAGATGAATGAGGGAGGGGAATGCCCCTCGGCCTCTTCGTGCGTCCCTCTGTACATCTTTTTTGTTTATCTGGAAAGGAACGAATTCAAATAAATTTATTTCACAAGAAACGATACATTTATTGAAAGTATTTGCGTAAATGTTCCGCATTCCAAGCGTGAGTGAGAATCCTCCCCTCCATATTGGCTAGACGGTAGGTCGCAGGTCCGAGGACCTCGACGACTTTGTAGTGCCCCTCCCATTTAGCCGCGAGCTTCCCCTTGCGAGCGGTATCCGGGTTGAAGCCTGCTTTCCGGAGGACCAGGTCTCCCAGGTGGTAGCTTCGACCCCTGACCCGAGCATTGTAGTATCGGGCCACCTTCTGCTTCTGGCGGATGATGGTGGCCAGGGCTTGTTCCAGTCGTTCGCCGAGGAGCTCCAGGCTGAGTTCCAGACCCTGAGAGTTCCTGTCTTCGTCAAAGTATTTGAGGCGGAGAGATTCCTCGCCCAACTCGACCGGTACCACTGCTTCGTGTTGGATATGGAAGACGTTTGTACACCCTTGTGGGGTATGTACGAGGGAATACGGACCTCGAACGTCGCGTACACGAAGTCGTGTACAAAGGGAATCTGTTCCCTTACGGAGAGGATCTCTGGATGAGTGGGAAAGTCGCATTATTTATGCATAAGTGCATGCGACATATGGCTAATAAAGGGGGAATATCTTAAGCTTATGTTGTACCATGCATATGGTACAACTTAAGCTTATAATGTGCCATGTATCATGGTACACCTTAATTAAGTTGTTCCAAAGGAACAACTTACCCTAAAATAACTACCTTGGGGGCTATAAATAAGACCCAAGGGTAAGCCATTTCTTACACCTTTTGCATGAAATTCATGCATGCAACTTCATCATAGCGAAGCTCTGCAGAAATCCTTTCTCTTCCTCTATCCAAGTTCTTAATCTAAAGAAGAGATTTAGATTGTGGATTAGTAGCCTTACTCTGTTCGTGAGTAGACTCGATCCGTCGTGGCGAATCCGAAGGCGAAGTTCGTAGACTACCGTGCCGCATACGCAAGCGTAAGTCTAAACTTCATATTATCGATCCTAACTCTATTTTGGCAGGATCCCACATTGGTATCAGAGCCATATGGGTTCGCCCCGGTCAAACCACCGCCCCGTCGAAACTATGAACGAGTCGTTGTCTTTTTCACGAATGGGTCTCCTACTATTACGGATATAGTAGGAACGCTTCGTGACGGAGAGAACGCAGCGGTTGTTCTTTTCACGTTAGGGTCTCCTATCATTACGGATATGGTAGGAACTCTCCGTGACGGGAAGAACCGACCGTTCACGTAGTATGTTATTTTTCATTTTTGGCACACGGCCATTAGGAAATAACTAATTTCTCGACGAACGGGTGCTTCATCGAGGAAGATGATGGCAGTTATTTCCATCGGGTAAGAGGAAATTGGTGCATGTGCACCATGGCCAAATGGGCTATGAAGGCTATGCACCCCCCCTCCACTTGCAGAGGGGGTTGGCTATGGCCAATAACCACCGGCGACCACCCCATCAAGGGGGAGGAGTATGTGCGGCAACCCCATTCAAAGGGGGTGGCCGGCCATGGCCAAAGGGGCCATGGCCGGCCAATGCCAAATGGCCTTGGCCATGACCGGCCATGGCCAAGCCATGGCCGGCCATGGCCAGGCCGGCAGTGGCCGGCCAAGGCCAGGCTGGTAATGGCCGGCCTTGGCCAAGGCCTGCCGGCCTGGCCGGCCCTGGCAGGGGCCAGGGCCGGCTGGCCTGCCCTGGCAGAGGCCAGGGCCAATGCCCTGGCCTCGGCCAGGGCCTGGCCGGCCTTGGCCGGCCTCGGCCAGGGCAGAGGCCATGGCCGAGGGGGCCAAGGCCCCTGGCCGGCCAGGGCAGAGGCCCTGGCCGGCCCTTGGCCAAGCCCCGGCCAGGGCAGAGGCCCTGGCCGGGAAGAAGTTGCAAGACCAAAAATTGGTCGACCAATTTGGTGTTTTTGGTCGACCAATCCGACAGAAGGTCTGGGTCGATTGCAAATTTGCCAAATGACCCATACGGGGTAACAAAAGGCCTTGGTCAAACTCGAATGTGTCGATTAGTCCATATGGGGCTAACCACAGTGCCGACTAGTTCATACGGGACTAACGTTTTAATGAAGTTTTTTTTTGGGCTCTACTCCTTGAAGACAGCCATAGTGCTCTACTTCATGCGAGATTAGCCAAGTCATTGTGCTCTACTCTACGGAGATTAACCAATGTACTTATGACGTTGTGCTCTACTCTACGGAGATTAGCCAATGTATTTTGAATTTTTGAAAAATACGTTTTTCAAAAACGCTTTTCCGCTGCAAAGTACTATAAGAGTACTAACATTTGATAAAGTGAGGGAGAAATATTGAAAGTTACTCTTGATGGTGATTGGAAACATAGTGACCTTTCCGACTCTAGGGTAACATCTTCAATATTTTTCGAAAGTAACTTATCAAATTTTGAATATTATTCCAAGTGGGAGTTGATTTTAGAACTATCCATATGGGATATTCTATTATCATTTCAAGTGGGAATTATATTTGAAAAATACGTTTTCAAACTCGTTTTTTCGCTGCTAGTACTATAAGAGTACTATTGTTTGATAAGTGATGGGGGAATATTGAAGGTTGTTCTAGATGGTGATTGGAATCATAGAGACCTTTTCGATTCTAGAACAACATCTTCAATATTTTTCGAAAGTAACTTATCAAATATAATATAATTCCAAGTGGGATTTGAATTTTTTAGAACTATCCAAATGGGATACTCTATTATCATTTCAAGTGGGAGTTATATATTTTAAGAATTTTTATGCAATGTTTTGATCGAACCTTCGGTTTTGTGTCTTTTGCAGCATTTTAAAAGTAAAATGTCTTCCGCTTCAAAGAATATCGTCGCTGAGTTAAACAAAGGTGAAAAACTCAACGGCGATAATTACAAACTTTGGTCCATTAAGATACAATACGTTTTAGAGGAGCAAGAAGTGCTCGAAACTCTAAAGAACGTAATGATTGAACCCGAGTTGGGCACTACGGCCCAACACAGACGAGACAAGGAAGCTTTTGATGCTTGGTCTCGGAAGAATAAGATAGCGCGCATTACGTTATTAAGCATTATGGCTGATGACATAATGCGCATCTTCCGAGAACATGACCTAGCCATGGACATATGGTCCAAGCTAGAGGAGAAGTTCGGTGGCACATCGGTGTCCAAACTTCGCTCCTTAACTATAAGGTTCGATTCATATAAGAAACGTCCAGATCATTCCATGGGGAAACATCTGCGACATATGGCGAACCTTATCTCGGAGTTAAAGGATGCAGGTCATGTGCTCACAGATGAGCAACAAATCCAAGCAGTCATACGTTCCCTACCAAATGGGTGGGATCAGATGAAGATGCATCTCACTCATGATGAGAGCATCAAGACCTTCAACGACGTTTCCAAGCACCTCGAATTAGAGGAAGAGCGGCTTGCGGCTGCCAAGCCAAGTGCAGAAGTGCACATGGTTGCTAGTTCCTCATACGGGGGAAAGAAACGTAAAGATCGTTCGAAGTCTTCTAATGAACGTAATAAGCAACCTGAGTCTACCAAGGAACCCAAACATAAGGGTGGGCACAAGAAATGGCACAAGAAGAAAGACTTGAAAAGGATCAAGTGCTTCAAGTGCAACAAGCTCGGTCACTATGCTCGTTCGTGTACGAGTGGAAGTGACGAGGTAACTTGTAATACTAGTTACATATGTGTTTCTAGTTCAATATTTCTTGTGGAATCTAATCCATTTTGGGATAATTGATTCAGGTGCCACCGACCACATAGCAAAGGACAGACGGTCCTTCGTGGAGTATCACCGGATACCCCAAGGAATGAAGTGGATCAATGTAGGAAACAACACACGTGTTGTAGAGAAAGGCGTTGGGAATTGCAAGCTAGACTTGGACAACGGCCACACTCTCCTACTTTATGATGTTCTCTTCATTCCACATATTCAAAGGAATATTAATACTGTGGTCAATTTAATGGGTCTGGGTTATAGTTGGTTCCTTCATGATTGTAATATGGACCTATTTTGTAATAATTCCTTTATTGGTACTGGGTTTGTATTTCAAAGGATTTATTGTAATAAGTACAATGTATTTCCTCATGTAATGAAAATTTCCTTGTGACAAATTCTTTGACTAATGAGTCTAATATAATTTGTTGGCACGCAAGGCTTGGTCATATTGGACCAATGCGTATAGATAGACTTGCCAAACGTGGCCTTCTATCCAATGTTTCAAAGGTTGAAATCTCGACCTGCGAACATTGCCTTGTGAGGAAATCTTGTCGCAAGCCGTTTGGAACCGGCACAAGGGCCGAGGTTCCATTACAGCTTATCTATTCGGACATATGTGGTCCGATGAATGTCAAGACAAAACGCGGGAAGTCCTATTTTTCATCACTTTTATTGATGATTTCACCCGATTCGGTCATATCTATTTGATATCCCACAAAAGTGAAAGCACTAAACCTGCTTTAAAAACTATATGAGTTTAGTGGAGAATCAATTAGATCGCAAGATTAAGGTCATGCGAACCGATAGGGGCGGTGAACATCAATCAACAAGTTTAAAGGAACTTTATGATGAAAAATGCATAGTACATCAGGTAACTATGCCTTATACTCCTCAACAAATTGGTGTTGCAGAAAGGAGGTATAGGACTTTAATGAAAAATGGTCCATTCAATGATGGCGCAAGCTAACTTGCCAATCACCTTTTGGGGTGATGCATTATTGACGGCCGCTTTCATTTTTGAACCGCGTACCCTCGAAATAAGTTAGCTCCACTCCTTGTGAGTTGTGGAACCAAAGGTCTCCTCACTTAAACATTTTGAAACCTTGGGGTTGTGCATCCTACGCACATATTTCCTCCCATAAGTATGGCAAACTTGGGCCAAAGGGAAGGAAATGTATCTTTATACGATACGCAGAAAACTCCAAAGGTTATGTTTTATGTTAGTCAGGAAGACAATGGTGGGCTAATTGAGTTTGAGTCGAGGGATGTCACTTTCTTGGAAAAACGAGTTTCCAAGACAGGGCGAGATAAGTCAGGACTTATCTCTATTTGAGATTTATGATCAAGAAGGATTACCTCATTCGAGTGGGAGAATTCTTGGTGAAAACGAAAATACGTTTCAATCTTCACCAATGGATTATACGAATGACGATTATCCTATTCCATACGGGAATAATGATCCAAGTGGGAGCAATTCTAACGACATTCCAAGTGGGAGTGATATTAGAATTGATCTAAATTCGAGTCAACAAGGACTTGAAGAATCTCAAATACGATGTAGTAGTCGTACAAGGTTGGCTCCTCTAAGATTTGAGGATGAATTTCCGCAAACCTTTATGACTTTACTACAAGATGATGACGAGCCTGCTACTTTCAAACAGGCCGTATCATGCCCTGCAAAAGACAAATGGATGGAAGCGATGAAGGAGGAATTGAAATCCATGAAAGTTAACCAAGTCTGGGACTTAGTTAACTTACCCAGAGGACATAGAGCAATTGGGAACAAATGGGTTCTCAAGATCAAGCATAAGGCTGATGGCTCTATTGACAGATATAAAGCTCGCCTTGTCGCGAAAGGTTTTACGCAACAGGAAGGGATAGACTACGAAGAGACCTTCTCACCTGTTGTGCGTTTTACCTTGATTCGCATGATTCTGGCAATGGTAGCTTGCTTATACCTCGAATTACATCAGATGGATGTAAAGACTGCCTTTCTCAATGGAGAATTGGACGAGGAGATCTATATGGAACAACCAACAGGGTTTGTAAAAGAAGGAAACGAACATAAGGTTTGTAAACTTCGTAAATCCATATATGGTCTTAAATAATCCTCGAGGCAATGGTATATACGATTTCAAGAAGTTGTCTTATCAAATGGATTTTCCATACTTGATGAAGATAACTACGTATATATCAAGAGGATTAAAAGCAAGCATGTTATTATGTCTCTATATGTAGATGACATTTTAATAGCCGGAAATGACAAGGGCTTTGTGATGAGTATCAAGGCTTGGCTTTCATCAGTATTTGAGATGAAAGGCATAGGAAAAGCCGCATATATCCTTGGAGTTAAGATTTCAAGGAATCGTTCGAAGAAACTTCTTTCTCTTTCACAGGAGACTTATATAAAGAAGGTTCTAGAACGATTTAATATGCAGGACTGCAAGTCCATTGATATTCATATAAGCATATGCGATAATTTATATCTGGAATCGTGTCCAAAGAACCAAAAAAAGGAAATTATGGAAAAAGTTCCATATTCCAGTGCAGTTGATAGTCTTATGTACGCTATGGTGTGTACGAGACCGGACATCTGTTTTGCCGTTGGAAATGGTAAACTATTACCAATCCAACCCAGGGCAAGAACACTGGAAAGCGGTTAAGAGGATAATGCAGTATCTTAAAGGAACTGCAGATTTGCAAAAGACTATGATAAAACCAAGAAGGTAGACATAAGGTACATATCTACGCATGAGATGATAGAGGATCAGCTTACAAAAGCGATCCCCAGAAATGTGTTTTATAAACACTTATCATCCCAAGGATTGCGTATGAGCTGAGTTGTACCAATATATATTCCCATGTCTAAGAAAGATCAAATTTAATAAAAGAATAAGTTCTTTTTCAAACATTGCATATGAATTTCTTAAGAAATGTTTGTGTACATTTTTGAAATCTCAGCTGAATTGTGTGTATGTCGGACAGATAAAGGTTGGCTCTCTCACATGAGCAACCGCCTTATCTTATCAGATGGATAAGATAGAGATGAGACTAGTTTAAAGTCAAAATCATTAGACGAATGATTTAGAGTCATGACTTAAACAAGATAGTCGAATGAAAGATCTGCATCATATGGAAGCTTACAAAAGATCTGAGATCTGTATCACAAGGATATTTGAAAGAGATCTCGTAGGATTTTTAAATCCTATCTGTCTTATGCAGGATGAGAGTCCGTGAATATTTCACGAGTAGTAAAAGGACTCAAAAAGGTAGGCACTGTGGTGTCTGATCTTTTCATCCGTACAACATCATTAAGACATACTCTCCCTGGGAAAGGAGTGATGTTGTAATACGTGTTCATACCACGTATGCATTTCGACCACTGAGTTAGTAGCAATAGTGTTTGCTATTATGTGAGACTCAAAGGCCATATGGGTCTTAACTCTTACCCTCAAGGACTCCAATTGGTTCCTTTAGATTTGACGAAATGATCGCTATCTTAGCGTGTTACTTATGGGCTATGATAATTCGGCTCGGCGGGGCACGTTAGAAAAGCGAGTCTAGTCAAGATCAGAAGGTTCGCAAGAAGAGGAAGATTGATTTCATATTCGCATTTGGACTTTAATGATTCAAAGCTGGCCAGCCAATTGTAATCCAGATGGGATTCAATTGTTGAATATAAAGTATAAGAAATGCGAAGAAATAATCTAGGGTAAAGCATGCGTTGAACTACTCAACTTTGCACCTTCGAGGTCGTTGTGTATCTCTAACAAGTGCACAACAACAGACTCTACGCGCATGACGGTCGCACGGTCTATTTCTCGGTATGATAGATGAAAGAACTAAGGGAAAGACGTTCTCTTACAATCCCCTCAAGTGTGAGTGGGAGATGTTGGATATGGAAGACGTTTGTACACCCTTGTGGGGTATGTACGAGGGAATACGGACCTCGAACGTCGCATACACGAAGTCGTGTACAAAGGGAATCTGTTCCCTTGCGGAGAGGATCTCTGGATGAGTGGGAAAGTCGCATTATATATGCATAAGTGCATGCGACATATGGCTAATAAAGGGGGAATATCTTAAGCTTATGTTGTACCATGCATATGGTACAACTTAAGCTTATAATGTGCCATGTATCATGGTACACCTTAATTAAGTTGTTCCAATGGAACAACTTACCCTAAAATAACTACCTTAGGGGCTATAAATAAGACCCAAGGGTAAGCCATTTCTTACACCTTTTGCATGAAATTCATGCATGCAACTTCATCATAGCGAAGCTCTGCAGAAATCCTTTCTCTTCCTCTATCCAAGTTCTTAATCTAAAGAAGAGATTTAGATTGTGGATTAGTAGCCTTACTCCGTTCGTGAGAAGACTCGATCCGTCGTGGCGAATCCGAAGGCGAAGTTCGTAGACTACCGTGCCGCATACGCAAGCGTAAGTCTAAACTTCATATTATCGATCCTAACTCTGTTTTGGCAGGATCCCACACTTCGGCCCCGTAGGCAAGCATGAACGGGGTTTCGCCGGTGGCCTCCTTGTGGGTCGTCCGGTATGACCAGAGTATCCCGGGGAGCTCTTCCGGCCAGCTTCCTTCGGCGTCCTTCACTTTCTTCCGGAGGGGCTCTATGATACACTTGTTGGCCGCTTCCGCCATTCCATTGGTCTGGGGGTGTGCTACAGAAGTGAAGAGAAGCTTGATTCCCCATTCCGCGCAGAAGTCTTTGAACCCCGCGGAGTCGAACTGTTTCCCGTTGTCTGTGACGATGGACCGGGGGACTCCGAATCTGGAGATGATGGAAGTCCACACGAAGCTTTTCGCCTTCTTCCATGTGATGGTGGCCAGCGGTTCCGCCTCGATCCATTTGGTGAAGTAGTCCACCGCCACTATCAGATACTTCCGCTGCCCCCGGCCCGGTTTAAACGGTCCGAGGATGTCGAGCCCCCATTTCGCAAAGGGGATGGGGCTTACGATATGGATGAGCTCCGAAGGGGGAGTTGAGGAGTGGTGGGCATACCTCTGACATTCCTCGCACTTTTGGACGTAGCTTGTTGCGTCTTGTACCAGGGTCGGCCAGTAGTATCCCTGCCTCAAGATTTTCTGTGCAACCATCTTGCCCCCGTGGTGATTCCCGCAGATCCCCTCGTGAATCTCCTGTAGGATGTAGTCGGCTTCCTGTGGTCCGACGCATTTCAGGTATGGGAGGACATCAGCCTTCGTCCAGCGCCTCCGGTAGAGCGTCCCCTCATGGATCACGTATCGGAGCGCCGTCCTCTCCAGGGTCCGACGCTCGTCCCAATCCGTCGGCACTTCCCCATGAGTGAGGTACCGGATGATCAGATCCATCCAGGTGGGATTTTGGTCGATCGCCATCACCTCCCGCTCCTCCGTGCTGGGGGACCGCAGGTTCTCCACGTAGATGGTGCGGCCCAGCTCCTTAGGCGAGGACGAGGCTAGCTTCGACAACGCGTCCGCCCGTGCGTTCTCCGACCGTGGAAGATGCAAGACTTCCGTGCTTTTGAACCTGGAGAGCGCAGCTTTGGCGACGGCGTGATACCTCTGCATTGTCTCCTCCCGCGCCTCATAACTTCCCAGAAGTTGGTTGACAATGAGCTTCGAGTCGCTGAGGAGGCGCACAGATTCGGCCCCAAGCTCCCGGGCTAGTTTCAGGCCGTTGATCACCGCTTCGTATTTTGCCACGTTGTTGGTGGCCGGGAACTCGAACCGCAACGCGTACTCCACGACGTTCCCTTCCGGAGATCGGATCGCAATCCCCGCCCCGCCTCCTGACTGTGTGGCCGATCCGTCCACATGGACTATCCACGCTCCTGGAATTCCTGGCTGGAGGTGGTCAGCCGAAAGAAAGGACAAGGGTTGGGCAATTACCGTTTCTGGGCCTTCTTCTACCGGGGGCCATTTCCTTCCGTCGTGCACTCAGCGATGAAGTCGGCCAGAGCCTGCCCTTTGATGGCCATGCGCGGTTTGAATCAGAGGTCGAACTCGCTCAATTCCACCCCCCAGTTCAGCATCCTCCCCATTCGATCGAATCTCTTGAGGTTCTGCTCCAGTTGTGAGTCGGTCAGGATGAGTATGGTGTGGGCTTGGAAATAGGGTCGGAGCCTTCGTGCTGAGAGGACGAGGGCGTATGCCAGTTTCTCCATGGGCGAGTACCGCACCTCCGCCCCCTTCAAGATCCGGCTCGTGTAGTACACCGGCCACTGCACCCCGCCGTCTTCCCGGATCAGCACCGAACTCACAGCTTCCTCCGCGCACGCCAGGTAAAGGCTCAGCGACTCCCCTTCTCGTGGCTTGGACAGGAGAGGCGGGCTGCGGAGATATTCTTTGAGATCCGCGAACGCCCTGGAGCAGTCTTCGTCCCATAGTATCGCCTTCCTATTGTCTGAAGGTTCCGCGATCGCTTTCCTCAGGACCATGAAGAAGGGGAGCGATCTTTCCGCCGATTTGGAAAGGAATCGCCCCAGGGCTACGATGCGCCCATTTAGCCTCTGCAGTTCTTTGATCGTCGTCGGCTCACGCATGTTGATCAGAGCCTCGATCTTGTCAGGATTAGCTTCAATGCCACGGTTAGTTATCATAAACCCCAAGAATTTGCCAGATCTTACCCCGAACGTGCACTTCACGGGGTTGAGTCGAATGGGGTGTCACCGCAACTGCTCGAAGGTCTCCCGAAGGTCAGCGATGTGGTCCTCCGGTTGTCTTGACTTGACAAGCATGTCGTCGACGTAGACTTCCAGGTTCCTCCCGATCTGGGAGCTAAAAACCTTGTTGACCATTCTCTGGTAGGTGGCCCCTGCGTTCTTCAGGCCAAAGGGCATCTTCTTGTAGCAGTATGTTCCCCGGTCTGTCGTGAAGGCTGTCATCTCCTCGTCCCGGGGATCCATCTGGACTTGATTATACCCTGAGTAGGCGTCCATGAAGCTGAGCATCTCGTACCCCGAGGCGTTGTCCACCAGGTGGTCAATGCGCGACAGGGGGTAGCTGTCCTTGGGACAGGCCTTGTTGAGGTCACTGAAGTCCACGCACATTCGTCACTTCCCGTTGGGTTTCTTGACCATCACCACGTTCGACAGCCACTCTGGGTACCAGACTTCCCGTATGAAGCCGGCGTCGAGGAGACGCTTGATCGGTCCATATTTTACACCTTTTTTCTGCATATTTGCATGCCATTTCGATCACCCATATCACGCTTTTCACGATTATTCGACGATATTGCGTTACTTTTCACTATTTCTTGTTTTTGTCGGATTTCAGGAAATATGGAGCGATCGGGAGCAAAAAGGAGCTTAAGGGACTTGCACCCACTCCTGAGCATCACCCAAGGCCTTTTTGAGGGCTATTCGACGACGGGAGACGGGTGGAAGAAGAAGGAACTCCGTAGGAGCGACGAGGAGGAGAAACGGAGAAGATTGGGCATTTTCAGCATGCCACTCGGCCGAGTGAAGGAGTCACTCGGCCGAGCAAAGAAGCCCGCTCGGCCGGCCAGATCGGACACGCAGCAGATTGAGTATCAGCATGCACTCGGCCGAGCATCGCCATCCCACTCGGCCGAGCATGGAGACACCACTCGCCCGAGTGGCATCACGACGACGGCAAGCAAAAATCCCAGACTTACTGGAATCCGTCAGGCGATTGAGGGTTCCGACTCGGCCGATTACCGAATGCCCCTCGGCCGAGTGAGTAAAGCCACTCGGCCGAGTCACCTCCGAAGACAGGCCCCCAATACCCCTGACTTATTGGAATTTTACGGGGTCTATCACTCGGCCGAGTAGAGAAGCCCACTCGACCGAGTAGAGAAGTCAACTCGGCCGAGTGCTGCCGAGGACATGCAGCGCCCAGATTTTCAGACAGCCTCCCACTCTTTTGAAATCTGCTATCATTCCAGCAAGCAAAGTATTTTTCTCATATTTTTTATGGATATTAGACTTCATGACTATTCCAACGCCGCCAAGAACTCGCAAATCGGAGGTCGGATGAAATCTGGGGAATTTCTGCAAGTCGACGCTGCAGTGCTGGAATTCTCACTCGGCCGAGTGAGCTTTCCCCACTCGGCCGAGTCATAACTTGCCCAGAATTGAAGTTGTACGCGGACTCCGTTTCGTGCGTGAGTTGGAGGGGATTTCTAGGGCTTTTTGCTAGGGTTTTTTTTGGGGGCTATTTAAGGGGGTTTGTAGCCACCATTAGGGGGGTTCCCAAGATGTTTTAGGAGGGATTTATTTTAGAGGTTAGGCCATGCCCTAGGCCCCCTCTTGGATCTAAAAGCTTGTATTTTGGATTGAAGATCTTCATTAAAGCTAAGTATTTTCTTCTTTTTATTTGAATCTTTGTTTTTCTATCTTTTTGTATGCAAGCAATGATTTCTATTGATTCTCATATCCTTATTGCTATGCTAGAGTAGATTTGTTGTTCTAGGGCATGGGGATGAATCCTATGGATCTAATTTCATATTTGTGATGAATGAATTTCTAAATTGCTAGAATTGCTAGGAGGTTAGGTTGTGATTGATTTATTACGGATAGCTAGGGATTTCCATCGATTGGGGTTTGCAAGAGATTGGATTCTAATCGATGGGAAGGCCTAGATATTTGATTTAGATTTACAATTGGATTTCTCTAGACTTGGTTTGTAAGAGATTGGACCAAAGCTAGGATTTTTAATTGTAAACATATACCAATATTCGTTTGCAAGAGATTGGACGAATACGAACTATCACAACCTAGATCGTGACTCGAGTTTGCACGAGAGTGGGCTCGAGGAGCGATTGGACGATGATGTTGATCCTAATGCTAGCTTGCCTAGGCTAGGGTTTGCAAGAGATTGGACCCGAACCTAGGAAAGCTATAGACCGGCAATAGCGCGAGAGCGTGAGCTTGGTTCTCTATTCAGTTACGACTAGTTCACCTCAACACAAGTCTAGTAATATTGAGATTCACTATTTACGATGATGTATGACGATCCGTAGTGGGAATTCCCTAGCCCTAGACACTTTTATTATCTTAAAATCACGTACTTTGCCCGACGATTGTGACAGGATCGCCGCAAGGCAAATTCCCTCTTTTATTATATTGTATTTGAATCGATATTCGAACCGATTTCTTTATCATCGACACCGACATCCACCACCATTTCCATTATATCATACCATAGCCATCTCCACCAATAAAACATTCGTAGTCAAACCAACCTAGGATAGATTGGAGCCAACACCACCTCCTCGTGTTCGATACCCGCTCGCCACTTTGCCGTGCGCTTGCGGTAAAACTACAATCGTCGCTCCGGGACGTGTATTCGGGGAGCGATCAAGTTTTTGGCGCCGTTACCGGGGAGGTGTTTTCCGTTGGTGCCAATTTGTCACAATTAGGTTGATTAGATTACATTAAAAAAACAAAAAAAAACACATTGAGAGAAATTTTTTCCCACCACCTGCTATTATTATCTTTATCTCTCTTTGTACCACTGACGTCTTTTCCAGGTTGTTTACTTTGATTGATCATGTACAGTTGTTGCAGCGATGGTGCTTCCAAAGAAAATGCGAGCGGGCTCTATACAATCCTACATATATCTCGCTGCATTCTATCAGGCTGATGGAGAATCCTTCGGGGAAGCCTTGTCTAGGTTTGAAGGGATGTTAGAAATGTTCCAGACGGAGTCAGACCATGAGTGGAACGACTCCACGCTATTTGATATCTTCACTAGAAGGCTAAAGGGACCCTCACGTGAGTTTTTGAAGAGGATGCAAGTGGGGAAGTTCAGTGATCTACAGTTGGCAGCAGCCTTGGATCAAATGATAGATGATGCTCGATCTACCGGTTCACTAACCATTACGGTAAGTATACCATACGACCAAGTATTCATCGATTTTGTTATGGCTAATGTCTCTAGCGCAGGTACTATCATAGATGGAGTGTATGCTTCACTTGAAGGTGATCATATCCACCTTTACACCATCAACACTCCACAAATAGAGACATCTGAACTGTCAAAGGAGGACACATATAAGGACCTATTGAGAAACATTGTTGAAGTAGTTCGAGATTCCGGTCCATTGACAATAACGGCAGGTGATCCTTTTGAGCTTGAATTTCAAAACTTTATTACTCATTGTATCTCTTCCACAGGCACAATTGATGATGGAGTCTATGCTCTAGTTGAGGGGCACAAGACCCACTTTTATACCGCGGTCAAGATACATGAGCCCATAGAGCCACTTGCACCTACTATTGAGAAGGCCAAGCCATGCAATCGGGTGCCTCGAGCTCCAGGACAGAAACAAAGAAGGAGGCATGAAAAGGAGATGATGACGTTTACATTGCCTTCTATACCTGAGGAGCCTGAGGAGGATGTCCAAGTTCAGCTTGGGGGAGAGTCAGCTTCTGCCATCGTCGCTCCCCCTTGCCACCCACATGAGCCAGAGCTTGCTTTTGAGGAGGCCTTACATGCGGAGCCAGAGCTTGTCACCGAGGAGGCCGTGCATTGGGACGAGGACACAGCCATTCATGAGGACCCCAAGCATTGCCCTCCTCCTTTCGAGCTACTGCAGCCACCTCTACTTTCTACAGAGGCTGAGCATCCCTCAGAGGCCCACCCTTCCACTGACGCCGAAGACAACCCCACAGAGCTTATGGCTCCCCTTCAGGGATATCTCTTTACTCCCTCGCCCTTTATATTTGACTCCCCTCCCGTGTATGATGCTTGCTATGATTCATATTTTGACGACTCATTGCACCTTTTGCAGGATTCATGTACATATGATCAAGAGGTACGATGGGACGTATACGAGGAGGAGAGCGAGGAATTAGCACCCATGGACGCTATTGAATATGATCAGGAGGTGCGATGGGATAGATCTAACGATGATGATGAGCTTCCTGATGAGACCTACGCTTATATGCCCAAGCTACTTGAACAACCTGAGGCGAACAATGAGGAGTTGATCGACGTGGTATACGAGAGTGGAGATTTATTTCCAGGGAAGTGTTGTCACCCGTCTTTAATTTTAAATACTTATGTTGATGACCCTCTTTGGAATACATTTATTTTGGGGAAAAATTATCCACATCAGATTGATGCGGCTTATCTCTTGCAGGGTACAGGTGGAGTCCTTGGAGAGGTGCTGGGAGCCGCATTGCTGGAATCTGATGGAGTCCATGGATACACGTGCCTGGCAGAGCCACGGAAGGAGCAGTTGGAGCAGTTGCCTGCACCGACAAAGATACTGGATCCGCCTTTTGCTATAGGTGATATCAATCCAGTAGTGTAGAAATTTTATGCTTTCAATAAACTCGAATCCTCTCGACAGCGAGAGGACCGTATAGATTTGCTTGAATAAATATCACCTCATATGATGGCAACAAAAATCTTTTACACCCCAAACCCATTATATATATTAATTCCCCTCTCCATATTTTGATACGCAACATCCTTTTGCTCACCACCATCGAGCATTTCTTTTAAGTGAATACTCACTTTCTTATTCATTTGACTTGATCACGCTTTGCAAAGCCATGACATTTTTTGATTGAGTCACTTGAATAGGATTGTTTGGTATAAGCTTGGGGGAAAGCGCTCTCATGCATCATTGTATGTGCATGTAGTTGCATTAGGATTTCCTGTCATTCATTTCATCATTTTTCATTCACCCCCTTATTATTATCGTTGTTCCTCATATTCTTTCATTATGATCACATTGAGGACAATGTGAAGTTTAAGCTTGGGGGAGTGCATTTCCATGCCATTTAGATGCATTAGTTGCATTTTTACTTTATTTTAGGGTTTTTTTAAATTTTTCAAAATTTTTGCATCATCTTATTGATTTTTCCATCTTATTTTCCTTTTATGTGTGTTCATGCATCATGTTGTGTGCTTGTTTTTTCTTTTCTTTCCCCTCTTTTATTTTTTTTTATTTCTTTATTTTCCTTTCTCTTCTTCCGTTAGATGAATTTTGCATGATGATATATCTCTTATTGCTTTAGTAGCCATCACGATGCTTATTATTCCTTGCCATGCTACTTAGAGTATTCCATAGTCTTGCTATTCACATGTGCTTACAAATCTATTTCTTTTGATGATTCCTCTACATGAATGCATGATATTAATTGAAGCTGAATGTATGGATTAGTGTTTGGTATGCTTTTGTTGGAAATGCACCAAGATTCACGCATCATTAGTATATCTGAAGTATCAGTTTTATTGTCTTATTCACCTTCTGTTGCATGCCTGATATTGTTGTAAACTTTACTGCTTGACTTCACTGTTTATTGAAATGATTGAGAATATCCAAGCTTACATATGAGTTTTAGTTGATGTATTATCTTATTAAACCATCCGTGCACATCTTAGAGTGAACCGAGTGTTATATTACTTCCTTCTCCACATATATCTTTTTATTCTCTACATGTCACTTGAGTTCACCTCCTAAAGTTACTTATATCGCATCTATTTCCCAAAAATCCCTACAAAAGAAAAAGTTAGCTCCAAAAGTCCAAAAAGCCAAAAAGGAGCCAAAAGCCAAAAATACAAATCATATAGCTCCTACAAAAATCCAAAAAGAAAAGTGAGAATCAAAAAAGTTCAAAAAAGAAAAAAAAGAAGAAAAAAAATGTTTCTCTATCTCATTATTGGAGCCACAAAATACTTGGGAAAACCAAGGCAAAATCCCATTTTTCACTATCATATTCCTTTAGATGCGATGCCTCAAGCTAAGCTTGGGGGGTGAACTCATTTGACCATATGAGTGAGTGCGACATTAGAGTGGAGAGGTGCACGAATGGGGAAGTTTGATAATGATGAAACTTAGCACAATATATTAGATATGGAGATTTTTCATGATTTGAAACAAATATGTGAATGCCATGACTCTTATTCTATTCTCCATTGCATGCTTGGTGTGTATCATATATGCTTCATTTATAACTTTTGATTGAAAAGTGCATCGCCAACATTTGTATATTGAATCCTATGAAATGCGTGACGTGGATATGAATTGATTGTATGAATTTAGAGAATCCCTTTTGTTGTTCTTAAAAGCTTGCAAGTACCATGTTTATGTAAGCTATGAAATCCTTATAGCATGTGATTTGTATTTTCCAAGTTATCGTGATGTGTAGCTTATGGCTTGAGATCTGAGAGAAGAATCTAGCGACCCCTTCCACTTTGTATTCTTTTATTTCATTTCCCTTATTTTTCATCTCCTGAGTTCGTCTTTTTACTTATCTTCCTCGAGGACGAGTAAGAGGTAAGCTTGGGGGATTTTGATCGGTCCATATTTTACACCTTTTTTCTGCATATTTGCATGCCATTTCGATCACCCATATCACGCTTTTCACGATTATTCGACGATATTGCGTTACTTTTCACTATTTCTTGTTTTTGTCGGATTTCAGGAAATATGGAGCGATCGGGAGCAAAAAGGAGCTTAAGGGACTTGCACCCACTCCTGAGCGTCACCCAAGGCCTTTTTGAGGGCTATTCGACGACGGGAGACGGGTGGAAGAAGAAGGAACTCCGTAGGAGCGACGAGGAGGAGAAACGGAGAAGATTGGGCATTTTCAGCATGCCACTCAGCCGAGTGAAGGAGTCACTCGGCCGAGCAAAGAAGCCCGCTCGGCCGGCCAGATCGGACACGCAGCAGATTGAGTATCAACGTGCACTTGGCCGAGCATCGCCATCCCACTCGGCCGAGCATGGAGACACCACTCGCCCGAGTGGCATCACGACAATGGCAAGCAAAAATCCCAGACTTACTGGAATCCGTCAGGCGATTGAGGGTTCCGACTCGGCCGATTACCGAATGCCCCTCGGCCGAGTGAGTAAAGCCACTCGGCCGAGTCACCTCCGAAGACAGGTCCCCAAGACCCCTGACTTACTGGAATTTTACAGGGTCTATCACTCGGCTGAGTAGAGAAGCCCACTCGACCGAGTAGAGAAGTCAACTCGGCCGAGTGATGCCGAGGACATGCAGCGCCCAGATTTTCAGACAGCCTCCCACTCTTTTGAAATCTGCTATTATTCCAACAAGCAAAGTATTTTTCTCATATTTTTATGGATAGTAGACTTCATGACGATTCCAACGCCGCCAAGAACGCGCAAATCGGAGGTCGGATGAAATCTGGGGAATTTCTACAAGTCGACGCTGCAGTGCTGGAATTCTCACTCGGCCGAGTGAGCTTTCCCCACTCGGCCGAGTCGTAACTTGCCCAGAATTGAAGTTGTACGCGGACTCCGTTTCGTGCGTGAGTTGGAGGGGATTTCTAGGGCTTTTTGCTAGGGTTTTTTTTGGGGGCTATTTAACGGGGTTTGTAGCCACCATTAGGGGGGTTCCCAAGATGTTTTAGGAGGGATTTATTTTAGAGGTTAGGTCATGCCCTAGGCCCCCTCTTGGATCTAAAAGCTTGTATTTTGGATTGAAGATCTTCATTAAAGCTAAGTATTTTCTTCTTTTTATTTGAATCTTTGTTTTTCTATCTTTTTGTATGCAAGCAATGATTTCTATTGATTCTCATATCCTTATTGCTATGCTAGAGTAGATTTGTTGTTCTAGGGCATGGGGATGAATCCTATGGATCTAATTTCATATTTGTGATGAATGAATTTCTAAATTGCTAGAATTGCTAGGAGGTTAGGTTGTGATTGATTTATTACGGATAGCTAGGGATTTCCATCGATTGGGGTTTGCAAGAGATTGGATTCTAATCGATGGGAAGGCCTAGATATTTGATTTAGATTTACAATTGGATTTCTCTAGACTTGGTTTGTAAGAGATTGGACCAAAGCTAGGATTTTTAATTGTAAACATATACCAATATTCGTTTGCAAGAGATTGGACGAATACGAACTATCACAACCTAGATCGTGACTCGAGTTTGCACGAGAGTGGGCTCGAGGAGCGATTGGACGATGATGTTGATCCTAATGCTAGCTTGCCTAGGCTAGGGTTTGCAAGAGATTGGACCCGAACCTAGGAAAGCTATAGACCGGCAATAGCGCGAGAGCGTGAGCTTGGTTCTCTATTCAGTTACGACTAGTTCACCTCAACACAAGTCTAGTAATATTGAGATTCACTATTTACGATGATGTATGACGATCCGTAGTGGGAATTCCCTAGCCCTAGACACTTTTATTATCTTAAAATCACGTACTTTGCCCGACGATTGTGACAGGATCGCCGCAAGGCAAATTCCCTCTTTTATTATATTGTATTTGAATCGATATTCGAACCGATTTCTTTATCATCGACACCGACATCCACCACCATTTCCATTATATCATACCATAGCCATCTCCACCAATAAAACATTCGTAGTCAAACCAACCTAGGATAGATTGGAGCCAACACCACCTCCTCGTGTTCGATACCCGCTCGCCACTTTGCCGTGCGCTTGCGGTAAAACTACAATCGTCGCTCCGGGACGTGTATTCGGGGAGCGATCAAGTTTTTGGCGCCGTTACCGGGGAGGTGTTTTCCGTTGGTGCCAATTTGTCACAATTAGGTTGATTAGATTACATTAAAAAAACAAAAAAAACACATTGAGAGAAATTTTTTCCCACCACCTGCTATTATTATCTTTATCTCTCTTTTTACCACTGACGTCTTTTCCAGGTTGTTTACTTTGATTGATCATGTACAGTTGTTGCAGCGATGGTGCTTCCAAAGAAAATGCGAGCGGGCTCTATACAATCCTACATATATCTCGCTGCATTCTATCAGGCTGATGGAGAATCCTTCGGGGAAGCCTTGTCTAGGTTTGAAGGAATGTTAGAAATGTTCCAGACGGAGTCAGACCATGAGTGGAACGACTCCACGCTATTTGATATCTTCACTAGAAGGCTAAAGGGACCCTCACGTGAGTTTTTGAAGAGGATGCAAGTGGGGAAGTTCAGTGATCTACAGTTGGCAGCAGCCTTGGATCAAATGATAGATGATGCTCGATCTACCGGTTCACTAACCATTACGGTAAGTATACCATACGACCAAGTATTCATCGATTTTGTTATGGCTAATGTCTCTAGCGCAGGTACTATCATAGATGGAGTGTATGCTTCACTTGAAGGTGATCATATCCACCTTTACACCATCAACACTCCACAAATAGAGACATCTGAACTGTCAAAGGAGGACACATATAAGGACCTATTGAGAAACATTGTTGAAGTAGTTCGAGATTCCGGTCCATTGACAATAACGGCAGGTGATCCTTTTGAGCTTGAATTTCAAAACTTTATTACTCATTGTATCTCTTCCACAGGCACAATTGATGATGGAGTCTATGCTCTAGTTGAGGGGCACAAGACCCACTTTTATACCGCGGTCAAGATACATGAGCCCATAGAGCCACTTGCACCTACTATTGAGAAGGCCAAGCCATGCAATCGGGTGCCTCGAGCTCCAGGACAGAAACAAAGAAGGAGGCATGAAAAGGAGATGATGACGTTTACATTGCCTTCTATACCTGAGGAGCCTGAGGAGGATGTCCAAGTTCAGCTTGGGGGAGAGTCAGCTTCTGCCATCGTCGCTCCCCCTTGCCACCCACATGAGCCAGAGCTTGCTTTTGAGGAGGCCTTACATGCGGAGCCAGAGCTTGTCACCGAGGAGGCCGTGCATTGGGACGAGGACACAGCCATTCATGAGGACCCCAAGCATTGCCCTCCTCCTTTCGAGCTACTGCAGCCACCTCTACTTTCTACAGAGGCTGAGCATCCCTCAGAGGCCCACCCTTCCACTGACGCCGAAGACAACCCCACAGAGCTTATGGCTCCCCTTCAGGGATATCTCTTTACTCCCTCGCCCTTTATATTTGACTCCCCTCCCGTGTATGATGCTTGCTATGATTCATATTTTGACGACTCATTGCACCTTTTGCAGGATTCATGTACATATGATCAAGAGGTACGATGGGACGTATACGAGGAGGAGAGCGAGGAATTAGCACCCATGGACGCTATTGAATATGATCAGGAGGTGCGATGGGATAGATCTAACGATGATGATGAGCTTCCTGATGAGACCTACGCTTATATGCCCAAGCTACTTGAACAACCTGAGGCGAACAATGAGGAGTTGATCGACGTGGTATACGAGAGTGGAGATTTATTTCCAGGGAAGTGTTGTCACCCGTCTTTAATTTTAAATACTTATGTTGATGACCCTCTTTGGAATACATTTATTTTGGGGAAAAATTATCCACATCAGATTGATGCGGCTTATCTCTTGCAGGGTACAGGTGGAGTCCTTGGAGAGGTGCTGGGAGCCGCATTGCTGGAATCTGATGGAGTCCATGGATACACGTGCCTGGCAGAGCCACGGAAGGAGCAGTTGGAGCAGTTGCCTGCACCGACAAAGATACTGGATCCGCCTTTTGCTATAGGTGATATCAATCCAGTAGTGTAGAAATTTTATGCTTTCAATAAACTCGAATCCTCTCGACATCGAGAGGACCGTATAGATTTGCTTGAATAAATATCACCTCATATGATGGCAACAAAAATCTTTTACACCCCAAACCCATTATATATATTAATTCCCCTCTCCATATTTTGATACGCAACATCCTTTTGCTCACCACCATCGAGCATTTCTTTTAAGTGAATACTCACTTTCTTATTCATTTGACTTGATCACGCTTTGCAAAGCCATGACATTTTTTGATTGAGTCACTTGAATAGGATTGTTTGGTATAAGCTTGGGGGAAAGCGCTCTCATGCATCATTGTATGTGCATGTAGTTGCATTAGGATTTCCTGTCATTCATTTCATCATTTTTCATTCACCCCCTTATTATTATCGTTGTTCCTCATATTCTTTCATTATGATCACATTGAGGACAATGTGAAGTTTAAGCTTGGGGGAGTGCATTTCCATGCCATTTAGATGCATTAGTTGCATTTTTACTTTATTTTAGGGTTTTTTTTAAATTTTTCAAAATTTTTGCATCATCTTATTGATTTTTCCATCTTATTTTCCTTTTATGTGTGTTCATGCATCATGTTGTGTGCTTGTTTTTTCTTTTCTTTCCCCTCTTTTATTTTTTTTTATTTCTTTATTTTCCTTTCTCTTCTTCCGTTAGATGAATTTTGCATGATGATATATCTCTTATTGCTTTAGTAGCCATCACGATGCTTATTATTCCTTGCCATGCTACTTAGAGTATTCCATAGTCTTGCTATTCACATGTGCTTACAAATCTATTTCTTTTGATGATTCCTCTACATGAATGCATGATATTAATTGAAGCTGAATGTATGGATTAGTGTTTGGTATGCTTTTGTTGGAAATGCACCAAGATTCACGCATCATTAGTATATCTGAAGTATCAGTTTTATTGTCTTATTCACCTTCTGTTGCATGCCTGATATTGTTGTAAACTTTACTGCTTGACTTCACTGTTTATTGAAATGATTGAGAATATCCAAGCTTACATATGAGTTTTAGTTGATGTATTATCTTATTAAACCATCCGTGCACATCTTAGAGTGAACCGAGTGTTATATTACTTCCTTCTCCACATATATCTTTTTATTCTCTACATGTCACTTGAGTTCACCTCCTAAAGTTACTTATATCGCATCTATTTCCCAAAAATCCCTACAAAAGAAAAAGTTAGCTCCAAAAGTCCAAAAAGCCAAAAAGGAGCCAAAAGCCAAAAATACAAATCATATAGCTCCTACAAAAATCCAAAAAGAAAAGTGAGAATCAAAAAAGTTCAAAAAAGAAAAAAAAGAAGAAAAAAAATGTTTCTCTATCTCATTATTGGAGCCACAAAATACTTGGGAAAACCAAGGCAAAATCCCATTTTTCACTATCATATTCCTTTAGATGCGATGCCTCAAGCTAAGCTTGGGGGGTGAACTCATTTGACCATATGAGTGAGTGCGACATTAGAGTGGAGAGGTGCACGAATGGGGAAGTTTGATAATGATGAAACTTAGCACAATATATTAGATATGGAGATTTTTCATGATTTGAAACAAATATGTGAATGCCATGACTCTTATTCTATTCTCCATTGCATGCTTGGTGTGTATCATATATGCTTCATTTATAACTTTTGATTGAAAAGTGCATCGCCAACATTTGTATATTGAATCCTATGAAATGCGTGACGTGGATATGAATTGATTGTATGAATTTAGAGAATCCCTTTTGTTGTTCTTAAAAGCTTGCAAGTACCATGTTTATGTAAGCTATGAAATCCTTATAGCATGTGATTTGTATTTTCCAAGTTATCGTGATGTGTAGCTTATGGCTTGAGATCTGAGAGAAGAATCTAGCGACCCCTTCCACTTTGTATTCTTTTATTTCATTTCCCTTATTTTTCATCTCCTGAGTTCGTTTTTTTACTTATCTTCCTCGAGGACGAGTAAGAGGTAAGCTTGGGGGATTTTGATCGGTCCATATTTTACACCTTTTTTCTGCATATTTGCATGCCATTTCGATCACCCATATCACGCTTTTCACGATTATTCGACGATATTGCGTTACTTTTCACTATTTCTTGTTTTTGTCGGATTTCAGGAAATATGGAGCGATCGGGAGCAAAAAGGAGCTTAAGGGACTTGCACCCACTCCTGAGCGTCACCCAAGGCCTTTTTGAGGGCTATTCGACGACGGGAGACGGGTGGAAGAAGAAGGAACTCCGTAGGAGCGACGAGGAGGAGAAACGGAGAAGATTGGGCATTTTCAGCATGCCACTCAGCCGAGTGAAGGAGTCACTCGGCCGAGCAAAGAAGCCCGCTCGGCCGGCCAGATCGGACACGCAGCAGATTGAGTATCAACGTGCACTTGGCCGAGCATCGCCATCCCACTCGGCCGAGCATGGAGACACCACTCGCCCGAGTGGCATCACGACAACGGCAAGCAAAAATCCCAGACTTACTGGAATCCGTCAGGCGATTGAGGGTTCCGACTCGGCCGATTACCGAATGCCCCTCGGCCGAGTGAGTAAAGCCACTCGGCCGAGTCACCTCCGAAGACAGGTCCCCAAGACCCCTGACTTACTGGAATTTTACAGGGTCTATCACTCGGCTGAGTAGAGAAGCCCACTCGACCGAGTAGAGAAGTCAACTCGGCCGAGTGATGCCGAGGACATGCAGCGCCCAGATTTTCAGACAGCCTCCCACTCTTTTGAAATCTGCTATTATTCCAACAAGCAAAGTATTTTTCTCATATTTTTATGGATAGTAGACTTCATGACGATTCCAACGCCGCCAAGAACGCGCAAATCGGAGGTCGGATGAAATCTGGGGAATTTCTACAAGTCGACGCTGCAGTGCTGGAATTCTCACTCGGCCGAGTGAGCTTTCCCCACTCGGCCGAGTCGTAACTTGCCCAGAATTGAAGTTGTACGCGGACTCCGTTTCGTGCGTGAGTTGGAGGGGATTTCTAGGGCTTTTTGCTAGGGTTTTTTTGGGGGCTATTTAAGGGGGTTTGTAGCCACCATTAGGGGGGTTCCCAAGATGTTTTAGGAGGGATTTATTTTAGAGGTTAGGTCATGCCCTAGGCCCCCTCTTGGATCTAAAAGCTTGTATTTTGGATTGAAGATCTTCATTAAAGCTAAGTATTTTCTTCTTTTTATTTGAATCTTTGTTTTTCTATCTTTTTGTATGCAAGCAATGATTTCTATTGATTCTCATATCCTTATTGCTATGCTAGAGTAGATTTGTTGTTCTAGGGCATGGGGATGAATCCTATGGATCTAATTTCATATTTGTGATGAATGAATTTCTAAATTGCTAGAATTGCTAGGAGGTTAGGTTGTGATTGATTTATTACGGATAGCTAGGGATTTCCATCGATTGGGGTTTGCAAGAGATTGGATTCTAATCGATGGGATGGCCTAGATATTTGATTTAGATTTACAATTGGATTTCTCTAGACTTGGTTTGTAAGAGATTGGACCAAAGCTAGGATTTTTAATTGTAAACCTATACCAATATTCGTTTGCAAGAGATTGGACGAATACGAACTATCACAACCTAGATCGTGACTCGAGTTTGCACGAGAGTGGGCTCGAGGAGCGATTGGACGATGATGTTGATCCTAATGCTAGCTTGCCTAGGCTAGGGTTTGCAAGAGATTGGACCCGAACCTAGGAAAGCTATAGACCGGCAATAGCGCGAGAGCGTGAGCTTGGTTCTCTATTCAGTTACGACTAGTTCACCTCAACACAAGTCTAGTAATATTGAGATTCACTATTTACGATGATGTATGACGATCCGTAGTGGGAATTCCCTAGCCCTAGACACTTTTATTATCTTAAAATCCACGTACTTTGCCCGACGATTGTGACAGGATCGCCGCAAGGCAAATTCCCTCTTTTATTATATTGTATTTGAATCGATATTCGAACCGATTTCTTTATCATCGACACCGACATCCACCACCATTTCCATTATATCATACCATAGCCATCTCCACCAATAAAACATTCGTAGTCAAACCAACCTAGGATAGATTGGAGCCAACACCACCTCCTCGTGTTCGATACCTGCTCGCCACTTTGCCGTGCGCTTGCGGTAAAACTACAATCGTCGCTCCGGGACGTGTATCCGGGGAGCGATCAACGCTCCACTTCCTCGGAGGCCGCCTTCATCTTCTCGCCGCACAGGTTCCGCTTCTTCTGCCTGACCGACCTGAAGTTGGGGTCGGCGTTGATCTGGTGGACGATCACCTGGGGATCTACGCCGGGCATGTCCTCCGGTGACCAAGCAAAGATGTCTAGGTTCGCCTCCAGGCACTCGACCAGTTGGTCCCTCAGGTCGTGGCTTAGCCCTCTCCCGATTGAGACGAACCGGCCCTCGATGTCCGTGACCGGGATCTGCTCTTGCTCCTCCGCAGGGGTGGGCCTCGGCCCGCCCCTTAAGTCGAGCGTGGCCATCCGGTCGGCTAGACGATCTTCGGGACCTTCCTCCGCCAGTTGATAGCAGGTACTCGGTCTCCCCGCGCAGCCTTCGACTTGCCCCATCCCCCCGGGCGTTCGGAACTTGATAGTCTGATGGAGGGTCGAGACCACCGCGCCGATGGCGTTGAGTAGGGGTCGGCCGATGATCCCATTATATTCCGACCCGATCCCCAACACGATGAATTCCACCGCCAAGGTCACCGAGTCGGGTGGGCCTCCGAGTGTTACCGGGAGGTGGATCGTGCCGATGATGGGGGTGGAATGACCCGTGAATCCCACCACGGGACCCGAGCGAGGTCGTAAGTCTTCCTTCCGCCACCCCATCTTTTCCAGGGTTGACATGAAGAGGACGTCACAGGAGCTGCCGGTGTCGACGAGCAATCGCCGTACCATGGTTGTGTCGATGATCACCGACACCACCAAAGCTGCGTCCGAGCTGCGCGCCGTTACAGACGTGCTCGGTCTCCCGTCCGGTTGGGATGGTGAGGGTCTCCCGGTCCTCTCCTCGTGATCCTCCTCGCGTCGGGCCCGGGCCCACTCTCGCCAACGATGGCGGGCCCGGTCGCTTCGCGTCAAAGCCTTGCTCTCCTTTCGTCGAGACGAGTGAAGACGCGTCATTGCAGGTGTGGTTTGTTTCTTCATGGGACAGTTCGTTCCCACAGACGGCGCCAGATGTTTCAGAGTGTTTTCTCACTACAAGAGCGTTGACCGTGGACAACCCGGTCAACATGGTCAAGGGGCCCGCTTGGGTCCCTCGGGTGTGTCGAGTCGGTGCAGACGAGGCGTGAGTCAGAACTGCCGACGACGTGGAGCACGTCGGCTGGGCCGAATCGGGGTCCTTGGTCGTTGGTAGGGCGAGGGGAAGCCTCGGCCCGGGTTGATACGCTCGGCCTCGGTCGGATGTGCTCGGCATCGGCGGTCGGACGACGAGGGGTAGCCTCGATCGTCCAGCTGGTTGCGTGGTCGGCGAGGGGCGGAGGGGAAGCCTCGGCCCGTGGATCGGATGTCCTCCTGCGAAGACGAGAACACTCGTCAGGGGGCCGGACCTTGGTTCCGGCCAAAACCCCTCTGATGCCTAAGTCAGACAATGATCTGAGAGAGGAGGCCTGGCGGAGACGGTACGACTCGAGAGGAGATCGGTACGGCGTCTCACGGCGCGAGCGGGGGAGGAAGGAGGTGAAATGGGGGAACTAGGTCGTTGATGGAGTACCTTAGGTTTTAGATACCTGAGATGCGGTCCTTTGTTCTGTCGTCCTCCTAGCCCTCTTATTGACATTCCACCGAGTCTGCCCACGACTCACGTCTCACGTCCGCCCTCAATCGTGCCCCCTCAACCCGCCCCTTCGCCGCTTCCTACGCCCCCCTGGCTCCTCCCCATAACGGCCCTTAAATGATCACGGGTCTGGGGGAGCGGTTATCGCAGGAGTGGGCGAGTGACCAGCGCGTTGTCAGGGACGGGTCGGATCGATACTTGGGGGCCCCCTATAGGGCCTTGTCGGGCGGGCCGGATAGCGCAGATGGGCTTCTGATCGGTAGTTGGGTTTCCGGGCTTGTATCTTTCGGGCGTCGGCCAAATAGGCGTAACAGCATGAAAATAATAACTTGTGTCAAAATTTTCCAATGAACAATGTGTTAGTGTTTGGAAATCTTTATTTACTTAACATCTGTTCTATTGGTTTCTCTTGGTCCCAGAATTGAACAGATCTGAACTAATACTCTTGGTTCGAAAACTTAGCTGACACCGAGATGCATAGTTCGTATCCATTTTCAAGAACGCCAGCTACTACCACTACCATGACATTAACTAATAACTACTTATGCAAGAATAGAGTGGAAGTTTGAAATGTAAAAAATTAAATTTTTTTACTTATTCATCATTGCATGTCCCATCTGATAGTAGGAGTTAAATAGGATTATGACTTTAGTGACCTATACCAGCCTGGCGGTAATGATGTGTACATTGAAAGAGATAGAACAATCAAAATGAGATGAGGATAATCGGTAAAGGTTTTTCTCTCATGATTTCATTATCAAAATAGGCTATATTTATAGCCGAAACCTAATTACAAAGTATCTCTTCATATCCCACTAATTGGTATTCCCCACTAATAGGTAACCTCCTAATAAAGGTGACTATTGGTATTCCCCACTAATAGGTAACCTCCTACTAAAGGTGACTATTGGTATTCCCCACTAATAGGTAACCTCCTACTAAAGGTGACTATTGGTAACCTCCTAATTAATTTACATAATGCAAACAAGATTAATTCCAACATTCAGCCCTTTAATCTTGTTGCCGTTTTTGTTTCCTGCAGTCCGATTTTTTAACGCATCTCCAAGAACTTGACTCATCCAAGTGGCTTCGTCAAAATATCGGCGAGCTGATTTTCCGTGCTCACGTGCTCTACTACAACATTTCCTTGTTTAACACATTCACGAATGTAGTGATATCTCGTGTCAATGTGCTTGCTTCTGTCATGGTAGACTGGATCCTTACAAAGCGAGATTGCGGACTTGTTGTCCACCTTGAGAGTGAATTTGACTGAATCCATCTTCACCAAGTCTGCTAGTAACCGCCCAAGCCATACTCCTTGTTGGGCTGCGGTTGCGGCTGCATATACTCGGCCTCGCATGAAGACAACGCCACAATCTTTTGCTTCTGTGAGGCCCAACTAATCATGCTAGAGCCGAGGAAGTAAACCCACCCCGTGGTGCTCTTTCGATCATCCACATCCCCAGCAAGATCAGCATCACTAAAACCAATGAGATGTGAATCTTCCTCCTCCTTTGCATAGAAGCAACCGAGGCGCAAAGTGCCCCGTAAGTATCGAAGAATTTGCTTCACAGCTGCCATGTGATGTGTGGTTGGTGCTTCCATGTAGCGGCTCACTATCCCAACCGCATACAAAATATCCGGCCTTGTGTGCACGAGGTATCTCAACATCCCAACTATGCTCCGATAGTTGGTGGCGTCAACTGGAGGATTAGGACTCACCTTGCTGAGTTTGAGCCTTGCTTCCATAGGGGTCTGACAAGAGTTGCATTCCACCATCCCATTCTTGTCAAGGATACTAGCCGCATATGCCGATTGACACAGCGAGGTCCCTTGTGATGATTGCTCCACTTCAATCCCAAGGTAGTAGCTTAGAAGCCCAAGATCACTCATAGAAAAGAGCTGCTTCATTTGGGTTTTGAACTCTGCTATATCGGTGACATTTGACCCCGTTATGATAAGGTCATCGACATACACCCCAACTAGCAAGTTGGAGCTTCCCACGCTCTTCTTGTAGACCGCATGTTCTTGTGGGCATCTTTCGAAGCCAAGAGTGGTGAGGCTCTTGTCCAACTTCGAGTTCCAAGCTCGTGGAGCTTAGCGCAGTCCATAGAGAGCTTTCCTCAACTTGAGTACCTTTTGCTCATTTCTTTCTTCAACAAAGCCAGGGAGTTGAGAGACGTATACCTCCTCGATAAGGTCGCCGTTGAGGAAGGCTGATTTGACGTCCATATGATGTACCTCCCATCCTCTTTGCGCCGCCAAAGCCAAGATTAACTTCACGGTTTCAAGCCTCGCCATAGGTGCAAAGACTTCATTAAAATCCACCCCTTGGCGCTGAACATATCCCTTCGCGACGAGCCGGGCCTTGTGTTTAACTACCGCTCCTGTTGAGTCCTTCTTCACCTTGTAAACCCATCTAAGTCCGATAGGTTTGTGTCCAGCTGGTAGGTGTACTAACTCCCAGGTGTTGTTGCTAACAATAGACTCAAGCTCTTCCCTCATCGCAAGCCTCCAACACTCATGTTGTTTGGCTTCAATATGACTTGCAGGCTCCTCTGCAGTCATTAAGAGTATCTCTTCATCTCCCTCTTCTTGTTGGTAGATATCTTCGAGAGAGCGATACTTCTGCAGCACCATGTATGAGGAGGTAGGAGTTTCCGGAGAAAAACCACCGGTGAGTGTAGTTGGGGAGTTCGACAGCGGCTCAGAGGCAGTTGAGATCGCCCGGGTGGGTGACTGGCTGGAGTTAGTAGATGTCGTAGTTTCGCGTCGATCTTCGGGATTTTCTGGGGCTCCTTCGGGTGCTTCGTCTTCATCGTAACCAAGCACAATGAATGATCCCACAGGCCGTGAATCACTTCCTAGCCGTGAATCACTCTCCTCCTCGTTGTGCTTGTGTGGTGTTTGCTCCCAACACCATGCTTTGTCCTCCTCGAATCGCACGTCCCGACTAACATGCAACTTCTTGTGTACCGGATCATACAACCGGTAGGCTTTGGACCCATCTTCGTAGCCGAGAAACACCATAGGATTGCTGCGATCTTCCAGCTTCTTCAGATGAGGTTACACAATTTTCATATACACAACGCATCCAAAGACACGAAGGTAGTGGACCTTCGGCTTCCGCCCACACCAAGCTTCATATGGTGTCATCCCTTCGAGACTCTTCGTCGGTGCACGGTTGAGGATATGGACAGCCGTATTCACCGCTTCTCCCCAAAAGAACGAGGGCATGTTCTTGCTCTTCAATAAGCTCCTTGCCATCTCAATGATAATCTGATTCCTCCGCTCTACAACACCGTTTTGTTGCGGCGAATATGGTGCTGTGAGTTGCCTTTTGATGCCCAGTTTTTCACAATAACTGGAGAAGTCCTTTGAGGTGAACTCCCCTCCTCGATCCGTCCGCAACATTTTCAACCGTAGGTCGACCTCCATCTCCGCTAGCGATTTGATTTTCTTAAATGCATTAAAAGCCTCATCCTTGCTTTTGATAAGACTGATCCACATGTAACGACTGAAATCATCTACGCATAGCAGAAAATATTGGTTACCTCCCGGTGTCACCGGTGTGATCGGTCCACAGAGATCGGCGTGAATAAGTTGAAGGGGCTTCTCCGCACGATACGTCAAGGAGGATGGAAATGGCGTGCGATGTTGCTTTCCGACCAAGCACCCATCACACAGTTGATCTTGTTGCCCCAAGACCGGCATGCCTTCAACCATCTTCTTGTGCGCTAAGCTCCTTAGCGCCGGAAAGTTCAAGTGACCATAGCGTGCATGCCATAGCCATGACTTCTCCTTGAGGTTCACCATCAAGCACATGGGTTCGGCAAGGCGAAGATCAAGAGCGTACAACCTGTTTCGACTCCGCTTCACATTAGCCAATAGCCTCCATGTGTTGTCGAAGATCTTGAGAGGGCCATCCTTTATTGTGCTTGCACATCCGTGTTCATCAAGTTGTCCAATGGACACGATGTTGCTTCGGAGCTTCGGGATATAATAAACATCAGACAACGTAAGATGTTGCCCATTTTGACATTGGAACAAGATAGTTCCACGCCCACAAATATTGACGACGGATTCATCACCAAACTTTACGTTCCCCTTGATGCTTTCATCTAGGTCGGAGAACTTCTCCTTGCAACCCATCATATGATTGCTAGCCCCGGTATCGAGGTACCACGCCTCAACTGCATGAAGATTTGGCATCACCTTCTCCTCGTTGAGCATCAATACATTCTCACGCTCCTCCGAATGTCTGAGTTCACACAACTCGGCTTTGAGAAGAGCTGACGCATCATCATCCCCTTCGCAAAGTGGGCTTTATCTCCGATCTTCTCGGAAAGGCACTCGTTTGCAAAGTGTCCGAACTTGCTGCACTTGTAACATTGGAGTTTGCTTTTGTCCCGAGTCTTCTCTTGATGAGTTGGTCCATCACCACGCCCATCATTGTGGCCATGGCCACGGCCATGGCCTCACCCACGAAAATAATGCCCACCACCTTGTCCCCTCGACGAGCTTGATGCGGCATCATATTTTGCCTTCCATTCGGATTCCGTCAGTAGAACCCGCTCCTCCACCTTCTCATTGGTGGGTCTTTGACGGCTAGAGAGCCGTTCTTCGTGGGCCTTTAGAGGCCCAATGACCTCCTCCAAGGTCATGGTCTTCAAGTTCCCGAATTGTTCCATCGTAGAAACGATTTGCAGGAATTTTTCGGGAACCGCACGGAGAAGCTTCCGGACGACATAGGTCTCTTCGACCTTGTCTCCCAATGCACGGATCATGTTGACATTGGTTGTCAACTTCGTAGCAAAGTCATCGACCGTCTCCGCATCTTCCATGCGAAGACGTTCAAACTCCCATCGTAGGGTTTGAATTTTTGCTTCTCGGACGCGCTCCACGCACATGTGCATTGTCTTTAGCATCTCCCATGCTTCTTTGGCCGTTTTCTTCTCCGAGATCAGCATTAGCGTCTCCTTGCTAATACTTTGATAGATGGCGGCTAACGCCATCGAATCCTTCTTGCTATCCACCGCCTCATTTTCACTTGTTGGTTCGATCGCATCCCAAACTCCATTCACGCCCATGAAAACTCGCATCTTCAATGCCCACGACGAGTAGTTATCCTTCATAAGCAAAGGATAATGGATGGTCATCGACCCATCCTTCATCGAGAACTTCGATGTCTCCGTGTCAGACATTGCTGAGGATGTAGAAGACATTTCTTTTTTGGCTGAGGAATTTAGGTGTGGCTCTGATACCAAATGAAAGAGATAGAACAATCAAAATGAGATGAGGATAATCGGTAAAGGTTTTTCTCTGATGATTTCATTATCAAAATAGGCTATATTTATAGCCGAAACCTAATTACAAAGTATCTCTTCATATCCCACTAATAGGTAACCTCCTAATAAAGGTGACTATTGGTATTCCCCACTAATAGGTAACCTCCTAATAAAGGTGACTATTGGTATTCCCCACTAATAGGTAACCTCCTAATAAAGGTGACTATTGGTAACCTCCTAATTAATTTACATAATGCAAACAAGATTAATTCCAACATACATGAACCCTCCTCTTCTAATGAATTCACGGTATGGTATTGATACTCTATTCATTTAAACCCTTCTCACCGAGGCAATTAGATGGCAATGTGTTCATATACGTTACTCGACTAATTCAAGTAATTTGGATTATAGTTCTTTCAATTGCCTTCTCTTAGAGTAATATGTTGGTCAACATGGTCAGAACTCCATCAATTGGTCCAAAAGTACAGTGAAAACATTGCTAACATTCTGTTCAGGATTATCGCTACTGGCATGAAACAACTATGAGGCGACACTAATGTTAGAAGCAGCATATTCCATATCAGCAAGCTGTAAGTGTGTGGTAATGATACTGCATCACATATATTGAACAGACATAATAATCTTTCCTAGCAGTACAAAAAAATGAATACATTTTAACAGTTTGTCACTCATCCATGGATCCCAATTGCCTGAAATAGTGTCATCAATGCATTCCTCAAGGGGTTAAAATTGAGAAGGCTAAACATCATAATCAGTAATATATGGTCAACTGAAAGTCGATGGTCATCAATTATTCAATTATCAAGCCATACCTTCATCACAATTATGCTGTCCACCGTCAATAGAATTATTGTGTGTTATGGTGTGTGTAAAGAAAAGAGAAAGGTGATATAAATAAGAAGTGATAGCCGTCATTAGAGGCTAATCACCATTTTTCACCCAAAATAACATGGTATCAGAGCCAAAACCCTAAAACCCTAGCCCTCCCACGCGCCGCCCTCCCACGCGCCGCCCTCCCACGCACACGCCGCCGCCGCCCTCCCACGCGTGCGCCGCCGCCTGCTGCTGCACGCGCCACCGCCACCTGCGCGCGCCGCCGCTCCGCTGCCGCTGCTGCTGCTGATCCGCTGCAGATCCTCTTCTCTCCTATTCCCTTGCAAGTCCTCTTCTAGCCGCCACAAAGCCTTAACTAGCCACAAAAGAGAACCCCAAAAAAAACCCTAACCCTAGATCTATGGTAGAGCCATGAAAAGGACTCCATAGATTTACGGTTAGGGTATGACCTAGAAGAGGAAGAAGAGAAGTAGATCTGCGGATCTAAGGAGAGAGAAAGGAGAGATCTGCGGATCTGGAGAGATGGGGGACAGTCTTACCTCAGCTGACATGAAGGCCTTCATTGGGGAGATAACGAAGCTGCTTGCTTCGAAGGAGTTGGGATCCTCGAGCGGATCAACGCCTTCACGACCAGTGCAGAAGCTGGAGTTGATGCCCAATGATGTGAAATTGGAAGGGACGAAGAATTACCTCAGTTGGTCCAGGAGGGTGCTTCTCATCCTGAAGTCGAAGGGGTTAGAAGGCCATGTTCTGGGTTCATGTAGTGAACCGGTGGATAAGACTGGGGATGATTGGAAAGTGTGGAGCACCACCAACTCACTGGTGGCTGCTTGGTTGATGACATCGATGGTTCCACCCATTGCTGGGATGGTGGAGGCCATAGAGAGTGCTGCAGGGATATGGAGTATGGTGGAGAAAATGTATTCTGGAGCAGGGAATGTGATGCTTATGATGGAGGTTCAGGACAAGGTCGACACCTTGAAGCAGGGAGAGATGTCTATTCTAGCCTACTCTGCGGAGTTGAAGAGGATGTGGTCAGAGTTAGACCACTATGACCCTATTGATCTGCCTGATCATAGGAGTGATGCGATACACAGGAAGTGGGTGGAGCGTAGGTGTGTAACTCATTTTCTGAGGAACCTGAATGGAGATTTTGAGGCCAGGAGGGCGAGTATGTGTCACTTATCCTCTATCCCATCTCTGGAGGATGCCATAGCTGCAATGGCACAGGAGGAGACCAGACTGAGAGTTATGAAGGATGAGGGTACTCAGGTCACTCGGGCTGCACTGGCTGTATCGGTAGTGGCAGCAGTGAGCGAGGAGCGAGAGTGCTACACCTGTGGGGTGAAGGGACACCTGAGCTTTAACTGCCCACAGAAGGGTAGTGGACGAGGACGTGGCACTGGAGGCAGAGGAGGAGGTCGTTGGGGCCGTGGAGGCCGTGGACGAGGTCGTGGCGGCCCACGGGCCAACTTTGCTACTGCTGATGGACGACAGGAGACAGTGATGATTGAGGCTACGCCAGCTGAGGCGTCAGATCTAGAGTAGCGGAGACAGTCCAGGTCTACTACTGAGAGTTCGGAGAGTCATGCAGACCAGACTAGAGATGTTGCTTCGCCATTCGGTAATTTTGCCAACTTCGCTCACACAGGATCAGGTAACCAATCAGCTCTTTCATGTAAAGATCATATAGAGTGGATTATTGACTCAGGTGCATCTAGTCATGTGTCAGGTGCATATAGACATTTTTCCACGTATAAACCACATACTATTCATGAAACTGTTCAGACAGCTGATGGCACATCCCAACCCATTAAAGGGATTGGCACTATTCAGTGCACTCCCTCATATGCCTTTCTTCAGTCCTTCACGTCCCATCTTTTCCAGTCAACCTTTTATCTGTTGGCTCTATTGTTGATGATCTTGACTGTAGCATTACCTTTGACTCTACTCATTGTGTGTTGCAGGAAAGGAAGACTGGGAGGAGGCTTGGGACTGGCGCGAGGCGTGATGGATTGTGGTATCTTGACAGAGCTAGTGGGGATGCTGCATTGGCCGTCGTTGGTGAAGAGAAGGAAAGGGAGGTACTTTTATTACATTGTCAGTTGGGACATTTGCCTTTTGATATGTTGAATAAGATGTATCCTGAGATTTTGAATAAAGTGAATTTGAAGTGTGATGCGTGTGAATTTGGGAAACACACTAGGACATCATATCCTAGTGTGGGGATGAGGAGTGTAGAGAGATTCCATCTGATTCACTCAGATGTTTGGGGGCCCTGCCCAGTGACTTCAGTAAGTGGGTTCAGGTGGTTCATCACTTTCATAGACTGTCATTCTAGAATGACATGGCTTTACATGATGAAAAACAAAAGCGAAGCATTGAAGTGTTTCCAGGACTTCCATAGAAGTGTCAGAAATGTGTATGAGGCCAAGATTCGCATCTTGAGAACGGATAATGGGACAGAGTATGTAAACAGGAAGTTTGCATCTTATCTATCTGAGAGTTGGATAACTCACCAAACCACTTGTCCCAACACACCTCAACAGAACGGAGTTGCTGAAAGGAAAATAGACACTTGTTGGAGGTAACTAGGTCACTCATGCTCACCATGAATGTACCTAAGATATTGTGGAGTGAAGCAGTGATAACAGCCACCTATCTCATCAACATGATGCCTTCGCGGATGCTTGGTATGAAGTCCCCATGTGAGATTCTTATGGGAAAGAACACTTTTGTAGTTCCACCAAAAGTGTTTAGATGCACATGCTTTGTGAGAGATCATAGACCTTCTGTGGGGAAGCTGGATGCTCAGGCAATTAAATGCATATTTGTTGGGTATCCTTCAACTCAGAAAGGCTATAGGTGTTGGAGTCCCTCAGAAAGAAGGCTGTTTGTGAGTATGGATGTGACGTTCAGGGAGACTGAGCCTTTTTATGGAGGACTGACAGATTCTATACCATTATTTGATACTGGTACCTCTCCAAACACAGGAGGTGTTGGTCGAGAGGGGGAGACTGATCGAGAGGGGGAGACTGATGACAAGAGGGTAGTGGTTGGACTTATACCGTGTCCTGTCAGGCCTACTGGCACTGATACTGATAGCAGGGAGGAGGAAAGGCCCTTGGGGGAAGACAGGTTTTACGGCAAGAAATATAGCAGGAGACAGAAGGATAGTCATGGCGATGGAGAACAACAAGAAGACATCTCCCCCACTGAAGAACCACTAGCTCTACAGCCACATGTCGAGATTGATCAGTCTATCACGCCTGCTTGAGTCCCGACTTCCTTACTGCCTTCCTCTCCTACCACGGATGGTACTCTTTCTTTGCCTTCCTCTAGTTTAGATCTTCCACTTGCATCTCGTAGGGAGCCTTGTATCAATGCCGGCAGGCCTCCTGTACGGTATGGATATGAGACTGATATTGCTAATCATGTCTCCTATGCTTCTCTTACACCTGCATATAGGGATGTCATTGCATCCTTACAGTCTATCTCTATACCGAGTGATTGGCGAGTGGCAAAGCAACATCCCCAGTGGAAGAAAACAATGCTCGAAGAACTCGAAGCACTGGAGAAGAACAAGACATGGAGACTTGTCTCACTTCCAGCAGGGAAGAAAGCTGTGGGCTGCAAGTGGGTATTCACAATAAAGCAAACTCCAGAAGGGAAGGTGGACAGGTACAAAGCGAGGCTGGTTGCCAAGGGGTACAGTCAGACTTATGGGATTGATTATGATGAGACATTTGCCCCAGTGGCAAAGATGAGTACTGTGAGAGTACTGGTATCCTATGCAGCGAATTTTGGATGGAAATTGCATCAGTTGGATGTGAAAAATGCCTTCTTGCATGGAGACTTACAGGAGGAGGTATACATGGAGGTTCCACCTGGCTTTAGCACACAACAGACGATGGGAAAGGTGTGTAGGCTGGACAAGTCTTTATATGGCCTGAAGCAATCTCCAAGGGCATGGTTTGACAGATTCAGGCGTGCAGTCATCACTATGGGCTACAAGCAGTGTAATGGTGATCATAATGTATTCTATAGGCATTCAGGACATAGGATTACCCTTCTGGCTGTGTATGTTGATGATATTATTATCACTGGAGATGATGAAGATGGAATCTCTCACTTGAAGGCTAGATTGGCGAGAGAATTTGAGGTCAAGGACCTTGGACAGTTGGGGTATTTCCTTGGACTGGAGATTGCTAGGTCCAGGAAGGGTATAGTTCTCTCACAGAGGAAGTATGCCCTGGATTTACTGGCTGAGACTGGTATGTTGGGGTGTCGTCCAGCAGCTACTCCTATTGATCAGAATCATAGATTGCATTCACAATCAGGGGAGCCAGTAGACAAAGAAAGGTACCAGAGACTTGTTGGACGCCTTATCTACTTATGACATACCAGACCTGACATTGCCTATGCTATCAGTGTGGTAAGTAGATACATGCATGATCCTAGGACTGGACATATGGAGGCAGTCTTCAGGATACTGAGGTATCTGACGAATAGTCCAGGAAAAGGCATATTATTTGGTAGTCATGGTCACATGAATGTGACAGGCTACTGTGATGCAGATTGGGCCAGTTGCTTGGATGATAGGAGATCGACCTCGGGTTACTGTGTGTTTGTTGGGGGCAACTTAGTCTCTTGGCGCAGCAAGAAGCAGGATTTGGTGGCTCGTTCCACTGCAGAGGCAGAGTATCGTGCTATGGTGTTTAGTACCTGTGAGATGATCTGGTTGAGATCACTTCTACAAGAGCTGCGTCTGCTGAGAGAAGGACCATTGCGGTTGTTGTGTAATAACAAGTCAGCAATTAACATTGCCAACAACCCAGTGCAACATGATAGAACGAAGCACATAGATATCGACAGGTTCTTCATTAAAGAAAGATTGGACAAGAAACAGTTGGAGATCTCCTACATTACTTCTGGACAGCAACTAGCTGATTGCCTTACAAAGGGGTTGAACTCTAAAGGAGTAGAGGATGCTTGTAATAAGATGGGCATGATAAATATCTTTTGCTCATCTTGAGGGGGAGTATTGTGTGTTATGGTGTGTGTGTGTAAAGAAAAGAGAAAGGTGATATAAATAAGAAGTGATAGCCGTCATTAGAGGCTAATCACCATTTTTCACCCAAAATAACAAGAATGCAAAGATATGTGACCTGCCAACGAGCTTTTGCTCGGTTGGCATCCTCTCCACCCTCTCTCGTGGAAGGCGAGTGATCGAGGCCCAGCGCGCGCTTTAAAATACTTTTCGATGTATAAAAAATGTGACCTAAAACTTATCATGGTCACATAAAATCTAGGCCAGTGTTGCCTAATTGGCTAATTCACTCCAACCCAAATCACACCATACTAACTACAGGAACAACTGATACATATCGCATCCAATCATTACACTTTCACATTCACCGTCCCAATTAAGCCTACCCTTCACGGCTCCACACCGCATTCCACATACTCATGCACATGCCACAACCCAAATCACACCATGAATGCACTGATACTGGTATATTCCATCCATGGTTGAGACAACGAGGTGTCTGCAATCAAGTTGAATGTACAATAACGAATGCATTCATTTCTTCAATTAACTCAAGGCCTCACATGAAGTTTACCTCTTATGAGCTCCAAGAATCTGGTAAGCAATAAAATTTTCTCAAACATACATCTTTTCTCGTTTCAATGGACAAGTATATCAATGTTGATTATTTAGTTGGTTGGTTACATACTAGAATCAGCACTAAAAAGATTATTCACCTTTTAAAAAAGCAAACTGTACCTATGGCAAACAAAAGTTGGTGTTGGAACTTATCCAACACAGTTGGATCTTAATCCAACGTTGGGCTAATATGCGAATATAATTATATAGTGCTACACTGTCATATTAAAGCCCAATGTATAAGTGATCTCATTTATTAAGTTTAGTGGGCTTAAATGAGTCATATAGGTTGTGGGCTTTTATGTCTGGTGTGTTGGATCCCCGTGCACCTCCCCCAACACCTAGGCTAGGTACACAATGCCACCTATGATACGCGGAAACGGTGGCCAAACAATCCCAAGCCCGAATTCCACCGAGATGTCACCTAGGCACAAAACCAAACACCTCACGGGCAAAGAGAAAGTTGTCACCAACTACCAACTCCCTCGACGATCTTGCGATAGATAATGTAAGCACGCAAATATAATACGAAATTAAGAGCAACACAAAAGAGACGGAGATTTACCCTGGTTCGGTTGCGAACAACCTACATCCAGCATCCAATGCACCCGGTTCCACTACTGATCAAGCAAGGCATACACCGACCCCATCTTCTTCTTCCTCCACAATGAGAGAATAGCTCCAAGCAACAAGACCTAACCCTAGATCTCTCACCAAGCTCACACACACTCTCAACCAAGTGTGAATCCTTGATAACAAAGCCTCTACAACACGTAGAGCTCCTCAAGGGACCAATCCCACACCAATAGAGATCACTCCTTGGTAATATAGCCCCAAACTAGGAAGCTACCCAAGGGACTCTAGATCTCAAACACGGAAGAAGAAATGCAGACACTCACATTGGATTTCACACGAGAAGAAGCTCCCTAGCTTTCTTCTCCTCCAATTCTCAGATCCAAGCACTCAAAATGGCAGCAGGGCACCTTGTTTCTCCCTCTCTGGAAAAACAAAAATGAGATCTAGCCTCTCTGGTTTCTGGCCCTTGCTACTCTCTGGAAGAATGAGAGCCTATTTACACTCTCTCTGTCGGCAGACACAACAAATGGAAGGCCCCCAAAGGCCTTTAATTGCCCAACATCAATTCAAAGGAAGGGGGCCAAGGGGACTGTTGCTGCACATGGAAGTTTCAGCACTAAAAACAACACTCTACCCTGCTGAAAAATCCACACACTCAGCAGCACACAGCTCTAGCACCAACCTGACCTGTCGTGTATGAACTCATCTTTCCTTGACCATCGGACATGTGAACCTCCATTATGTGCATCGGAAATCGCGCCCTCTGGCGCCTCAATCCTCTAAGAGACATGCCAAGCTCAGAAGTCGTCTGAGCCTAGCCTCACGCATCTCCGCCTCGTTCATCGCCATGTCTGCGATGAAGTCATCTGTCTCTGAGGATAACCCTGCGAGCTCGGACTTCATGAACGAACCAAATGACATCGTGCCAGCGTCCAATAAGCCATCTGTCGATCCATGAACATCCCTATCATCACCCCACGGGTCCGCGAGTAACTCATGCTCGCCATGGCCATCATCTATGAGAAACACGCCATCATCCCCACTGCTCTGCAGACTGACCCCATCTGGGTCACATCGATACGCCATCCGTATCTGCTCTGTCTGCTGATGTCTATCATCAAGACTCGCCGTCCATCGGCTCCGCGCCTCAACTGACTGTGCCGACGACTCAAGACACGAATGCGCACACACAAGCGCCAAACTATCCGACGCACCAACATCTAGCCTCTGAAGATCGTCCTCACCTGTCATGCCCTATGATGAACTCGCCGAAGGTGAGATATGAGCGCACACTGAAGGAGCTCCTCTCGGCTCTGCCTCCTCCCTATATCGAGCGAGAACGCACTCGATATGTGGCCTCATAACTCTCAGCTCCATGTCCCTAGTGGCAACTCCACCTGGGACCACCATCGCAGTCTCCACACTGCTGTGGTAGTCTCCATGCTCCACCACGCTATCAGATTCCCTGCTCTTCTGCATCTCTACCAATCTGGCCTCTGAAGTATCAGAAGATGCGCCTGATAAATTACCCCTAGCCAAACGAGAGCCATATCGCCAGTGCCCATACTGTGAAGACTGCTCTACCATGCACAGCGAATGCTCTACCCTGATGTCAAGCTCCTCAGAAGACCTCTCTACCCTGAAGCTGAAGCTGCACACCTCAACACGCTGGTCCTCCTCAGAAGCAACCAACTCATGCGTGCTAGAAACGTGAGAGACCTCCGTCTCCTCACCAACTGCAACCTATGGCATCGGTGCGGAAACCAACTGCCCTACTCCTTCGTAGATCGACGGCTCTAACTCGAAGATAAAGCTGCACACCTCAGCATGCTGGGTCTCCTCAAGAGCACCCATAACGTGCACGCTGGAACTGTGAGAGAACTCTGTCTCCTCACACACTGCAACTGACTGCATCGATACGACGACCGACTGCAACGCCTCCTCGTAGGCCGCTGTCCTCTACACCTCCAACTGAACTGAATCTGGAGATACATCGTGAGATACCTGCTGATCACTGACATTGACCACATCGGATGAACTCTGCACCCTGTCCGTCTGCACACGTGTCTAATCATCTGCCTGAGTCTGAATCTGAATCACCTCATCCTCTCTATGGATCGGGCTGTCCTCTGTTCTCTGCACACCATCATGAGTCTGCTCCGCACTAAGCACTGCAGACTCATCAATCATGACGTGTCGTCTGACAATCACCTCACGGGTACTAGGACACCATAACCTATACCCTCTTGCACCTCCAACAGCGTACCCGAGTAGGACACAATCATGTGCACAATGTCCTACCTTGTCATCGTCCCTCTCGTGCGGTCGCACCGGACATCCAAACATACGAAAGTGCGAAAAGTCAACGACTCTGCACGTCCATAACTCCTCGGGAATAGAACTACCTGCGGCTAGTGACGGTGTTCGGATGATGAGGTATGCCGCAGTAGCAAGAGTCTCTACCCATAATTCCCTAGGATGGCTAGATGGTCTCAGTAGCCCCCGTGTCTTCTCTACCAATATCCTGATCATGCTGTCTGCTACGCCACCGTGAGGGTCTCCATCAGGAATGGTGTATCGGCACGTGATCCCCTCTGACTTGCAAACATCCTGTATCTCTACGTCATTGGTACGGATCTCTCATATGGGTCTACCCATCCGCCTCTCGACTATGCTCCTCCATAGCCACACCTTCTCATGGATCTCCTCCCGAGATCCCATGAGAGTAACCATGACTCTCCTCGAGAAGTCATCTATGAAGGCCGCGAAGTACCTCGCACCTTCCAGGGAAGGAACTGGACATGGACCCCATACGCCGGCGTAGACGCACTCCAGGGGCTCCTAACTGTGTCTGACAGCTGTCAAAAACTGCACTTGCCTCGGTTGCTCTGCACCACAATCACTGCAAGAATCAAGTCTACGATCACCTCCGAACATACTCCTCCTCTGAAGAATGTCAAGGCTCTGCTCGTTAGCATGCCCCAATCTGAGATGCCACAGTCTCGCTGGATCTCCACTCTCGGACTCCTGTGATCTGCCAGTCTTGCCTACTACTGTGTGCCCATCGAGCGCATACAAGTTTCCACGCTTATTCCCCCTCATGACAACCAAGCATCCTCGGGAAATACGCAGTCGATCCTCCTCGATCACTGCCCTGTAGCCCATCCCGGTCAAAGCTCCTATCGATATCAGGCCACTACGAAGATCAGGAACATGTCTGACGCCATCAAACACACGGACGATGCCATCGTGCATCCTGACTCTGACTGTGCCACTCCCAACCTGCTCGCACTCCATACCATTCCCCACGAGAATCCGCTCTCCAATGCATGGAATGTATGAGTCGAATGCACTCCGATCCGGAGTCATATGGAATGAACACCCTGAGTCCAATAGCCACGAACATTGCGCTTCTCCCACAGAGTATGTCGCAAACACTGAGCAATCATCCTCGTCAGAAAACATCCCGTCTCGTGCTCCAATATGAGTCAAACTCTGAGCAACATCTTCCACAATGCCAATCGACGTCCTCGCTTTCAACCTCGGTCATTCCCTCTTCCAATGCCCGCTTTCCTTACATAGAAAGCATTTGTCGTCACTACGGCCCCTTGACTTGGACCGCTGCCGCTGCCACCGATTCCAACTCTTGGAACGGCCTGTCTTGGATCTTGGAGTAGGTCCACCCTCTTGGCGACCCCGGATGACATTGGGTACCTCGCAACCATTGGTGTCAACTAACACCAAACTTTGAAGATCCTCTGTATTCAATGCAAACTTCACCTCATTCAACGTGAGTGAGTCTCGGCCATTCAACATCGAGCCTACAAACTTGGAATACACCGGAGCAAGAGAACACAATAGTGCCATGGCATGTTGCTCGTCCTCTATCACACTCCCCAATTCCCGTAGGTCTATTACTATACGGTCCATCTCACTAACATGGTTCCACAACGAGGTTCCCCTTTTCATCCTGTGAGTATAGAAGCGTTGCCACAATTGCAACCTTCGTCCAATTGGTGTCTTGGTCAAGTACCGAGGTTCAAGCATCCTCCATAGGTCGCTCACGACCTCCACATCAGCAAACTGCCGAAGGATCTCATCCTCCATGGATTGCAATATCTCACCGAGGGCTTTAAGCTCCATCATTCGCTTATCATTCACCGTTGCCTTACATGGCATGCACGTATCACATACGGCATCGTAAACTCCATGGTGCTTCAACAAAGCCACCATCTTTTGTCGCCACGGACCATAATTGTCCCGGCCTTTAAGCCTCTCTACTTCGTATAAATACCCAGCCGTCTCCTCACATGAGCAAGACGCCATCACGGCACTACACTTCTTCGCAAACCGGAAGCTCTGATACCACTTGTTGGATCCCCGTGCACCTCCCCCAACACCTAGGCTAGGTACACAATGCCACCTACGATACGCGGAAATGGTGGCCAAACAATCCCAAGCCCGAATTCCACCGAGATGTCACCTAGGCACAAAACCAAACACCTCACGGGCAAAGAGAGAGTTGTCACCAACTACCAACTCCCTCGACGATCTTGCGATAGATAATGTAAGCACGTAAATATAATACGAAATTAAGAGCAACACAAAAGAGACGGAGATTTACCCTGGTTCGGTTGCGAACAACCTACATCCAGCATCCAATGCACCCGGTTCCACTATTGATCAAGCAAGGCATACACCGACCCCATCATCTTCTTCCTCCACAATGAGAGAATAGCTCCAAGCAACAAGACCTAACCCTAGATCTCTCACCAAGCTCACACACACTCTCAACCAAGTGGGAATCCTTGATAACAAAGCCTCTACAACACGTAGAGCTCCTCAAGGGACCAATCCCACACCAATAGAGATCACTCCTTGGTAATATAGCCCCAAACTAGGAAGCTACCCAAGGGACTCTAGATCTCAAACACGGAAGAAGAAATGCAGACACTCACATTGGATTTCACACGAGAAGAAGCTCCCTAGCTTTCTTCTCCTCCAATTCTCAGATCCAAGCACTCAAAATGGCAGCAGGGCACCTTGTTTCTCCCTCTCTGGAAAAACAAAAATGAGAGCTAGCCTCTCTGGTTTCTGGCCCTTGCTACTCTCTGGAAGAATGAGAGCCTATTTACACTCTCTCTGTCGGCAGACACAACAAATGGAAGGCCCCCAAAGGCCTTTAATTGCCCAACATCAATTCAAAGGAAGGGGACCAAGGGGACTGTTGCTGCACATGGAAGTTTCAGCACTAAAAACAACATGGTGACTATTGGGCTTCAATTCATTGATGGGCCGAATTGGAAACCCTAGGGCTAAGGAGGCTAGCCCCTATATATATGCGGTCATGATCCCCGGAGCACACGAACAAGTTAGCCGTCTTTTTTACGCCCCGTCGCTAGGAGAGAAACCCGGAGAAAGCCAAAGGATTTCTCCAACGGTTGATTCGTGATGTTCTGGAAGATCATCCGCCACGTTATCGTCATGATCTCTTTCAGACTATTAGCGATGGATTCAGGTATGCTTCCGCTAATCAGAGAATGTAATGTTTTAAGATTCAGCATGCGTAATCTAGATCTGTGTTATTTGGTTTGTACACGCATCTAGATCTTTAGTTTCTTCAAGTGGAATCAGAGCCACCATGCTTGGATCTTGAAATTTTGCTTGCTCATAAATTCAGATCTGATAAAAATCAGATTTTTAATCTGTTTCTGGTTTCGGATCTGTTAAAAATTCGTTTTTTTATCAATTTTAAGTTTCGGATCTGTGAAAAATTGGGTTTTTTGATTGATTTTTCCTGTTAAAAAAATTATTTTTCACGAACCCTAGATTGAGGGGCGGCCCGTCGGCCGCCGCCCGACACGGCGAAAGAGGGGGCGGCAGAGCCGCCCCCGTCGGGAGATCGGCGCCGGCAACACCGGCGCCGACACGGAATAGCAAGGGGCAGCACAGCCGCCCCTGCCGTTAAAAAAAGAAGGATTAGAGGGGGGCGGCGGAAGCCGCCCCCGTCGGTGATAGGGGGCGGCTTCCGCTGCCCCCGTCGAGATCAAAGGGGCCGCCCCCATCGGCGACAGGGTGTTGGATATTGGACTCCCCGGATTTGGTTTTGGATGATGAACAAACATAAATATATCTTGAACTAACAATTTGTGAGCGCAGTTATGGAGATCGTCGCCAAATTCATATGAACATCCAAAGCGACATCTCGAGACTTCTCAAAGCGCGTGATCGTATGCCTAAAGCTTCGTTGAAGCTTTTGGACCTTTTTAGAAGTCATGAAGATTTGGATCGAAGCTTTCGAAGACGGTTCGTCAAGTTTTATTTATAGTCTTTTAGCTTCGTTCCGTAGAATATTAAGCCTTGAGTAGGTCTTACGTTTTAACCTTCATAACGCTCCTATCTTAGAGCTAGGAACTAGTAAGAAGTCCATACTAACTTTTCCGAAGCTTCGCGCTTCGATTCGCGACTTCTTGTGCATGTTAGTTGGTTCAAGAAGAAGAACCAACCGACTAGATGGTGATCTAGTCGGTCGGCAAAGCTTCTTGGACCGACTAGTTTGCCTTCTCAATTCTAAGCTCTTTACTGTTTACAGTTAGTCGGTCTACGTTGACTCACCGACCGACTAGTTTGTGAACTAGTCGGTCAGTGATGCTTCTTAGACCGACTAGTTAAGCTTCTACTGTACATGCCTAGTTACTGTTTATCGTTAGTCGGTCAAAGAACGTTTGGCGACCGACTAGTTGATGAACTAGTCTGTCAACTTTTATTCTTGGACCGACTAAATCAATTTGTTCTCAGACTTTGTGTTTTATCTCTTAGTCGGTCTTAGTTGACTCATCGACCGACTAGTTGTGAAACTAGTCGGTTGGGAAGTGTTCTTTGACCGACTAGTTCTGTTATTCTGAGCTTCGACCTATTCCCTGTTCACCACTTATTCGGTTCATGTTGATTGACCGACCGACTAGTTGATGAACTAGTCGGTCAGTGGTTGTTCTTTGACCGACTAGTTTGGTTCAGAATAGAGCCGTTGGAGCATTAATTGAAACATTTTTCTCTCTCTCTCTCTTTCCTCTAACCTATATATACTTGTTGAGCCACATTCATTGTACTCAAGGCTGATATTAAGAGAAGTTTAGAGATCAAAGAGAAATCATTCCATCTCATTAAAGCTCATTCATTTCCAATCTTGAATCTCTTCTCACTCTTATTTCAAAAGAGAGATTCATTGATTGTGAGCCTTCCAAGCCAAGTGCTTGATCCTAGGTCACCAACAATCTCATATCTCTCCATCGCTGATCTACATCTTGGAGCTAGGGTTTGGTGCCTCTTCATCTTCCCCAAAATCCGTTTTGCCCTAAATCGTAAGTTTACTCAAGGCCTAGGTATTTTGTGGTAAGAACTTTCATTTCAATTAACTTTGTTATTGTAAGTGATTCGCTCTCGGTTGTGAGAGTGTGTTTGTGATCCCGGGTTGTGGGAGTCACAATTTTCATTTGTGTATGATTTGACTTGTGAAGGTTTTTCACAAGTATTTCATAGTGGAAATCTTGAGTTAGGGTTTCTAACTCAAGTATCCGAAAGTGATCCGGGCGGTTGGGACGTAGGATCACCGGGAACAAGTCGGGGAGACTTGGGTGGATCCGAACCCAGTAATATTGCTTGTTTGCGATTGTTTCTTTGTTGTCTAACATTTACATTTCCGCATTTCCGCATTGTTTGGTAGAGTTTGCAAGGTAATTAGGAATTAGCCTCTTAATTATTTTAAAGTACTATTCACCCCCCCTTAGTACTTGTGCAGTAGCTTAGCAGGGCATTACATTTAGTATCAGAGCCAAGTCTATAGCTATGTCTACCAACGACAACAAGACCGTTCGTCCACCTTCCGATTATAGCACCTTCAAGAATTGTGAAGGAGCGTCTTCGGTGATGGAAGGACACTCCTCGACGAGGCCTCCCTTCTTCAACGGTACCAACTACGGGTACTGGAAATGCCGGATGGAAACTTTCCTTCGGAGTGCTTCATTATGGAGGGCCACGATGAAGGAATATGTCGAGCCCGCCGAAGAAGATTTCGAGAAATGGACTCCTGCGGAGATCGCCGCGGAGGTAAGCAATGCCAAGGCAATGAACGCCTTGCAATACGCTTTGGAGCCCGAGGATTTCAACAAGATATGCACATGTAAGAGTGCATATCAAATATGGAACTCCCTCCTCATCTTGCATGAAGGAACAAGTAAGGTAAGAGACTCTAAACTCGTTGTAGTTAATAAAGATTACAAGTTATTTCATATGCTACATGGTGAGAAGATGAAGGAGTATTATGCTCACTTCGTCGACATCACAAACGAGTTGGAGGCTCTCGGTAAGACCTGCACCTAAAAGGAGAAAGTCTCGAAGATTATGGATGGACTTCCTTCTAGTTGGGAGAAACGTACCTTCACCATCGAGGAAGGTAATGACATGAAAACTTATACCGTTGTTCAACTAATGGGTACCTTGATGTCTTATGAGGTACGCAAGGATAGCAAGTTGAAGTTGCAGGAAAAGATGAAGTCCTACCTAAAGCAAGACGAACCAAAGAAGAAGGTTATTGCTTTCAAGGCCGCTCCATCAACTTCCACATCGACCGATGATGAAAACTCGGAAGACGAGTTGGACTTGGAGTCCATGGCTCTCATGGCCAAGAAGTTCAACCGGTTCTTCTGGAAAGGTAACTTCAAAAACAAGTCGAAGTTTAATTCTTATAATGCCTCCTCTCCTTTGTGTTTTAAATGCAACAAGCCAGGACACATGAAAGCGGATTGTCCTCAAAACAAACACAAGGAGAAGTGGAAGGTGCCGAAGTTCGACAAGTCCAAGAAGTACAAGAAAGGGGTACAAAAAGGGGCTTGTCGGGACATTCACCGACTCCGATGATTCCTCAAGCGGAGAGTCGGGTGATGAGCAAGTGGAGCAAGCACACATGTGCTTCATGGCTAGAGAGGAGCAAGATAAAGATTCCTCTTCCGATGATAGCGACAACGAAGGCGATGAGGTAACAATGGATGACCTTAGGAATGCTAATTCTCAATTATGGTCTAAATACACTAAATTAGTAAATATGTATACTAAAGTAAAAGATGATTTAGCTAGCATCCAAACCTCGCCTAAAACTATCATCACCAACAACGACACCGTTGTTGAAGAGTTGAAGAATGAGATTGTTAATCTCAAGACTCAACTTGAACATGTTAGCATTGAGGATCCGGAAGAACACAAGATAGCGGATTTGACTTCTCAAAACTCGACTTTAAGTATTGAGAATGAGAATCTCAAATCTCGTGTTTATGTGCTCACATCGCAAGTATCCACTTTGGATGCTTTTATGCGTTCTCTCACCGAGAAATATGAGAACACATTAGGCCGAATTAATAAATTCAATATGGGTAAGGACCATTTGGACAAAATCCTAAATGACTTACTCCCGGCCAATCACCACATTGGCTTGGGGTATACGATGGGAAATTCATCCAAAGCGGCCACTGCCTTTGTTAGGCCAACTTCCGATGCCTCAACGAGTGGTAGCAAACACTCTATTGGTAGTTCATCTACCAATGGTGCTTCCACCTCGTACACATCTTCATTTGGAAAGAAACCCACTTTGGGTGGACCTCCAAAGAAGGGCCATGCTTACATGTACACGAATACCATGCCACGTAGGAACACACGTCATACTCCACCGACTCACTCATATGATGATTTCTATGCTACACGTCCACGGGCACGTGCACACCATGTGAGACACCCTCATGCACATGTTCCTCCACATGCATATGTACACCCACATCATCGTATGAATAATTATCCACATGCACCATTTCATCATGTTCCTTATCCCTATCCACGACATGCATCACGTAGAAACCAACAACGCATGCATGCACCCAATAGGATGAGGGCTCCCAAAATATTCACAATTTGGAGCCCAAAGGACACAAGCATGAATGAAAAACAAGTTTACATGAATGCTTATTTTTCGAATGTCGTGCATAGTGATAATTATGTGTGGAAGTCTAAGTCCAATTGGACTTGGCTTCCAAAGGTCTAATCTTTTGGACCCAATGACCTTGGGTACCATGATACGATATTTTCTATCTTTAGGTACTCAAGAAAAATAAACTGAGCAACAAATTTAAATTTAGCTCCGAGGGGAATTGGATACTCGATAGCGGGTGTTCAAAACACATGACGGGTGACGCTCAATTGCTCTCCGGAGTGGTGCCCATTGCAAATGGAAACCGCGTCGTCTTTGGAGGCAACGAGAGCGGAACCATCATAGGTATTGGTAAAGTGGGTAATCCTTCTATACCCCTAATAAGTGATGTTTACCTTGTTAAAGGATTAAACCACAATCTCATTTCAATAAGCCAACTTTGTGACAAAGGTTACAAAGTTAGCTTTGCGAAATGAATGTGCCATATTTTAAGAAAAGATAATAATGAATTATTGTTTTCCGGCGCACGCCATAAGGATATATATATATCCTAGATCTTCCAAGATCACATGAACAATGTCTCATTGCCAACACAAGTGAACAACACTTATGGAATCGACATTTTGGTCATGTGAACTTTGGAACAATATTTAAGCTTTCCAAGTTAAATTATATTAGAGGCTTCCCTAAGCTAGTCTTTCAAAAGAAAAGCTTTTGTGACTCGTGTCAACGAGGCAAGCTTCCAAAATCGTCTTTTAAACCTAAGAAAAGCATTTCATCTAAGCGGCCACTAGAGCTATTACATCTAGATTTATTTGGGCCAAGTAGAGTTGCTTCATTAGGTAATACTAGATATGGACTTGTCATCGTTGATGAATTTTCTAGGTTTACTTGGGTATTTTCATTAAGTAATAAAAATGAAGCTTTTGAAAACTTCACAATTTTTGTTAAGAAAGTACAAAATCTCATCGGAACCACCATTGTCACTATTCGTAGTGATCATGGCGGGGAATTTGAGAATGAGTCTTTTGAGACATTTTGTGATGAAGTTGGTATTACACACACCTTTTCATTCCCTCGCGCACCTCCTCAAAATGGTGTTGTTGAGAGAAAGAATATGACGCTAGTGGAGTGTGCTCGCACTATGCTTGATGATAGCCAACTTGGCCATCAATTTTGGGCGGAAGCAGTACACACCGCTTGCTATGTGTTTAATAGAATACTTTTGAGGCCCGGCACTAAACAAACTTGTTATGAATTGTTGTTTGGTAGGTTGCCTCAAGTTAAACATTTTCATGTTTTCGGTTCGAAATGTTTTATTAAAAACACGTAGGGTAGTTTGGACAAATTCGATCCAAGATCCGATGAGGGGATTTTTTTTTGGATATTCCTCACGTAGCAAAGCCTACCGGATATACAACAAACGAACCTCAACGATCGAGAAATCGCTTCATGTTTCATTTAATGAAGGATTTGTTCCAACTAGAATTACTAATGATGATGACTCCATGGATGTCTTATGTGATTCAATTGGTAATTCTAACTCTATTGATTCTATTGATTCTATTGATACTAACCCGACTAATGAAGTTGTTGAGAATGTTCCTAGTGATCAGGGAATTTCCAAACGGCTTCATACCGTTCGTGACCATCCTCATGAGCAATTCATTGGCAATATCCATGATAGTGTCAAGACGAGATCTCAAGTCAACCACTTCGTTCATTGTGCCTTTGCCTCCTCGATAGAGCCAAAGAATGTTAATGAAGCGTGCGAAGATGGTGCTTGGATCCTAGCCATGGAAGAGGAATTCATTCAATTCGAGAGGAATGAGGTTTGGGAGCTTGTTCCATTACCATCGAAGAACCACACCGTCATAGGGACAAAGTGGATCTTCAAGAACAAGACCGACGAAAATCAAGTCGTCGTCCGAAACAAAGCTCGGTTAGTAGCTCAAGGCTATCGGTAAGAGGAAGGTATCGATTTCGAAGAATCCTTTGCTCCGGTAGCTAGATTAGAATCAATTAGATTATTGTTATCTTTTGCATGCCATAAGGATTTCAAATTATTTCAAATGGATGTTAAAAGTGCGTTTTTAAACGGAGATGTTGTTGAGGAAGTTTATGTTTCTCAACCTCCGGGTTTTATAAATGAAAAATTTCCAAATCATGTTTTTAAACTTAAGAAAGCACTTTACGGTTTGAGACAAGCTCCTCGAGCTTGGTATGACCGTTTAAAGAATTTTCTTTTGGATTTAGGTTTTAAAATGGGTGAAGTTGATTCCACATTATTTGTTAAGTATTCAAATAATGATATAATTTTAGTTCAAATTTATGTTGATGATATCATTTTCGGTGCTACTAATTTTGCTCTTTGCGAAGAGTTTTCTAATGTGATGAAGGATCAATTTGAGATGAGCCACATGGGTGAGCTCAAATATTTATTAGGTCTCCAAATTCGCCAAATGAACGATGCAATCTTCATCCACCAAACGAAGTATACGGTGGAGTTGCTAAAGCGATTTGGAATGGAGAATGCCTCCGGGAAAAAGACTCCAATGAGCACTACTACACATCTTGATAAAGATGCGGACGGAAAAGATGTAGACATTCGTCTATATCGAGGTATGATAGGTAGTTTACTATATCTTACCGCAAGTAGGCCCGATATTATGTTTGCCGTATGTGTATGTGCTCGTTATCAGTCTCAACCTAAGGAGTCTCACTTAGTAGCGGTAAAGCGTATTTTCCGTTATTTAAGTTATACACTTGATTTTGGATTACTTTATCCAAAATCTAGCACGTATGAGTTAATCTCATATAGTGACGCAGATTATGCGGGATGCAAATCCGACAGGAAAAGTACTAGTGGCACTTGCCATTTTATAGGAAATTCTCTTGTCTCTTGGTTTTCCAAAAAGCAGAATTCCGTATCACTTTCAACCACCGAGGCGGAATATATTGCCGCCGGTGCCGCGTGTGCTCAATTTCTTTGGATGAGACACACACTTAAAGACTTTGGTATAACTGTGATACTTGCCCTATCATGGTGGACAACCAAAGTGCAATTTGTCTCTCTAAGAACCCGGTACACCATTCCCATTCGAAACACATAGATGTCCGTCACCATTTCCTAGATGATCATGTTGCTAAAAAGGACATCATATTAGTGTACGTTGAAACTCAGAAGCAAATCGCCGATATTTTCACGAAACCCGTAAAGGAAGACTCCTTTGTGCGGTTACATCGAGAACTGGGGATTATGGGTGAATCCGAGATTTAGGATTCATTTTTATTCAATAATCTTGCATGCTATTCAATTTCATTATATTTGCACATGCTTGATGTATTGGAATTTTTCTGGATTTTTCGTTGAATTTTTGGAATTTTCGCTCGATTTGTTTGTAAACGTCAAATTTCAGATTTTCGATGTTTAATGGGGTAGTATAATGATTAATGAGAGTATTTCGATGTTTCGTCTAAGTGCGATTAGGAGAGAAATCAAAATTTCAAAATTTTCAATTTTTGGACTCTCTTAGTCGGTCCAAGTTCATTGGCCGACCGACTAGATTCAGTTCTAGTTGGTCAGTGAATGAGCTTAGACCGACTAATTCTTGTCAGGATTTTTGGCTTCAGTTACTATTTACAATTAGTCGGTTCAAGCTCATTGACCGACCTACTAGATCGTGATCTAGTCGGTCAGTGCTTGAACTGTGACCGACTAATTGTGACGGGGACAGTTGCGTCTTTTGAGCTTCCAACCGACTTAAATCCAATCTAATCGACTTATAACTCAGCCCCCGACCGACTAGTCTCTTTTCTAGTCGATCGTTTTCTCCTCCAGATCAAAACCCCCGAAAATCCCTTGGTCTTCCACTCCCTCTCTAACCGTTTTCCCATCAATTTTCGGCCGTTTCTCTGTCGCCGTCCGTCGATCTAGGTGATCCTCCTCCCTCTCCTAGCTACCTAGGGTTAGGATTTTGCTCCTAGGGTTAGGGTTCTCTCGGCTAGGGTTTCATTTCGGCTAGGGCTGTTTAGGGCTATCGATTTCGATCTCTTGAGTTGATTGCGTCGTGTCTTGCTTCGCTTATGGCAAGAACACGAATCCCGATCCGTCCTACGAGCCCATCGCTTATGACCGTTGAGCAATCCCCTACGGATCCCAATCAACCTACGTGAACCCCTCCCAAACGCCGATCGAAGACCACCCAACCTTCTTCGTCTTTGCCCCCTCTTAAGCGTAAGAGGTCGACGACAGCGAAGCCCCGATCCCAATCTCAGCCCAAGCCCAAGCCTATGTCTCTCCGTGCCCCCACTCCTCCGTCTGATTCCGACACCGAGTACATACCCGAGACTGAGACCCATAGGGATCCTTCACCTCCTCCTAGGCAACCTGAGTCTAGCTCCCGACCTCGTACTTCCTCTCGTCAGCCTAAGGGAAAGGGTCCGATGCCGGTGGGCGGTGTCGATATTTCGTTGTGTCGCGACGACCGATTGTGTCTCGCGACTTACAATCATATCGAACACTGTCTGCTGCTTCTGGAGCATTTCATACAGTTTTCTGACTTCCCAGGCCTAGCTGACCTTCTGTCATCTTCCGGTCTTATCGATTACCTTCGATATGACCCTAAGGTGAATCCACACCCATACCCCTGTCTGGTCAAACTTTTCTACGCCAACCGTGTCCGGGGTCAGTACGACGAGACCCACTCGATTGAGACGACTGTCTTGGGGACTCCGATAGTCCTCACGACAGAAATCTTAGGAGAGTTGATCGGTTGCTCGTCGTCTGGCCTCCTCCCTTCTGACATTTTCATCGATGACATATCTTCCCTCGATCAGGTCATCCTTTCTGAGATCTTCCATGAGATTCCTCCCGTCATGATTGGCGTCCCCTCGAAGTCATTCAAGCCCAATGGCTGGGTCCTTAACCTGATTTTGAAGTCGTGCTTACTTCCTAAGTACGGCTCCTCTTCTTTACCTTCCCAGCCATTCCTGAAGTTGATCTACGTCATCTTTATGGGGAGCGAGATTAACTGGGCTCGGATTATACTCAATAAGATGGATTCTTTCGAGTGAATCTGCAAGTCCACGAAGTCTGCGCATATCCCATATCCGTGCTTGTTGACTCTTGTTTTTCGCCACTTCCATGTCACACTTCCTCCTGATGATGAGCGTCCTCTCGGTCCCCCTCTGAATGTGACGGCCGTCAAGAAGTCTCTTGCGGCGCTCCATCACATTCAGAGGACGACGCCCTCTGCTTCAGCGTCTGCTTCTGCCTCAGCTGCTCCTGCTCCCTCTTCCACTCTTGACGAGCTCGTACGTTCAGTGAGACGTATGGAGTCTCGATATGCTCGTACTGAGGAGATACTTGCTCGTATCGCCTTACGTTTGGGCATTGAGATCCCTCCGTCAGTCTCTGACGAGGAGGAGTTGGATGAGGAGGAGATTGAGGAGCTGGTTCGGGTTTCTACTCGTGCCCCTGAGGGCACTTCTGGAGCTGCTGCCTCTTCTGCTGGTGACCCCGAGAGTACTCCTGTTGCCACTGTTCCTGCTGTGGATGCTACGACTGGTGCTCCCGAGGCCACTACCGTCACTCCCGTGGACACTTCTGCTGATCCGATGACCACCACTCCTTCTGCAGAGCCTGCTGCTGCTGCAGATCCTGCCACTGCCTCTTGAGCTTCTCTGAGGACTCTCCCGATGCACTTTGGATGATAGATCCTTTAGTGAGAGTGTGGGTTAGGACAGTGTGGGTGGTTTTGATTTTTGGATCATTTTGATGTTTTTTTGATGTATCTCTGATGTATTTTGATGATATTTTGGATATTTTGATGTAGTGTGATCTCTGATGTCCGGTGTGACATATGTTATATATGTTGTGATATTTTGATGTATTTTGTGCCCCGATCGTTGGATCGATGTTATGTATGTCGGCGATGTATCTTTTTGATGTACTCATGCTTCATTTATATATATATACATCGATGTTGACTTTTACATTATGTTGTGCACATTTTATATTCTATATGTCTCTGATGTTTTGATTTCGTCGCTCGACGATAATACTTGGTTAAATAGAATTCATTTTATGAAAACATAGAATTGTTTTCCATGCACTAAATTAACCAAGAATGTTGATATTGGAGAGTATATTCCATAACTCAATTCGTAAAATTAATTTGAGTTTTGATGATTTTATTTATCGATTTTCGACTTTTGTCTCATTGACACACTTTGATTTTATTCGTATTTTCCTTTGGTGTCATTTGGACCGTGGTCGTATTCTACGACTCCCGTACTTTTATTTGAAGCCATTGTTGTTGTCGTTGATCTCCTCCCACTCTTTTTGCTTATGACAAGGGGGAGAGATATAATAATGACATGTGCTAAATGATAATTTAAGCATTTTTTCCAAGAATCTAATTTGATATGTTAGATTCAGGGGGAGTTAAGATATATAAATGGATTTTCAAATCCGATATTTCAATATTTGATTCTCATTTTATACTTTACTCGTCTGCTTGATGCGTATTATTATTATTCATTTTGGAATTAACGTGTCATCAATGCAGGGGGAGTAAGTAAATTACATTTGAATCATTATTTTTTATTATTATTTATGTAGGTTTGTCATCACCAAAAAGGGGGAGAATGTTGGATATTGGACTCCCCGGATTTGGTTTTGGATGATGAACAAACATAAATATATCGTGAACTAACAATTTGTGAGCGCAGTTATGGAGATCGTCACCAAATTCATATGAACATCCAAAGCGACATCTCGAGACTTCTCAAAGCACGTGATGGTATGCCTAAAGCTTCGTTGAAGCTTTTGGACATTTTTAGAAGTCATGAAGATTCGGATCGAAGCTTTCGAAGACGGTTCGTCAAGTTTTATTTATAGTCTTTTAGCTTCGTTCCGTAGAATGTTAAGCCTTGAGTAGGTCTTACGTTTTAACCTTCATAACGCTCCTATCTTAGAGCTAGGAACTAGTAAGAAGTCCATACTAACTTTCCCGAAGCTTCGCACTTCGATTCGTGACTTCTTGTGCATGTTAGTTGGTTCAAGAAGAAGAACCAACCGACTAGATGGTGATCTAGTCGGTCGGCAAAGCTTCTTGGACCGACTAGTTTGCCTTCTCAATTCTAAGCTCTTTACTGTTTACAGTTAGTCGGTCTACGTTGACTCACCGACCGACTAGTTTGTGAACTAGTCGGTCAGTGATGCTTCTTAGACCGACTAGTTGAGCTTCTACTGTACATGCCTAGTTACTGTTTATCGTTAGTCGGTGAAAGAACGTTTGGCGACCGACTAGTTGATGAACTAGTCGGTCAACTTTTGTTCTTGGACCGACTAAATCAATTTGTTCTCAGACTTTGTGTTTTATCTCTTAGTCGGTCATAGTTGACTCACCGACCGACTAGTTGTGAAACTAGTCGGTTGGCAAGTGTTCTTTGACCGACTAGTTCTGTTAGTCTGAGCTTCGACCTATTCCATGTTCACCACTTAGTCGGTTCATGTTGATTGACCGACCGACTAGTTGATGAACTAGTCGGTCAGTGGTTGTTCTTTGACCGACTAGTTTGGTTCAGAATAGAGCCGTTGGAGCATTAATTGAAACGTTTTTCTCTCTCTCTTTCCTCTAACCTATATATACTTGTTGAGCTGCATTCATTGCACTCAAGGCTGATATTAAGAGAAGTTTAGAGATCAAAGAGAAATCATTCCATCTCATTAAAGCTCATTCATTTCCAATCTTGAATCTCTTCTCACTCTTATTTCAAAAGAGAGATTCATTGATTGTGAGCCTTTCAAGCCAAGTGCTTGATCCAATTTCACCAACAATCTCATAGCTCTCCATCGCTGATCTACATCTTGGAGCTAGAGTTTGGTACCTCTTCATCTTCCCCAAAATCTGTTTTGCCCTAAATCGTAAGTTTACTCAAGGCCTATGTATTTTGTGGTAAGAACTTTCATTTCAATTTACTTTGTTATTGTAAGTGATTCACTCTCGGTTGTGAGAGTGTGTTTGTGATCCCGGGTTGTGGGAGTCACAATTTTCATTTGTGTATGATTTGACTTGTGAAGGTTTTTCACAAGTATTTCATAGTGGAAATCTTGAGTTAGGGTTTCTAACTCAAGTATCCGGAAGTGATCCGGGTGGTTGGGACGTAGGATCACCGGAAACAAGTCGGGGAGACCTGGGTGGATCCGAACCCAGTAATATTGCTTGTTTGCGATTGTTTCTTTGTTGTCTAACATTTACATTTTTGCATTTCTGCATTGTTTGGTAGAGTTTGCAAGGTAATTAGGAATTAGCCTCTTAATTATTTTAAAGTACTATTCACACCCCCCCTCTAGTACTTGTGCAGTAGCTTAGCAGCGCATTACACTGGGGGGCGGCTTCCGCCGCGCGCCGCCCCCGTCAAGATTAGAGGGGGCGGTGGATGCCGCCCCGGTCGGAGAAGAGCAGGCCTCGTAGTGGGGCCTACCGCAGTTGATCGGGGGGGCGGCACCCCGCCGTCCCCCGTCGAGCTTAAGGGGGCGGCGGCACAAACCCTAACCCCCCTCCAGCGTTCGCACGTTCAGCCGCGTGGGCAGGCCCCGGCCCACAAGAAGTTAAAAAAACTATTTTTTTTTAAAATGGGGGGAGGGGTGGGCTATTAATATTGGGCCTGTTTTGGTCCTGTTTTGGTCCTGTTTTGGTCATTTGGCTTGACTATGGTCTTAGTCTATTTTGGACACAAATTTGGGCCTATTTTGAGATATTTTAACACAATTTAAGGAGGAAATAAAAAGGGCAATTTGTATATTTCTATTAAGTGTAATTTTTTGTTAAAATTCGGTTTTAATTTTAAATTTATTTTTAGGCATGCTACATTATATATATTTCGAAATGATTGTAATTAAATTACAACGCCACCAAAGTGGGCTTTATCGTGGCGATCACTCTTATTTCGATATATAAAAAGCTACGGACATACTTTGTATGTAAATTTAGTGCCTAAAATTTTAAATTTAAATTCGTTAAAGGAGGAAATAAATGGTTGTGTATATATATTTCCTTTAGGTCCAATTTTGTGTGTTAAATTATATTCGTTCCATTTTTATTCTTTTAGGTATTCCTTATTATTTATATGTTTCGAAATAGTTTTAATTATTACGAGACCCCACCAAAGTGGGCTCTATAGTTAAATTATTATCATTTCGGAATGTAAACGGTTAAATACAGACTTTGTATGATCAATTGATTGGATGAATTTTAAATGGATCGAAGGAGTAAATAAAAGGCTTTAATATATATTTACATTTAAGTTCATCTTCATTTGAATTCAATTTTTGGGCACATTAGATTATATGTTCCAAAATAATTTTAATTATTACGGGATCCCACCAAAGTGGGCTTTATAGTTAAATTATTATTATTTCAGAACATAAACGGTTAAATACATACGTTGTATGATTAGTTGCCCAATATTGAATTTAAAATTGGATTGAAGGATGAAATAAGAAGCTTTAATGTATATTTCTCCTCAAAGATAAATTTTGTGTTAATTGTGCAAAATAAATTTAAATTCTAAGTTTAAGGTATTAAACCAAATATATATATATTTCGGTATATAACAAGTTGACTTCATAACTTGGTATGAAAATTTGGTATGCCTAAATTTAGATTTAAATTAAAACACAAAATTCAAGAGTTTTCTTCGGAGAAAATAAAAGGCTTTAACATATATTTCTCCTCAAGGATAAGTTTAAAAGGCCTGAAGGAATTTTGTGCACTAACCATCAAGTAAATGGCCTTAAGGAAATTTAACACATTTTAAAGGTATATATAAAATGGGATAGGGTGTGTGTGTATATATATATATCTTTCTACGTATGTTCATATACACATTAGTACACCTATATACCCCATTTTAAGAAGAAAATTTGCGTTATGGATTTTATTTAACTCATTATAAATGATTAGAAGGGTGGAATAAAAGGTTCTTATATATATTTCCACTTAGTGTAATCATTTTGTGCTAAATTCAGTTTAGTTTCAAATTCAATTTTTGGCACAATTAATTATATATTTCGAATATAGATTGATTGGATCATCATCAACTCACCAAAGTGGGTTTTCTTGTGAAGATTAGTTTTAATCTCGAAATATAACAAGTTGAATACATACTTTTGTATGAAAATTTTTGGTTGCCTTAAATTTGATTTTGAATAAAAGTGGACTTGAATATCTCCACTTAAAGTATAAGTTCATGTATTGAATTGCAACTTATATTCAAATTTTGCAATGGTATATATTTTTGAAATGACTTCGTGCAATCATCATCTCGCCAAAGTGGGCTCTGTTGATTTGCATTATTTCATTTCATAAATATAAAAATAATTTAATGTGCCAATGATTTTTGTAAGAATGCTTAATCGGCCCAAAGGAAGATTACCATTCTATACCATTTCATGTGCACCTGTGGCAATAGACAATGTGATGATTAGTGAGATCAATGCATGCAAATTTAATTCGGCCCAAAGGAATTTTTAATTTTGGCATGTTATTATTGTCATTGTCTGATTGCTACAACAAGATGTCAATGACTAGTCAATAGATTATCCAAAGATAAATATTGGGCTAGTGGGGGATGTCTTGAGATGGAAAAATAGCATTAATTTGAATTTGGTGTTGTTTTGTTTAATACTCATGTGAACATGTTAAAATTGTTTTCTTGTTCTTTTTTCAGCTATTATTCCTAAAAAATTTCTGTCATTCCAGAAAATCTCAGGGTATATCAGATAAAATTACTACAACTAAAGGATTCCTTTCTGACATTGAAAACAGATTTGTCAAGAGTGAAAGGGGTGAAATTGGTACACTCTTGACAATTCTAAATTCAATGAGGTATAAGGGTACGGAAAACATTAGGGAGCACATATTGAAGGTGTCTAATATTGCTTCAAGGTTGAAAGCACTTGAGCTAGACCTCTCTGAGGCTCTGCTAGTGCATTTTGTTTTGATATCTCTTCCATCACAGTTCACCAGTTTAAGATGAGCTACAATCTGAAGGATGAGACTTGGTCTCTAGATGAGCTCATCTCGCACTGTGACCAGGAAGAGAACAGGCTTAAGCAAGGAAGACAGAAAGTGCTCATATGATCTCTACCACTAAAGATAAGAAAGGTATGCTGCGAAATTTGGTTAATTCTAAATTAATTTCTTTTCCTGCAAACTTTGGTACTTATAGACACGTGATGGAAAGATCCTGGTTTAACCATTCACATCATTGTGTCTATGCGGGATTGCCTAAGATGCCAAGAGCCGAATGATGTTGAAAGACACATCGATATGGGCAATGGCAAGATGGCTCAAGTAAAAGCAAATTAAATTTAGATTATTTCTTTTGAATTCTAGATCGTATTTGAATTTTATGAGACTATAATATACCGTTTTTAATGGAATTTGGATTTCCATTTCTATTTTGGACAAATTTGGTTATAATTGTTCAATTATGAATGGAAAATTCGGTTGTCTCATGATTCAAAATTAGTTTGTTCTGGCTCTTTAAAAGATCGTTATAATCTTCATTTATTTGGAAATGTTGCTTCATTTATAGAATTCCTGCATTTAAGTACATATGTTGTAATGGAAGAATTAACAATTTAGAATTTCAGTTATTTTTGGACTGCAGCATATATCCGTAATGATGTTTCAACAAATGAATCACTTGCATGTTTGGAGATGTCCAACTAAGGTAAGGCTTTATAAGCCTAATAAAGAAATGTGACATAATGCTAATGATTTTCTAGTTTTGTTGAATAGTTTAAAAGGTTGATATTATTTTGTATGATTTTACATAATCCCACCATTAAGTTAGTTTACGAATTAGGAAATGCACACCTATGTGAGGATGCTGAGTTTGAGGGGGGAAATTTAGTTAGTGACATTACTCTTGAAGAGGATTATATCCCCACAGGTGTTGTTGGCATTATTCGGGATGGTATTCCTGACATTGTTCAAGACACAATAAATTCAAGATAATGTTGCAATTCCTCCCATTCGGGAAATTGTTCATAAGGACAAACTCTAGCACCTCAAGTAACTAATTGCCATTCAGGAAATCCATTAAAGAGATGAAAAACACATTGTTGAAATATTACATTGTAATTCTCAAGACATATGGTTGACATTAGGATGATGGAAGTTCGACTTATATCAAGTCATAAAAGTTCTACATCTCTAAAATGGATTAATGCATTAATTAAGAAAGTCTTTGAATGATACTTAAAATCTTTTCTCATTGCCATAAGGTTTGAAACCTATTGATTGTAAATAGTCTTTTTATAATCAAAAGGAATTCAAATAGGTTTTAAGAAAAGATTTAAAGCGTATCACTCAAAGACTTTATACAGAAAAGAATGCATTAATTGTAAAGAAACTTTCTATTCAGTTTTCATGAAAGACTCTGTAAGGTTTATAATGGCATTAGTAGAGCATTTCAATATCGTTACTGATATATTAAAATTCATTAAGTGATCACCTCGTTCGGTTTTGAGATGATATTTAATGATGTTATATATCTTAAGTTCTGTGGGAGCATGTGATTTCTATAATATCTATGTGGTAATAAATGTTAAGTTTTGTGGGAGATAAGTTTAGTCTCATTGATTGCCCCGAGAATCTACTTCAGAAGATTCCCTATATCTCACCAAGAGGGAGTCTAAAGTATGCTCAGTTTTATATGCATTCGGTTATTGCATATATTACAGGTGTGTTGGGCAAATTGTTAAGTTCAGGAGTTGACCATTTGACAGCAACCAAATGGGTCTTACGGTATTTATGGAGAACAAAAGGGTTACATGTTCAAGGATCAATAGTCAAAAGGGTTTGAGATCATTTTAGTATACTGACTCTGATCATTTATTGGATGCAAAGAATGTATGAAAGTCTATATTAGGCGCCATCTACTAAAAGAGATTTAAATGGTCCCCTTTATATAGTCTCTAACATGGCTTTAGATTTCATATCATATTATGTGACATCCAAATCATGAAATATATCTGCATATTTTGTCACTATGCTACAAATTAGGGATGGTGTTGAAACACCACACAGTTTATTTAGTGACAATGAAGTCTGCAGTTTTATATTCCAGCAACAACAGGAACACGACAGAGTTTAGATATTCAGAGATCAAGTTCCAAGATTGTTGATTAATAATAGGAGTGTATAATTTTCTAATGGCACATCGGAACAAACCATGTAATTACGGATCCGTTATAGTAAGGAAATGTCATCCAAAAGGTTTTATGAGTTAGCTACTCATATGAATGTCATTTCATTAAGAACATTCAGTTTTGTGGGAGTTTGTTCTTTTGGGTGCTCATATGATAGACAAAATTAAGTCTCCAGCTTAAGCTTGAGGTTATTTTCTGATCAGAAATAAAGTTTTGTTTCAGTTCGGCTTCACTCTGATTTTGGTATGTTTATGATCTCACTAAGGTAAATGAGGATCAGTTGGAAATAAACATGTTAGATCACATTACATGTAATTTCCATGCTACACATCCACTTCATAATCCATGTCATTCTTTTGTATTAGCACGGTGAACACTGATGGGTCGAGCTGCAATTGCTGCGGCGAAGATCTCCTTGATCCCTTGCTAATCTAATTGATGGACCGGATTGTTTTTGACTCATTAAAGACATGACAGTAAGTTAAGATCTTATTCGGTTGTATGCACAATGAAATATAATTATAAGGTTTAGCATATAGCCCAAGTGGGAGATTGTTGGAACTTATCCAACACAGTTGGATCTTAATCCAACGTTGGGCTAATATGCGAATATAATTATATAGTGCTGCACTGTCATATTAAAGCCCAATGTATAAGTGATCTCATTTATTAAGTTTAGTGTGCTTAAATGAGCCATATAGGTTGTGGGCCTTTATGTGTTGTGACTATTGGGCTTCAATTCGTTGATGGGCCGAATTGGAAACCCTATGGCTAAGGAGGCTAGCCCCTATATATATGCGATCATGATCCCTGGAGCACACGAACAAGTTAGCTGTCTTTTCTACGCCCCGTCGCTAGGAGAGAAACCGGGAGAAAGCAAAGGATTAATCCAACGGTTGATTCGTGCAGTTCTGGAAGATCATCCGCCACGTTATCGTCAGGATCTCTTTCAGACTATTAGCGATGGATTCAGGTACACTTCCGCTACTCAGAAAAGGTAATGTTTTAAGATTCAGCATGCGTAATCTAGATCTGTGTTATTTGGTTTGTACACGCACATATATCTTTAGTTTCTTCAGATGGGTCTAGAGGAACCCCTTCTGCCTCCGTGCTAGCGGCCAATCGATGCCCGAACAAAGCACCAAGAGGAGCTACGTCGGCATCCACGGCGGCCCATGTTGCCAGTTTCTGCAGAGGTTCCATTCTCAGCGTCGAACTCACATTGACATGTTTCTTTCCGACGGTCTCCTCCCTAAGAGTGGTGCAGTGGACTGATCTCGATTTCACCGTTGCTGCATCCTCCTGCTTCCTAGCCACCTAGAAATTTTTAAATTTTATTTTTGTTATGAATAGGCCATGAGGCCCATTAGGTATTCGGCCCATCATTGAAAGCTTTATATATGAGGATAGGGGGCTCATAACCCCTTACACCTATTACTCTACTTTTCCCTTCACAACCCGTTATCAGCACGATCACACTCGTAGGAAAAGGTGACGACGCTCAAGGAAGAAGATCCATTAAACGCTCAATTTTAAGAAGATCGTATTCTTCTCAACGGGGAGCGAAAAGGACATCCTTCATCAACCGTCGTCAAGATTTCCTTGTCGAATCTAGAGGTAAATCCTCAAAATTTTTAGATCTAAACTTGCTTTTCCAGTAGATCTGCATGTTTTAAGATCAAATAGTTTAAAACACAGTAAAAATCGAATTTTTATTTAGATCTGAATATCTAAAAACAGTCAAAATCGATTTTTTGTCTTAAAAATCAAATTTATTATACGATCCATGGTCGTGCCATCGTGCACGACCAGGCCATGCCCAAAAGGGCAAGGCCAGTCGCGTCCATAGGGTGCGACGGCTGTGCCGCGCCTCTAGGGCGCGGCCTCGCCGCGCCCCGCAGGGCATGGCCGGCTGCCACGGCGGCCGCCGCAGGTCCCCCTAGGGTTTTTTCGAAACCCTAGCCCTTAATGGGCCATTTTTTTAGGGGAGGCCCAATTAACCCCACTGGGTTGTTTTCATGGCCCAAAAAGCCTGGAAATTAGCCCCACATAATTTTTATTTTTTTATTTTTGCCTCAAAAGCCCAATAATTAAAGAAATTTTAATTTTGTGATAGGGTTAAGAGGAAAGATAAAAATAAATAAAATGGATCAGGATTAAAAAGTTTTCAAAATCATTTTTAGCACGTCACTTTCTTTTTAGATTATTCTTTATATGCATGTGATATAATTCTCTGTGGTTGTATATTTTATATAATATCTGCGTGGATGTGCTATTAGACTATGATTTTAGGGATCAGCCAGGTTTCCGACACTTTTATTTTTCTGCAATTTTTTCTTTTTGAGAGAAATTTGTAAAGTGAGGTTATATATGTAAATTGAAGCTGAAGGACCACCCCAAGGAGCTGAAGACGCTAGCATAAAGAAAAGGGGGCTTTTCTCAGAAGTTCCCAAGTTGTCTTTATTTTTACGCACTTTTTGATTAATGGGATGTAATTTCGGACTTTCTTTTTCTGTTAGTGTCGGCTGGTTGATCCCCATAGCTCTAATTTATTTTCATTGCCTATACATTAAATGCATAAATGTTTACTTTAAATAGTTAAATAACCCATGCTATTTTAATGTTAAAATGAAAATGCATGCCTGAATGTTTATTTTTAAATAATTCATGCTATGTAAGTGTTGATAAAAATGCATGCGTGGATGTTTATTTTTAAATAATTCATGCTCTTTAAAATGTTGCAAGATTGCATGTGTGGATGTTTACTTTAAATAGTTAAATAATTCATGCTATCTTTTGTTTATGTTGCTAGATTGTTTAAATGGCCAGACTTGCGAATGTCGATTTTTCGATCCTGAAGGCCGATGGGTCGAACTACTTGAGTTGGCAGTTGGACTTGAAGTTCCACCTGTGTTCTCATGGGTTCAGTCTAACACCCACTGAAAAGGCAACAACAAGTACTGACGCAGCTGAAAAATGATGCTTCTAAAGAAGCCCCTAATGCAGAAGAAGTTTCCGATATACTTAAGGCGAAAGCCATTATTTATATCAGGAAACACTTAGACTCGATCCTAAAGGACAAGTACCTTACTGTAGAGGATCCTTATGAACTGTGGGACGCACTTGATGAGAGGTACAGACATCAAAGGGATGCCATACTCCCTTGTGCACAGTACGAGTGGACTCACCTCCGCATACAGGATTACAAATCCGTAGCGGAGTACAATCTCAGCACTATTCCGAATCACCTCAGGACTGAAGTCGTGTGGTGCGAATGTAACTGAGAAAATGTTGCTATAGAAGACGTTCACGTCTTTTCATGAGAAGTACATGATCCTCATGCAACAGTTCGTGAGAGGAAGTTCACTAAGTACTCTGATCTGCTCTCATGCCTCCTAATGGCTGAATAGAACAGAGATTTGTTGGTTGCCACTCATAACATGCGCCCTCCTGGCTCCGCTCCACCTCCACCTCCTGCAGAGGCGCATTTCTAGCCTTCCCAGAAGAAGAAGATGGATAAGAAGGCTAAGTTCCAGAAATGGAAAGAGCCGAAGTAGCGGAAAAAGGCCACTCCTCAAGCTCCTCCCCAGAACCAGAAGTTCGCGGCAAAGAAGCAAAAGTGGACATCCAACAAAAGTGGTACTCCCAAGAAAGACTGGGAGGATAAGTGCTCTAAATGTGGAATGACTGGACATTGGTCCAGAATCTGCCGCACTCCCAAACACCTACAGGACCTCTACCAGGCAAGTCTCAAGCCTCACGCTGAGACAAACCTGATAGAAAGCGCAGCGTTACCAGAGACCACATGGAATCCAGAAGATTTCATGGGAGACGACACTCTTTAGTCATGGACTATAAACAATTTTATTTTCTAGCAATGTATCTTCCTTTCCTGCAATGTATCTTGCTTTATGACAAACTAGTCATCATCTTAATATAAAATGGAAGTAGTTTCTTTTCGTATTATTTATTGCTTGAATGTTTTTTCATATAGATATGGAATCCATATGCCTAGTGGACAGTGCATCAACGCACTAAATCCTTCAAAATACAAACTACTTTACGAGCATTAGTAGCTATTCTGGTCCATTGAAAACAATCTCAGGACCAGTTGATATAATATAAGGATCAGGGGAAGCAATCATATTTCTCTCCAATAACACACTCATCTAAATTAGAGATGCGTTATACTCACCAAAATCAATCCGAAACCTCCTAAGCTTTAAAGATATCCGTTTAAACGGGTACCACTTAGAGACGGTCAAGGATAATAAAAAGAAATACTTGAACGTAATGTATCTTACAAATGGTACAAAAACCATTGTGGAATGTTTTAAGGGACTCCCCGCGGGACTCTATCAAACAAGTATTCACTCACCAGAAGCATTATTAACGGAGCACCTGAAGTGCCCCTAAACACCAGAATTCCAACTCTGGCATAGTAGACTGGGACACCCTGGATCTGTTATGATGTACCGCATCATAAAAAGATCTAGGGGTATAAATTTGAAGAACCTGAAGATTCTTCAAAAAGTTAAATTCCCTTGTCCACCCTGTTACAATGTAAACCAATTACGAGACCCTCTCCACTCAAAGTGGACTTGGAGTCTCCAAGCTTTCTGGAAAGAATCCACGGAGACATTTGTGGGCCTATACACCCATCAAGTGGTCCGTTCAGTTACTTTATGGTCCTGATAGACGCATCTACTAAATGATCACATGTGTGTCTACTGTCCACCCGTAAGGTAGCACTGTCTAAGCTTTTAGCTCAAATAATCAGGTTGCGGGCCCACTTCTCCGACAACCAGATAAAGAAACTTCGTCTGGACAATGTGGGGGAGTTTACATCACCAGTCTTTCTAGACTATTGCCAAGCACATGGCATTGAAGTCGAACATCCTATAGCGTATGTTCACACCCAAAACGGGTTAGCAGAATCTCTAACTAAGAGACTGCAATAGATTGCTCGTCCATTATTACTTCAATCCCAGTTGCCAGTGAATGCATAGGGTTATGCAATATTGCATGCTACATCCTTAATAAAATTAAGACCTTCTGGAGGTCAGTCATCTTCTCCTATACAATTAGCACTTGGTGCTCCACCAATTGTCTCACACTTGAGAATATTTGGTTGTGCGGTATACGTCTCCATAGCACCACCACAAAGGACAAAGATGGGTCCACAATGTCGCCTAGGCATTTATGTTGGGTTTGACACGCCCTCCATAATAAGATTCCTAGAACCCCTTACGGGAGACGTTTTTAAGGCACGTCTAGAAGACTGTGAATTTGATGAAACATCATTTTCAAAACTAGGCTTACAAACAAAGAAGCCTGAAGCTTCAAAGAGCATCACTTGGAATACAAAGACACTAAGTCACTTTGATCTACCCACAAGCCAGTGTGAAGAGGAGGTCCTAAAGATTCTCCATATCCAAAACATTGTCCATCTCTTACCGGACAAATTCACTGACAACCAGAAGATTGTCAGATCACACGTCACTGCTGCTAACACTCCAGCTAGGATTGACATACCGCAAAATGGATGTAATCCGCCTGCAGCAGAGATGGTTGGACATCTTAAAAAGCGAGGACGACCACCGGGATCTAAAGACCAAGTCTTTCGAAAGAGTAGGACCCTTGGCAATGGTAAAACTACCACCACAGGATGCTACTATAAGCCCTGCTCCCACATCTCTCCCAAACTGTCAAACAGAGGAAAACCCGGGAGAAAATGAAGTTTCGATACATTATGTATGAACTGGGGAGTATTGGGACAGAAAGAGCACAATTATAGATGACATATTTGCGTGTAATATTGCCATCAACGTCGCGTACTGCGACGATGATACTGAACCACGCTCTCTGACAGAATGTCAAAGCAGAGATGCTTGACCAAAGTGGAAAGCAGCAATAGGAGTGGAGTTGGATTCACTCACAAAATGCAAGGTCTTTAGACCTATTGTCCAGACACCAAAAGGTGTAAAACATGTAGGTTATAAATGGGTATTTGTTAGAAAAAGAAATGAACAAAATGAGATCGTTCACTACAAATCAAGGCTTGTAGCGCAGGGTTTTACTCATGTCACGCCCCGCTTCCCAAAATGGACGGAAGCGAAACGTGACGAGGCCCGCTTAGGCCAGAGCTGAGAAGCTCGGACCCAATAAGCGTCTGTAGAGGTACCATTTTAAAAGATTTTCCAGGTTCTTGCATTATTATAGTTTGAAACAACAGAAAGTACGGAAAGGAAGTTGCATTCATTAAATAGAGATATAATATCCAACTGGTACAAAGTCTAAAAGAAGCCTAAGCATGGCAACAAAAGATTTAAAGAAAAATCGAAAAGTAGCAACCTCTGGATGTGGCGACTAAAAGACCTCAAGGTCTGGTCCTTGTCAGGTACGTACTCTGATGACGACATCCCCGGCTCCACATACTCCAGTGAGTCTGCCTCGTCCACGATCTCTGGCTGAACACCTGACGTACAGCACCCAAGAAAAAGGAACTGTACGTCAGGTAAAGTCTACAAGAAGGGTTAGACTTTACTGCAAGTGCACCGAACTTTAAACAACGGTTTACTGGTTGATTAACATGCTGAGGTTCTTTTTGACAACAGTTTACTGGTTGATTAGCATGTTATGGTTATAACAGGGTAACACGACAGGAAGTAACGCAGCAGGAAAGTAAAACGGGACAAGTAGTAGTCGTAGCGTGTGCTACCAACTACGGGACTAACCTACATGTGTCAAGACAAGTCGGGACGTGGCGGGACAAGACAGGACAAACAGGACGGGACAAGACAAGACAAGTGTGACACGAAGGGTTCACGCCTTACGGTTCGAGGGGGTCAGACCCTCTTGCCGTGCGCACGCTCAACCCTACCCCAACCCAGGAACTCAGGACAAGAAGTACAGGGATCACTTCCGCTAGGAAAGCATCCGAAACGCCCGCAGGCTTTTTGTATAACAGGGATCACTTCCGCAAGGAAAGCATCCGAAACGCCCGTAGGCTTTTTGTATAACAGGGATCACTTCCGCAAGGGAAGCATCCGAAACGCCCGCAGGCTTTTTGTATAACAGGGATCACTTCCGCAAGGAAAGCATCCGAAACGCCCGCAGGCTTTTTGTATAACAGTCACGGGGATCACTCTCGCATGGAGAGCATCTGAAACGCCCGAAGGCTTTTTGTGTAACAGGGACATGACATGACAAGTGTAAGGAATTGTTATTCTAGGGTGTCCACACGCACGCACACATAAGATAGCCCTACGGTGTCAAAAGTTGTTGTTTGTCGAGCTTAGACTTCGTCGTCAAGTCTAAGTCATCAGGGGCGTCCCGGACGCTATCATTTCACGTCCGGTTCTATACATTCACAGTCTAACAGTTCTAGCAATCTAAGACCAAAACACGGTCAAAAACGCAAGTGGGTACACTTGCCTGGAATGGCGAGTGTGTCGTCCTCTCGAAGCGTCTCGTCCAAGCGTCTCGTCCGCAGAAGTCCGTCTGAAATATCGCCACGGCGACGATTTCAGGTCTCAAATTCATCAAATCCTATTAGGTTTCGTTTCTAGGTTTTCGGGACTATCCTATTTGTCAAAAGTCACAATTTGATGTTTTATCAACCTAAATCGACCACTACCCTATGTGCACAGAAAAATTGTCCGATGGTCGATTTCTACAGTGAGCAGCGTTTTACTGGTGCAGAAAATAAATTTAGTTACAGTTGTCCGATTTTAGTTAAGGTTCAATTTGCTACAGTGCGGGTCGCTACGAGTTTAGAGGAACCAACCTGGTGTGAGGAACGCGTATTTAATCTGGCATCGGGTCTGGAAACGGTGGCGGTGCTCGTGTCCCTGACTGCGGGTAGCGCAGTGAAGGTCGTCGCGGGATCGCCTCAGGATCGGAACGGCTGCGGGTAGCGCAGCTGATATATCACGGCTGCGGAACGTCGTCGCGCGACGTCTCGGCTACGGGTAGCGTAGCCAGACACGTCCTGGTAGCGGGCTGGAGGTGATGGCAGCGAGTAGGGATGGCGAACAGCGATACGACGTCACCGGAACACGACTGAGAGTTGACGTCGGCTTGGAGGGGCTGCCGAAGGGGGCTTCCGGCCTAGGGGTGCTTGGCCGGATCTGTGAGGGCCATTGGCGACAGTCGGGGAGTCACGGCGAAGCGTGATGGAGTGGATCGCGGCGGTGAACAACGGCTGGAGGCGGCCTCAGGCGGTTGCGGCGCTGCACAGGGAATCGGGGCTGCACAGCGAGAGCGGGGCGGCGCCGGGCTGAGGGAGTGGCCGCCGGCGACTGAGAGGGGAGCCGCGAGGAGAGAGATCGGAGAGAGAGAGAGAGAGAGGTAGGGCTGGCGGCGGAGCCCTAGGCTGCGGAGGCGGGGGCCGGATCTCGATGGGGGCGTCGGTGAGGGATGCGGTGGCGGCGGAAACAAACGGCGGCGGCGGGGCGTTTTTGAGAGGAGACGACGGCCTCTCGCTGCGGTCGGGGAACCGTGTGGGTGGCGGCGCCGTGCGGGGAAGACGAGGGCGAGGGCAATCAGGGCGGAGTGAATAGCGATGGGGCGAGTGGATCGCGGCGGAGGAAGGGCATCACGGCGGCTGCTGCACAGGGTGGGAGAGCCGTGAGGGGGGAGGACGCCGGAGGGAAGAGGATCGGGGTTGGCGTGCGGGCTGCGAGATCGCCGGGGAGAGGAAAACGGGAACGGGGGTTTTGGGGTTTTAGGCGGCGGCTGCGTAAGCCTTAGGGGTAAGGATTAGGGTTAAAGCTAGGGTTATGAATTAGTTTATTATAAAGAGGGTAAGGGTTAGCTAAAAAGACCTAAGGTAAAGGTTAAATGGGTGAGGGGCAAGGGATAGGGGTGTGCAGTTAGGGGTAAGTCTAGGGGAGACTAGAGAAGAAGATTAGGAAGGGTTTTAAAATGTTTTAGGAGAGTGATTTAGCCAGATTTGGCTAACAAAATTCGAAATTTGAAACTGATTGGGGTAAAATCGATGGTCGAGGTTATTCCGGGCGATATCTCTCAATCCGGGCGTCAGAAAAATAATCCGAAAATACCGGGGCGATCGTGGAGACGAGACGCACAGATCTACGGAGCCCGATCGTGCGTAACACCTACCAAAAATTTACGTAAAATTGGATGCGGTGTTTTGAGCCAATTGACTAAAACGCCCCCATCGTTCAAAGTCGTTTTGCGAGAAAACGAGTCGTGAAAAGACGTTCCCAAAAATTACTATAAAATTCAACACCCCAAGCCAATCGCAACGGCATATCGCATCGCATATGCCGGAGCTCGGAAATAGCCAAATAAAATACGTGCACGATAAAACACGTGCGCGCAGAAAATTACAAACGGTCGGAAAGCGGCCGTTACATTCTACCCACCTTAGAAATGATTCCGTCCTCGGAATCACTCATACTAACAATAATAACAACTATATAACCTTATACCCCAAAACTCTCATGACTACGCCTATAGATCGCTAATCTTATAACTTCAACCAATGTTCTTTAATTAATCCTTCATAACCCTTCTTTTCACTGAATAATGCCACGACTAACCTCACATCCTAAGACTTAACTATAGACTCATCACTACTGTTCAAATTTCCAATTCCAAGTTCTCACAAAAGGATAATAATCATCTTCTCATACCATACCACTCCGCTATACCTCGCCGCTCAATAATATCTTTCAATTTTTCCCAATCTCTTCCTATTATTAATCAATCGCAAACAAATGATTTTCTAGTCGATCACCAACCCAAGACAAAAACTTTGTCAATCTTATAGTACCTTCACAAATCAGCAATCGCCGTGTCCTCAATACATTCCGTGTCATGTCTTCCCATAATTTTATCCGCCAACTAATCGAACTATCAGATCACATCTCTTCCTACTTAATATAATTATTTTCAACCAATATTAAATCCGACGACCTAATCATCCATTTATCTCAACACGTCGTGTTACTCCCAATGTCTTCTTACGTCAGCTCAACAATCAAGTCTCGATGCTAATAAAAGCTCTACTCATTCTCATGATCACCCTAACTCCTACCATACTCTGTAGTTAATCCTATCTACCACCGTCTAAGCCTCCATTCTGACAGTTCTCATCTTCACGCATATAATCTCATTCAACCAGAATTCTCCATTGAGTCCAACACACTTCGGTTTTATAAACAAGTCTTGGTCCGCCCCTTCTTTTCATCCGAAAGAAATCTATTCCAACATCATATTGATCCAAAATCGGCTAATCATTGCGATAACAATTCTCATCTCTTCCTGAGCCTACCCGCGAACAAAATCCTACAACAATAATAGCTAGCCCCAAAACTATAACGACCATAATATAACATTTCGAAGGGAGAAAGAAGAGAGAAGGGAAAGAAAAACTTAAGACCCATAACATATTTCAAAACATTTGAAGCACCGCGTGGAGTCGTGGTAATGGATGAGGAAGGATAATTGATTTGTGATCTTGTGCTAATTTCAAAAACTTTAAATGATTTGATTTAAAGAAAATAAATAGGTTTTTGAAACGTATATAAGCAGCAAAATAATCTAAACTAAAATACGGGAGACTAGGTCTAAGGAATTCGCCTGCTATGACGTTATCCATACAAATATGAATACCATCATTCAGTCAACTCCATAAGTATGTCATGGACCACATTGAGTATGCATACAAGTCACAAGAGACAAACATCAAGATCCTAACGGTAACACACTTATACTGGTTTACTCACTATACCTATATATATACATCACGATGACCTCACAAACCAAAGGGTCCATTACTAACTAGAGATGACGTAGGCAACTACAGGAACTGATGTCTACATAAAAGAAGGAGGCCGAAACCAAAAGCGACACGAAACAAGATCGAAAGAACGAGGTCAGATAAGGCGAGGATAAGAAGATAGTCGGAGGGACGGGACAAAAATATTGCTTAAAATGACTGAACGATGAAAGAAGGATTTTGTGTAAAATATGGTATCATATACCTTTAAAAATATATATTCATATACTTAAAAGTGAGTAGATGTAGCAACACAAAGTTTTGGAAAAAGTAAGACGAAGGGAGGATGTGTAGGGTGAGAAACGACTGTTTTGCAAATGAAAAAATAAGTTTACCCAAAGATTTTGAAGTGTGGTCAAGAAGAACATAGAACTGGTATAATAATAATAATAAAATAATTGAAGTTCCCTCTAGTCTAGAAAATATTTTTAAAAAAATATGCACGATAATAGATCTTGTAGTTTAGAAAATTAATATATATATATTGGATTATAGAATTGATAACGGGGTTTAAAACTGAAACACGGAAGATTTCGATTTGAAAATAGGTGCGGGATAGAAAAATAATTTTACGACTAGAGAGGTTTCAAGATCAGCGAAAGAATTTTAACTCAACTGAAAAAGAAATTTCGAAACATATAACAAAGAGGTTTTCAAGGAAATTAAGCTGAGCGAAAACTTAATAATAAATTTCGAAAATACTTTTAGAGGCGGCAGAATTGGTCAAGGAAGGGATTTGAAGGATCGACGACAATCGTCAGGAGACGATCACGTGAATCGGGAGACAGGGAAATGATCGCTTGAAGAATATGTGTAAGATACGAATCGTGAAGGGCTACGATGGAACATTACGGCTGACAACACAAAATTGTAAAGATCAGGGCAACGCTAGAAGTCAGGAGTTCTAATTATCAGGTCGTCTAAGGATCAGGATAACTCAGCGTTAAAACTTCCTAAGGAGCCAGACTATAATCAGGATCTAAGGGAAGGTTTCTAAGAGAATCAAGGTAACGTTCTGCTGGGCCCGAAGTCGATGGAGCTAGGCGAGCGACTAACTAAAAGAAGGACTCTAGAAATCTAATTTGGTCAGAGTTAGGGAGGGAGAGGCGACTAAAGTTTCTTAAGGCGGGTACGGCTAAGTCTTAACCAAGGCGTCTGACTATCAAATTGGAACATCTACTTAAGTCTTCCCACTAACTAAGACTGGGAAACTAATTCAGACTTGTACGTGGATATTAAATGAATGCAGTACTTTTATTGTTCCGAACTTTGCAAGACCTGCATGGGCCACCACTAAAACCTGTCACGCCCCGCTTCCCAAAATGGACGGAAGTGAAACGTGACGAGGCCCGCTTAGGCCAGAGCTGAGAAGCTCGGACCCAATAAGCGTCTGTAGAGGTACCATTTTAAAAGATTTTCCAGGTTCTTGCATTATTATAGTTTGAAACAACAGAAAGTACGGAAAGGAAGTTGCATTCATTAAATAGAGATATAATATCCAACTGGTACAAAGTCTAAAAGAAGCCTAAGCATGGCAACAAAAGATTTAAAGACAAACCGAAAAGTAGCAACCTCTGGATGTGGCGACTAAAAGACCTCAAGGTCTGGTCCTTGTCAGGTACGTACTCTGATGATGACATCCCCGGCTCCACGTACTCCAGCGAGTCTGCCTCGTCCACGATCTCTGGCTGAACACCTGAGTACAGCACCCAAGAAAAAGGAACTGTACGTCAGGTAAAGTCTACAAGAAGGGTTAGACTTTACTGCAAGTGCACCGAACTTTAAACAACGGTTTACTGGTTGATTAACATGCTGAGGTTCTTTTTGACAACAGTTTACTGGTTGATTAGCATGCTGTGGTTATAACAGGGTAACACGACAGGAAGTAACGCAGCAGGAAAGTAAAACGGGACAAGAAGTAGTCGTAGCGTGTGCTACCAACTACGGGACTAACTTACAGGTGTCAAGACAAGTCGGGACGTGGCGGGACAAGACAGGACAAACAGGACGGGACAAGACAAGACAAGTGTGACACGAAGGGTTCACGCCTTACGGTTCGAGGGGGATCAGACCCTCTTGCCGTGCGCACGCTCAACCCTACCCCAACCCAGGAACTCAGGACAAGAAGTACAGGGATCACTTCCGCTAGGGAAGCATCCGAAATGCCCGAAGGCTTTTTGTATAACAGGGATCACTTCCGCAAGGAAAGCATCCGAAACGCCCGCAGGCTTTTTGTATAACAGGGATCACTTCCGCAAGGAAAGCATCCGAAACGCCCGCAGGCTTTTTGTATAACAGGGATCACTTCCGCAAGGGAAGCATCCGAAACGCCCGCAGGCTTTTTGTATAACAGGGATCACTTCCGCAAGGAAAGCATCCGAAACGCCCGCAGGCTTTTTGTATAACAGTCACGGGGATCACTCTCGCATGGAGAGCATCTGAAACGCCCGAAGGCTTTTTGTGTAACAGGGACATGACATGACAAGTGTAAGGAATTGTTATTCTAGGGTGTCCACACGCACGCACACACAAGATAGCCCTACGGTGTCAAAAGTTGTTTTTTGTCGAGCTTAGACTTCGTCGTCAAGTCTAAGTCATCAGGGGCGTCCCGGACGCTATCATTTCACGTCCGGTTCTATACATTCACAGTCTAACAGTTCTAGCAATCTAAGACCAAAACACGGTCAAAAACGCAAGTGGGTACACTTGCCTGGAATGGCGAGTGTGTCGTCCTCTCGAAGCGTCTCGTCCAAGCGTCTCGTCCGCAGAAGTCCGTCTGAAATATTGCCACGGCGACGATGTCAGGTCTCAAATTCATCAAATCCTATTAGGTTTCGTTTCTAGGTTTTCGGGACTATCCTATTTGTCAAAAGTCACAATTTGATGTTTTATCAACCTAAATCGACCACTACCCTATGTGCACAGAAAAATTGTCCGATTGTCGATTTCTACAGTGAGCAGCGTTTTACTGGTGCAGAAAATAAATTTAGTTACAGTTGTCCGATTTTAGTTAAGGTTCAATTTGCTACAGTGCGGGTCGCTACGAGTTTAGAGGAACCAACCTGGTGTGAGGAACGCGTATTTAATCTGGCATCGGGTCTGGAAACGGTGGCGGTGCTCGTGTCCCTGACTGCGGGTAGCGCAGTGAAGGTCGTCGCGGGATCGCCTCAGGATCGGAACGGCTGCGGGTAGCGCAGCTGATATATCACGGCTGCGGAACGTCGTCGCGCGACGTCTCGGCTACGGGTAGCGTAGCCAGACACGTCCTGGTAGCGGGCTGGAGGTGATGGCAGCGAGTAGGGATGGCGGACAACGATACGACGTCACCGGAACACGACTGAGAGTTGACGTCGGCTTGGAGGGGCTGCCGAAGGGGGCTTCCGGCCTAGGGGTGCTTGGCCGGATCTGTGATTGCCATTGGCGACAGTCGGGGAGTCACGGCGAAGCGTGATGGAGTGGATCGCGGCGATGAACAACGGCTGGAGGCGGCCTCAGGCGGTTGCGGCGCTGCACAGGGAATCGGGGCTGCGCAGCGAGAGCGGGGCGGCGCCGGGCTGAGGGAGTGGCCGCCAGCGACTGAGAGGGGAGCCGCGAGGAGAGAGATCGGAGAGAGAGAGAGAGAGAGGTAGGGCTGGCGGCGGAGCCCTAGGCTGCGGAGGCGGGGGCCGGATCTCGATGGGGGCGTCGGTGAGGGATGCGGTGGCGGCGGAAACAAACGGCGGCGGCGGGGCGTTTTCGAGAGGAGGCGACGGCCTCTCGCTGCGGTCGGGGAACCGTGTGGGTGGCGGCGCTGTGCGGGGAAGACGAGGGCGAGGGCGATCAGGGCGGTGCGAATCACGATGGGGCGAGTGGATCGCGGCGGAGGAAGGGCATCACGGCGGCTGCTGCACAGGGTGGGAGAGCCGTGAGGGGGGAGGACGCCGGAGGGAAGAGGATCGGGGTTGGCGTGCGGGCGGCGAGATCGCCGGGGAGAGGAAAACGGGAACGGGGGTTTTGGGGTTTTAGGCGGCGGCTGCGTAAGCCTTAGGGGTAGGGATTAGGGTTAAAGCTAGGGTTATGAATTAGTTTATTATAAAGAGGGTAAGGGTTAGCTAAAAAGACCTAAGGTAAAGGTTAAATGGGTGAGGGGCAAGGGATAGGGGTGTGCAGTTAGGGGTAAGTCTAGGGGAGACTAGAGAAGAAGATTAGGAAGGGTTTTAAAATGTTTTAGGAGAGTGATTTAGCCAGATTTGGCTAACAAAATTCGAAATTTGAAACTGATTGGGGTAAAATCGACGGTCGAGGTTATTCCGGGCGATATCTCTCAATCCGGGCGTCAGAAAAATAATCCGAAAATACCGGGGCGATCGTGGAGACGAGACGCACAGATCTACAGAGCCCAATTGTGCGTAACACCTACCAAAAATTTACGTAAAATTGGAAGCGGTGTTTTGAGCCAATTGACTAAAACGCCCCCATCGTTCAAAGTCGTTTTGCGAGAAAACGAGTCGTGAAAAGACGTTCCCAAAAATTACTATAAAATTCAACACCCCAAGCCAATCGCAACGGCATATCGCATCGCATATGCCGGAGCTCGGAAATAGCCAAATAAAATACGTGCACGATAAAACACGTGCGCGCAGAAAATTACAAACGGTCGGAAAGCGGCCGTTACAACTCAACGTCCAGGGGTGGATTTTGAAGCCACATATTTCCCGGTTATGGACGCGATCACCTTCCGATTCCTCATTGGCTTGACAGCTCAAGAGGGTTCAGATATGCAGCTTATAGACGTCGTGACTGCATACCTAATGGCAATTTAGACCGAGACATCTATATGAGATTGCCTGATGGATTTTCTTTGCCTGCTGCACTAAAAGAGAGACAACGTGACATCTACTCAGTGAAACTGTAAAGATCATTATATGGTCTAAAACAATCTGGAAGGATGTGGTAAAACAGACCGAGCGTCTTCCTTGCAAAATAAGGATTTACAAATGACCCAATCTGCCCTTGCACTTTATAAGAGCAAAGGCAATGGGATTTGTCATTATAGCCATCTATGTGGACGACTTGAACCTCATCGGATCTCCTGAAGAGATCGCTGAGATTTCTAGAAGCTTGACAGAAACTTTCGAGATGAAAGACATCGGAATGTTAAAATTCTGTTTAGGTCTTCAAATAGGGCATCTTAACGATGGGATCCTGTTACATCAGTCAACTTATATATCGAACTTGCTGAATAAGTTCCAAATGGATAAGTGCCACCCCCTCAGTACCCCAATGGTCGTCAGATCATTGGATGTGCATAAAGACCCTTTTCGGCCGCTGGAAGAGGGGGGAGGAAGTACTGGGCCCAGAAGTGCCTTATCTAAGTGCTAGCAGTGCACTCCTTTACCTGGCTAACTGCACTCGCCCTAACATAGCATTTGCAGTCAACCTACTAGCCAGATATAGTGTTGCACCTACACAGCAGCACTGGGCCGGAGTTAAGCATCTTCTGCACTACATCCAAGGGTCGATAGACTTAGGTCTATTCTACAGGAAAGGGGCAACAACAGGTTCAGTTGGTTATGCTGATGTAGGTTACAGGTCCGATCCTCATACAGAGAAGTCTCAGACCAGATACATGTTTACCTATGGCGACATTGCCATATCTTGAAGATCTGTGAAGCAGACCATGACGACCGTCTCATTCACTCACTCAGAACTCCTAGCAATCCATGAAGCAAGTAAAGAGAGCTTCTAGCTACGTTCTGTGATCCAGCACATTCTCACCTCCACCAGCCTGATGACTGGCATTCTTACGCCTACACCACTCCATGAAGACAACACAGCATGTATAGCCCAGCTACAAGACGGCTACATCAAAGGCGACAAGACGAAGCATATCTCTCCCAAGTTCTTCTGGACGCATAACCATCAGAAGCAAAAGCAAATTGAGGTATAGAAGATCCAATCATGTAATAACTTGGTAGATTTGCTTACCAAATCCCTGCCTACTAGTATCTTTGAGAAACTTGTATATGGGATTGGGATGAGGAGAGTGAGAAAATGTAAACTGGGTCAGGATGAGAGGACTATGAATGTATAGATACATAGGAGACTAATGTAAAGATTCATAGGAAATCTGCAAGCCTGAAGCTTGGTCAGATGAGGGGGAGTCAACTGCAGAGTTGTACTCTTTTCCCTTGGCTATTGGTTTTTTCCCACAGGGTTTTCCATAGTCAAGGTTTTGACGAGGCAACCTCATTGACTCTGGATCCTGAAGTATCCACCACTAGACACATCCCTAAAACAGGGGAAGTTATGGATAAACTGTTCTTTATTTAACAAGGCAGTTATCCTAACTTGGATCCTGAAGAATCCACCTCTTATTCAATGTTGGTTGGATAAGGAGAAGTGTTAGGAATATGCCCATGAGGCCCATTGGGTATCCGGCCCATCATTGAAAGCTATATATATGAGGGTGGGGGCTCCTAACCCCTTACACCTATTACTCTACTTTTCCCTTCACAACAAATTCTAAGTTCCAACGTCAGAATAAAACAATTCAATTAAGTTCCAACTTAAATCCAATTTATAGAAGGCATGAAAGAAAATTGAAGAGCATCGAAGACGAGATTGAGTTATAGAGCATCTCCAACCCATCTCTCCAAATTTGGAGGGATGGGGTGGAATATTCCAAGAATATTCTACAAATGGAGGGTGGGAGATGGAGGGAGCTCCAACCCAACCCTCCAGTTTTCTTATTCATCTTATTATGATAAATTAAACATTCTATTATTATTAATATTATCTTAATATATTTTAATTTAATAAATTTATAATTAGAAAGGCCTCGTTGAGAGCTTTAAAACAAGCCTAATATTTACTATTTTTATCATATTAATAAAATAATAATTTATTAAATTAAAGTTTAAAATATAAATTAGAATAATGAAACATACAGGGATCTATTTAACCTGCCCCGAAGGAAACTACATTCAAAAATAACATTTAAATGTAATTAAATTAATTAGAATTTTTCTAAAGTTACATGAAATGCTAACCTTTAATTGTTTTAATTGAATTAATTTAATTTAAAACTTCCTAAAATTACAACCCTCACATTTTCATCACATTTCTCTCCTTTTTCCTTTCATTTCACCCCTTCTCTCCATCGACGGCAACACATCGTGGCCGGCGACGTCTCCGGCCATCTCGCAGCTGGTGGATCCGATAGATGAAGCTTGGATGCTTGCCACGTCTCTCATGCACAGATCATGCACGTGGCGTGTGACCCTCGGTTGAAGTCCAGCGGGCGCCCGGCATTTCCATGCTCTCACGCTAAAATTGGCGTGACCCTGTAACACATCGCCAAATTTCCTGACGTTTTAGCGTGCGTTTGGAGGGGGAAGACCGCCAAAAATGGCGCTATCCAGGACGATTGGAGATGCTCTTACATTATTGTTTTCAAAGCAAATGATCTTTTTAAAGCAAAAAAACCGATCATGGAATTAACAAAAACAAAAAAAACCCTAGAATTACATGACTTGCTAAGAATTAAGGAAAAAAGAACCAAATTTTACATATTTGAGAAAAAAGAAGCTAACATTGATATCTCGAGGCTGAATTCGAGAAAGAGATAATGAGGCAGCCTGACTCAATCACGGGGATAGATGAAAAAGGAGCACTCCGCAAACCAGGACTCCGAATCTGTATACAGCCGACATGTCATGTTTAATCGATATCGAAGTCAAACCACGGCTGAATTCACAAAAATTCACAAAACTACCTTATAGAAAATTAGTCTCAACTTTATAAATTTCAGGATACTATATCAAAATTGTTGTGAAGTGCTTTCTGTATGTGACCATAGACCGTTGTTTATATGGAAATAAAAAAAGGTGCTTATAATGGTAGGATACAATGCTTATATAGGGCCTATGATGAACCTACATTACATCATTCATAACACTCCTTCTTATCCAGCAATAAGTGTGAACTCATACTCATGAATATTTCGAGATTCTGAGTATTATGTGTAATGGTATGATTTCATCGTATACGAATTTCCGTATTCATGGTGGTATCAAACGATTTCAAAATGAGTAAATGATTTTTTTTCTATTTTTTCGTAACTCAAATCTAAAAATAGACTGCATTTTCATGATCCTCGCAATAGTACGAACCCGTGGTATTTTTTTGTAATTTTTCAGAGTCATATATGAAAATTGGTACTTTAATATTAAAATAATAATAATATAATTGTTACGAAGGTGGTGGCTACTGAACCCGTAGCCCTATATTTATAGTAAATAGGTTACATAATGTGTGGATACCCTAAACACAAGTGGGCTACACATGGGCCTACAAAAGCTCATTCATAACACTTCCTCTTATCCATCCATCATTGTAAGCTTGGCATATGAATGCTTCGGGATTCATAGAGCTTATCTGATCATAAGGATATGGATACTTCTGGATCCTAAGTTAGGAGGTCTTGCCTCGTTAAAACCTTTGGCTATGGAAAACCCAGTAGGAAAAACCAATAGCTAAGGAAAAAGAGTACACATCTCCTTAACTTCCCCTGATCGGTGGATATCACCAGGAGTGGATACTTCTGGATCTAGAGTTGATGTGGTTGCCTCGTTAAAACCTTTGGCTATGGAAAACACAGTGGAAAAAAACCAGTAGCTAAGGGAAAAAGAGTACAACACAACATTAACTCCCCATGTTGTGTACAAGCTTCAGGTTTGTAAGTCTCTCAACTGTCTCATCCCAAACCCTATTACAAGTTTTCTAAAGGTACATCGAGATAGTGCTTTAGTGAAGAGATCTGTCAGGTTGTTGCAAGACTGGATTTGTTGAATGTCATTCTGTTTATCTTCTTGTAGTTAATGTGTCCAGAAAATCTTAGGGGAGATGTGATTCGTCATGTCACCCTTGATGTAGCCACCTTGTAGTTGAGTTATGCAGGCTGCATTGTCTTCGAACATGGTGGTTGGTTCAAGGTCGTCCGTCTTCAGGCCGATCGTTACTAGGATGTGGTGAATGAACATAGCCAAAAGAATTCTCTGCTAGCTTCATGGATCGCAATGAGTTCAGAGTGGTTGGATGAGGTTGTTGTCGAGGTCTGCTTCACAGATTTCCAAGAAATGGCCGTCCCACCGTAGGTGAATACGAAACCAGTCTGGGACTTTGCGGTATGGGGATCTGATATGTATCATGCATCTGCAAAACCAATTAAGTTAGAGGATACACCTTTCTTATAGTACAGTCCCAGATCGACTGACCCTTGGAGGTAGCGCAGAAGGTGCTTCACTCCATTTCAGTGGCGCTTTGTGGATGATGAACTGTATCTGGATAGTAGGTTTACTGCGAATGCTATATCGAAACGCGTGCAGTTTACCAGATAGAGGAGTGCTCTAATGGCACTTAGGTAAGGTACTTCAGGACCAAGTGTTTCATCACCCTCTTCCAGCAGACAGAAGGGGTCTTTATGAACATCCAATGATCTAATGACCATTGGTGTACTCAGCGGGTGACATTTGTCCATTTGGAAATTTTTCAGCAATTTCATTGTGTAAGTGGATTGATGTAACAGAATTCCTTCGCTGAGGTGTTCTGTTTGTAAGCCAAGGCAGTCTCTGGTTTTACCAAGGTCTTTCATCTCAAAAGTCTTTGTGTGGCTTTTGGATATCTCAGATATCTCTTCGAAAGATCCTATGAGATTTAAATCATCCACGTAAATGGTAATGATTACAAATCATGTTCCCTTTGCTCTTATGAAGATGCAAGAGCAGACTTCATTATTGGTGAATCCTTGTTTCACAAGGAATTCACTGAGTCTGTTATACCACATTCTTTTCGATTGTTTTAGACCATACAGTGATCTTTGCCGTTTAACAGAATAGACGTCTCGAGGTCTATTTGTCATTTTTGTTGGTAATTTATAATCATCCGAAAGTTTCATATAGATATCTTTATCTATATTACCATATAGGTATACAGTCACAACATCCATGAGCTGCATATCTAGGCCTTACATAGCTGTTAAGCTAATTATAAATCGGAAAGTGATCACATCCATGACCGGAGGGTATGTATCGTCATAATCTATTCACGGTCGTTGGGAAAAACCTTTTGCAACAAGGCGCGCTTTGTAGCGTATGATCTGATTATTTTCATTTTTCTTCCTTACGAATACCCATTTATAGCCCATAGGTTTTACACCTTTTGGTGTTGGCACTACATGTCCATATACTTTGCGTTCAAGAGTGAGTGCAGCTCTACTCCTATTGCCACGTTCCACTTTGGCCAATCCTCTCTGTATTTACATTCTGCTAGAGAGCGTGGATCGATATCATCGTCATATTCAATGACATGATTAGCAATAATGAACGCAAAGTTGTCATCGATGACAGTGCTTTTTCTGTCTAGTACCTACCCCGTACGTACATAATTTAACGATATTTCTCCTATATTTTACTCTTCTGTGGAATTGAGGAGGGGAGAGGTATTTGGGCTGAGCTCGGCATCCTGTGGGGGTATCGTTATATTTTCTTCAGGAGTTTTCCTCTTTCGAGGAAACTTATCATTGGAGCATGGGGGTCGTCCTCTCTTATGTTGAGGTACGGCCGCTTCTACTGGATGTGGATTGCATCCATCTTTGGATATGTCAATCCTAGCTGGCATGTTTGCAGCTGGGACGTGTGATCTGACAATCTTCTAGTTGTCGGTGAATTTGTCTGGTAGTATGTGAAGTGTGATTTGTATTTGGAGGATCTTCTGTATCTCGTCTTCACATTGGTTTGTACGCGGATCAAAGTGGGATAAAGTCTTGGTATCCTATGAAATGGTCTTTGAAGCTTCAGGGTTCTTAGCATTTAAGCCTAGTTTAGGAAAACTATTTTCGTCAAACTCACAGTCTTCTAGACGTGCCTTAAAAGCGTCTCCTGTTAGGGGTTCCAGATATCTAATGATTGATGGTAAATCGAACCATATGTAGATACCTAGTCGATGTTGAGGACACATCTTTGTCCTCTGCGGTGCGATGGGGATATATACTGTGTATCCAAATGTCTTCAAGTGAGAGATATTTGGTGGAGATCCATGTGCGAGTTGCATCGGAGAATAAGTTTGATTACCAGATGGTCTTATTCTTATTATTGATGCAGCATGCAAGATTGCATGCCCTCATACAGTCACATGCAACTAAGATTGCATTAGCAATAGACTAGCGATCCATTGTAGTCTCTTTATAAGAGATTCAGCTAACCCATTCTGGGTGTGAACATAAGCTACGGGATGTTCAACTTCAATGACAGTTGCTTGGCAGTAGTCTAGAAAGACTTGTGATGTAAATTTCCCAGCATTATCCAGACGTATTTTCTTAATCTGGTTGTCTGAAAAATGTACCCGCAACTTAATAATTTGTGCCAGTAGCTTTGCAAAGGCTACATTACTGGTGGACAGTAGGAACACATATGACCATTCATAAAATGTGTCTATTAGTACCATAAAGTACCGGAATGGGCCACTTGAGGGGTGAATAGGCCCACAAATGTCTCCATGTATTCTTTCCAGGAAGCTGGGTGACTCTGAGTCCACTTTAAGTGCGATGGTCTCGTAAATAATTTACCTTTGTAACAAGGTGGACAACGAAAATCACCCTTTTGAAGTAACTTCATGTTCGTCAAATTATGTCCACTGGACTGGGATATGATGTGGTGCATCATTGCCAATCCGTGGCGTCCAAGTCTGTTATGCCAGAGTTGGAATTCTGCTTGATTTTTGCACTTCTGGCGCTCAATTATATTAGCTTACATTGTTCAAATTGTTGTATTATAGAGACCCGACGGGAGTCCATCGAAATGCTCAATGATGGTTTTAGCACCGTTTTTAAGAGTCGTTAGATACAAGTATTCATTGTCATGTTTGTTCACCGTTTCTAGGTGGTATCCGTTTAGATGGATGTCTCTGAATCTTAGTAAGTTTCTATGCGAGCTTAGATAGAAAAGAGCATCTTTTATTGAGATTTGTGTTTTATTGGGGAGCACATGTTTGCTTCCAATGATCCTTCTATTATACTTGATGGTCCAAAATGGTATTTACGGTGCCATCGTAGTTATTGATGCTTTGGAAAAAACTAATGTCGTGAAGGATTGTGTGCATAGAAGCACTACCCAATAGGCATTTATTATCCATCTATAGCAAGAAAGAAGAAATGTATAGCAATATATGGCACAATAAGCTAATTTCATTCAAAACCTGGAAATAAAAGTAACATGCTGAAAGAAAACAAACATCTAAAAAGAAAATTGTTTTTCAACTACATTTGATTGCAGAAATAGATAAAGCATCAGTCTAGGAGGTCATCGTTCGAGAAATCCTCGGCGATGAACCAAGTTGGAGCCATGTCTTCATTTTCTACCAGGTTTGTTTCAGCAGTAGGCTTCTGGCTAGCTTGGTACAAATCCAGGAGGTGGCGTGAAGTACGACAATTTCTGGACCAGTGTCCAGTCATGCCACATCTGCGGCATTTGTCTTCCCAGTCTTTCCTGAGGGCAGATGTCTGGCCGGTGTCCTTCCTCTTCCACACATTTTTCTTTTTCCCCTCATTGTTGGTCTTTGGAGGGGGAACTCTAGCCTGCTTCTTCATTGCTTTTCCCTTCGGGGGTCTGCTTTTGAGTTTGTTCTTCTTCTTCTGGGAGGAGATATTGTGCGCTTCAGGCGCAGGTGTAGTGCCAGCAGGACACAAGTTATGGGTGGCCAGCAAAAGTTCTCTGTTTTGTTCTGCCATCAGAAGGCATGAGAGAAGTTCTGAGTATTTCGTGAATTTCCGTTCACGATACTATTGCATGAGGATAACATCCTTCTCATGGAAGGATGTGTAAGTTTTCTCCAGTATACGTTCCTCTATCACTCTTTCTCCACAACAACTTCAGGCAGAGGTGATGCTGAATAATGCCGAGTTGTACTCGGTAATGGACATGAAGGCCTGTAGACGGAGGTTCTTCCATTCGTAGCACACTCGAGGAAGGATAACATCGTTTTGATGTTTGTATCAATCCTCGAGTGTAGACCATAACTCGTATGAGTCTTCCACTGTGAGATGGCATTTAGGGTCTGTTCGATATGGCGTCTGATGTAGATAATGGCTTTCGCCTTATCTATATTAGACACTTTATCTCCTTTAGTAATGGCTTGACGCAAGTGCTGTGAGCAGATGGAATTTAATATCCAACTGCCAGCTCAAGTAATTCTTGCTTGTAGCTTCCAATACATCGAAATCAACGCTCGCTATCTTTGCCATTTATCTAAGTATGTTAAACAAGCAATAATTAAATATTTGAAAAGAAATAAATAATCATGCAATCCAGATATAGATATTTGTTGTGTGGATCGTCTAGTCACCATTTGCAAATTACAAATTAAAGTCCATATACAGTCCCATTAAAAAGAAAATACAACTTGGGAACCCTCATGGGTCCCCTATTCTTCTGGATGTAGGTCTCCTTCTCCATGGGACGTGCGCCAGTCTTGGAAATTTACAATTTTAATCCTCACTACAATTTCTCTCAAAAGAAATAAAAATGCGAGGGAAAATAAATGGTGACTAATAGCCGATCCAAAACCACAACAAAATATCAGACATTCGTCGCAGAACATCAAATATGCAGCAGGCATTTGTTTATTCATCACATGCATGTAGTATATTTAATCGCAAATAAAGACATCCATGCTACGTGCATAAAAAGAATTTAATCACAGATAACTAAGTTCATGCTACAGTTATAAAAAAATATTTGAATGGACCAAAAATAAGTTTTAAAAAATCGATCAAAATTTTATTATAAGCCTCTAATGAATTTTTGTAATAGCCCGTCGTTAAAAAAATTTCGGAAAACCCCTAATTAGGGTTTGGCGACGACAGGCCGCAGGCGGGCACGCATTGGGGAGCGCTGACTGGCCGCGGGCGGCACACGCGGGCGGTGACGACAGGCCGTAGGCGGGCGCACGTGGGGGGCACGGCGACAGGCCGCAAGCGGCGCACATGAGGGGAGCGGCGACAGGCAGCAGGCGGCGCGCGCGGGGGGTGCCTTTCCCTTTAAATCCATAGATTTCAAAGGAAAATTTCATTTTTTATTGTAAATATACAATTTTTAATCTTTGTAATCAAAAAATTGATTTTTACCGTTTAAACATTGAGTTTAATAAAGATCTATGCTTAAACGATTTTTCATTAGTATCTAAGCAGAAAAATAGATTTCTTGTAGATCAAAAAAATTGTCACAGATGCATCATCATGCACATGAAATATTAGATCTAGGGGACAAAAATAATTACATCTAGATCCTACCCGTCGGATCTAGCGAAGTTTGGAGAAGATATCCCAATCCGCTTCCTCACGATTTGTCCGTCGGTAAAGGTTCGGATCAGCTGATGAGCATGCTAATAACGTGTTATGAAGGTGACGGCTACTGAACCCGTAGCCTTATATTTATAGTAAAAAGATTACATAATGTGTGGATACCCTAAACCAAAGTGGGCTCCACATGGGCCTACAAAAGCACATTCATAACAATAATATAATTTTTATCTAATTATCATTCCTAATTAAATTTTTACAATTACTAGTTAGCTAATTACATTTAACTAATCCACCCCCCCCCCAACTTAAACATGTGTTCACGTTTAAGAAATTGTTAATATTTAGTCAATCCCCTTTAATGCTCTAATTAATGGCTAATAGGGGATTCATGCATCTAACTCCCTATTAAAACCCCTTAATCCCATTCTTCCTCTTTAATCATATTAAAAACAAAAATACAAGAATATAAAACCCCGCTCTCACCCTCTCCCCTCTCTCGTCACTGCCCTCTCCCCTTCACCATCGCCAAAGAGCACCGGACCTTCGTTGTCGCCTCCCTACTGCTCCGCTGCCGTACTCCGCCGCTACGAGCCACCAACGACGACGCACGATGCCCACAGCCCGCAAACCCCCCCCCCCCCCCCCCCCACAGCCTCCTCCGCTGCCGTGACTTCACATCACCGCAGCCGACGTGAGCGCCATCGCTCTTCGCGGTCGGGTCTGCCGCGCCCCCTCTACCCCCTTCGCCGGTTGCCACCCCCTGCTACCCCTTTCATCGCCGCCAGTGACATCGAGAAGCACCAATGCCTCACGCACGTAAATAGTGTTGCGAAAATATGGTGGGAATGCACAGTGATTTAGTATATACGTATTTAAATACGTATATATACGTGTGTGTACTGATTTGTTTTAAATTTGTATTATATTATCTATGTATCAGAAAAATACAAGGGAAGCGATAGAAAATCCAGCATGACGTCCCGAACGAGTTAGTGCTAATTTCATTGCGATTAGGCGAGTATATTTTCTGTAATTAATTTTTAAGGTTAAAATCTAATTACTAAGTTTTCACTTAAAAATTAATATCTTTAATTTTTCACGAACATTGACGTACGAGAAAATTTTATATCGTAGTGTTTGATAAGACGGTCAGTTTGACACCTTATTTGTAGTATACCAATACGTCATTCATTCTGAATAAATTATTGAATATTTACGATAATTATTAAAAATTCGTTTTAAATCTAGAAAAATGCTTTTAAATGTTTAAAATTTGTAAAAAATACCTAGGAGCTTCAGAAAAATATTTTCTTATTATATAAAATTATTTTCCTCATATCTAGCCTATCTAAAATTTTAGACCGTATTTTGACACCATTTCAAGCTATAATAAAAAATAAAAAACGGTCAAGAAAAATAGATAAAAAATAGTGTGACATATAACCGATAATTTCTTATTGTTGCAGTTACCGTTTCTCATGCATGAGCACCATTGGAAGCTCTAGCTCCAGCCTCGGAATACTACAACGACCTCGAAACCGGTAAGTCACCTTAAATTCTAAATTTAGGAAATTAGATAGTGTGCTAGTATGAACTTAGGACATCACATATAGCATCAGAATGACTATTGACTTGAACAAATGGCTAGAGACCTAATTAATTAAGGAAATACTCAACTACAGAACGACTATTAACTGAAACGTACAACTTTGCCAACGTAGAGATCTAAATAAGGAACTACTCTACTGTTTATTAATATAATCGATGGAGCAGATGTGATAATTGGCATTCTAAATATTGGCACCACCCAGTGTCTAGGATCATTTGCGTCCAAGTTCTGGATCACCCTACCTGGGGATAGTGACCTGCTTGGCCAAACCTGACTGGCCATGTTTGTATGGATTAATGTTAGAATTCCAATTATAATCAGTTTGCAAACATTGATTATAAACACTTTTAAATGAGTTACCTCGACTTTTCATCGCACGTAAACTCATATTCACCATGATAACTTCCTTGACTCGTACACCCTTGCCTACCATGTTCTGATGCTTGTCACTTAAAACTATTCATGAAATGTCGTGTAGAATTCGTTTGAAAGTTACATTGGAATCTCATGTTAAATCTCATATAAGAATCCCCGATTGAATCTTATGTTGGAATATCGGATGAATACTATATTGGAACAGAAATGTAGATCTTGAACACTTGACACTTCACGGGGTTTTTTGGGGTAACTCATAATTGAGAGAGTGTGAAGTGACTAGAGTTCATCTACAAGCTGCCTGTGTCGGCAAATGTATCATGCTACCTGTGTCGGTCAACTTAACATGATGCATGTGTCAGCAAACCCCTCTTACTGCCTGTGTCAGCCTCGTCTGGGTAAAGCGCACTCATGTAAGAGATGAACTCAATGGTTACATATCATACTCTCCTGCTTGAGTCACGTAGTTTCTACTTCAGCTACCGCTTGCACAACTATAGTATTGCTCGTCATCTTACTTCTGTTACAGATTTTCCTACTTTCACCACCATGCCATGTACGACATATTACAGTTGATATTCTGGTACACTCTTGCACGGTTACCATTACCTTACTTTATGCCCTGGTATTATTGTCGGTGGCTACTTTTTACCACCTGCTACACTCCATACTTGTACATTGTTTTTCTTTCTATTATTAGAATTGTTGTGACTTTCCTACGGTTCTGCTTTGTGGTACCGTCAGACAACAAACATGTTGAAGAAGAGACCCCTAAGTTAGAGGAGCCAGAGTTTGACCCTTAGACCGCAGATTTCTAGAGCTAGCTTGAGTTTGGTGTGCGTATTGTGTTGAGTGATGTATGCCCTCAGTTCATTTGCATTTGATGCAAATGGGTTTTTAATATTAAATGTGGAAATTTTGCATATAATGCAAAGAGAATTAAATGTGTCGTAAAATATTTACGTGCATATTTAATTTAATAAACGCATGGAAAGGGTTACGTGGATGATAGAATCGTCCCGGTCTAAACGCAAGTTCAAACAGCATCCAAAACGGACTCCGTATAAGGAAAATAGAGCCAAAAGGTGGAAATAGCCCTTTTGGGCATTGCAGGTCTGGCGCCAGCTAGGCGAGTGCCCGACCCTCCTGACAGGCAGGCGTCTGCACCCGTTAAGAAGGGTGGGCACCCGTGCATGCTTAGCAGGGCGGGTGCCCACGCCTGCTGGTAGCGCCCCCCCCCCCCCACCAGCACGGGCGCATGCCCAGCATGCGCCCAAGCTGGGCACACGTTGAAAGTGGGACCCACTCCGTTGGCCCCACAACTTAGGGTTATGAACCCTATGTTGGTTTTTTTTCCAACGGCTCGTTTTTTGCGAAAAAAACATGGTTTTGCCCAACTTTGGATGCTCGTTTAAGGGGTCAATGGACTCGGAATGGAGTGACGTTTCTTTATACGCGTTCACCGTTCAACCCTCTTCGATTTGATAGGTTGTATCACTTGCGAAGCTCAACGGCAAGGGAGGAAAAATTCGCTAAAGTTTGGCCTTTGTGAAAGGCAAACTTTATTGATTTTTCATCCAAAACTTTTTGTCCCACATCGGATATAGAGTGAATGGGAGGGGTCAGCCGTCTATATAAATATGGGCCTACTCCCCTCCTTGAAACTCGTCTCAAGCTCTAGATCTGAGTAGCTCCATTAAACATGAACAAGCCCGGATCTGAGCTTAAAGAAAATATTCTCTTTCTCCCTAAATTCTTCCTTGCTCCTGTTTGGGCTCTAGCAAAGCTACGAAGGAGCTCAGATTGGATCCGAAGTCTTGATGAATGATCCACTTAATGTGAAATCTTCTTCGACGCGTGGTTGGCTCGGTGACAAGGGTGTTACTCGTCTGGGACGCGGTGCGGTTCGGGAAGCGGTTCGACTCGGGACGAGGTGCGGCTCAGGACACGGTTCAGCTTGGGAGAAGCGGCGCGAGGCCAAATAAATGTTACTGAAAACGACGCTTCGTATTCTGTAGAAACAAAGTGAAAGGTATGTAGTTTAAATTAAGCATGTGTTTATAATTGCAAATGTTAGATAGATCTATCCTTAGGGGTTGGTCGGACCCAACCTCGGGATAGTAAAGATTCTGGCTAGGGTAGTTTATTGAGGGATTGAACTTAAAACTATTTTAAGTACTGTTTTTCGCTGCTTGTTTGATCTCGTCGTCTGTCCGACTTAGGTCAGACGTCGATTTTATGCCCATAAGGACCCTGAAAATCCAACAATGGTATCAGAGCGAGGTTGAGCTTGAGTACAAGTTCTCGAGTTATGTGCTGACCCGAACTAATTGCTCTTACCGTACCAAGTCCCGATAAGATGGGGATCTTATGATGGGTTGGGCATTGTTGAGAGGCATGCTGTAAAACAAGTTCGTAAGGGATCTTGTGACGGATCTAAGGTGCCATAGATGATGGGCCTTAACAGTGTTGCAATGATAACAGAGTGATACCCTTCAGTGGTATTGGAGATTGTTGAGCTTGAGTACGGGTTCTCGAGTTATGAGCTGACCCGAAGTAATCGTGCTTACCGTACCAAGTCCCAATAAAATGGAGATCTTATGATGGGCTAAGCGTTGTCGAGAGACATGCCGTAAAACAAGTTCGTGAGGGATCTTGTGGCGGGTCTAATGTGCCATGGATGATGGGCCTTAACAGCATTGCAATGATATCAGAGCGATACCCTTCAGTGGTATCAGAGCCATGTCTACTTGATCTATTTTTTGCATTTATAAAATGTATGTGATACAGCATGTTTCTCCATCAGATGGAGGTTTTATTTAAACTATTAAATAGTCGTTCCCTAGCAACGTTTTTATTTTCGAAAATTGTATTTGAAAATTAGATTTAATTTTAAAATCATTTGATAATTTTAAAATTAGATCTTAATTATTATATAATGATAATTAATGTAACTTAAAATTATGATATAAATTTTAAGTTGCATGTTTAGCAAGAAAATTTTATGAGGTAAATTTTAATTACTTTGTTATCATGCTAAATTGTTTAGTTGATATTTTTAATGGTTATATTAGTTATTTTTGACTGGTGATAATTTAAGAAAGACTTTTAGGATAGCCATTAAAAGCCTTAAGAAAATTATATGATAATTTTTTAAGGCCGTGCTATGATTTAAAGTTGTTTAAATGCCTAATACATGATTAGGGTAGCACCATAATAACCCTTATAGTTGATAAGGACATTAATAAAAGTTATTAATCAATCCTAATAATTTCGAATTTTAGGATTCATCTAGTTGATAGGATTAACTAGTTTTAATGAAGCCATTTATAGTCGATGGCACACATATGAATAATTAGTTTCCTTCAATGGACCATGATATGGTCTAGTGTTTTTTTAGTAGTGTTATGGATCACCCTAGCTCGACTGGGGATAGTGATCCTGGCATAGCCAAATCCCTGGTCGTGTTCCGCTGGACCGCAAGGATGCTAATTATGATTATGTGACACCGTCAATTATATCTAGACAATTACTTTAAAAATCTTCTTCAATGTTAGCCATAGCCCTCCTTGTTTTTGGATTAGGGGACTAAAAGACACAGTCATGGTTGTGAGTCTCCTCAAGCTATGACATGGTCTCTTTTAGAAACCGACTCCATCATACATGAGATGTAGTCTGGTATTAACCCAAACCGCTGCGTCGGGTCTCCTCGAGTATCAGTGTAAATTAATATTAGACATGAAACAAGGGTTCGACTAGACTATTCATTATGGTTTGTTGAGTCTCCTCAAGATCATAAGTGACTAAGGGTAAAACCAATAGGGAGTCACATGTGATATGATTGATAATGAGATTATCTACCAACTGCAGAGTCGATCAACTTGTTGAGTCTCCTCAAGGTTGTGAAGCTCAGGGTGGTTGGGTCCCTATCCTATTAAATAATAATATCCGTTCATCTATATGGCTAAAGATGATTACAGAAATAGTGGGAGGATATAGTTGAATAAAAACCATTTTAACTATATTTAAAAATCATGAACATATGCTAAACTAGAGTAATTCTATGTGTTACAAAAGTGGAATCCAAATCATAATATCCTTAAAAGAAATATGTCAACGGGACAAAATGATTAGTTGAGGAATATTTGATAAACCAAACTATATTCTCACTGATATTAAAAGTGTCCTTCCTAGCAACGAGTTAAGGACAATGATTTCCTTAAGATCTAAAGTCTAACATAATAAAAGCATGCTACTTAACATTCGCCTCTATAAGCAGGGGCAGCTTGAACATACTGATGTTTAAAGCACGTTTCTCCGTACAGCTTGCTGGGTCTTCTCAAGTTTGTATGGAAAACAGTTTCAATCCACAAGGTTGGAAACTTTGATCAAACTGTTTGACTCAAAGATGAGTGTAAGAGCAGTGCAAGACAATGTGTCCAAATTAGATCTTGAGACGAGCAACTTGTTGAGTCTTCTCAAGGTTGTAAAGCTCATGTGTTTGGATGCATGTGATGCTTGCACTGATAATATTTGTGTTATGACATGAAATGTCTAAATATGATTTAGAAAGGAGAAGACACTAAGAAAAGTTCATTGAGAAAGAATGTTTGGTCTAGCATAGAAAAAGGCATAGTATGAGGAACTGAAAATAAGACATGTTTGATGTCTAAAATTCAGAATAATTGTTATACGAAGACAGTCTCACATATTGGCTAATGAACAAAAGTTGTCTTTAGGCCATATGGGACGTATCACACTTGGCGAATGTTCTCACATTACTTTAGAAGAAATGTTTTTGATGTGATTATAATGTATAACAATGTTGTATTAAGAGTTAATACATTAATACGCAAGTTGGTAGCAAATCTTATAAGTTAAAATAAAACTAGGCCGTATCGAAGAGACTAAGCCTCGCAAATCACATAAAGAGGGGTTTGACCTCTCGTATTATGAGTCAATAGACACTTGTGAATCTTGTCTCAAAGGTATGATGGCCGAAATTCCATCTATAAGACAGTGGGAGAATGAGTTGGTGAACTCGTAGTCTCGTACATACTGATGTATTCAGATACAAGTCTAAATTAGCCTAGATATGTTATACTTATTTTATTGCGACCCGTGTTCTTCCTGAAACACAAGTCTGATAAAATAGATCACACAATGACAGAAGTATTTAAACTGATTCGATCGGATCGAAGAGTCGAATGCTTTGCTATGTAATTCTTGCATAACTAAAAGAAAATGAGATTTTCTCTCAGGTCAAGTCTTTTAACACATCGGTATATTAGAGAGCATGAATCGTACTCTATTAGACTTAGTGCGATACATGGCTAGTGACTCTGAGTTACAATCCTCGTTCTGGGTTAAAACTTAGATAATAATGCATAGGTATTTGATAAGGTTATGTTAAAACCTTATAAATGTAATGTTCCTTAACTTAATAGTTAGGAAGTCACAAGGTTACTCGAGCCTCGTGAGACGAAAGAGTCGAGTAAAACATCATAGTTGATGATGGTATGGACGACTTCCAAAATGCCATACGAAGTAGTGACTCTTAAGAAATGGCTTTATGCAATCCAAAAAAGGTCCGTGCACGAAAATAAAGTATAGACTTTAGTTTACGTGCACAAGGAAATTGTTTCTTTTGGCTGCAAGTGAATCTTCGAGTCTAGAAGATTAGTGCAGAAGAAAAATAGTGAAGTACAACTGATGTTGGTTGAGAACGGTTATCATCCTAACTCCTATAAACGGATTATGATGAAACTTTCTTGCCAGCAGATGTGTACTGATCTGTTCGGATCAGACTCGCTGTAAATGATCCTGAGTGCAAGTGGGAGATATTGAGGGATGTATGCCCTCAGTTCACTTGTATTTGATGCAAATGGTTTTTTAATATTAGATGTGGAAATTGTGCATATGATGCAACGAGAAATAAATGTGTCGTAAAATGTTTACGTGTATATTTAATATAATAAATGTGTGGAAAGAGTTACATGGATGACGGGATCGTCCCGGTCTAAACGCATGTTCAAACGGCATCCAAAACGAACTCCATATGAGGAAAATAGAGCCAAAGGTGGAAATAGCCCTTTGGGCATTACGGGTCTGGCGCCCGCAATAGCCCTTTGGGCATTGCGGGTCGAGCACCCACTAGGCGGGCTCCCGACCCTCCTAACAGGCGGGCGCCTACGCGCGCTTAGCAGGGCGGGTGCCTGCTGCCAGCAGGTGGGGCCCGCCCGCCTGCACTAGCGCGTGCGCCTGGGCTAGGCCCGCGTTGAAAGTGGGGCCCACTCTATGGGCCCCACAACTTAGGGTTATGAACCCTATGTTGGTTTTTTCCTGGCGGCTCGTTTTTTGCGAAAAACCTTGGTTTTGGCCAACTTTGGATGCTCGTTTAAGGGGGGTCAAAGGACTCGGAATGAAGTGTTTTTTCTTCCTACGCATTCACCGTTCAACCCTCTTCGATTTGATAGGTTGTATCACTTGCGAAGCTCAACAGTAAGGGAGGAAAAATTCGCTAAAGTTTGGCCTTTGTGAAAGACAAACTTTAATTAATTTTTCCTCCAAAACTTTTAGTCCCACATTGGATATGTAGTGAAGGGGAGGGGTCAGCTGCCTATATAGATAGGTGCCTACTCCCCTCCTTGAAACTCGTCCCAAGCCCCAGATCTGAGTAGCTCCATTAAACATGAACAAGCTCGGATCTGAGCTTAAAGAAAATATTCTCTTTCTCCCTAAATTCTTCATTGCTCTTGTTCAGGCTCTAGCAAAGCTACGAAGGAGCCCGGATCGGATCCGAAGTCTTAACGAAGGATCCACTCAAGGTGAAATCTTCTTCGGTGCGTGGTTGGCTTGGCGAAAGGGTGTTGCTTGCCTCGGGACGCGGTGCAGTTCAGGAAGTGATTCGACTCGGGACGTGGTTCAGCTTGGGAGAAGCGACGCATGGTCAAAGAAATATTGCCGAAAACGATGCTTCGTATTTTGCAAAATCGAAGTGAAATGTATGCCTTTTAAATTAAACATGCATGTATAATTGCAATTGTTAGATAGATCTATCCTTAGGGGTTGGTCGGACCTAAACCTGGGATAGTAGAAATTCTGGCTAGGGTTTTTTATTCAGGGCTTGAACTTAAAACTATTTTAAGTACTGTTTTCCGCTGCTTGTTTGATCTCGTCGTCCGTCCGACTTAGGCCGGATGTCGATTTTATGGCCCTTAAGACCCTGGAAACCCTACATATTGTACTTTTATATGTATTTTCTTTCCGTATTTCCTTTCATGTATTCAGCGTGAGAGTGATTGTTGTGTATTGTATTTTCTATTATGAATTGTAATAATAAATGTATGCTTGTTTGAGTGTTTTGTACATCTCTGCATCATAAGCTATGTTGTTTTCACAAGTAATCTACATACCTAAAAACTAATCAAATAAGTAATGGCCCTCTGAGAGCGGGTCGTTACATTATGTGAGTATCACTAGTGGTGGATGCTTCGTACTTCAGAGTAAATGAGATTTGCCTCGTTAAAACCTTTGGCTGTGGAAAACCCAGTAGGGAAAAAAGCATAGCTAAGGAAAAATAGTACAATTCTCTTTTAACTCCACTTGATCTGTATAAGCTCTTAGGCTTTCAGATCCGCGTCTCATACTAATCTTTTGTTCAAATTTCCGAAAATTGGATGTATAAAGAGACTTAGTGAACATGTCAGCCACATTTTCATTAGATTGTACTTACTTCAAGTCGACCTCGCCATTATTCTACAAATCATGTGTCTAGAAGACCTTTGAAGAGATGTGCTTTGTCTTGTCGCCTTTGTTGTAACCTCCTCGCATCTGGGATATACAGGTGGCATTATCTTCAAACATAGTGATTGGCTCAAGATCACCGGTCTTCAATCTGGTCATCACCAGAATGTGATGCACAATTAAGCGTAACCAAACATACTATATGCTTGCTTCATGGATGGCGACAATTTCTGAGTAATTGGATAAGGTCGACATCATAGGCCTTACAGATTTCCAGGTGATGGCCATCCCACCATATGTAAACATGTATCCAGTTTGTGACTTCTCATTATGGGGATCTGACTTGTACCCTGCATCTACATAGCCAACAAGTGTGAAGGATGATTCTTTCTTATAATATAATTTCAAATCTATCGACCCTTGGAGGTAGCGCAAAAGATGCTTAACTCCAGTCCAGTTGTGCTTTATAGGCGCAACACTATATTGATCACTCCATATTTTACACCTTTTTTCCGCATGTTTTCACGCCATTTCGATTGCTCATATTGCGATTCTCACGATTATTCAACGATATTGCGTTACTTTTCACTATTTCTTGTTTTTGTCGGATTTCAGGAAATATGGAGCGATCGGGAGCAAAAAGGAGCTTAAGGGACTTGCACCCACTCCAGAGCGTCACCCAAGGCTCTTTTCAGGGCTATTCGGCGATGGGAGATGGGTGGAAGAAGAAGGAACTCCGTAGGAGCGACGAGGAGGAGAAACGGAGAAGATTGGGCATTTTCAGCATGCCACTCGGCCGAGTGAAGGAGTCACTCGGCCGAGCAAAGAAGCCCGCTCGGCCGGCCAGATCGGACACGCAGCAGATTGAGTATCAGCGTGCACTCGGCCGAGCATCGCCAGCCCACTCGGCCGAGCACGGAGACACCACCCGCCCGAGTGGCATCACGACGACGGCAAGCAAAAATCTCAGACTTACTGGAATCCGTCAGGCGATTGAGGGTTCCGACTCGGCCGAGTACCGATTGCCCCGCGGCCGAATGAGTAAAGCCACTCGGCCGAGTCACCTCCGAAGACAGACCCCCCAAGACCCCTAACTTACTGGAATTTTACAGGGTCTATCACTCGGCCAAGTAGAGAAGCCCACTCGACCGAGTATAGAAGTCAACTCGGCCGAGTGATGCCGAGGACATGCAGCGCCCAGATTTTCAGACAGCCTCTCACTCTTTTGAAATCTGCTATATTCTAGCAATCAAATTATTTTTCTCATATTTTTTATGGATAGTAGACTTCATGACGGTTCCAACGCCGCCAAGAACGCATAAATCGGAGGTCGGATGAAATCTGGGGAATTTCTGCAAGTTGATGCTGCAGTGCTGGAATTTGCATGTCAGTGTCACTCGGCCGGGTCACATATTCCACTCGGCCGAGTGCGGCCTGGGCCCAGATTTTAAGTTGCGGTTTGGGCTGTTTTTGGGCACGAATTTGAGGGGTTTTCTAGGGTTTTTTGCTAGGGTTTTGGGGGAGTATTTAAGGGGTTTGTAGCCACCATTAGAGGGTATCCCCATTATGTTTTATTAGAGTTATTTTTAGAGGTTAGGCCATGCCCTAGGCCCCCTCTTGGATCAAAAATCTTGTATTTGGATTGGAATTCTTCATCAAAGCTAAGTATTTCTATTCTTATTATTTGAATCTTTGATTTGCTAACTTTTTACATGCAAGCAATTGTTTTTATTGATTCCTATATCGTTGTTGCTATGCTTGAGTAGATTTGATGTTCTAGGGCATGTGGATGAACCCTATGGATCTAATTTCATATTTGTGATGAATGAATTTCTAAATTGCTAGAATTGCTAGGAGGTTAGGTTGTGATTGATTTATTACGGATAGCTAGGGATTTCCATCGATCTAGGGTTTGCAAGAGATTGGATTCTAATCGATGGGAAGGCTTAGATATTCGATTTAGGTTTACAATTGGGTTTCTCTAGATTTGGTTTGCAAGAGATTGGACCAAATCTAGGATTTTTAATTGTAAATCTATACCCATATTCGTTTGCAAGAGATTGGACGAGTACGAACTATCACAACCTAGATCGTAACTCGAGTTTGCACGAGAGTGGGCTCGAGGAGCGATTGAACGATGACGTCGATCTTCATGCTAGTGGCTTAGGTTAGGGTTTGCAAGAGATTGGGCTCTAATCTAGGTTGCTATAGACCGGCAATAGCGCGAGAGCGTGAGCTTGGTTCTATATTCAGTTACGACTAGTTCACCTCAATGCAAGTCTAGTAATATTGAGATTCACTATTTACGATGATGTATGACGATCCGTAGTGGGAATTCCCTAGCCCTAGACGTCTTTATTTGGCTTTTTATCCCCATACTTTGCCCGACGATTGTGACAGGATCGCCGCAAGGCAAATTCCCTCTTTTATTATATTGTATTTGAATCGATATTTGACCGATTTCTTTATCATCGACACCGACATCCACCACCATTTCCATTATATCATACCATAGCCATCTCCACCAATAAAACCTTCGTAGTCAAACCAACCTAGGATAGATTGGAGCTCAACACCACCTCCTCGTGTTCGATACCCGCTCGCCACTACACCGTGCGCTTGCGGTAAAACTACAATCGTTCTCTGGGTGTATATCCGGGGCCGATCAAGTTTTTGGTTGTGCTCTTGGGTTGCATTTTGGAGCGATCAAGTTTTTGGCGCCGTTGCCGGGGAGGTGTTTCCCGTTGGGTGCCAATTTGTCACAATTAGATTGATTAGACTACATTAAAAAAATCAAAAAAAAACATTGAGAGAGATTTTTTCCCACCACCTGTTATTATTATCTTTATCTCTCCTTGTACCACTGACGTCTTTTCCAGGTTGTTTACTTTGATTGATCAGGTACAGTTGTTGCAGCGATGGGGCTTCCAAAGAAAATGCGAGCGGGCTCTATACAATCCTACATATATCTCGCTGCATTCTATCAGGCTGATGGAGAATCCTTTGGGGAAGTCTTGTCTAGGTTTGAAGGAATGTTAGAAATGTTCCAGACAGAGTCAGACCATGAGTGGAATGACTCCACGCTATTTGATATCTTCACTAGAAGGCTAAAGGGACCCTCACGTGAGTTTTTGAAGAGGATACAAGTGGGGAAGTTCAGTGATCTACAGTTGGCAGCAGCCTTGGAGCAAATGATAAATGATGCTCGATCTACCGGTTCACTAACCATTACGGTAAGTATACCATACGACCAAGTATTTATCGATTTTGTTAAGGCTAATGTCTCTAGCGCAGGTACTATCATAGATGGAGTGTATGCTTCACTTGAAGGTGATCATATCCACCTTTATACCATCAACACTCCACAAATAGAGACATCTGAGTTGCCAAAGGAGGACACGTACACGGACCTATTGAGAAACATTGTCGACATAGTTCGAATTTCCGGTCCATTGACAATAACGGCAGGTGATCCTTTTGAGCTTGAATTTCAAAACTTTATTACTCATTGTATCTCTTCCACAGGCACAATTGATGATGGAGTCTACGCTCTAATTGAGGGGCACAAGACCCATTTTTACACCATGGTCGAGATACATGAGCCTATAGAGCCACCTTATGCCGTCGTCGCCTCCCCCTGCCACCCACCTGAGTCAGAGCAGCCTATACCATCAGAGGATATAATTGTGGAGGTCATGCATACAGTAGTGGAGCAGACCATCGAGGAGGAAGTGACTTTGGACGATGACATCTGCACACAGATGGAGCCCAAATTGTGCCCCCCTCCTTTCGAGCTACCGCAGCCATCCCCACCTTCTACAGAGGCTGAGCATCCCTCCGAGGACCACGCTTCCACTGATGTTGAGGACAATCCCACAGAGCTTATGGCTCCCCTTCAGGGAGATCTCTTTACTCCCTCATCTCCTACATTTGATTCTCCTCCCGTGTATGACGTTTTTTATGATTCAGATTTTGGCGACTCATCGTGCCTTTTGCAGGATTCATGTACATACGATCAAGAGGTACGATGGGACGTATACGAGGAGGAGAGCGAGGAGTTAGCACCCGTGGACGCTATTGAATATGATCAGGAGGTGCGATGGGATAAGTCTGACGATGATGAGGAGCTGCCTGATGAGACCTACGCTTATATGCCCAAGCTACCTGAACAACCTGAGGCGAATAATGAGGAGTTGATCGACGTGGTATACGAGAGTGGAGATTTATTTCCAGGGAAGTGTTGTCACCCGTCTTTAAGTTTAAATACTTATGTTGATGACCCTCTTTGGAATACATTTATTTTGGGGAAGAATTATCCACATCAGATTGATGCGGCTTATCTCTTGCAGGGTACAGGTGGAGTCCTTGGAGAGGTGCTGGGAGCCGCATTGCTGGAGTCTGATGGAGTCCGTGGACACACGCGTCTGGCGGAGCCACGGAAGGAGCAGTTGGAGCAGTTGCCTGCACCAGCAACGATACTGGATCCGCCTTTTGCTATAGGTGATATCAATCCAGTAGTGTAGAAATTTTATGCTTTAAATAAACTCGAATCCTCTCGACAGCGAGAGGACCGTATAGATTTGCTTGAATAAATATCACCTCATATGATGGCAACAAAAATCTTTTACACCCCAAACCCATTATATATATTAATTCCACTCTCCATATTTTGATATGTCACATCCTTTTGCTCACCACATTCGAGCATTTCTTTCAAGTGAAACCTTGCTTTCTTATTCATTTGACTTGATCACGCTTTGCAAAGCCATGACATTTTTGGTCAAGTCATTTGAATAGGATTGTTTGGTATAAGCTTGGGGGAAGGCGCTCTCATGCATCATTGTATGTGCATGTAGTTGCATTAGGATTTCATGTCATTCATTTCATCATTTTTCATTCACCCCCTTATTATTATCGTTGTTCCTCATATTCTTTCATTATGATCACATTGAGGACAATGTGAAGTTTAAGCTTGGGGGAGTGCATTTACATGCCATTTAGATGCATTAGTTGCATTTTTACTTTATTTCAGGGTTTTTAGAATTTTTCAAAATTTTTGCATCATCCTTTTGATTTTTTCCATCTTATTTTCCTTTTATGTGTGTTCATGCATCATATTGTGTGCTTGTTTTTCTTTTCTTTCCTCTCTTTTATTTTATATCTTTATTTTCTTTTCCTCCTTTCGCTAGATTTGTTCCTTATGATGATGTCTCTTATTGCTTTAGCAACCATCACGATGCTTATTATTCCTTGCCATGCTACTTAGAGTATTTCATAGTCCTACTATCCATGTGCTTGCTGATATATTCTTTTGATGATTCCTCTATATGAATGCATGATATTAATTGAAACTGAATGCATGGATTAGTGTTTAGTATGCTTTTGTTGGAAGTGCACCAAGATTCACGCATCATTAGTATATCTGAAGCATCAGTTTTAGTGTCTTATTCACCTTCTGTTGCATGCCTGATATGGTTGTAAACTTTACTGCTTGACTTCACTGTTAATTGAAATGATTGAGAATATCCATGCTTACATATGAGTTTTAGTTGAAGTATTATTTTATTGAACCGTTCGTGCACATCTTAGAGTGAACCGAGTGTTACATTATTTCTTTCTCCACATATATCTTTTTATTCTCTACATGTCACTTGAGTTCACCTCCTAAAGCTACTTATATCGCATATATTTCCCGACAATCCGCACAAAAGAAAAGTTAGCTCCAAAAAGTCTAAAAAGCCAAAAAGGAGCCAAAAGCCAAAAATACAAATCATATAGCTCCTACAAAAATCCAAAAAGAAAAATGAGAAACAAATAGTTCAAAAAGAAAAAAAAGGGAAGAAAAATGTTTCTCTATCTTATTATTGGAGCCACAAAACACTTGGGAAAACCAAGGCAAAAATCCCATTTTCCACTATCATATTCCTTTAGATGCGATGCTTCAAGCTAAGCTTGGGGGGGGGTGAATTCATTTGACCATATGAGTGAGTATGACATTAGAGTGGAGACGTGCATGAATGGGAATATTCGATAATGCTTAGACTTTGCAAAATATATTAGATATGGAGATTTTTCATGATTTGAAATAAATATGTGAATGCCATGACTTTTAATCTATTCTCTATTGCATGCTTGGTGTGTATCTTATATGCTTCATTTATAACTTTTGATTGAAAAGTGCATCACCAAGATTTGTATATTAAATTCTATGAAATGCGTGATGTGGATATGAATTGATTGTATGAATTTAGAGAGTCCCTCTTATTGTTCTTAAAAGCTTGCAAGTACCATGTTTATGAAAGATATGAAATCCTTATATCATGTGATTCGTATTTCCCAAGTTATCGTGATGTGTAGCTTATGGCTTGAGATCTGAGAGAATAATCTAGCGACCCCTTCCACTTCGTATTCTTTTTCATTTTTTTCCTTATTTTTACCCTTCGGGTTCGCCTTCTACTTGTCTTCCTCGAGGACGAGTAAGAGGTAAGCTTGGGGGATTTTGATCACTCCATATTTTACACCTTTTTTCCGCATGTTTTCACGCCATTTCGATTGCTCATATTGCGATTCTCACGATTATTCAACGATATTACGTTACTTTTCACTATTTCTTGTTTTTGTCGGATTTCAGGAAATATGGAGCGATCGGGAGCAAAAAGGAGCTTAAGGGACTTGCACCCACTCCAGAGCGTCACCCAAGGCTCTTTTCAGGGCTATTCGGCGATGGGAGATGGGTGGAAGAAGAAGGAACTCCGTAGGAGCGACGAGGAGGAGAAACGGAGAAGATTGGGCATTTTCAGCATGCCACTCGGCCGAGTGAAGGAGTCACTCGGCCGAGCAAAGAAGCCCGCTCGGCCGGCCAGATCGGACACGCAGCAGATTGAGTATCAGCGTGCACTCGGCCGAGCATCGCCAGCCCACTCGACCGAGCACGGAGACACCACCCGCCCGAGTGGCATCACGACGACGGCAAGCAAAAATCTCAGACTTACTGGAATCCGTCAGGCGATTGAGGGTTCCGACTCGGCCGAGTACCGATTGCCCCGCGGCCGAATGAGTAAAGCCACTCGGCCGAGTCACCTCCGAAGACAGACCCCCCAAGACCCCTAACTTACTGGAATTTTACAGGGTCTATCACTCGGCCAAGTAGAGAAGCCCACTCGACCGAGTATAGAAGTCAACTCGGCCGAGTGATGCCGAGGACATGCAGCGCCCAGATTTTCAGACAGCCTCTCACTCTTTTGAAATCTTCTATCATTTTAGCAATCAAATTATTTTTCTCATATTTTTTATGGATAGTAGACTTCATGACGGTTCCAACGCCGCCAAGAACGCGTAAATCGGAGGTCGGATGAAATCTGGGGAATTTCTGCAAGTTGATGCTGCAGTGCTGGAATTTGCATGTCAGTGTCACTCGGCCGGGTCACATATTCCACTCGGCCGAGTGCGGCCTGGGCCCAGATTTTAAGTTGCGGTTTGGGCTGTTTTTGGGCACGAATTTGAGGGGTTTTCTAGGGTTTTTTGCTAGGGTTTTGGGGGAGTATTTAAGGGGTTTGTAGCCACCATTAGAGGGTATCCCCATTATGTTTTATTAGAGTTATTTTTAGAGGTTAGGCCATGCCCTAGGCCCCCTCTTGGATCAAAAATCTTGTATTTGGATTGGAATTCTTCATCAAAGCTAAGTATTTCTATTCTTATTATTTGAATCTTTGATTTGCTAACTTTTTACATGCAAGCAATTGTTTTTATTGATTCCTATATCGTTGTTGCTATGCTTGAGTAGATTTGATGTTCTAGGGCATGTGGATGAACCCTATGGATCTAATTTCATATTTGTGATGAATGAATTTCTAAATTGCTAGAATTGCTAGGAGGTTAGGTTGTGATTGATTTATTACGGATAGCTAGGGATTTCCATCGATCTAGGGTTTGCAAGAGATTGGATTCTAATCGATGGGAAGGCTTAGATATTCGATTTAGGTTTACAATTGGGTTTCTCTAGATTTGGTTTGCAAGAGATTGGACCAAAGCTAGGATTTTTAATTGTAAATCTATACCCATATTCGTTTGCAAGAGATTGGACGAGTACGAACTATCACAACCTAGATCGTAACTCGAGTTTGCACGAGAGTGGGCTCGAGGAGCGATTGAACGATGACGTCGATCTTCATGCTAGTGGCTTAGGTTAGGGTTTGCAAGAGATTGGGCTCTAATCTAGGTTGCTATAGACCGGCAATAGCGCGAGAGCGTGAGCTTGGTTCTATATTCAGTTACGACTAGTTCACCTCAATGCAAGTCTAGTAATATTGAGATTCACTATTTACGATGATGTATGACGATCCGTAGTGGGAATTCCCTAGCCCTAGACGTCTTTATTTGGCTTTTTATCCCCATACTTTGCCCGACGATTGTGACAGGATCACCGCAAGGCAAATTCCCTCTTTTATTATATTGTATTTGAATCGATATTTGACCGATTTCTTTATCATCGACACCGACATCCACCACCATTTCCATTATATCATACCATAGCCATCTCCACCAATAAAACCTTCGTAGTCAAACCAACCTAGGATAGATTGGAGCTCAACACCACCTCCTCGTGTTCGATACCCGCTCGCCACTACACCGTGCGCTTGCGGTAAAACTACAATCGTTCTCTGGGTGTATATCCGGGGCCGATCAAGTTTTTGGTTGTGCTCTTGGGTTGCATTTTGGAGCGATCATATATCAGGCTAGTAAATTTACTGCAAATTTATTATTGGGACGCGTACAGTTAGCCAGATAAAGAAGTTTTCCAATTGCACTTAGATAATGGACTTTAGGAGCTAGAATATCATCCCCCTCTTCCAACGGACGGAAGTGGTCTTTATGTACATCCAATGAGAGTACTATCATATGTGAACTTAGTGGATGACATTAGTCCATATGAAATTTTTGTAATAATTTCCTTGTATATGTCTTCTGATATAACAAGATACCATCTTGCAGATGTTCAATCTGTAAGCCAAGACAGAATTTCGTTTTGCACATGCCTTTCATTTCAAATTCTTTTGTCGGGCTTTTAGATTCTCAAATATCTCTTCAAGAGATCCAATGAGATTAAAGTCGTCTACGTAGACTACGATGATTACAAATCATATTCCCTTTGCCTTTATAAAGATGCAAGGGAAAACTTCATTATTATGTAATCCTTGTTGTACTAGGAATTCGCTAAGTCTGTTATACCATATTTTTCTTGATCGTTTAAGACCATATAATGATCTTTGTAGCTTAACAGAATAGACATCACGTGATCTATCTTTTAGAGTTTTAGGTAATTGAAAGCTATCAAGAAGTTTCATATAAATCTCTTTATCAAGAGTTCCATATAGAAATGCATTCACAACATCCATTAGCTGTATATTTAATCCTTCCTTTTCTGTTAAGATAATTAGAAATCGAAAAGCGATCCATCCATCACCAGTGAGTATGTTTCTTCATAGTTAATACCCAGTCTTTAGGAAAATCCCAGAGCTACAAGGACTTTCAATTGTTAAAGTTTATATGCTCCGGTTTCTTATATTGTTTAGGATTAAAAGTTTCCATATTATCGCAATCGTGAAACTATATAGTCTTGAATGGCCCTCGTTGATATATCATAGTATCTTGTTCCTAAAGCGAGACAACAAATAAAAATTATTTATATTTTTTAGGAACAAAAATGTGTTTACAATCTTAATTTCCACAATAACTTTCCCAGAATTCAACTATGTTAAAAAGGGAATGAAAAAAATTGAAATTGAAACATAAAAGTTAATAGCGAGCTCAAAGGTCTAACCTTGTAATCCAGAAGCATTTCCGGCATCGTCTTCATTAACTCAATAGTATTCTCCCGCCAATTGAATTAACAAAAACACAAATAACACATCAAAATCCAACAATTTCTAAAAACCTTAGAAGGACATGTTAGTTCTTGGGTTCAAGATTAATGTTGTTTTGATGATGATCAATATATTATGTTAGTGTGATAATCAATCTTATCTTTTAGTCTCAGTTTATTTAAATGATTATATGTTGGTGAGACAAAGCATAATGCTTGGAGGATATTACAAGGGATATCTTAAAGACCTCCAAGAGTGATAGAATGACAAAGCTTGAAACTTGATGAAGGTAAGTTCATCAAGGGATGCCAAAGCTTGGAGATGGTTGGGGAGCATCAAGGTATCGTGAGCTTGAAGACTTAGACTCTAGGAGATGCAATATGTAATCCATGTAATTGAAATTACTTGCATCTCTTTTTGAGTCTAGTATTATTGTAATGCCTTGATAGATGGTCATACTCTCATGCATATGTATTTAACGATCTTAGTGAGCCTTAGGATTATCATAGAATCTAACCCAATAGGTTCATCTTACCCAAAGACTCATTTGGGGTCTCTGATTCTCCAACAGTCGTCTGCTAAAGGTTTTACAGGCGACTGGGTGATTCCAGTCGCCTGTCGAGCCTTCTACAGTCGATTGTGGTGCACTGCTCAAGTCAACATTATTATTGACTCCACTTGATCTTTTCGCATCAGTCGACTGATGTTCAATCTACAGTCGCCTGTGAATTGCTCAACAGTCGTCTGTGCGCAACTTGCATTTTCTGGGCTTCATCCCAATTTGCAAGAGAGTCGACTGATGAAGTATTTACAGTCGATTGTATATTTACAGTCGCCTGTGAAATGGTCATCAGTCATCTGAAAGGCGTAGGTGCAAAAGTTGAATCTCTCTTTTTATTTCCATCTCCTGCAACAGTCGACTGATGAAGGATAAACAGTCGCCTGTCTATTTTACAGTCGACTGTCATTTGTTCATCAGTCGCTTGTATGCATAGTGGGAGTAAGTTGCAACTCTCTGTTTAATTCCATCCCCTGCAGCAGTCGCCTGATGAAGGATATACAGACGACTGTCTATTTTACAGTCGACTGTGTAGTCTTCTACAGTCGACTGTCCTGGCTCAGATTATAGTCATTGAGAAGTATTTATCCGTTGGACAGTCGACTGTCATTTGTTCATCAGTCGACTGTCGCTGACGTAAACTGCCAAAATCTAGCCGTTGCAGATTTCTTCCCTTTGGGTTTTTTTGTTGGTTTTATGGGGTCTTCTTAGCTTCTTATATATAGGAGATGGCTTAGTTCATTTAGAACTCTTGGTTAATATTGAATATCGTTGAGAATCAATAGCCACTCCTAATCTCTCTCATTCTCTCATTTGAGCTTCAATCTTATGTTATAGCATCTAAGCTCTATGGAATTTCTCCAAGTGATTTCAATATCATTCCTTTTTCTTGGAGAACATCTTTCTTCTCTTCATTTCATACACTCAAGTGAGAATTGTTAGGATTCATTCCTAGAAGAGAGAAAGATCATCAAGTGCAATCAACGCCTCACCTCAAGCACTTGAGTTTCACTTGCATGCCTTCTTCTTCACATTGGTAAGATCATATCAAGGCATAAGTAAGTGTTATTTCATTTCACCTTTGTGATACCCCTAATTCTCTTTGTGGAAATTAGTTACTCTCTTTGTGGGAGTTACTCTCTTAGTGAGAGTTTGGTTCTTTCTGTGTGAAAGAACAAATCCTCTGTGTGAGGTCTCTCTGTGTGAGATTAAGGGTTTCTCTGTGTGAGAATCCAAATCCTCTGTATGAAGTATCTCAGTGTGAGATTGTATTCACTTCTCTTTGTGAAAATTATAGTTAATATTGGTGTGGCTGAACGTAACCAAGTTTTAGGGAACTAGGGTAAAATCCGTGTGTTTGTGTTTGTTGTTGTTGAGCACTCTGTTTATTTGCCGCTGCTTATTATGCTTTAATTTAAGTAACTTTTAATTAAGCACTTTGCTTGCCATTACACTATTCACCCCCCTCCAGTGTGTGTGTGTGTAGCCCCGCAGGGTCCCTTACAGGATAGAACAAATACCACGTGATAGAAAATCAATCTCACTTCTCAGCAGCGATGCGGTCGACCTTGTGCCCTTTCCTCTTCGTCCTCATCCCCTTGGCCGGATCGTACGATCAGTCCCTAAAACCCTAACTCCAAATCAATCACCCCATATAAACATGAAATCGAAAAAGATCATGTTTTTACGAAATCAAACTTACTGTCCAACAAAGAGGACTTCTTTGCAGAGCGAGGCACGCTTTCGGGTGCTAATCCCTATAGGCTTCCACGCTCCGAGATGCCAGTACCCCTAAACCCCCTTCGAGAGATCGCCCGTGAACTTCTAGAGCTTCTCCCGCCATGGATACTCTTACGTTTCCGCTACTCCTTTCCCTACTGCTTTTGCAGTCGTCGTGGACTTGCTCGCCGACATGCTTTGTAGCATGTGATCTCATTATTTCATTTCTTTTTTCTAACAAATAACCATTTATATCCCATAGGTTTGAAATCTTTTGGTGCGTGGACTATTGGTCCAAATACTTCGTGTTTTATAAGCGAGTCTAACTCTGCTTCTATTGCCTCATCCCACTTTGACTATTCATTTATACGTTTGCATTCAGCAACGGAGTGTGGATCAATATCACCATCGCTTTCAGTGACATGAATGGCAATATAGAATGTGAAGTGATTATTGATGATTATGCTATTTCTATCCAACACCTCTCCAGTATGAACAAAGTTTAATGATATTTCAATTTCTCCCAGATTCTCCACTTCTTGGGGTCCAGGAGGGGTGTAGCGATGTGTCGAGCTTCACACAGCAGCTCCAACACCTCCCCTTTAGCAGATACAGCTGTGCCGAACTTCACATGGCTGTGTCACATTTGCAAAAGTCTGGGTAAATTCTGTGCAGAGCCTACACTGATGTGCAGATCGGCACACGGCTGTATCACAAGTGCGAAAGTTGTGAAGGAGGCAATGTTCAGCTGACACAGCCGTGTAGACTGCCATACAGCCGTGCCAAATTTGCGGAAGTTATAAAGATGCCATTGTTCACATGACACAGCCTTGCCGGTTGGCACATGGTCATGCCAAGTATGTTGAATCCCATACCAATCCAGATTTGACCAGTTTGACCATCCAAACACCCAGATTTGACTTTCATGGATTAAAAGGAGTTTTAATGGAAGTTGAAGTCATATTCTATTGGGAGTTTCTAATTAAAAGATATCTACTCAAATCAATAAAAAATAGATTGAAGATTTGAAGATTGATTTGAAGATCAATGATTCTAATTGAAAAGAAACTCTATCCTCTATAAAAGAGAGAGAGAGCCATCCCTTGGAGAAGTATTTGGCCAAAAATTCCAGAGATCCACCATCTTTGCTAGCTGACTTCATCTTCTCCATCAAAGCTTCAAGAGATTAATCAAGAAAGAAGATTTGTAGACATGAAGCAGAAAAGTGGATATCTTTCTCCACAGATGTCAGAATCGAGCACGGTTTACGCCTACGTGATCATCAAGACACGATCTACACCATGGTGATATTTTTCTGATCTTATTTTTAGTTTTGGTGTGAAATTGTATTTGTACAATAGCATCACGAAGGAGCTATCTTTGAGTGTTGATTTCTCGAAGGATAATTTGTACAGTTCGATCACGACCCAGAAGTATAATCAAAGTGTTTTCCTTTTTGGTTATAAAAGAGGTTGAAATCCTTGCAGTTGGGATCGGATTAGAGGTGGGGAGCCACTCCATTAAAAGTATATGCTTTGTTTATTTTTTTTGGATACACCGAGCTATGATTTCTTGTTTGATGATGTAACGACCACTTTCTTCGTTGTACTTTGTTCGTGCACGTGCTTTTGGCCGTGCACGTGTTTATTTTAGACTTTATTTGTTTGTGAACACTTTTGTGTGATATGCCGTTATGAACGTCTCTGAGAGTATTAAATAGTGGCACTATCTTGGAACGACACTTCTCGAGTCGTTTTCCCATAATTTAACCCTACTTGATGAGACGTGACGATTTTCACTTTTGACGGGAGACGTTTCTATTTTTAGTTTCGTCGTCCGACGTCAAAATTGAGATCCGTCTTCTTAGTTAGCTCACTTTCGTCATCACGATCACCACGATATTTATTTTATAATTTTTGGAGTTTATTGGACCACTTTTATATTTTTAACAAGTTTTATAATATTTTTAATAATTAATTTTTCAATCAATTTCGGCCAAATAAAATTTATTTGAGTTTTAAACGTTTTAAAGAATTTTTGAGCCAATTTCCAGCTCATTTGGACCAAGTCAAATCCTTGGGTGAGTTGGAGAAGTTGAATTTCAAATTTTAAATTATTTTAAACTTCTAATCCTATTAGATTTAGCCCTAGACCAAGTCAACCCATCTACACTATATAAACAACCCCTAGGAAGACCTATTTTCGCAAGAAATTAACCCTAGCCTCTTCCAAAACCCAAATTTGACGTTGCGACGATTCGTCGCAACGTTGCGACGAGCAGCTGCCGCACCGACCGAGAAAACCAAGCCAAATATACCGCTCCGACCGCTAGCCGCCCCCGCATCCTAGCCGCTCGCATCGCAGCACAGCCGCCTCGCCCCGTTCCCCGCTTCGACCGAGAGAAGCCCTCGGTCTGACCGAGGGCTTGGCCTGCATCCCCGCTCCGCATCGACCCCGCACCGTCGCCCATAGCTGTCGCCCGCATCGCCCCACGCCTGACCGAAGCGCCCGCTCGCATCGCCGCTCGCCGCTTCGTTGCAACGTTGCAAACGTTGCAACGACCCGCTCCAAGCGCCCGACCGACCCGATCTCCCGCACCGACCGAAGGACAGCCCCGCACCGCTGCTGTGACCGACCCCCACTGCTGCACAGCGCCGTTCCCCGCGTCTGACCGAGCAAATCCCCCGCATTGGCTGTGTATGACCGAGAGCCATTCGTCGCAACCCTGCATCCGTCGCACCACTTGCCTCCGTGGGCCCCCCAAGTTCTCCAGAGGTATTGTGGGTCCCCCAAAGGTCCCTAGGACTACTGTGGGCCCCACCTAGGTGCGTTCTCTTCAACGATTTGCCGTGTACGACGTTGCGACACGTCGTAGCCCGTCGTCGCACGTGCTAGCTTTGGAATCTGGAATCGACGCCCCGGTTGATTGCTCTGAACTTCCAGCGAGGAATCTAATTGGAATCTGGACTTGGAGCGCGATATTATTATTTCAACCCCCGTCGCTACCCGACGCCGGTGTAGCTTTCGCGTCGTGTTGAGGTAACGCTTTGCACCCCTAGGACCCCCAACCCAATTGCATGCTAACCAAGACTAAAAATCAGTATTTTAAAGTATTTTAAATGTTTTAGCAATCACTAATCAAGATTAATAAAACGGATGTAGGCCGGTGGAATTGTGCACGTTGGAATTGTGACTTTGGACTCGTTGGACGGTGTTTCCCTGACGTGATAATTGCAGGCAAGTGAAACTTGCCAACTCTTGCTTAGGGCCATGTTCTTAGGCCACTTCCTTGTTTTGAGCATAAAAGAGACTAGTCAGTGAAATGATAGCTGGCTAGACGCCTACTTGATCTAGTTTGACAACGAAACTAGATCCTTCACCTAATTGATCTAGCTTGACAACGAAGCTAGATCCAACCCTTAAACTTGTTGTTCATGCATACTAAACTGTCACGTTTACTTTTCTTACCTGTACGTCTTACTACGTGTCTTTTCATGTCATCCATGCATTGAATGTCGCATTCGTAGCACACGCTACAATACTTGTACTTGTACTCCCTTGTCTGGCTAGGTGCACCCCTAGACCAACAAGGTAAAACACTTCCTGGCTCGTGTTCCAGAAGCGAGCATTCCCGTTCGGGGGTAAGGCCCTGGCTCGACACACGTGGAGGGGTAGGGATAAACGATCACTTGAGCTTAGGAGTTGGCCTGCGCAGCCACTCTAGCCAAAAGGCGGAATCTCTGTGCACGAGGTGCTTACTTTCCTTGTCTTGTACTTGTCTTGTGAATGATTCATGTAATACTTGTCATCCATGCCATGTTTAAATACCATGCTCGTACCTTACTTTACTTTACTTTACCTGCTGCACTCATACTTTAACTGCCATGTCATCGCATCATGCTAGAACTACTAGGTTGCTCTACTTGTACATACTTTCAGTTTCCTTGCACAAGTCTTCCAGACTTGCTGACATGTGCCCCTTGCTCTTTTGGGTGTCACATGTTAGACCCTGAGCCAGAGACAATTGTTGAGGTCGAGGTGTTTGCTGACGCTGAGCCTGAGCATACGTTCGTCGAGGAGTTCGTGGACACCAGAGACCAGTTTTAGAGACTGTTTATGTTGCTTTTGCTTTAGGTTGCTATTAGATGTCGGTGCTTGCACCATTACTTTGTTTCTGTACTTTGTACTTTCGTTGGCCATGCTGGGCCTCTTTTAGACTCTTTTATTTTTAGCCTGGTGGCTTTTCTGCGATGTTGGAACTTATTATTATGGATATTCTGAGATTATTCTGTGTCTCTTTTCCTTATTATTATCTTTGTTTCGTTTCGCGTTGCAAGGACCTGCAGTTTAAATTTGATTGACGCTTATCGGACTTGCAGCTTTGTAGCTTCAAGTCTGAGCGGACCTTCTCATGCTTCGCCTCCACGTTTTTGGGAAGCGGGGCGTGACAGGTTTTGTTGGTGGCCCATGCAGGTCCTATCTTGCGATTGCGAATTAACGAAACAACGATAATAACGGAATGTCCATTAAATAAATTACAACATCTAAGTCATTAAGCTATTGAGTCTAAATTTTTGTTCGTTTTCTATGTCGTTAGATGGCGAGAAGACGACAGACCCGAGTTGGTGGCGGTCCTACTCTGAAGACTTGCTATTTCTATGGCAAGACCGGGCATATCAAGGAGCAGTGCAGAAGCTTTCTAGGCCGGTGTTTGAGTTGTGGTGCTGCTACTCATTCAGCAAAGGATTGTCGGCATGCAAATCAATTGCGGAAGGCATCGGAGGGAATTCCGCAGCAGGAAGCACCAGTAACTGGGCCAAGTCGGAAGGTGTGCCATCATTGTAGCAAGATTGGTCATGAGAAGAAACAGTGCAGGAAGAGGCTGGGCCAGTGCCTGATTTGTGGAGATCCTACTCATACTATGAAGGAGTGCCCGAAGTCTAACCAACCTTGGAAGGAACCCATCGCTGCACAGCCGTTACAGCAGAAAGCACCTGTGCCTACCAGTCGTGGACCAGCCCTCGTTCCACAGAAGCAGGCTTTTCAGCAGGCCATGCAGCCAAGGGAGCAGGCTTATCCGATGACGGCAGTGGAGAGCGAGACTGTGGATGAGGTTATCGCAGGTAACTCTCGACCTAGTTGTTTCTTCCCTTAGTCAGTCCTGACTTGTTAAATTATGCTTGCATACGATTGTTTGCAAAAATAGGGTTGATTGTTAGACTGTTAATTAGATTCCTTGCTGAGAATGGGTTTAATCGTCATAGGAGTTACCTTAGTGGTCCTTGTCTACCCCTGACCATATTAGACTTCTAGAATTTCCTTTAGTCGTTCATTTGGGTTCATCAATTCCGGACCAAGCTGAGCGCATTTCATTACCACCTAGCTCCCTTAGAAAGACCTAGCGCTAAGTTTCTTAAGCTTTAGTTGGGCGACCGTAGGAGTTTTCCCGTAGGTATCCTGGGCCATATCCTAGGCGTATGTATGTTTTGAACATCTGACCGTTTTCCTTGCCTCGATTCCCGAGATCGCCTCATGACGATCGTCGTCAACTTTCAAATCTCTCCATCACGAATCTTGAATCTTCTGAAAGTATTTCCTTTTTGATTTCCTCTTTCCCTAAGTTTTAAATTTGTTCAAATTTTAATATGTATATATACTTATACTTCATGCTCCTCGTTGATTTAAATTTCTAAAAACTTTTGTCGAAATTTTTGAATAATAGTTTATAATGCTTTTTCAGCCTACACTTTTGTATCTATGAAAATACATTTTCCTTTCATATACTAATTTTATTCTGAACCGTACTTTTATTCAACTTGTAATTCTCCCTCCTGATTTATGCCATTCATATACTTTTCAAGGCACTTTGGATTTCAGCTTTTCGCAAGTCAGTTATGCTCATCGTTTTCCTTAATTCAGATTTTGTAAAATTACTAATTCATAACCATTTCCTAATCTGGACCTTCCATAGTTTGGTCTTAAAGCTTTGCTATCGATTTCGATAATACTACTACTAAGTTAATATTATTTTTCCGTGCACCATACATACTTTCAACTATTTTTATATCCGTGCCAGACTTGGTGTGCCCGTATATTAAGAACCTTTTGTAAATCAGTTTCTCATCTCTGGCAAACACTGGTCCTCTAAAAAGTAGTTTCAATGTTGGTTATTTTAAATTTTCCATAGCCTAAAAGTTTTGAAAGCATTTAACATGAGTTTAAATCCTTCTGTTACTTGATTTCCTTCTTGACTTTCCCAAACATTATATTAAACTACCGACGTATAATATTTTCTAAACCACGTCCTTAATACTCGTGTAAATGATTTTACTTCCTTTTATAATGATTTTTAAAACCAATAGACCATTTTCTCTTATTATGAATGTTCGACTCAAAATTATTTTGAACAACTCGTTTTATCGATCTCCAAATATTTCTTTTCAGACTGGGATTTCAACTTTTGAAGTACGACAGTTTTCAAATTTCGCGTATGTTGGCTTATGTTATTTATACTATTTCTTTCCCCATCCTATATAAGTGTCACTACATCTCCCTTTTTCCCTCAACCTAAACATCACCATTGAGTCAATGTTTCGTCTAACCAAGATGTCCCCTTGTATTCGTCCTATCTGGTCTCGTGCTTATCAATCCTTCCCTCGTCACGCTTTCGACCTCCCTCTATTGATTAGGCTTAGGTGCCCGTCAATGTCTGTGACGACCCTAAGTTGTTAGTAGGCCCTTGGACCTTGTGATGTTGTCGTAGTGCACGTACCTAAGTTGTGTACGTAGGCTTGAATGAGTGTACTCTCCCATGGTAAATTAATGGTTGCTTATTGTGTGTTATATATACTCGGAGTTATTCATGATGTGTGAAGTTGTTTGCATGTTAGTAGTTATAGTTTGGTGTGTGGGTAGCTATACCATAGTAGAGATGCCTGTGTATACGAGATTTAGTGTGGGAGTACCTAATAGGGTGTATGTAATTAGGAGATACTTATAATGGTTGAAACAATATGCTGGTAAAACTATGTGTATGCTAGGTGTGATAATAATAATAGGTGTTGGTACACTAGTTATAGGTAGTAGGCTATGGTGTGAATATATATGTTCCACGTGGGCGACTATACGGTGAATGTTTGTACTAGGGAGGGTATTATAAATATGTGGGTGTTGATGGCTGTAATGTTATTATTATGATTTAACTATGTGGGTGTTATCTGACTAAATATTAAGTGTGATTGACTTATGGTATGGATATGATTGTATTGGTAGACGTATAAATATTGGAGTGGTATTGGTATAGGTATAAATGCCGCGTTACGTATATAGAATATTCTGATATGTGTATTGAGTCCCACTCAAGCTTGAGTGGGTATACTCTAAGTATATTGATGTGTATGTCTGGAGTTTGAATATAGCGATGTTTGATGATAGAAGTGTTTGTGCCTGGTTGTGTTACACACATGATTGTGGGTCGCTACACCAGTATATAGTTATAGGTGTTGGTCTTGTGGTATAGTTAACTACTAAGGACTTGCTCGTGTGAACGTATGTGTACTAGCTAAAACTAGGTGTGTAAGTGTGCTAGTTATATAATGATATGATTGGTATACGTGAATGAAAAGTTAGCGTGTATGGGTGTGCACCATGCACGGGTAAGTATGTGCTTAGTTATAGGTATTGATGACTATGGTATATGTGGCGTGTCGTAAATACAGTTATAGGACCGTACGTAATGTGAATGTATGGTGAAATATTTGAATGCATTTGAATGTCTATATATATATTATGAAGCTATAGTAGTGGTGAATGTGTATTAAATACAGTGAAACTGGATTTAAATATGGCATGGTGTGACTACATGAGTTGATACGTTGGATGTATACTAGGAAATATTAGAGGGTAGTATACCCATGATGTTTGTGCATAGGTAGCTATCTATACGCAGAGCAACGATTGTATTTGCTAAGTGTGAGACTATCCTTATATGAGTATCTGAAATATTGTTTTGTGTTTAGGTAAGTAGTAGTTATATAAGGGATGTATGCTTATATATATGATTGAAATACATGTATGAAATTGACTGACTATAATATGTATACGTATATGACGTATGTGAATGTATATATATGCGTGTTGGTCGTGATAATGTTTGACTACCTAGTGCATATATAAGCACTTGTAATAGCTATACCTGGTTTGAAATATAATGTGACTTGATTGGGGTAGTTATTAGAGCGACTAGATATATTAGAAAGTCCGAGGACGGACTTTATTCTAAGGTGGGGAGGATGTAACGACCACTTTCTTCGTCGTACTTTGTTCGTGCACGTGCTTTTGGCCGTGCACGTGTTTATTTTAGACTTTATTTGTTTGTGAACACTTTTGTGTGATATGCCGTTGTGAACGTCTCTGAGAGTATTAAATAGTGGCACTATCTTGGAACGACACTTCTCGAGTCGTTTTCCCACAATTTAACCCTACTTGATGAGACGTGACGATTTTCACTTTTGACGGGAGACGTTTCTATTTTTAGTTTCGCCGTCCGACGTCAAAATTGAGATCCGTCTTCTTAGTTAGCTCACTTTCGTCATCACGATCACCACGATATTTATTTTATAATTTTTGGAGTTTATTGGACCACTTTTATATTTTTAACAAGTTTTATAATATTTTTAATAATTAATTTTTAAATCAATTTCGGCCAAATAAAATTTATTTGAGTTTTAAACGTTTTAAAGAATTTTTGAGCCAATTTCCAGCTCATTTGGACCAAGTCAAATCCTTGGGTGAGTTAGAGAAGTTGAATTTCAAATTTTAAATTATTTTAAACTTCTAATCCTATTAGATTTAGCCCTAGACCAAGTCAACCCATCTACACTATATAAACAACCCCTAGGAAGACCTATTTTCGCAAGAAATTAACCCTAGCCTCTTCCAAAACCCAAATTTGACGTTGCGACGATTCGTCGCAACGTTGCGACGAGCAGCTGCCGCACCGACCGAGAAAACCAAGCCAAATCTACCGCTCCGACCGCTAGCCGCCCCCGCATCCTAGCCACTCGCATCGCAGCACAGCTGCCCCGCCCCGTTCCCTGCTTCGACCGAGAGAAGCCCTCGGTCTGACCGAGGGCTTGGCCCGCATCCCCGCTCCGCAGCGACCCCGCACCGTCGCCCGCAGCTGTCGCCCGCATCGCCCCACGCCTGACCGAAGCACCCGCTCGCATCGCCGCTCGTCGCTTCGTTGCAACGTTGCAAACGTTGCAACGACCCGCTCCAAGCGCCCGACCGACCCGATCTCCCGCACCGACCGAAGGACAGCCCCGCACCGCTGCTGCGACCAACCCCCGCTGCTGCACAGTGCCGTTCCCCGCGTCTGACCGAGCAAATCCCCCGCATTGGCTGTGTACGACCGAGATCCATTCGTCGCAACCCTGCATCCGTCGCACCACTTGCCTCCGTGGGCCCCCCAAGTTCTCCAGAGGTATTGTAGGTCCCCCAAAGGTCCCTAGGACTACTATGGGCCCCACCTAGGTGCGTTCTCTTCAACGATTTGCCGTGTACGACGTTGCGACACGTCGTAGCCCGTCGTCGCACGTGCTAGCTTTGGAATCTGGAATCGACGCCCCGGTTGATTGCTCTGAACTTCCAGCGAGGAATCTAATTGGAATCTGGACTTGGAGCGCGATATTATTATTTCAACCCCCGGCGTCGCTACCCGACGCCGGTGTAGCTGTCGCGTCGTGTTGAGGTAACGCTTTGCACCCCTAGGACCCCCAACCCAATTGCATGCTAACCAAGACTAAAAATCAGTATTTTAAAGTATTTTAAATGTTTTAGCAATCACTAATCAAGATTAATAAAACGGATGTAGGCCGGTGGACTTGTGCACGTAGGAATTGTGACTTTGGACTCGTTGGACGGTGTTTCCCTGACGTGATAATTGCAGGCAAGTGAAACTTGCTAACTCTTGCTTAGGGCCATGTTCTTAGGCCACTTCCTTGTTTTGAGCGTAAAAGAGACTAGTCAGTGAAATGATAGCTGGCTAGACGCCTACTTGATCTAGTTTGACAACGAAACTAGATCCGTCACCTAATTGATCTAGCTTGACAACGAAGCTAGATCCAACCCTTAAACTTGTTGTTCATGCATACTAAACTGTCACGTTTACTTTCCTTACCTGTACGCCTTACTACTTGTCTTGTCATGTCATCCATGCATTGAATGTCGCATTCGTAGCACACGCTACAATACTTGTACTTGTACTCCCTTGTCTGGCTAGGTGCACCCCTAGACCAACAAGGTAAAACACTTCCTGGCTCGTGTTCCAGAAGCGAGCATTCCCGTTCGGGGGTAAGGCCCTGGCTCGACACACGTGGAGGGGTAGGGATAAACGATCACTTGAGCTTAGGAGTTGGCCCGCGCAGCCACTCTAGCCAAAAGGCGGAATCTCTGTGCACGAGGTGCTTACTTTCCTTGTCTTGTACTTGTCTTGTGAATGATTCATGTAATACTTGTCATCCATGCCTTGTTTAAATACCATGCTCGTACCTTACTTTACTTTACTTTACCTGCTGCACTCATACTTTAACTGCCATGTCATCGCATCATGCTAGAACTGCTAGGTTGCTCTACTTGTACCTACTTTCAGTTTCCTTGCACAAGTCTTTCAGACTTGCTGACATGTGCCCCTTGCTCTTTTGGGTGTCACATGTTAGACCCTGAGCCAGAGACAGTTGTTGAGGTCGAGGTGTTTGCTGACGCTGAGCCTGAGCATACGTTCGTCGAGGAGTTCGTGGACACCGGAGACCAGTTTTAGAGACTGTTTGTGTTGTTTTTGCTTTAGGTTGCTGTTAGATGTCGGTGCTTGCACCATTACTTTGTTTCTGTACTTTGTACTTTCGTTGGCCATGCTGGGCCTCTTTTAGACTCTTTTATTTTTAGCCTGGTGGCTTTTCTGCGATGTTGGAACTTATTATTATGGATATTCTGAGATTATTCTTTGTCTCTTTTCCTTATTATTTTCTTTGTTTCGTTTTGCGTTGCAAGGACCTGCAGTTTAAATTTGATTGACGCTTATCGGACTTGCAGCTTTGTAGCTTCAAGTCTGAGCGGACCTTCTCACGCTTCGCCTCCACGTTTTTGGGAAGCGGGGCGTGACAGATGATAACAAAGCTTCGTGAATATTTTTAATGTGTTTATTAAGTGTTTTTGGGTGCAAATGACCAAAGATAACAATATTGGTAAATTTGTAAATTGTGAGAAGATGTTTAAAGTGGCAAACTTGTAAATATGAACAAATAGTCTAGTCAGACCCTTACTTTCTTGTCCAATCCTAACTTACACCAACACTCGGTTAGTTCACGATGCGACAGTTTAGGTTAAGTCAAACTACATCACATGTTTTCTAGAATTGGTTCCCAAAATATTTTCATGTTACAGCTTGAGTTGACTCAACAACTATAACATGAAATCCATGGTTCCCAAATTCCAAAAGCAAGGAGGGCTACGGCTAATTTTGAAGAAGATTTTAATCGTAATTGACTAAATGTAATCGATCATTTCACATAATCATAATTTACATCCTTGCGGTCCAGCGGAACACAGCCAGGGATTTGGCTAGGTCAGGATCACTATCCCTAGTCGAGCTAGGGTGATGCACAACACTAGTCAAAAGACACTAAACCGGATCATGGTCCATTGAAGGAAACTAATTATTCATATGTGTGTCATCGACTAGATATGGCTTCATTAAAACTAGTTAATCATATCAACTAGTTGAATCCTAAAATTCGAAATTATTAGGATTGGTTAATAACTTTTATAAATGTCCTTCTCAACTATAAGGAATGAATTTTAGGGTGCTATCATAAACATGTATTAGGCATTTAAACAAGTTTAAATCATAATATGTCCATCAAAAATTATCTTATAATTATCTGAAAGCTTTTAATGGCTATCCTAAAAGTTTTTCTTGTATTATCACAGAATCAATAATAATAAAACCATTAAAAATTATCAACTAAACATTTTAGCATGATAACATAGCAATTAAAATTATCTCATAATTTTTTGCTAAACATGCAACTTAAAATTTATCGCATAAGTTTAAGTTACATTAATAATTATCAAATAATTATAAAGATCTAAAATTTTAAAATTATCATATGATTTTAAAATTAGATCTAATTTTTCAAAATAAAAAATTCACATGAAACGACAATTTAATAGTTTAATTAAAAACCTCCATCTCATGGAGAAACATGCTGAATCATACATCTTATAATTGCAAAACGTAGATCATATATACTGGCTGTGATACCACCGAAGGGGTTTCTGAGTCCTTATGACAATAAAATCGACGTCTGGCCCAAGTCGGACAGACGACGAGATCGAATTATGCAGCAGAAAAATCAACTTAAAACTATTTTAAGTCTAGCCCTAAAGAACAACTCTAGCCAAGATCTCTACTATCCCGTGGTTGGGTCCGACCAACCCCTAAGGATAGATCTATCTAATATTTGCAATTATAAATGCATGAATATTTAAACTACATACCTTTCACTTCATTTCCACAGAATACGAAGCGTCGTTTTCAGCAACATTCTTTTGGCCTTGCGTCGCTTCTCCCAAGCCGAACCGCATCCCGAGCCGCGCCTCGTCCCGATCCGAACCGCTTTTCGAACCGCACCGAGTCCCGAGGCAAGCAACACCCTTGTAGCTGAGCCAACCACGTGTCGAATAAATTTTCACCTAGAGTGGATCCTCCGTCAAGACTTCGGATCCGATCCGAACTCCTTCGTAGCTTTCCTAAAGCCCGATCATGAGCAAGGAAGAATTTAAGGAGAAAGAGTGAATATTTGATTTAAGTCGTAATCCGAGCGTGCTCAAAACTTTTGGGAGCTTCTCAGATTTGGAGACTTTGTGCAAGTTTTCAAGGAAGGGGGTTGGCCCCTATTTATATAGGCGGCTGACCCTTCCCCTTCTCGTCATATCCGATGTGGGACTAAAGATATTGAGTGGAAAAAATCAACTAAAGTTTGCCTTTTACAAAGGCAATATTTAGCGAATTTTTCCTCCCTCGCCGTTGATCTTCGTAATTGATACTACCTATCAAATCGAAGAGTGCTGAATAGTGAACGCATATAAACAAACGGTGATCCAATCCGACTTTGATTGACCCCTCAAACGTGTATCCAAAGATTAGGCCAAAATCAGCTTTTCACTTAAAAAGTCAGCCGTCAACAAACAAATTGCCTAGGGTTCAGAACCCCCACTGTAGGACCCACCAAGTGGGCCCCACTGGCCCTGGCACATGCAGCTTCCGCTGGCGCGTGCAACGCATGCGCCCAGCGGGCCCATGCACGCGGGCAGGGCACCGCCTGCATTGAAGCGGGCGGGCGCCCGCCCGCCCGCCTTGCGGGACGGGTGGCCCGCAGGTCAGGTGCATGTGGGTGCGGGTCCCGACCCGCAATGCCTTTAATTGGCTTATAGGGCTGTTTTGGCTCTAACTTTTCGGTTTGGAGTCCGTTTTGGATGCCGTTTGAACATGTATTTTGATCGGGACGATCAAGTCATCCAGGCAACCCTTTCCACATGTTTATTATATTATATATGTACGTAAACATCTTCGAACATATATAATTTCCTTTGCATCATATGGAAAATTCCCACATCTAATATCAAAAACCATTTGCATCAAATACACCTGAACTGAGGGTATACATCCCCCAATACGACCAACCCCTAAGGATAGATCTATCAACATATTTGCATTTATAAATGCATGTGAATTAAACTACATACCTTTCACTCTGTTATCGCAGAATACGAAGGATCGTTTTCAGCAACGTTTCTTTATCTCCAAAGTGATGCCCCGCGCCGCTTCTCCTAAGCTGAACTATGTTCTGAGCCGAACCATGTCCCGAACCGAACCGCATCCCAAGGCAATCAACACCCTTGTCACCGGCCAACCACGCGCCAAGGAAAGTTTCACGTTGAGTGGATCCTCCGTCAAGACTTCGGATCCAATCCAAACTCCTTCGTATCTTTGCTAGAGGCCGATCAGGAGCAATGAAGAATTAGAGAGAAGAGGGAATAATTTATTTAAGCTTAGATCCGAGCTTGCTCATGTTTAATGGAGCTACTCAGATCTGGAGCTTGGTTCGCGTTTAAAGGAGGAGTTGGCCCCTATTTATATAGGCAGCTGACCCCTCCCCTTCTAATCATATCCGATGTAGGACTAAAGAATTAAGAATGAAAATTTAATTTAGTTTGCCTTACACTAAGAGCAACTTTGATGAATTTTCCCTCCCTTACCATTGAGCTTCACACGTGATATCAAAGATTAAATCGAAGAGCACTGAATAGTGAACATATAGAAACAAACGGGGACCCATTCCGACTTCATTTGACCCCTCAAATGTGTGTCCAAAGTTGGGCTAAAATTAGCAATTCGCTGGAATTTTAGCCGCCACTGCAATTTGGGTTCAAAACCCTATTTGCAGGCCCCGCCTGCCACGGGTCGGGCCTACCCGCCCACCCACTTAAGCACACGGGCACTGGGCTTTGGCCCAGCACCCACGCCTGGGCTAAGGCCCATGTGCTCAGCGCTTGGGCATTAGCCTAGGTGCGTAGGCTGCGTGACTTCCCTTTTGTTATTTTTTCTTTGTATTATGTCATACTTTAGCCCTATTGGGCTTTAACCCAAAAACAACAATTAAGTGTAGGACATTCCTAGACATCTTATTGAGTTTGTTCTATGCCTTCAATATAAATATGCTCGCAAACCCTTTACGACATATTTTAAAACTTTTGCATCTCATGCAATAAATCCCACAATCTAAATGTTCTAAAAAATTTGTCACAAACATTTTGTGTCGTGTTAATTCCCTTGCATCCAATACAACATCTCCCTTAATTCTACATATTACTTGACGAAGGTCTCACTCTGTGTGAGACCATATAGCCTGACCCTACTACGGGTAGGGTTCGAAACCCCAGACGGTAGTGACCACGAGCAGCAGGTGCCGTCCATGTTTCGATATCATAATTATGTGGTTAACTCATTAACATGAGTATTGTCGGGACCACCCCGATTAAATCTGTAATGTCGTTACCTCAATCATTCACTAGATTATGGGTTACTTTATCCTAAGTCTAGCACATATGAGTTAATCTCATATAGTGATGCCGACTTTGCCGGATGCAAATCCGATAGGAAGAGTACTAGTGGCACTTGCTATTTTCTAGTAAATTCCTTAGTTTCTTGGTTCTCCAAGAAACAAAACTCGGTATCATTGTCCAAGACTGAAGCGGAATATATTGTCGCGGGTCTTGCATATGCACAAGTTCTTTGGATGAGACACACTCGTAAGGATTATGGTGTCAATTGTTCCTATCATGGTTGATAACCAAAGTGTTATATGTCTTTCCAAGAATCCGGTACATCACTCCCGTACCAAACACATAGATGTGAGACACCATTTCATCAATGATCATGTAGCTAAGAAGGACATCATCTTAGAGTATATTGAAACCCAAAAACAAATCGCCGACATCTTCACTAAACCTCTTAAAGAAGATACATTTGTGAGGTTGAGTGTAGAATTGGGGATTATTGGTGAATCTGAGATTTAGGAGTTCAACTTTCATGTAATATCATTTTTTTGAACTCATATTATCATGATACTTCTCTTCATTTGATAGATTATATGTTTCTCATATATTTGTTTTAAGAGAGGTTATTGAGATTTAGTCGATTTCGTGAATTTTCGGATTGATTTAAGAGATTTGTGTGATAAACGATTTATTTCTTGATATTGCTTTCGTGATGAGTTTTGTGTTAGAGTATAGGTCCTAGGGTGAGTTGTATCTATCCTCTGGATTTTAACCTCACTGTGCATTTTTGGACCAGGACAGACGATTGTCACTCCTTCGACAGTCGACTGCCCTACTCTATTATCTCTTACAGCAGACTGTATCTTTCGAATAAGCGACTGATGAAGACTTTACAGTCGACTGTCTGATCGATAGGCGACAGTAGTTTGGTCATCAGGCTCCTGTCCATATTGTCAGTGGTCTCTGTTTTTTATCATCGATTTCTTTGATTCTCAGTCAGTCGACTGATGAGTAATTTACAATCGACTGTCTCTCCGACAGGCGACTGTGTTTTATCCAACAGTCGACTGTCTGTCAACATAAGCTCATCTCTTATCTATCAACCAGTCAATGACTTTTGTACATCAGCAGACTGTCTCTTGTTGTGGTGGTTCGTTAATTTGATCTGAGCCGTCGATTTTTCGATCCAACGGCCCAGATTCTTTTGGCTCCTCGTTATATCTACGAGAGCCATCGATTCGCTCCTACGTTTTCTCTCTCATCCGATTGAAAACTCCCTCGTCTCCCTATTAGAACTTCCCAGTCGATCACTCCACCGTCGATCTCGATTCGATTCGAAGCCCCACTCTTCGATTTTTCAATCTTTCGATTGTTTCTCTCGTTTGCTTGGTCGACTCTCAGATTAGGTTTGTTTTCTCTTGTCATTTCTTTCATGTGATTCCTTTCATATCCTTCGTTTGATTGTGTAATGGCTCCCAAAACCAAAGGGAAAACTGTTGCTTCTAGACGCCCTAGGGTCCCTAAGTCTACCATTATCAAAACCAAGCGACCCCACAAAGCCCGCGCCAAGAGAGCTGACCCTCCCTCCGATTCCTCGAAAGGCTATTCTCCCTCTTCCTCTGATGCTGAGCCCCTCATGAAGCATCCGCGCAAGCACGTTGGTGTTCACATCAACGAGCCTGTCGCTACGGCCGTATTTGCTTCTGATTCTAGTTCCGATGACCAAACTCCTACCGAGCCTCCCTCTGATCCCCTTATTCATATTTGCTGTGACGACACTTGTCTGGCAAAGTTCCATTCCTTGCTTGGGATCAAGCTCCTCCGTGCGCTATTCATTATTTATCAGGCTTTCATCGCTGAGAGTGATTCTCTCTTCTACTCGCTTGGTTGACCTTTTTCGTTTCTCTCAGAGCGATTCCCCACGTGCATATCCCTTTCTGGTCAAAATATTATATGCAAACTGCATTCGCAGATAATATACTTACACTGGTGTGATTGACACCGTGGTTCAGGGGACCCGCATTCGCCTTTATCCTACTCTCTTAGGGACCATTCTTAGGATTCCATCTTTCTGGCTCCCTTCCTGCTGACATCTCTATTTCAGATGTTAGTGAGCTTGATCAGACTGTCCTCCAGGACATGTTTCGTGCGATCCCCTCTGTTCTCTCTTCTGGAGTTAGGGCCTCCATGTTCTCGGCTAGGGGTTGGGCTGTTCACCTTGTGGTGAAGTCCAACATCCTGTCGAAGTATGGATCTTCCGATCAGCCCTCCCAAGAGATCCTTCGGTGCTTGTACGCTATATTTTCTGGCATGTCAATCAAATGGGCCGGCTTCCTCCTTGATAGGATGGACAAGGTCGAGTTTACTGCTGCTTCCTCTCACATTCCTTATGGCAGTCTCCTTACTCTTTTTTTTCCATCACTTTGGCATTGATTTGACTCCTTACGAGCCTTTGCCTTTTGGTCCTCTCCTAGATGCTTCTGTGAAGTCGATGTCATCTTCGACTCTGCAGTCTGCATATAAGAAGAGGCAATCTACCTCTACTCCTTCGTCATCCACCCTTCCTCCTGCTGACCAGCCATCTACCTATGCCCCTTCCTCTCATGACCCTTTGGTCGAGATGATTTCTAGTCTTTATGAGTTGGCCTTCTTGTCATTCCAGCATCAGGGAATTCCCTTCCCTGAGCACTTCCGAAGTTTTATTCCATCGCAGCCTTCTGAGCCCCCTCCACCTATCGTGACTGAGATTTTTGAGCATCCTGGTGTCTCTGCTACTCAGGGTGTTGCTGCTACAGCTCCTCCTCCTCCAGAGGATGTCTCCGTTGACCCAGAGTCTCAGGGGTTCGAGATTGTTCTGGCCTACTCCTCTGCTACTGCTAGGGACACTCACCCTTAGCCTTAGACTGTTTGTTAGGTTTGAGTGTTTAAGTGTTCTTGTATGATGTTGTTTTATGTGATGATAGTGTATGGATGATATGTATTTTGATCATTTTGTGTGATGCACATGGTGATGTGCATATATTTTGTGTCCTTGTAACAATCATATATATATATATATATATATATATATATATATATATATATATATATATATATACTAGTCATTACCCGTGCCCATAGGGCACGATTTATTTAATGGCTGAGTTTTTTCCCACACAAATTTCAAGTTCCCCCCAAATTTCAAGTTTTCCCACAAAATTTCAAGTTTCCCCCCAAAATTGTCATTGCCACCCAGGACAAAATTGCCACGTAGGACAAAGCTTTGTCCGAGTATGGTAAGATTCAAAATCTTCAAAGGACTGGAAAAAAAATGGTCGGGAAGGGGGTGGGAAGAATAAAAGGTGTGGGTGTGTGTGGGGAGGGTCCAGGGGCAAATATGCAAAACCCGGGGTTGTAGTGCAAAATTCCCCACCTCTTCTCTTATCTCTAAAAATCTCATCACAAAATTCCCCACCTCTTCTCTTATCTCTCAAAATCTCATCACAAAATTCCCCACCTCTTCTCTTATCTCTCAAAATCTCATCACTTATCCAATTTCTCTTGTCCAATTTCTCTTATCCAATTTCTCTTGATAACATCCCTATTTTATAGAATAGATATCTCTTATCCAATTTCTCTTTTCCAATATCTCTTATCCAATTTCTCTTGATAACATCCCTCTTTTATAATATAGATATCTCTTATCAAATTTCTCATGTCCAATATCTCTTATCCAATTTCTCTTGATAACATCCCTCTCTTATAATATAGATATCTCTTATCCAATTTCTCTTGTCCAATATCTCTTATCCAATTTCTCTTGATAACATCCCTCTCTTATAATATAGATATCTCTTATCCAATTTCTCTTTTCCAATATCTCTTATACAATTTCTCTTGATAACATCCCTCTTTTATAATATAGATATCTCTTATCCAATTTCTCTTTTCCAATATCTCTTATCCAATTTCTCTTGATAACATCCCTCTTTTATAATATAGATATCTCTTATCCAATTTCTCTTTTCCAATATCTCTTATCCAATTTCTCTTGATAACATCCCTCTGTTATAATATAGATATCTCTTATCCAATTTCTCTTGATAACATCACTCTCTTATAATATATATATCTCTTATCCAATTTCTCTTGTCCAATATCTCTTATCCAATTTCTCTTGATAACATCACTCTCTTATAATATAGATATCTCTTATCCAATTTCTCTTGTCAAATATCTCTTATCCAATTTCTCTTGATAACATCCCTCTCTTATAATATATATATCTCTTATCCAATTTCTCTTTTCCAATATCTCTTATCCAATTTCTCTTGATAACATCCCTCTTTTATAATATAGATATCTCTTATCCAATTTCTCTTTTCCAATATCTCTTATCCAATTTCTCTTGATAACATCCCTCTTTTATAATATAGATATCTCTTATCCAATTTCTCTTGTCCAATATCTCTTATCCAATTTCTCTTGATAACATCCCTCTTTTATAATATAGATATATATATATATATATATATATATATATATATATATATATATGAAATTGCAGATTCCTCATTTTGTTTCACACATTGTATAACTGTCTATCTTATATGTGTGCATTGTTTGAAATTGTTTATTTGTATGTGATATTCTCTATGTGATGTGATTTGAGACGATTTTCGTTTTCATGTGTCTCTTAATGTTAATATTGGACTTCCATTCCTCTACTCAACTAAGTTTATAATGTGGTTTATGAGTTTTTGATTTGTATATCTTTAGACTCTTGTAATTATTTTAGTACTTATTTAGCACGATTGTTGTTGTTATTTTACTTCCACCTTTTGGATAATGTCATATGGGGAGAGAAATAAACAGATTCATAAGTATGTGCTAAGTAAATTCTAATTATACTTGAATCTAAGATTGGAGTTGCCTTAGATTTATGGGGAGTAAGATATAATGAATATGGAGTATAAAATCCTAGATTTCATGGATTCAAGAAAGTCATTTCGTACTCATTTGTTTCATTTGATATATAGATGCCCCTATATTTATTGACTAACTTGATTGGCATCTATGTAGGGAGAGTAAGTTTTCTTTAAGCACAATTATTTATCTTTTTGTTTATGTTTGTTTGTCATCATCAAAAAGGGGGAGAATGTTGAGTATTGGACTTCTCCCTACTTGGTGTTAATGATGAGCAAACATAAATACTTGTGACTAATCCCCCATTTGCAGTTAATCCATGGACTAAGCATATCATGAAGATCATACAGCAATGGATGTCACTCAAAGATCAATGAAAGCAAAGAAAGTGGATTGGATGATCAAATATGGTGATTGAAGCTTCAGGAAGACTTCAAGCTCATACGTTGAAAAGAAGAGAGATTTCTACAAGTGTAATTTTCTTTCTCACTTCTAATATGTAGCTTAGAAGTAGAACTATGTTGGAGCACACACATTTTCATTTCAGTCTTAGGAAATCTTTAGATCTATTTTTCCTTTGACTCCAATTCATTTCAATCAAGATTGTGCATCTCATGATCTCAACAGTCGACTGCTGAACAATTTACAGTCGCATGTCTAAAACCAGTCGACTGTGTTGTGTTCTACAGTCGCCTGTTATGCACATACTTAATTGGTTATTTCTTGGGCTTCTAAGCTTTTACTTTATCAGGCGACTGTTGTACATTTCACAGGCACATGTCCAAGTGACAATCGACTGTGGTTTGTTAATTAGTCGCATGTCTATCCTCAGCCCAAACCAATTCTCTGTTTTGATCAGGCCAGTCGACTGTTGTTGTATTTACAGTCGACTGTCCAATGGCACAGTCAACTGTCAATGTTGCAACAGTCGTCTGTATTTGAACCTATCAATAGACTCAACTCTTTGGAAAATGTCAGGGTTTTTGACAGTCGTCTGTAGAAGGAATTACAATCGCCTTTTGAATTTACAGTCGACTGTCTTCTCTTCATCAGTCGACTGTCCTGTATTCCCACACTTTTCTAGGATCATCTTGACTTACCCTCATTACGTCAGTCGCCTGTATAAGGATTTACAGTCGCCAGTTGGTTTAACAGTCAACTGTCTACGCCTTATCAGTCGACTGTCCACGTGGTAAGTTACTGTTTGAATTCTCACCTACCCTCTGACACAGTGCATCAGTCGACTGGTTGTTGTTCAATGGTCGACTGTCGCGAGTGCAGAATCTATCCGTTGGCTGTTTCTCAACGGATTTGAAAGGGGCTTTTAGGGATTTTGTTTAAAGGGTTTGAGAAAACTATAAAAGAAGCATCTACTGTTCCATTGAGAGGTTGATTCATTCAAGATTCATTTGCTCAAACATTCAAGCTTTCATTTTCTCAAGATCAAAGCTCTCAAATCCAAAAGCCTTAGAATTCCAATCTTCAATCTCTTGGTCTCCAACCTAGAACCAAAGAGAAATCTTCTAGGCATTTGGTGCAGTCAAGAGAAAGGGCATTCCTCTCTTCCAAGAGAGTCATTCAACACACACAACACACTTCTCCTTTAAGTTCTACTTCAAGGCATAGGTGATTGTAAGTGTTGTTTAATTTCAGATTTCATAACTTTCATTATTTGATTTACTCTTGGGTTGTGGGAGTGGTTTGCTTGCTCCTAAGTTGTGGGAGTCAAGGACATCGAGTGTATTTCGATTTCATTTATAGGGGTGCTACAAGTGGGTTTTAAGGAAACCTCAAGTTAGGGTTCTAACTTGGGTATCCAGTGGTTACCGGGTGAAAGGGACGTAGGATTACCGGGAACAAGTCGGTAAGTGACTTGGGTAATCCGAACCATTGAAACATCTTTGTGTTTGCATTGTTTCATTTTAGGGTTTACATTTATTCCGCATTAATTGTTGGTTAGGAATTTAATTTGGTGTAACTATCTTTTTAAATTGCATAAACATTATTCAACACCTTCTAGTGTTTTCCTCATAGCCAGTGACCTTACACAGCTACTGCTATCAGTTATAATAGAACTGTTAGTGCTTTCACTTATAATAGAACTGTCATGCTAATATAACTTTTGTTCTTACTGCTTAGAAATTAAAATTGTTTAATTATTCGTAACGCTTTAACTGCCATTAAAAATTGTTCTTTTGAAAACCTTGCCAAAGGTCCTATTCATATTATTGTTTACCAAGGACCTTGCTGACATACATTTCTATGTTGTTTGGAATGTATGTCAGGACATGAGACAAATTACATTGAGGGTGAACTGCTTGAGGAGACTGATCCACTAGACCAGGAGTACACCGATCCAGAAGTTCTCCCCACTGAGGACTAGCTAGTTGATGAGCCTTACCTACTGTCGCTTAGGATTTCATTTACCGCACTTTTGTAGTGTGTGTACCCATCTTTGTAGAACTCTGTTGTTGTCGGACATGCTTGGGGCTTTATTACTTTTGTGCACTCTATCTGGAAGTTGGCTTTAACTTCATAGTTGTTTCTGTTGTTTCTGAAATGCATGCAAGTTCATGCATTTGGTTTTATTCACAAATGCTTATTTGGTTTGAAATTCACCGCTTTAGCCCATACGGACCCGCTCACATCGTCGCTCCCAAATATAATGGGAAGCGTGGCATGACAAGACTTGAGGTCATTGTACGAACCTGTAAGTGAACAGTGTCACTTAGATCTCTGACCTAGCTTCTAGGCAAGGCATGTCGAAAGGTCTTTGGTTGGGTGACACTTGAAGCATGCGAGGAGAGTAATGACCAAGAGAGAATTTGTCTCTCCTGTTATGGGGAGTTAGTGTCGCATGTGTTGGTTCGATCTTTAGTGAAAAACTTTGGCCAAAGTATGTTGGAAGAAGTCCAACATTATTTGACTAAAGACCAAGGGAGACTAACCAAGTTTAAGCGATTATAGTTGACAGTTTGACCGTACCCTAGTGTAGGAATATGATGCCCTCGAGGCCATTTATTCATGTGTGAATAGCACAAACATCTTGTTCGAAATAACAGTAAGCTGTTTGGTAATGATTTATCCAAGTTATTTTACATTAGATATCAACTTAGGTAAAGTCCTGAGACTTTATGCAAGGTCAAACGGGTATCGAGATGAGTATCTCGATCATGGAGAAACGTTTGACCGTCTGTAGCATAAGTCTAGAATGGTTCGTGGTCGTAGATGTTCCGAGACAAGGATATCGAAACATCAGATAGACCATTGTGTCTTAGTCTTCACCGTTTAGCGGTGGTGATGATCTCATGATCGCTTGACTTGGCGAAGTCGAAGACGAGACACAGGTGCTCATTAGAATGAGTTCACTGAACGATCCACTAGAGTTATCATATGGTTACATTGACCAATCTGTCAGTGATAACTCTGAGTGATGATAGGATAGTTGGTCTTTTGACTTGAGGTCATTTTGACAAACCTGTGCGTGAACGGTGCCACTTATATCAACTGACCTAGCTTCGAGGCAATGCCTGTCGAAAGGTATTTTGATTGGGTGTCACTTGAAACGTACGAGGCGAGTAATGACCAAGAGAGGATTCGTCTCTCCCGGTCAATGGGAGTTAGTGACGTAGAGTTAGTTCGGTCTTTAGTAAAAACTCTGCGCAGAGTATGTTGGAAGAAGTCCAACATTAGTTGACTAAAGATCGAAAGAAACTAACCGGAGTCAAGTTATTGGGGTTGACAGTTTGACCGTACCCTAGATTTGATCTACACGACAAATTTAAGACGAAGAGACTATAACTGCGGAACTCATCACGGAAACAGTCAGGTGGTCCCGACAATACTCATGTCAATGAGTCAGCCACATAATGATGATTCCTGAAGCAGGGACGGCAACCACTGCTTGTGGTCACTGCCGTATAGGGCTTCGAGCCCAACCTGTTGTAAGGGTCAGGCTGTAGGGTCTCACACAGAGTGCAACGCTTCGTCTAGTAATAGGTAGAAATTAGTTAGGGAGAATATTTGTATTTGATGCAAAAGAAGAGATAATTGCATTTGATGCAATATGATAATTTAAGCTTAGATAGGGACTATTTTGCATTTGATGCAAAAGCGATTAAATGTGTATTAAATTGTTTAAATACAATATTTAATAAAATAAACGCAAGGAAAAGTTCACGGGTAAGACGGGAATGTCCCGGTCTAGACCCAGGTTCGAACGGCGTCCAAATCGGACACCAGATGATCAAGTTATGCTCAAAACAGCCCAAAGGGTCAGATCAGGCCAGACCAGGCAGACCAGCTTAGTCTGGATCCGGTCTGGCCTGCTGGCCAGACCCAGTCAAGCCCAAGCCGGCCTGGGCCTGGGCGCCCAGACCCGCCTGGGCCTGGGCGCCCGGCCCAGGCCTTGGCCCCGGGCGCCTGGGCGCAGGCCCAGGCGCTGTGCGCCTGGGCCTGGGCCCAGGCGGCCCAGGACACCTGGGCGCTGGGCGCCCAGGCGTTCTGGGCCGGGCGCCTGGCCCGGCCCAAGCGCCCGCCTGGGCGCCCGCGCTAGGCGCCAGGCGCCTGGGCGCCCGCGCCCAGACTTGGGCACCCGTGCCCAGGTCTGGGTTTGGGCGCCCAGTCAGGTTTTTGAGGCTGTGGGGCCCACAGATTGGGCCCCACCTTAGGGTGCTGAACCCTAGGTTTGATGGCAGATTTGACGGCTGGTTTTTGGGAAAAACTAGCCGTAGGCTGATCTTTGGACACTCAATTGGAGGGTCAAACGAACTCCGATTGACGAACGGTTTTTTCCTATGCGTTCACCGTTGAACGCTTGTCGTATTGATAGGTTGTATCAATCCTGAAGCTCAACGGTGAGTGAGTTAAAATTCACGGAAGTTTGCACTTTGTGAAGTGCAAACTAACTTGATTTTAAATTAACTCATTGTTTAGTCCCACATCGGATTTTGAGAAAAGGGGAGAGTCCGCCGCCTATATAAATAGGGGTCTCCCCCCTTTCTCAAAACTGGTCCCAAGCTCTAGATCTGAGCGGCTCTCGTAAATGTTGGAGCACGCTCGGATCTAGGCTTAAATTAATATTTCTCGTCTCCCTAAATTTCTTCCTTACTCCTGAGGGCTCTAGCAAAGCCACGAAGGAGTTCGGATTCTGGATCCGAAATCTAGGCGGAGGTTTCACTCGCGTGAAACTTTCTTCGCAGCGTGGTTGGCTCGGCGGCATGGGGATTGATCGCCTCGGGATGCGGAGCGGTTCGAGGAGCGGTTCGAGGAGCGGTTCAAGGAGCGGCTCGTCGTAGGACGGGAGCAGCTCGGAAGACGGCGCGGAACATCTCGCCTGCTCCAGGGCTGAGATTCCGGGTATGTGGTTAAAATATTTTTAGCATTAGTTTAGTTTAATCGCAGTAGGCTAGATCCTTCTTGGGATGGTCAGATCCATCCCAAGTCGGCATAGATCTTGGCATAGGGTCTTGGACCTTAGGGCTAAGTTAAAAATGTTTTAACTGCATGTTAATTTAGATTAACTAGTTTTTCTTCCGCTGCAAATGATTTTTGTGTCTATGTTCCGTCCGACTTAGGACGGGACTAGAGTTTTTGTGCCCTAAGGGACCGCCAATTTCCAACAGTGGTATCAGAGCCTAGGTTTGCGTAGTCGATCTAGGTACTGCGATTTCATTAAACTTATTAATGCTTTTTAAATACTTTTAAATTTTTTAAAGTTATTAGATAATTTTAAAAATGTTTTGAAGTTCAAAATTCTATGTGATAAATTTTTGAACATAAAAATTTTTAAAATGACATTTTAAAATTTATGTGATAATTTTAAAAACTAATTTTAAATATTTAAAAGTTTAAATTTATTTTGGATGCCTAAAAATTTTTATATGATAAATTTTTTTTAAGCATGGAAATTTTAAAATGGTGTTTTTAAATTTATGTGATAAATTTTAAAATTGATTTTAAGGCTTTAAATTTATGCGATAAGTTTAAAATGTTTTAGATGTTTAAAAATTGTATATGAAAAATTTTTGAACATGGAAAATTTTTAAAAGTAATGTTTTAAATTTATAAGATATTTTTTAAAACTGATTTTAAAAGTCTAAAAATTGTTTATGCGATAAACTTAGTTTATTTAATTGTTAAATAGTAATACACTTTCATTTTATGTTGATAAAATTAGTGTAGCTTTATTTTAATGGCATGTTAATCTTGTCCCTTATTTGATAACACAAGACAACCCTTTAGGTTAGCCATTAAAAATGATTAAAATTTATTACTTGAATTTTAATGACATGCTATGTTTTAATAAATCATTAACAACAATATTAAGACCTAATTCCTGATTAGGGTAGTCCTTTAAATGAATTTTCAATTCTAATTGTTATAATTAATTTTCATTAAAGGACTTCGCTTCTAGCGTTGTTAATAAAATTTATTAAAATCCTAATAACGATTAGGGTAGCACGTGAACCTTATAGTTGATAAGGACTTAATAAAAGTTATTAAACAAATCCTAAAATTTTGAATTTAAGGATTCAACTAGTTGATAGGATTAATTAGTTGTTAATAAAAGCAGTTTAGTCTATGGCATACATACAAAAATGACAAGCTTCATTCAATGGACCATGATCCAGGCAATGTGCTTGGCTAAGAGTTCTGGGTCAACCCTTGCTAGTCCAAGGGGTGGTGATCCTGGCTTAGTCAATTCCCTGGCTGAGTTCCGCTGGACCGCAATGTCACGAATCATGATTGTATGACACCCTGGACTATATCTAAGTCAAATACGTTAATGATCTTTTTCAAGATTAGCCGTAGCCCTCCTTGTTTTAGGGGTTAGCAACTATAGGGCCCGTGTTACAGTTGTTGAGATACACTCAAGCTGTGACATGGCAACCTTGTAGAAACCAACTTCTTAAATACATAAGATGTAGTCTAAGACCTGACCCTAACCAACGTGTCGTGCATACACCGAGCTGAGGGGCAAGTCAGGCTAGACACGAAAACAAGGGTCCGACTAGACTAGACATTGTGATTTGGATGAGCACACTCATGATCACGAATGGCTAGGGGCAAAAACCGATTAAGAGAGTCATATCCGATATGATCGATGAAGAGTCATCTTCCGATCGCAGAGTCAATCAACTTGTTGAGCTACACTCAAGGTTGTTTAGACTCAAGGTGATTGGATCTCTTACCCATTAATTTTAATTCGATTAAATCGTTCGTTATTAAGCTTTAAAATGTTCGTAAAAATAGTGGGAGGATATAGATAGATAAAAGCCAATCTACCTATATTTAATATTGAACATATGCTAAAACTAGGGCAAGACTATGTTTACCGAAAGAATCAATTGATAATATTGGAATTAGTTAACTGGTCAATAAGTTGATTAATTGAATATCGAGTTAAATTCTAATTGATAGAATTAAAACTATATTCTCATTGACATTAAATGACCTTCTAAAGAACAGACTTAAGAAATATGATTTCATTAAGTTCTGGGTCCAACAAATAAATTAAAGCTACATGTCACTCGTCTCTATATGAGGCAGCTTGAACACATAGGACATTCAAAGTATGTTTCTCCCTACAACTTGTCGAGCTACCCTCAAGGTTGTATGGACAAACAATTTTGATCCGCAAAGTTCGAAAATTCGATCAAACCGTTTGAGTCGAATACGAGTGCATGAGCGATGCAAGACTATGTATCCCAACCGGATCTTGAGACAAGCAACTTCTTGAGCTACACTCAAGATTGCAAAGCTCAAGCGTTTGGATACATAAGTTGCTTGCATATCTATTTATTTATGTTGATATCTAAATGTGATTTAGAAAAGGAAGAAGGCACTTCAGAAAGTCAATTGAGAAAGTTAGTTTAATTTATCATTAGTAGAGGCATAAGTAGGAGGAAATGAAAACGTGACATATTTTGATGTCACATTTCGGAATAAGTTGTTATACAAAAACGTCTAACACATTTTTGACGAATGTCGTCACCTTGCTTCTGAAGCAATGTTTTGTGTTCAGTAATTTGTAATAACTATATATATATTAAATGTTAATATATATATATACACAAGATAGTAGCAAACTTATATGGTAAAATTAGACTAGGCCGTATCAATAGATTAAGCTTCACAAGTCACATAAAGAGGGGTCTGACCTCTCGCATTATGAAGTCTATGGACACTTGTGAGTCTTAGCCTCTTATATACAATGGCCGAAACCCATCTGTGAGACAGTGGGAGAATGAGTTGTCGAACTCAGTCTCGTACATACTGATGTACCCGAGTCTACTTTTAACAAAATAAGTTATTCGTATATTTTATTAAGACACGTGTTCTTGATGAAACGCAAGTCTGATAAAATAAAGAACGAAATGCCTAAATTATTTAAACTGATTCGATTAGATCGAATGGTCAAATACTTAGCTACATAAAATCTTGTGTAATTAAAAGAAAATGTGATTTTCTCTCAGGTCAAGTCTGTTAACACATCAGAGTGTTAAAAGGTATGAATCACACTTAGTTAGACTTGGTGCGATCCATAAATAAGTGACTCTGAGTAAACACCTCCCTCTGGGTTAAGTCCCAGATAGTAATGCCTAGGTTTTGATAATGTTCTATAAGGAAATTATCAATAATATATTCAATAAATCAATCGTAATGAAGTTGTATTATTACTCGAATCTCGTGAGACGGATTGTCGAGTTAGACATCATAACTGATGATGACTTAGTCAACTTCTAGGATGATATTCGGAGTAGTAACTCCGATTTAAAACTTGATGCAATCAGAATAGGTCCGTGTGCGTAAATAAATTTGAGAATTTAGTTTACGTACCCAAGGAAAATGCTTCCTCACTTTCTGCAAGTAAATCTTTAAGTTAAAAGATTGGTGCAGAAAGGAAAATAGTGAAGTACAATCTTGTTGGACGAGAACGGTTTTCATCCTAATTTCTTTAAAACGGATTAGTTGAAACCGTCTCGCCAGCAGATGTGTACAAATCTACTCGGATCAAGCTCGATGTAAAACGCTCATGTTGACCACGAAAATTGGAGCATTCACTTATAAGTTCGTTTTTCTAAATATGATTTAGAAGGACCAGTTTTTCTAAATATGATTTAGAAGGACCAACTTGTATGAATTAGCCAGAGAGTTTTCAAGGTCAGTGGGAGCGTGTAAATTACATGCGAGACATCAAAGAGATGGAACATATATTTTGATTAAGTAATCAAAGAGTTTGATTATTTATCAGAAATGGATATGAACCATTTGAAATGACCAGTAACTAATTTAAAATTATTATCGTAAGGTACGATGAACTGGATAAGATCCAGTGAAATAAAATATTATAGATTCCGATAGACCAAATGAATTATTTGAATGAGATTCAAATGGTTGGTCTAACACAAACATAAAAACCCCTTAAGTCTATAGTGTAGACGGTTTTAGCAGATCCACTCATGAAGGCTCTACCACAGGAAGTCGGGAAAACTTATGTGTAAAAACGGTATAAGATACCGAGATAAATGGGCCTGAGTGCAAGTGGGAGATGTAGGAATATGATGCCCTCGAGGCCATTTATTCCTGTGTGAATAGCACAAACATCTTGTTCGAAATAACAGTAAGCTGTTTGGTAATGATTTATCCAAGTTATTTTACATTAGATATCAACTTAGGTAAAGTCCTAAGACTTTATGCAAGGTCAAACGGGTATCGAGATGAGTATCTCGATCATGGAGAAACGTTTGACCGTCTGTAGCATAAATCTAGAATGGTTCGTGGTCGTAGATGTTCCGAGACAAGGATATCGAAACATCGGATAGACCATTGTGTCTTAGTCTTCACCGTTTAGCAGTGGCGATGATCTCATGATCGCTTGACTTGGCGAAGTCGAAGACGAGACACAGGTGCTCATTAGAATGAGTTCACTGAACGATCCACTAGAGTTATCATATGGTTACATTGACCAATCTGTCAGTGATAACTCTGAGTGATGATAGGATAGTTGGTCTTTTGACTTGAGGTCATTTTGACAAACCTGTGCGTGAACGGTGTCACTTATATCAACTGACCTAGCTTCGAGGTAATGCCTGTCGAAAGGTCTTTTGATTGGGTGTCACTTGAAACGTACGAGGCGAGTAATGACCAAGAGAGGATTCGTCTCTCCCGGTCAATGGGAGTTAGTGACGTAGAGTTAGTTCGGTATTTAGTAAAAACTCTGCGCAGAGTATGTTGGAAGAAGTCCAACATTAGTTGACTAAAGATCGAAAGAAACTAACCGGAGTCAAGTTATTGGGGTTGACAGTTTGACCGTACCCTAGATTTGATCTACACGACAAATTTAAGACGAAGAGACTATAACTGCGGAACTCATCACGGAAACAGTCAGGTGGTCCCAACAATACTCATGTCAATGAGTCAACCACATAATGATGATTCCTGAAGCAGGGACGGCAACCACTGCTTGTGGTCACTGCCGTATAGGGCTTCGAGCCCAACCTGTTGTAAGGGTCAGGCTGTAGGGTCTCACACAGAGTGCAACGCTTCGTCTAGTAATAGGTAGAAATTAGTTAGGGAGAATATTTGCATTTGATGCAAAATAAGAGATAATTGCATTTGATGCAATATGATAATTTAAGCTTAGATATGGACTATTTTGCATTTGATGCAAAAGCGATTAAATGTGTATTAAATTGTTTAAATACAATATTTAATAAAATAAACGCAAGGAAAAGTTCACGGGTAAGACGGGAATGTCCCGGTCTAGACCCAGGTTCGAACGGCGTCCAAATCGGACACCAGATGATCAAGTTATGCTCAAAACAGCCCAAAGGGTCAGATCAGGCCAGACCAGGCAGACCAGCTTAGTCTGGATCTGGTCTGGCCTGCTGGCCAGACCCAGTCAAGCCCAAGCCGGCCTGGGCCTGGGCGCCCAGACCCGCCTGGGCCTGGGCGCCCGGCCCAGGCCTGGGCCCCGGGCGCCTGGGCGCAGGCCCAGGCGCTGCTGTGCGCCTGGGCCTGGGCCCAGGCGGCCCAGGACGCCTGGGCGCTGGGCGCCCAGGCGTTCTGGGCCGGGCGCCTGGCCCGGCCCAGGCGCCCGCCTGGGCGCCTGGCGCTAGGCGCCCGCGCCCAGACTTGGGCGCCCGTGCCCAGGTCTGGGTTTGGGCGCCCAGTCAGGTTTTTGAGGCTATGGGGCCCACAGATTGGGCCCCACCTTAGGGTGCTGAACCCTAGGTTTGATGGCAGATTTGACGGCTGGTTTTTGCGAAAAACCAGTCGTAGGCTGATCTTTGGACACTCAATTGGAGGGTCAAACGAACTCCGATTGACGAACGGTTTTTTCCTATGCGTTCACCGTTGAACGCTTGTCGTATTGATAGGTTGTATCAATCCTGAAGCTCAACGGTGAGTGAGTTAAAATTCACGGAAGTTTGCACTTTGTGAAGTGCAAACTAACTTGATTTTAAATTAACTCATTGTTTAGTCCCACATCGGATTTTGAGAAAAGGGGAGAGTCCGCCGCCTATATAAATAGGGGTCTCCCCCTTTCTCAAAACTCGTCCCAAGCTCTAGATCTGAGCGGCTCTCGTAAATGTTGGAGCACGCTCGGATCTAGGCTTAAATTAATATTTCTCATAAATTTCTTCCTTACTCCTGAGGGCTCTAGCAAAGCCACGAAGGAGTTCGGATTCTGGATCCGAAATCTAGGCGGAGGTTTCACTCGCGTGAAACTTTCTTCGGCGCGTGGTTGGCTCGGCGGCATGGGGATTGATCGCCTTGGGATGCGGAGCGGTTCGAGGAGCGGTTCGGGGAGCGGTTCAAGGAGCGGCTCGGCGTAGGACGGGAGCAGCTCAGAAGACGGCGCGGAACATCTCGCCTGCTCCAGGGCTGAGATTCCAGGTATGTGGTTAAAATATTTTTAGCATTAGTTTAGTTTAATCGCAGTAGGCTAGATCCTTCTTGGGATGGTCAGATCCATCCCAAGTCGGCATAGATCTTGGCATAGGGTCTTTTACCCTAGGGCTAAGTTAAAAATGTTTTAACTGCATGTTAATTTAGATTAACTAGTTTTTCTTCCGCTGCAAATGATTTTTGTGCCTATGTTCCGTCCGACTTAGGACGGGACTAGAGTTTTTGTGCCCTAAGGGACCGCCAATTTCCCTTCACCTAGGTGACTAGGCGACATAGTTTTGACAAAGAGACTAGAACTGTGTACTTGGTCTGATGTATGAAAGTCTCATCCTTCATTTGTCGAATTTGCAGTGCAATGAAATAGTTGAGCTCACCCATATGACTCATCTCAAATTCATCCTTCATAGACTTAGAAAATTCTTGACAAAGATTAAAGTTAGTAGAACCAAATATGATATCATCTACATAAACTTGAATTAATAGGATGTCATTTTCATAATCCTTAATAAAAAGTGTTGAATCAACTTCACCCATTTTAAAACCTAAATCCAAAAGAAAGGTTTTGAGTCGAGCATACCTAGGAGCTTGTCTTAGCACATATAACGCTTTCTTAAGTTTAAAAACATGGTTTGGAAATTTTTCATGAATGAAACCGGGTGGTTGGGAGACATAAACTTCTTCATTAACAATACCATTTAAAAATGCACTTTTAACATCCATTTGAAATAATTTTAAATTCTTATGAGATGCAAAAGATAAAAGCAATCTAATAGCGTATAATCTAGCTACATGGAGAAAGGATTCTTCAAAATCGATACCTTCTTCTTGTCTGTAGCCTTGAGCTACTAACCTTGCTTTGTTCCTTGTGATGACCTCGTTCTCATCGGTCTTGTTTTTGAAGATCCACTTGGTCCCAATGACTTGGTGACCACTTGGAAGATGAACGAGCTCCCAAACTTCATTTCTCTCGAATTGCATGAGCTCTTCTTCCATTGCCACTATCCAAGAGCTATCCTCACATTCTTCTTGGATGTTCTTTGGCTCAATGTTAGAGACAAATGCGCAATGAGAGAATTTTTCAATTCTAGACCTCGTTCGAACACCCACACCAATGTCTCCAATAATTTGGTCATGAGGGTGGTTGCGAACGGTTGGGTAAGCTGTGAGAATCCATGCATCACTTGGAACATCTTCAACAATCTCATTAGTAGTGTTAGTCTCAGTAATGGAATCATTAATCTTGACATTACTAAGAGAATCACATTTCGCATCTACACTATCATCAATAACATGAGGAAAATCAAAATCTTAATAAAATGATTCGTGTAGTGATTCCTCGATCGTTGAAGAGATTTTATTGTATATCCGGTAGGCTTTGCTGCGTGTGGAATATTCAACAAAAATTCCTTCATCGGATCTTGGCTCAAATTTATCTAAGTTGCCAAAGGTGTTCTTGATAAAACATTTTGAACCAAAAACTCGAAAATATTTAACTTGAGGCTTTTTGTCATAAAATAGTTCAAAGCAGGTTTTGTTCGTTTGGGGTCTCACTAGGATCCTATTGAGCACATAACATGTCGTGTACACCGCTTCTGCCCAAAATTGTAGTCCAAGATGACTATCATGAAGCATGGTACGAGCACACTCAATAAGAGTCATATTCTTTCTCTCTACAACACCATTTTGTGGTGGTGGTCGAGGAAAAAGAAAATTTGTGAGTTATCCCAGTGTTATCACAAAACTTTATAAACGATTCATTCTCAAATTCTCCGCCATGATCACTACGAATAGTGATAATGGTGGATCATAAGAAATTTTGAATCTTCTTTGCAAATATGGTAAACTCTTCAAAGGCTTCATTCTTATTAGTTAAAAATGAAACCCAAGTAAATCTAGAGAAGTCGTCAACGACAACTAATCCATAATGAGCATTAGCTAAAGAAGCAGTTCTAGTTTGTCCAAACAAGTCTAGATGAAGTAATTCTAGGGGCCTCTTAGAAGTTATGCCTTCTTTAAGTTTGAAAAATGATTTACTAAGTTTACCTCTTTGACATGAGTCACAAAAAATTTTCTTACTAAAAGCAATTTTTGGAAAAGCTTTGACAAGATCATGCTTAGCTAACTTATATAAGTGCTTAAAATGAACATGACCATAACGGCGATGCCATAATAGTTGTTCATTTGTATTAGCAACTAAGCAATGTTCTACGGTTTTAGGCAAGCTTAAATAATAAATATTCTTATGCCTAATACCAGTAGATAAAACATGAGAATCAAAATCAATAATTTCACACATACCCTCTCCAAAGTTAAACGTGTAACCTTTGTCACAAAGTTGACTAATGGAGATAAGGTTATGACATAAACCACTAACTAAATATACATTAGTAATGAGCGGTTTGGAAGGATTACCGACTTTACCTACTCCAATGATGGTTCCCTTTTGATTACCTCCAAAAGTGACCGTTGCACCATCATTGATGCTAATCACTTCGGAGAGTAGTGAGGGATCTCCCGTCATGTGTTTGGAGCAACCACTGTCGAGTATCCATCCTTTCCTTTTAGAGCCAATATGACGTTTCTTGCTCTCTTTCTCTTTCTTGGGTACCTACATAGTATACCATAAGCTCATGGTATCCAATTTTTGTTGGGTCCAAGGCAATTAGCCCTTTGGAAGACAAGTCCAAGTGGACTTTCGCTTCCCAATATAGTTATCATTATTAATAATATCCTGAAAGTAGGAATCAACATAGGCATTCCTATCATTTAAGCTAGTGTTCTTAAGACCCCAAATAGTGTATGTTTTGGGAGTCCTTTTCCTAGTTACATGCATATTTTTTTGATTTCTACGTGGTGCATGATTCTTAGGAACATGAGTTCTAGCATATAAATGAGTAGGAGGATATGCATTTGACATATGTGGATTGTATGCAAGTTTAGGAACATGCATGTTGTATGAACGATAAGGAGCATGCATGACATGTGGAGGATGTGCATACATGTAAGAATGATGTGTATGAGCATATGAGTGTGTAGGAGCACATACATGAGTATTTCTGATGTGTGGATTTGCACGTGTCTGTGGGTGTGGAGCATAGAAAGTGTCATGAGTATCCACTTATGAAGTAGGAGATTTCCTACGTGGATGAGGGTTGGTGTACATGTAAGCATGACTTCTCTTTTGGTTTTCACCCTTAGCAGGTTTCTTGCCAAACGAAAGAGATTGTGAAGTGGTGACTTTCTTGGTAGGTTTGCTACATATAGTGTCTTTGACACCACTTGTGGATGCACCGGAGGATGGCCTCACAAAGTCTATAGTGACACCACTATAGGAGGTGTGAGCATTGGATGCATTTGCTTCCACAAAACCAAGACCAACACGGTGTGTGGCCGGAAATTGGTTTGCTAGCAAATCGTCCAATTGTCCTTTCCCCTTATTAAATCTCATAATACGGGAGGATATGAGCTCATATTTCTCCTTAAGAGAAGAAATGTTGGTATCCAAGGTAGACACCCGTGATTTGAGCTCGTGCACTTGGGTTTTAAGAGAGTCTTTCTCTAAACCCAATTGTTTGTTTTGTGAAGCTAGATTACTATTATCCTTAGGATGTGTTTGATCTAGTTGAGATTTGAGGGTATTCACCTCATTTCTCAAAGTGACATTTTGAGAAGCCAAATTTGCTTTCTCAAGAGTTAGTGTATCAACAATGGTGTCATTATTGATAATGCATGGGATGGATGGCTTGCTAACATTCAATTTCTTTAAACTTCTATATCTAAGCATTAAAGATTAATACTTAGCAAATAGTTCTTCATTAGCAATACGCAATTCATCCACTGTTACATCGGGTTCATCCATGTCGCTATCACTCTCATCGGAGAGTGGATCTTCCCGGGCCATGAAACACATGTGGGCGCTTTCACCCTTCTCATCATCAGATTCGCTTGATGAGTCTCCACTTGAGTCATCGAATGTACCGACTAGTCCTTTCTTTTTATCTTTCTTATACTTGTCGGGCTTGTGGTACTTCGGGGCCTTCCACTTCTCTTTGTTTTGGAGCATTGTGCAATCCTTCTTGATATGTACTGGCTTATTACACTTAAAACAAAGAGAGGAAGTGTTATTAGTAGAATCAAATGTATTCTTAGAGTGAAATTTACCTTTGCGAAAGAAGCGTTGGAACCTCTTCGCCATTTGAGCCATTTCTTCCCAGTCCATCTCATTTTCTGATTCTTCACTATCGGAGGATGAAGAATTAAATTTGAATGCTAAAGCTTTCTTCTTGGCCTCTAAATGGTTCATCATAGCTCGAATCTTCAATCGGTTATCCTGTCTTACTTCGTAAGACAAGAGAGTGGCGATGAGATTCACGACAGTGTAGTTCTTCAAGTCGTTGACCTCCTCAATGGCGATGGCTTTTCGTTCTCATTTGGAGGTCATTCCCATTATGATCTTTCTCACCTTCTCTGGTTGGGTGTAGGTTTGCTCAAGCGCTTCCAGTTCATTGGTGATGTCGGTAAAACATCCGTACATCGTTGATATGCTCTCATTCTCCTGCATGTGAAAGATATCGAAATTTGCACTGCAACATATAGTTTAGAGATTTTTACCTTGTTCGTTCCCTCATGGGTAACTATGAGATGGTTCCAAATTTGATATGCACTCTTACATGTGCATATCTTGTTGAACTCATTCGGGTCTAACGCACAATGAAGAGCGTTCATTGCCTTTGCGTTGTTGACTTCTGCAGACTTCTCGGCAGGCGTCCATTTGTCAAAATCCTCTTCGGTGGGCTCGACGTATTCCTTGTGGAGGGTTTTCCAAAGGGAACCACTCCTTAGGAACGTCTCCATCCGACATTTCCAATAGCCGAAGTTTGTGCCATTAAAACACGGAGGACACACCGTTGATTGTCCTTCGAATATGAGGATGCTCCATCACGATCGTGATTGTTGTACGAAGTCGGTGGAGGAACATTGTTGTTGTTGGATGCCATAGCTTTAAACCAGCGCTCTGATACCAATTATACGGCCTTTGGCTATGAGGAAAACACTAGAAGGGGGGTTGAATAGTGTTTATGCAATTTAAAAAGATAATTACACCAAATTAAATTCCTAACCAACAATTAATGCGGAATAAATGTAAACCCTAAAATGAAACAATGCAAACGCAAAGATGTTTCAGTGTTCAGATTACTCAAGTCACTTCCCGACTTGTTCACGGTAATCCTACATCCCTTCCACCCGGTAACCACCGGATACTCAAGTTAGAACACTAACTTGAGGTTTCATAAAAACCCCACTTGTAGCAACCCTACAAGTGAAATCGAAATACACTCGATGTCCTTAACTCTCACAACTTGGGAGCAAGCAAACCACGCTTACAACCCGAGAGTAAATCAAATAATAAAAGTTATGAAATCTGAAATTAAACAACACTTACAATCACCTATGCCTTGAAGTAGAACTTGAAGGAGAAGTGTGTTGTGTGTGTTGAATGACTCTCTTTGAAGAGAGGAAAGCCCTTTCTCTTGACTGCACCAAATGCATAAAAGATTTCTCTTTGGTCCTAGGTTGGAGAGCAAGATATTGAAGATTGGAATTCTAGGACTTTAGGATTTGAGAGTTTTGATCTTGAGAGAAAGAAAGCTTGAATGTTTGAGCAAATGAATCTTGAATGAATCAACCTCTCAATGAAACAGTAGAGGCTTCTTTTATAGTTTTCTCAAACCCTTTAAACAAAATCCCCAAAAGCCCCTTTCAAATCCATTGAGAAACAGCCAACGGATAGATTCTTCACTCGCGACAGTCGACTGTTGAACAACAACCAGTCAACTGCTACACTGTGTCAGAGGGTAGGTGCGAATTCAAACGGTAACTTACCACGTGGACAGTTGGCTGATAAGGCGTAGACAGTTGACTGTTAAACCAACCGACGACTGTAAATCCTTATACAGGCGACTGACCGTAATGAGGGTAAGTCAAGATGATCCTAGAAAAGTCTGGAAATACAGGACAGGCGACTAATGAAGAGAAGACAGTCGACTGTAAATTCAACAGGCGACTGTAATTCCTTCTACAGACGACTGTCAAAAACCATAACATTTTCCAGAGAGTTGAGTCTATAGATAGGCTCAAATACAGACGACTATTGAAGCATTGACAGTCGACTGTGCCATTGGACAGTCGACTGTAAATACAACAACAGTCGACTGGCCTGATCAAAACAGAGAATTGGTTTGGGCTGAGGATAGACAGGCGCCTAATTAACAAACCACAGTCGACTGTTACTTGGACAGGCGCCTATGAAATGTACAGCAGTCGCCTGATAAATTAAAAGCTTAGAATCCCAAGAAATAACCAATTAAGTATGTGCATAACAGGCGACTGTAGAACACAACACAATCGACTGGTTTTAGACAGGCGACTGTAAATTGTTCAGCAGTCGACTGTTGAGATCATGAGATGCACAATCTTGATTGAAATGAATTGGAGTCAAAGGAAAAATAGATCTAAAGGTTTCCTAAGACTGAAATGAAGATGTGTGTATGCTCCAACATAGTTCTACTTCTAAGCTACATACTAGAAGAGAGAAAGAAAATTACACTTGTAGAAATCTCTCTTCTTTTCAACTTATGAGCTTGAAGTCTTCCAGAAGCTTCAATCACCATCTTTGATTATCCAATCCACTTTCTTTGCTTTCATTGATCTTTGAGTGACATCCATTGCTAAATGATCTCCATGATATGCTTAGTCAATGGATTAACTGCAAATGGGGAATTAGTCACAAGTATTTATGTTTGCTCATCATTAACACCAAGTAGGGAGAAGTCAGTTCTAATATTAATGAAAGCAATAATAGTTCTAAATGTCGTGCATATTCAAGATAGCAATTTTTCATGAGTACTTGTGTGTATTTAATCTAGCAACTAAGGTTCACGTCGTTAAGTAGCTAGCAACTGAATCTACCTTCTCGTGCCCTCGAAGGTGACCCGTTTACTTTCGACTAGTGCCCCCGAACCCAACCCCACCCACGTGTACTTTCTGGACCACGAGCCAGAATCAGCCAAACTGGCCAGCATGATTTATAATACCGGAACACGAGCCAGACTAGCCAAACCGGCCCACAAGATAGCCAAATCTTGGCCTGCAATATCTATAATTAGCCAAACCGGCCGGCAATAGTCATGATTTTTCAGGTGGTTCAAGTTATCCATACATGTCCAGAAATGTTTGCAATTTACAAGGCATCATCAGTTAACTTACTAAAATGTCCACCACACACGGGTTTTTATCTTGCAATACACAACAGGTTAACTTAAGAAGTTAGTGTCGCATTAAATGAAACGGTATTTAAAACATGGAGAAAATGCACATTTACCTGATTTTGGTGATTTTGGTGTCGTTGTTATTCGTCTCGTCAAATGTGATATTATGGTGAAGTTGGTTTTTCTGTTTTGTTCAACATGATCAATGATTAATATATTTCTTTAATAACAAATATAGTGTTAAAATTCCTTTATATATACTGCTAGTATAGGGAATTATACAACTACTAACTCATATAACGAACTTATTAATCGTTTATATAATTAAGCAATAACTTAAAATATAAACATATACTTCAAATATTATTAACATTTTATATTTTAAATAACTTAATTACCTTTAATAACTTAAATTAACTATAAATAACTTAAAATAACATTAATAACCCTACTAACTTATAACTTATAACTTTAATAACTTATAACTTAATAATTTTAATAACTTAAAAACTTAAAATCTATTCTATAAAAGATGGATGTTATCAAGAGAAATTGGATAAGAAAATTTGGACAAGAGAATTCGGATAAGAGAATCTATTCTATATATATATACTATAAAAGAGGGATGTTATCAGGAGAAATCTATTGAAATTGGATAAGAGAATCTATTCTATATCTATTCTATAAAAGAGGGATGTTATCAATAGAAATTGGATAAGAGAATTTGGACAAGAGAAATTGGATAAGAGAATTTATTCTATATATCTATATAATAAAAGAGGGATGTTATCAAGAGAAATTGGATAAGAGATATTGGACATGAGAAATTGGATAAGATATAAGATTTTGAGGGATAAGCGAGGATGTGGGGAGTTTTGCACATACAACCCCAATTTTTGTACTTTTGCCTATCGACCCTCCCCCCACACACCCACACTTTTTCTTCTTCCCCCTTTTCCGACCGGTTTTTTCAGTCCACGTGCACGTGTGCATGTGTTATTTACTAGTAACTTAATAACTTAACATACCTCAAATAACCACCCCTTAACTTAAAATAACTCCCCCCATCTCACCTCTGTCTCTTCCTCCTCTTCTTCCGTTCTTCTTCTTTTCTTTCTTCCTTTTTTTCTTTTGCAGGGAGAGAGGAGCTCAAGGGGGTGGGGTTCTTCAGTAGGGCTCTCAGGCAGCAGCCAGGTGGGGCAGCAGTCAGGCGAGGCAGCGGAGCACGCGGGAGCTGTAGGCAGTGCAGCAGACGGCACACACAGGCTGGCAGGGCGGAGCACAGGGTGCACGCGTGGGGTCTGCGACTGCGCAGGGCGGTGGCACGTGCGGGGGTCTGAGGTGGTGCAGTTGCGTGTGCGGGGGCTGCGGGAAGAGGAGGGGAGGAGGAAGAACGGGAGAGGGGGTAGCAGGGTTGAAATTTACGAAGCTTTATATCTGAATTTCAGATCTGATTCTGATCTTTCCCTCTCAATTTCAGATTTCTGGTCTTCTAAATTTCTGATTTGGATGTTGATTTAGGGTTGATTTTGGGCTGAAAGTTGTTGTTTATTGTTTGTTGTTGGAAGAAAATTGGGGTGATGATTTTGTTTGGGAAGATCTACAGGGAGATTGGAGGTGGATTGTTTGCTGAGGATGTAGGAGGAAGATGATGCTGCTGCTTCTGCTGTTATTGTTTCTTTTAAAAACCATGAAATGGGGTTAACGATTACGAGGGTGAGTTGTCGTGGGGTTGCATGTTGGATCTCACCCAATTCATACGGTGGGTTAATGGTGTAGGGGTAGGGGTTTGATTAGGGTAGGTGGATATGGTTGGGGTTAAAAGTAATTAATTAAGAAAAATTCTAAAAGAGAGACGCGCTCGCGTTGACGCATAGAAAAACATACGAACGAAAAACACTCGGATGACTGAAGAAAAAAATACATGCATACACGCAATCAAACACGCCTAAAATACAGGCAATTACATCCTACCCACCTTAAGAAAAATTCCGTCCTTGGAATTCCTATCAACTAAGGAGCAGGGAACAAATATGGATAACGCTCTTGCATTTCATCTTCCTGCTCCCAGGTGGATTCTCCAGGCGAGCCATGACGCCACATCACTCTCACGAGCTCGACGACCTTGCTCATGAGCGTCTTCTGATGTCGGTCTAAGATCTGCACTGATTATTGCTCATATGTCAAGTCCGGTCAAACCGTAATCTCCAAGTAATCGACAGCATGAGAAGGGTCGCTGATGTAACGACGCAGCTGAGACACATGAAAAACATCATGTACTCACTCTAATGAAGGCGGCAGTGCTAGACGATAAACTACATCTCCAACTCGCTCTAGCATGTCGAAAGGTCCAATGAATCTTAGACTAATCTTGCCTCGCCTTCCAAAACGAATCACTCCTCTGTTCGGGGATATCTTCAAGAACACATGATCTCCTACCTTGAACTCCAAAGGACGGCGCTTAGCATCAGCCCAATGTTTGTACCGATCCTGTGTGATAAGAAGCTTATCGCCGATATTACGCACTACATCTACAGCATCTACTATCATCTCTAGTCCCAATAGCTCTCTATCACCAATGTCATTCCAACTCAGCGGAGATCGACATTTCCTTCCATAAAGTGCAGCAAATGGTGCCATGCCAATGCTGGCTTGGTAGCTGTTGTTGTAGGCGAACTCCACTAAATGCAATTGATCTTTCCATGAACCTTTAAGATCCAGCATGTAAGCTGGTAACGTGTCCTCCAATATCTGGATTGTACGTTCCGACTATCCATCAGTCTGCGGGTAATACGCAGTGATAAAACTTAGACGGTACCCATATTCGTATGCAAACTCTTCCATAATTAAGACATGAATCTCGTGTCTCGGTCGGAGACGATACTCAAGGGAACTCCATGTAATCACACAATCTCCTGCAAGATTATCGTTCATATCACGACATATACTAGAAAGAAGTTATAAAGGTATGATAAAGATAATTACATCCACATACTTATTTGCAAGTATCTCTGTAGATTGTCTTACTCGGAAGGGTATGAAATGCACAGACTTGGTTAATCGGTCAATGATAACCCAAATCGTGTCATTTTGCTTGGTGCTCCGAGGTTGTCCAATCACAAAGTCCATTGTGATATGCTGCCACTTCCACTCCGGAATGGCAGAGGTTGAAGTAATCCAGCAATGCGATGATGTTCAGCCTTCACTTGCTAACACACAAGGCACTTGGCTACACTTCGAGCTACGCTCCTCTTCATACCATGACACCAAAAATTCAGACGAATATCCTGGTACATCTTGGTACCGCCAGGATGAATGGAATAGGGAGAGCTATAAGCTTTATTCATCAGCTCCTCTCTGATAGCCTGAAGTTACGCAGATCCTACTGCCGTATCTCAGGGAACATTCCTCATGAATGAGAAAATCTGACCAAAGTCCCGCTTCAACCTGCTATCTGATCTTCTGTAGTTTTGCATCTCCTGACTATGCAGCTTTGATCCGATCCACAATCATCGACTGAATCTGCATATTCATCAACGATGATGTGACTCCAAGTAAAACAACTTCTATACCCATCTCCTGATGATCTTGCTGTAGCCTCCACTGAACTGTATGAGTCATGACTGCTGGAAGTCTACTTAAAGTGTTGGCACGACATTAACCTTCCCTGGATGATACTGGAGATCGATGTCGTAATCGGCCATCAGCTCTAACCATCTGCGCTGCCTTATATTCAACTCCTTCTGGGTGAAAATGTATTTCAAACTTTTGTGATCAGTGAAGATTTTTGCTTTCTCACTCAATAAGAAATGTCCCCAAATCTTTAGGGCAAAGATGACAGCGGCTAGCTCCAAGTCGTGAGTCGGATAATTCTTCTCGTGAATCTTCAACTGTCGAGAAGCATATGCGACTACATGACCATGTTGGTGCAGGACACATCCAAGGCCTTTGCCTGATGCATCACAGAAGATCTCAAATCCAGTCCTATTTGGTATAGCCAGGACTGATGCATACGTTAGCCTTGCTTTCAATATCCCAAATGCCTGCTGGCAAGAGTCTGACTATATAAACTTGACGTCCTTCCTCATCAATCGAGTCATGGGTTCGGCTATCTTCGAGAAATCCTGGATGAATCGACGATAGTAACCCGGCAATCCTAGAAAACTCCTGATGTCTGATGCCGACCGAGGGGTAGGCCAATTAATGACTGATGAAACCTTTTCAGGGTTGACAAAGATACAGTAACCCGATACCACATGTCCAAGAAATACAATTCGGTCCAGCCAGAATTCGCACTTGCTGTACTTGGCATACAACTAATGACAACGAAGCGTCTCCAAAACAATCTGTAGATGCTCGGCATGCTCCTCCTCGCTCTTCTAATAGACCAGTATATCATCAATGAATATCAATAAGAATTTATCCAGAAACTCGTAGAATATGATATTCATGAGATTCATGAATACTGCAGGGGCGTTGGTCACACCGAATGGCATAACAACGAACTCGTAGTGTCCATACTTGGTCCGGAAAGCCGTCTTGTAGATGTCTTCATTCTTGATCTTCACTTGATGGTATCCACTACTGAGATCCAACTTCAAGAAAACTCGTGATCCACCGAGTTGATCGAAGATGTCATCGATGCGAGGTAACAGGTACTTATTATTCACAGTGACTTTGTTCAGCTCCCGATAGTCTACGCACATCCTTCTCGATTCGTCCTTCTTCTTGACCAACAGAACAGGTGCAGCTCAGGGAGATACGTTGGGATGGATGAATCCTTTCTGCAGCAGGTCGTCCTATTGCTTCCGTAGCTCTTCAAGTTCTGCAAAAGCCATACAGTAAGGTGTCTTTGAGATCGGTTGAGTATTCTGCATAAGATCGATGCTGAATTACAGAGCTCGGCCAGGCAGTAATCCGGAAATATCCTCTGGAAATACATCTTCGAAATCTCGAACCACTGCAGGCTTCTTGGGTTCGACTTGCATAGATGTGATGATCACTTCGTTCGGCTGGGCCCAAAATTTGATCGGTTCTGAGTGAAAGACTTCCACTGATGAATTCGAACACCGGATGGTCGAGGATCTCAGATACTACATTCTTCTTGTGACAGTCGATAGTAGCATAGAAGATTCCTAACCAATCCATGCCAAGAATAGCATCAAAGTTGGGCGTGTCCAGGACCATGAAGTCTGCATAGAGCTCATGTCTGCAAATCACCAAAGGACATGATTTGCATCCCAAGGAAACACCATGCCACTCCCAGTAGTGATATTCCAACTTTTGGGAAGTGGGTAGGTGGGAATCGAATGTTTGGCCACGGATCTCCGTGATAAGATATACAATGAAGCTCCGGAACCAAATAAAGTCGTAGCTGGGTGGGAAGCCACTAAGATGACACCTAAGATGATAATAACTAATCTTAGCAAGGGTGTTTAACAAACAAGCATGAATATAAAAGCAGTATGAGATACTAGATCTAGATGTTACATGTAATCACTTCATCCTTAGTCTCAACTTCTGCAGCTATCATAATGAATGCCTCGCGCTTCGGCTGATTGGCCTGCTGATAGGCTTGGTTCTACAGAACCAGAGGCGTTCAACGCTGAGCAGGTCCAAGGGCACCACGCTAAGCAGGTCTAGGCACTCCTCGTTGAACTGGTCTATGTACTCCAACAGGTGCTTGGTGGTTCTTGTCGTGGGGGCAATCTCTCGCAGCATGATCAGATGCTCTACAGATCAGACATTAGTTCAGCATCCTCCTACAATCCTTCTTCTGATGTCCGATCTTGCCACAAAAGAAACAAGTCAGCTGAGCTTGATCGACATGAGCAGCTGGCCTCTTGAACTGCATGGTCTGGGGAGGCCGAAAATTTCCTCTTGGCACAATCCTAGGTGGCTCCATGGGACGCTTGCTTCCTCTAGCTTGAAATCCCACTGGAAGTATTGCCACAACTTTATGGCTCAGTGCAGCATCTAAAACGTCCTGGATGGTCGTTAGTTTTGCCGAGGTCATTGAGGCTTGAATTTTGGGATTCAGGCCTTGGCGAAACCGAAATGCACAGTCTTCGGGGTCCTCGACCATATGGGGTGCGAAGTGGTTGAGCATTGCAAACTCGGCCTCATACTCGTCAACAGTCATATCTCCTTGGACCAGATTGGCAAAGCGCTGCTGAAGTTCTCTTTTGGCTGTTTTGGGAAAATACTTGGCGTTGAACCTTTCCCGAAACATGTCCCAGGAGATGGGTCTGACCAAACGCCTTTCTTCCAGTTGCCACTAGCTCCTAGCATTGTCAGTTAGTTGGAGCTTTGTGACATCGACACATCCTGCCTGAGGGATACGAGCATCATTCAGCTTGTCCTCAGTCCCTTGGGCCCATTCTGTAGGATCCTGCCAAAACAGAGTTAGGATCGATAATTAAAGTGGAGACTTACGCTAGCGTATGCGGAGCGGTAGTCTCGGAACTTTGCCTTCGGATTCGCCACGACGGATCGAGTCTTCTCACGAACGGAGTAAGGCTACTAATCCACAATCTAAATCTCTATTTTAGATTAAGAACTTGGATGGAGGGAGAGGAAATATTTCTGCAGAGCTTCGCTATGAAGAAGATGCATGCATGAATTTCATGCAAATGGTGTAAGGAAAATGGCTACCCTTGGGTCTTATTTATAGCCCCCAAGGTAGTTATTTTAGGGTAAGTTGTTCCTTTGGAACAACGTAATTAAGGTGTACCATGATGCATGGCACATTATAAGCTTAAGTTGTACCATATGCATGGTACAACATAAGCTTAAGATATTCCCCCTTTATTAGCCATATGTCGCATGCATTTATGCATATATAATGCGACTTTCCCACTCATACAGAGATCCTCTCCGCAAGGGAACAGATTCCCTTTGCATACGACTTCGTGTGCGTGACGTTCGAGGTCCGTATTCCCTCGTACATCCCCCACAAGGGTGTACAAACGTCTTCCATATCCAACATCTCCCACTCACACTTGAGGGGATTGTAAGAGAACGTCTTTCCCTTAGTTCTTTCATCTATCATACCGAGAAATAGACCGTGCGACCGTCATGCGCGTAGAGTCTGTTGTTGTGCACTTGTTAGAGATACACAACGACCTCGAAGGTGCAAAGTTGAGTAGTTCAACGCATGCTTTACCCTAGATTATTTCTTCACATTTCTTATACTTTATATTCAACAATTGAATCCCATCTGGATTACAATTGGCTGGCCAGCTTTGAATCATTAAAGTTCAAATGCGAATATGAAATCAATCTTCCTCTTCTTGCGAACCTTCTGATCTTGACTTGATTCGCTTTTCTAACGTGCCCCGCCGAGCCGAATTACCATAGCCCATTAGCAACACGCTAAGATAGCGATCATCTCGTCAAATCTAAAGGAACCAATTGGAGTCCTTGAGGGTAAGAGTTAAGACCCGTATGGCCTTTGAGTCTCACATAATAGCAAACACTATTGCTACTAACTCAGTGGTCGAAATGCATACGTGGTATGAACACGTATTACAACATCACTCCTTTCCCAGGGAGAGTATGTCTTAATGATGTTGTACGGATGAAAAGATCAGACACCACTGTGCCTATCTTTTTGAGTCCCCTTACTACTCGTGAAATATTCACGGACTCTCATCCTGCATAAGACAGATAGGATTTAAAAAATCCTACGAGATCTCTTTCAAATATCCTTGTGATACAGATCTCAGATCTTTTGTAAGCATCCATATGATGCAGATCTTTTATTCGACTATCTTGTTTAAGTCATGACTCTAAATCATTTAATGATTTTGACTTTAAACTAGTCTCATCTCTATCTTATCCATCTGATAAGATAAGGCGGTTGCTCATGTGAGAGAGCCAACCTTAATCTGTCCGACATACACACAATAAAATAGCTGAGACTAAAACACAAATGTACATAAAATCATTTGTAAGAAACTTGTATGCAATATATAAAAGAACTTCTTTCTTTTATTAAACTTTGATCTTCTATAGACATGGGAAATATTACAAGATACAGTTCAGCACCTACGCATTCCCATAGATGATAAGTGTTTGTAAAACACATCTCTGGGGATCGCCTTAGTAAGGGGATCCGCTATCATCTCATGCGTGGATATGTATCCTATGTCTACTTCCTTTCGTTTGTCATAGTCCTTTGCAAACTTGAATCGAATGTCAATGTGTTTGGTCTTACAATGAAATTTAGGATCTTTGACATAGGCAATCGAAGCTTGACTATCACTGTATATAGGAACAGTGCTTGAGTCAGTGGCATTCGTCAGCCTGTCTAAGAATTTCCTAAGCCAAACAGCTTCTTGGACCGCCATGCTGAATGCTACGAATTCTGCTTCCATTGTTGATAGGGCAATGCAGGTTTGCTTCTTGCTGCTCCAGGATATTGCACCATTCCCGAGCAAGTAAACAAAGCCTGAGGTAGATCTTCGCTCGTCGAGATCACCCGCCCAATCAGCATCGGTATAGCCTTCGAGTCTCAAGGTATTGCCTTGATAGCATAACGCATAGTCCGCAGTCCCTTTGAGGTATCTTAATATCCTCTTCACCGCTTTCCAGTGTGCTTGTCCTGGGTTGGATTGGTAACGGCTTACCATACCAACAGCATAGCAAATGTCTGGTCTGGTACACATCATGGCGTACATCAGACTCCCAACAGCACTGGAGTATGGAACTTTTTCCATAGCTTTCTTTTCTTTTGGATCTTTGGGACACATCTCCAAACATAGACCCTCGCCTTTCTTATTGGAGTATCAATTGGCTTGCAATCCTGCATATTAAACCGTTCTAAAACTTTCTTTATATATGTCTCTTGAGAGAGAGAAAGAAGTTTCTTGGAACGATTCCTTGAGATCTTAACCCCAAGGATATATGCAGCTTCACCCATGTCTTTCATCTCAAAGACGGATGAAAGCCAAGTTTTGATATCCAAGATAAGACGCTTATCATTTCCGGCTATAAGTATGTCATCTACATAAAGAGACATAATTACATACTTGTTTTTAATCCTCTTAATATATACGCAGTTGTCTTCGTCGAGCATGGAGAAACCATACGACAAGACGACTTCTTGAAAGCGCATATACCACTGCCTTGAGGATTGTTTAAGACCATATATGGATTTACGAAGTTTACAAACCTTATGTTTGTTTTCTTCTTGTACAAACCCGTTTGGTTGTTCCATGTAGATCTCCTCATCTAGTTCTCCGTTAAGAAAAGCAGTCTTTACATCCATCTGATGTAACTCGAGGTCCAAACAAGCCACCATTGCCAGAATTAAGCGAATGGAGGTAAAACGCACGACATGAGAGAAAGTCTCTTCGTAGTCTATTCCTTCATGTTGCGTGAAACCTTTCGCAACAAGGCGAGCTTTATATTTCTCGATGGAGCCATCAGCCTTATGCTTGATTTTGAGAACCCACTTGTTCCCAATGGCTCTACGTCCCTTAGGTAAATTAACCAAGTCCCAGACTTGGTTTGTTTTCATGGATTGAAGTTCTTCTTCCATTGCCGCTATCCATTTATCTTTAGCAGGGCATGTGACGGCCTGTTTGAAATTTGCAGGTTCGTCATCATCTTGTAGTAATGTCATGAATGTTTGAGGAAATTCATCCTCAAATCTCAGCGGTGTTAGCCTCGTTCGATTACTACGTCTTGTTTGAGTTTGATCACTCCCACTTGGAATGACATCACTCCCACTTGGAATAACATCACTCCCACTCGGAATAGGATTGGTATCGTTCGTATCATCCATTGGTGAAGTTTGAAACGTATTTTCTTCTTCACCAAGAATTCTCCCACTCGAACGTTCCGATCCTTCTTGATCCCAAGTCTCAAACAAGGATAAGTCTTGACTTATCTCACCCTGTCTTGGAAACTCTTTTTCCAAGAAGACAACATCCCTCGATTCGAATTCTATTAGACCCCCATTGTCCTCTTGACCGACGAAAACATATCCTTTGGAGTTTTCAGCGTATCGGATGAAGATACACTTCCTCCCACGTGGCCCAAGTTTGCCATATTTGTGAGAGGATAAATGTGCGTATGAGGCACAACCCCAAGGTTTTAGAATGTTTAAGTCTGGAGTTCTATTGTTCCATAACTCATAAGGAGTAGAACTTACCGACTTCGAGGGTACACGGTTTAAGATGAATGCTGCCGTCAATAATGCGTCACCCCAAAAGGTGATAGGCAAATTTGCCTGAGACATCATTGATCGGACCATTTCCATCAATGTCCTATTTCTTCTTTCCGCAACACCGTTTTGTTGCAGAGTGTAAGGCATAGTTACCTGATGTACTATGCCTTTTTCATCACAAAGTTCCTTAAAACTTATTGATTGATATTCACCGCCCCTATCGGTTCGCAAAACCTTAATCTTGCGATCTAATTGATTCTCCACTAAACTCATATAGTTTTTAAAGCAAGCCAAAGCTTCACTTTTGTGGGATATCAAATAGATATGTCCGAAACGGGTGAAGTCATCAATGAATGTGATGAAATAGGACTTCCCGCGTCTTGTCTTAACATTCATTGGACCGCAAATGTCCGAATGGATAAGCTGTAATGGAACTTCGGCCCTTGTGCCAGTTCCAAACGGCTTGCGACAAGTTTTCCCTACAAGACAATGTTCGCAAGTTGACATTTCAACTTTTGAAACATTAGATAGCAAGCCACTTTTGGCAAGTCTATCCATTCTAGTTGGTCCAATATGACCAAGTCTTGCATGCCAACAAATGATTTCAGACTCAGAGTTAGAAACATTTGTTAAATGGAAACTTTCATTAATGGAAGAAGAATCATCATACATTGTATTTAAAACAATTAATCCATTACAAATATTACCAGAACCAATCAAAGAATTATTACAAACAAGGTCAACATATTGTTTATAGAACCTCCACTCATAATCTAAAGACATTAACATGACCACGGAAACGATATTCCTTCTAATATCTGGAGCAAAGAGGACGTCGTGCAATAATAATGTCCGGCCGTTGTCGAGAACTAGCTTACATGTTCCGACGCCTTTGACTTCAACACGAGTGTTGTTGCCGACGTATATCCACTTTGTTCCTTGAGTTATCCTTCGATACTCTACGAAGAACCTTCTGTCCTTCGCAACGTGGTCTGTGGCCCCTGAATCAATCAACCAAAAATAGTTAGATTCAGCAAGAAACATGGAACTAGAAACACATATGTAACTAGCCCTACAAGTTACCTTATCACTTCCATCCGTACACTTACGAGCGAAGTGACCGTACTTGTTGCACTTAAAGCACTTGATCTTCTTCAAGTTTTTCTTCTTTGAGTGCACATTCTTTTGCCACTTTTTGTTCTTAGTCTTCTTTGAGGTTTCCGGTTCTTGCTTTCGTTCGTTCACAAACCTTAAGCGTTTCCGCTTATTTCCTCCATGTGAGGAACTAGCGGCCACGTGCACTTCTGCACTTGGTTTTGCGGCTTGAATCCGCTCTTCCTCGAGTTCGAGGTGTTTCGAAACATCGCTTAAAGTTTTAATGCACTCATTATGAGTGAGGTGCATTTTCATGTTATCCCAGCTATCTGGGAGTGAACGAATGACTGCTTGGATCTGCTGTTCGTCAGACAGCGTAACACCCGCATCCTTTAATTCAGATATTAGATTCGCCATGTGGCGGAGATGCTTTTTCATAGAATGATCTCGCCGCATCTTGTACGAATCAAATTGAATATTCAAGGAGCGGAGTTTGGTAACCGAAGTTCCACCAAACTTTACTTCTAGCTCAGACCATATGTCTTTGGCTAGATCGAATTCCCGAAATAGACGCATTATGTCATTGTCCATCGCGGACAGTAACGTAATGCGTGCTATTTTGTTCTTTCGAGTCCAAGTGTCATAAGCTTCCCGGTCCCTCTTGTGTTGGGCCGTATTGCCCAACTCAGGTTCTACCATTATGTTTTGGAGTGTTTCGAGCACATCTTGCTCCTCCAAAACATATTGGATCTTTATTGACCAAAGTTTATAATTGTCGCCGTTGAGCTTTTCACCTTTGTTAAGCTCTGCGACAATATTCTTAGAAGCGGTAGACATTTTCGATTCAAAAAAAAACTGCAAAGAGAATGAAAAACACGATCAAAATTCTATGCATAAAGTTTCGATTCTTTAAACACTTGATAAGTTCCTTGGATGCGTTGAAATGTTACTCTAGAATCGAGAAGTTCACTACGTTCCCAACTACCATCTAGAAGTAACTTTCAAAGTATCCCTCTTACTTATCTCAAGTAAAAAGAAATCAGAAATAATACCCGTATGGTATTAGCAGCGGAAAATTACTTTGAAAAACATATCTTTCAAAATAGAATAGGTGAGAATTAGCGCAAAGAATTTTAACGCAACAATTGCCAAGCCACGAGACCTGTTCTACACACCCATGGGTTAGATAACCATGGCCGGATCGTGGTAGGACTTGGAATTCTAAATTGCGCTGTCCCGATTTAAGGACGGGACATAACCTATTTGAAAAACATCTTTTTCCAAAAAATTTGAAAGCACGTTGGCTAATCTCCGTAGAGTAGAACACAACGTCACAAGTACATTGGCTAATCTCCGTAGAGTAGAGCACAATGACATGGCTAATCTCGCATGAAGTAGAGCACTATGGCTAATCTTCAAGGAGTAGAGCCCAAAAAACTTCATTAAAACGTTAGTCCCGTATGAACTAGACGGCACTGTGGTTAGCCCCGTATGGGCTAATTGACACATTCGAGTTTGACCAATGCCCTTTGTCACCCCGTATGGGTCAGTTGACAAATTTGCAGCCGATTCAGACCTTCTGCCAGATTGGTCGACCAAAAACACAAAATTGGTCGACCAATTTGCGAAATGCAAATTCTCCCGACCAGGGCCTCTGCCCTGGCCGGGGCTTGGCCAAGGGCCGGCCAGGGCCTCTGCCCTGGCCGGCCAGGGGCCCTGGCCCCCTCGGCCAGGGCCGGCCAGGCCCTGGCCTCTGCCAGGGCCGGCCGGCCAGGCCACTGGCCGGGGCCAGGGCTCCTGCCCTGGCCTCGGCCAGGCCCTGGCCTGAGGCCAGGGCGCTGCCCTGGCCTCTGCCAGGGCGGCCTGGCCGCTGGCCGGGGCCAGGGCTCCTGCCCTGGCCTCGGCCAGGCCCTGGCCTGAGGCCAGGGCGCCGGCCCTGGCCTCTGCCACGGCCGGCAGGCCGCTGGCCGTGGCCAGGGCTCCTGCCCTGGCCTCGGCCAGGCCCTGGCCGGAGGCCAGGGCACCGGCCCTGGCCTCTGCCAGGGCCGGTCTGGCCCTGGCAGTGGCCAGGGCGCCGGCCCTGGCCTCTGCCAGGGCCGGCAGGCCGGCCTGGCCGGCAGGGCTTGGCCAAGGCCGGCCACTGCCGGCCTGGCCATGGCCGGCCATGGCTTGGCCATGGCCGGTCATGGCCAAGGCCATTCGGCGTTGGCCGGCCATGGCCCCTTTGGCCATGGCCGGCCACCCCCTTTAAATGGGGTTGCCGCACTCATTCCTCCCCCTTGATGGGGTGGTCGCCGGTGGTTATTGGCCGTAGCCAACCCCCTCCGCATGGGGAGAGGGGGTGCATGGCCTTCATAGCCCATTTGGCCATGGTGCACATGCACCAAATTTTCCTCTTACCCGATGGAAATAACTTCTATCATCTTCCTCGATGAAGCACCCGTTCGTCGATGAAGCACCCGTTCGTCGAGAAATTAGTTATTTCCTAATGGCCGTGTGCCAAAAAAATGAATAACGTACTACGTGAACGGTCGGTTCTTCCCGTCACGGAGAGTTCCTACCATATCCGTAATGATAGGAGACCCTAACGTGAAAAGAACAACCGCTGCGTTCTCTCCATCACGAAGCGTTCCTACTATATCCGTAATAGTAGGAGACCCATTCGTGAAAAAGACAACGACTCGTTCGTAGTTTCGACGGGGCGGTGGATTGACCGGGGCGAACCCATATGGCTCCGATACCAATGTAGGATCCTGCCAAAACAGAGTTAGGATCGATAATTAAAGTGGAGACTTACGCTAGCGTATGCGGAGCGGTAGTCTCGGAACTTTGCCTTCGGATTCGCCACGACGGATCGAGTCTTCTCACGAACGGAGTAAGGCTACTAATCCACAATCTAAATCTCTATTTTAGATTAAGAACTTGGATGGAGGGAGAGGAAATATTTCTGCAGAGCTTCGCTATGAAGAAGATGCATGCATGAATTTCATGCAAATGGTGTAAGGAAAATGGCTACCCTTGGGTCTTATTTATAGCCCCCAAGGTAGTTATTTTAGGGTAAGTTGTTCCTTTGGAACAACTTAATTAAGGTGTACCATGATGCATGGCACATTATAAGCTTAAGTTGTACCATATGCATGGTACAACATAAGCTTAAGATATTCCCCCTTTATTAGCCATATGTCGCATGCATTTATGCATATATAATGCGACTTTCCCACTCATACATAGATCCTCTCCGCAAGGGAACAGATTCCCTTTGCATACGACTTCGTGTGCGCGACGTTCGAGGTCCGTATTCCCTCGTACATCCCCCACAAGGGTGTACAAACGTCTTCCATATCCAACACATTCTTCAGCATCCAGAGGCCCTTTCTTTCCAGAGAAGCTTTTGGTTGCAGCTCATGTAACTGCTTAACTCCTGGTTTAGCTCGAGGGGGTGGTGGTGCAATCTGAGCAGGTTGCTATCCCTGCTGATCAACCGTTGTTGGATCTCCAACATCCCCCTCTTGACTCTGAGGAGTTCATTCATGTCGGCACCTCCGTTAGCTGCAATTTCATTCCCATTCCTGGTGTTGTGTCCCCCTGCCATACTGAGACAAGAAACTCGGGTAAATTTTTTGTACGAGACAAATCTAGATGTTTTGGCTAATGATAGTATTTCTATTATTCTGAAGTTTTGCTTAATGCAAGACATGCGTGGGTCACCACAAAACCTATCACACCCCGCTTCCCATTATACTTGGGAGCGAGGACGTGAGCGGGTCCGCATGGGCTGAAGCGGTGATTCTCAAACCCAATAAGCGTCTGTGAATAAAAACATACGCTGGAACTTGTATGCATTTCAGAAACAACAGAAATAACTATAAAGTTAAAGCCAACTTCCAGATATAGTGCACAAAAGTAATAAGGCCCCAAGCATGGCCGACAACAACAGAGTTCTACAAAGATGGGTACCACCCTACAAAAGTGCAGTAAATGAAATCCTAAGCGACGGCAGGTATGGCTCATCAACTAGCTAGTCCTCAGTGGGGAGAACTTTTGGATCGGTGTACTCCCGGTCCAATGGGTCAGTCTCCTCAAGCAGTTCACCCTCAATGTAATCAGTCTCATGTCCTGACATACATTCCAACCAACATAGAAATGTATGTCAGCAAGGTCATTGGCAAACAATAATATGAATAGGACCCTTAGCAAGATTTTCAAAAGAACAATTTTTTAATGGCAGTTAAAGCATTACGAATATATAAACACTTTTAATTTCTAAGCAGTAAGAACAAAAGTTATATTAGCATGGCAATTCTATTATAAGTGAAAGCAATAGCAGTTCTATTATGAATGAAAGCAATAACAGTTCAAAATGTCGTACATATTCATGATAGCAGTTTTCATGAGTACGTGTGTGTATTTAATCTAGTGACAAAGGTTCACGTCGTTAGGCGGCTAGCAAGTGAATCTACCTTCTCGTGCCCTCGAAGGTGACCCGTTTACTTCCGACTACTGCCTGTGAACCCAACCCCACCCATGTGTACTTTCTGGACCACGAGCCAGAATCAACCAAATCGGCCTGCATTGTTTATAATACTAGAACACAAGCCAGACTAGCCAAACCGGCCCACAAGATAGCCAAATCTTGGCCTACACTATCTATGATTAGCCAAACCGGCCGGCAATAGTCATGATTTTTCAGGTGGTTCAAGTTATCCATACATGTCCAAAAATGTTTGCAATTTAAAAGGTGTCATCAGTTAACTTACTAAAATGTCAACACACACACACACACACCCGCGCGGGTTTTTATCTTGCAATGCACAACAGATAAACATATGAGGTTGGTGTCGCATTAAATGAAACAGTATTTAAAACATGGAGAAAATGCACACTTGCCTGATTTTGGTGATTTTGGTGTCTGTGTGTTCGTCTCGTCAAATGTGATATTATGGTGAAGTCGGGTTTTTTGTTTTGTTCAACATGATTAATGATTAGAACATTTCTTTAATAACCAATATAGTATTATAATTCCTTTATATATACTGTTAGTATAAGAAATTATACAACTACTAACTCACATAACGAAATTATTAATCGTTTATATAATTAAGCAATAACTTAAAATATACACATATACTTAAAAATATTATTAACATTTTATAATCTAAATAACTTAATTAACTTAATTACCTTTAATAACTTAAATTAACTTTAAATAACTTAAAATAACATTAATAACCCTACTAACTTATAACTTATAACTTTAATAACTTATAACTTAATAATTTTATTAACCTAAAATAACTTAATAACTTAAAATAACTTAATAACTTATAACTTAATATAACTCAAATAACCACCCCTTAACTTAAAATAACTCCCCCCCCATCTCACCTCTGTCTCTTCCTCCTCTTCTTTCGTTCTTCTTCTTTTCTTTCTTCCTTTTTTTCTTTTGCAGTGAGAGAGGAGCGAGCTGCAAAAGAATCTGGGTGAGGGCGAGGGCGAGGGCGAGCTGGCAGGGTGAGGTTCTTTAGTAAGGCGAGGGTGAGCTGGCAGCAGCTACGCACGGATCTGGGCTTTCAGGTGGCGGCCAGTTGGGGCAGCGGCTAGGCGATAGCGGCGCGCATGGGGGCTGCGAGCGGCGCAGCAGACGGCACGCACGGGCTGGCAGGGCAGAGCACATGGCACGCTCATGGGGGCTGCGGCTGCGCAGGGTGGTGCGCACGCGGGGGTCCGGGGTAGTGCAGCTGCGCGGGGGGGGGAGCCGCGGGAAGAGGAGGGGAGGAGGAAGACCAGGAGAGGGGTAGCGGGGTAGAAATTTACGATGCTTTAGATCTGAATTTCAGATCTGACTCTAATCTTTTCCTCTCAATTTCAGATTTCTGGTCTTCTAAATTTCTTATTTGGATGTTGATTTGGGTTGATTTTGGGTTGAAAGTTGTTGTTATTGTTTGTTGTTGTTGTTGGAAGAAATTGGGGTGATGATTTTGTTTTGAAAGATCTGTAAGGAGATTAGAGGTGGATTGTTTGCTGAGGATGTAGGATGAAGATGATGATGTTGATTCTGCTGTTGTTGTTTCTTTTAAAAACCATGTAATGGGGTTAACAATTACGAGGGGGAGTTGTCGTGGGGTTGCATGTTGGATCTCACCCAATTCATACGATGGGTTAATGGTGTAGGGTTAGGGGTTTGATGAGGGTAGGTGGATATGGTTGGGTTTAAAAGTAATTAATTAAGATATGGTAAAAAATTCTAAAGAGAGACGGGCTCGCGTTGACGCGTAGAAAAACATACGGACAAAAAATAATCGGATGACTGAAGAAAAAATACAGGCACACACGCAATCAAACACGCCTAAAATACAGGCCGTTACATGTATAAGAACCAACTATCTTATTATCACTGAGAGTTATCACTGACAAATTTGTTATGTTAACCATGTGTTAATTCTCGTTGGGTCGTCCAGTGAACCCATTCTCCAATGAGCACTTGTGTCTTGTCTCCGACTTCGCAAAGTCGAACGACCATGAGATCATCGTCATCACTCCATGGTGAAGACAAAGAGATAATGGTCTATCTGATGTTTCGATATCCTTTTCTCGAAACATCTACGACCACGAACGATTTCAGACTTATGCTACTAATGGTCAAACAATTCTACATGATTGAGATCCTCATTTCGATACTTGTTTAACCTCGCATTAAGTCTTAGGACTTTACCTAAGTTCTAATGTCTACTAACATTATTATTAACTTAGGTAAATTTTTACCAAACAGCTTACTGTTATTTTGAACAAGACGTTTATACATGTATACACAGATAAATTGCCTCGAGGACATACACATCTCCTAACAAGAATAAGACAGCCCAATGCATGACCAGACGTCTTGTCCATCAACATTGGACGTCTGGCACATCAGATTTGAGATGGCAAACTTTCCTGACTCACCCCATGCATCTGAAGCATTGTTCAGATGCCCAGAAAGAAAGTTATAGACGATTGAGTATTCGAGGAAAAGGGTGGCACAGAAAATAGAGAGCTCTGATGAAGATGCTACAGTGCCACCATAGCTTGAAGAAGCCCGTGTAGATGTCTGATTGACCATTAGACGCATGGGGTGAGTCAGGAAAGTTTGCCATCTCAAATCTGATGTGCCAGACGTCCAATGTTGATGGACCGGACGTCTGGTCATGCATTGGGCTGTCTTATTCTTGTTGGGAGATGGGTATCTCCCAACAAGAATAAGACAGCCCAATGCATGACCAGACGTCCGGTCCATCAACATTGGACGTCTGGCACATCAGATTTGAGATGGCAAACTTTCCTGACTCACCCCATGCATCTGAAGCATTGTTCAGATGCCCAGAAAGAAAGTTATAGACGATTGAGTATTCGAGGAAAAGGGTGGCACCGAAAATAAAGAGCTCTGACGAAGATGCTACAGTGGCACCAGAGCTTGAAGAAGCCCGTGTAGATGTCTGATGACCATTAGACGCTTGGCACCCCTTCAGCAAATGACTGATTGTTGCTACCCAAGCTAGAGTCCCAAGTAATCAGACGTCTGAGAAGTTTAACTTAAAGCATGCCACGTCGGCAAGGCCAAACATTTGGAGATCCTTCTCCAGACGTTTGACAGTCATCTTCCTGCAAATTCTGAAGCGATTTCGGTTGAATCCAAAATGTTTTGAGCTATCGATTCGAGTGATCAACGGTAAGGATCTAATGGGATTGTAGGAGTATATATAGGAGCTTAATGATTTATTTTTATTTGTCTTTGAATGAGCAAAACAAAGGGAAACTCATTGGAGCTAGAGTTTGGAGGAACTCAAGAGGAGATTTGGGGGCTTCATATCTTTTGGAACCGATTGCAAATTTGATCTTTATCTCATCCTCTTTTGTATTTTGATTTGTTGCATTGTAATATTATATCGGATGATGATTTTGAGTCAAAACTCTTCCTCTTTGTTATTATGGCTTAAATATATCTATGTATGTGCTTTGGATTATTTTAGGGTTCATGTGATGTTGTGATTACTTTGTTGCATAGCACATTTCTGATGCTTAGATTTGTTGTGCCATTAATCTCTACCCTTGATTGATGATCACCCAAAAGGGCTATGATCCAATGGGATTATGCATAGAGGCCACTGTTGATTTATTTTAATGCCATGAGATTAATGTCTCGACGAATCACTAATGCAACTCATATTGATTTTGTCGATTCATCATCTGATTGCGTAAGCCTGAAACGTATCGCAATTGAGTTATATGTTGGTTAACCCCATTAGTACATCTTTCGGTGGTGAAAGCCTAAAAAGCACACCATTGAGTTTTAATTCACCATGCAGTTCCCAAAAGGGGCGTTCTTCTAAAAGGATGCACGATTGACATTGGAATCACAATTAGCATAAATCGTAGACGACCCTATAGTACATACAAATCATCTTATCTTTCCTCCAATTGGTGAACCAACGTTAGCAAATCCTAGATCACATCTCACGCTTCCTATCACACCACAAATTTTGTAGTATGAGACGAATCTCGCCTCACCATTATTTTCCTTAATTGATTAAACTTGCATAATTTTGTAGAGCAAATTGTCCGTGTGGAATATGACCTCTGGCTCACCGAGATTTATTACTTCTTAACCTCCTGCACTTGGGAGTTGCAATATTTTGAGATAAACAACCTCCAAAGTTTTTTTTGGGTAATTTAACCCCATTCACCCCATGACGATACTCCCACACACCACACATCTATATCTTTTTCGGTTTCGCAAGGTTCATGCCTCCTCCCGACGATACCCATACATACACCCACTCTTCTCGCTTTTTTTTGGTTGTGCACGTGTGCAACATCTTATGTGTGAATTTTTTCTTGGGTCACCGTGTATTATGTGCACGGGTTACAAACCATGCCAAATGGGTTTGTCTTAGTAGGACAAATGCATGGTTGTAAATCTCTTTTCTAGAAATAACACGTGCACATAGTGCACAATGACTAAAGAAAACACACACACACAGGATGTAGTGCACGTATGCAACCGACAAAAGAGTGAGAAGAGTGGGTGTGTATATATCTCGGGATGAGGTGAGACGCGCGTAACTGAAAAAGAGAGAGAAGTGTGGGTACGTTTGTAGGTATCGTCAGGGGGTAAAAGGGATTAAATTACAAAGAAAACTGGGGGGGGCAAAATGCGTAGATCCCAACCCAAAACGAAGGTAAATGTGGGAAAAGCATGCGTTAAAGTGAAAAAAAACGCAGGGGCCAAAGTATAAAAAGACTGATGACAAATCCATAAATAAGTGGAAAATGGATAGAAATTTGGCTTTTATGAAAAAGCAATGACAAGCTTGCAATTAATTGGAAGGATGTGGGCCATTGTTTGGGTTCTCCACCATCTCACCCAAAACCCAACACCCAATCCCCCATCCCCACCAAGCAGGGCTCATCGTGCCTACATGGCACAACCAAGGCCAATCCTTTGTCCTAGTGGGATAAAGGTATGTCCCCATTTTGTCCTGGTTGGTTTGTCTCCCTCCCTCAATTGTATGATAGACTAGAAGTAACTCGTGCACATTGTGCACTGTGACCCAAGATAAAACACACAAAAGATGCATTTCACGTTCGCAACTGACAAAAGAACGAGAAGAGTGGGGGTTGCGTATCGTTGGGAGGAGGAGTGACCTGCGTGCAATCGAAAGAAAGAGAGAAGCGTGGGTGTGTGTGTCGGTATTGTCGGGGGTAAAAGAGGTTAAATTGCACAAAAAAACTTTAGAGGTGCAAAGTGAATATATCCCGCCCCAAAAAACGCAGTGGGCAAAGTGAAAAAAGACATATTACGAACCCATAAATAGGTGGAACATGGAGGGGCATCTGGATTTCATTAAAAAGCAATGACAAGCTTGCAATTAATGGGAATGAGGGATGCCATTGTTTGGGTTCTCAACCATCTCACCCCAAACACAAAACCCAATCCACCACCCCCACCAAGCGGAGCCCACCTTGCCCATGTGGCACAACGGAGGCCAGTTCGTTATCCTACTGGGATAAATGCGGAGCCCACATTTTGTCCTATTGGGTTTGTCTCCATCCCTCTTTTGTAAGATAGACTAGAAATAACATGTGCACAAAGTGCAAGGCACAGAAAAACCCCACGAACAGGATGCGGTGCACGCACACAACCTTAAAGGAGCGAGAAGTGTGGGCGGGTGTGTCGGTATCGTCGGGGGGGGGGAAGGTGCAAAAGGCAAACATGGAAATAAGTGGCTTGGGGGGTTGTTTTTTGGGTTTTTGGCGGGGGAATGACGACCAAGTAAATAAGTGGCTTGAGGTGATTTTTAGGGGGGTTTGTCACATTCAACTTATGATTGGGACAAAGGGTGCAACCTAGGACAATTCTAGGTGGACATCCCTCATTTGTAAGATGGACTAGAAATTGCACGTGCCCGGAGGGCACGGAGGCAGTCGTCGTCCGAATGCAAATGCAAAGAGAAGCGCGGGCAAAAGGGAAAAAAGCATGGTGTGTGTGAGCAGCGTCGGGGGGGGCAAAAAGAGGAAAAGTAGTGATCGAAGCGCAAAAAAACCCACCCCAAAACAACTCCCAAAACCCCACCTCAAACCAAGCCCAACAACACACTCAACCCACATGGGGCCCCACCAAGCTGATGTGACACATAGAGGGCACAATTCATTTAAAATCTTTGTTTTCCCAAAAAATTATTCCCCCTCCAAAATTTTGGGACATATAATATTTCACTTCACAATTTAAAATAACAAAAATTTAGCGGGTGCCTTTGGCGCGCATAATTAATTAACTCCATGTAATTAACTCAGTCCACATAATTAATTCTTTCCCATAAGTAATTTCACAAATAGTTAACTGTATTTCCCAATGATTGAGGAAGTCAGATTGTTTAATCGTTGACTGGCCATCACCTTCTACCTTTCGATTAAATATGATAGCCATCTCTCTTTTTTGAATTTGTACTCTCCTCAAGAGATTTATTGGCAGTTACATTGAATTCGTAGAAGTGCAAGTGACATTGAATTTGTTGGGAGCCACATTTCTTGGCCTAAGGATAAATTTCGATGCCTCTTGAATTTATAGAAGTGCAGGTGACGGGCTTCTCTTATTCCGTGCTCAGAGAAGAAACTCTGTTTTGTTGTTTCTCTCTTTTCAATGAAGTCGAGAGGCATCGATTTTTTTCTCATGTTCCGTGCTCAGGAACGTTTTCACTCGGTAAACTCTGCTTTGTTGTTTTTTCAATGGGCGCGCGGGCTTCTCGTGTTCCATGCTCAGGAACGTTTTTTCCTCGCATGGAGTGGTGGGCCTCGATTTTTTCTCGCGAACCACGCGAGTGGTGGGCCCCTACATTGTTTTAAATGCTCCACTCCATATTTTTTGGGAGGGCGGTTTATGACAGTTGGATGAGTTTTGAGAGGGAATTCTGGCCACTTTTTATCTCCACCCTTTCCCCACGGCCCCACTAACAGAAAAAAGACAGTGGCTAAAGTCCTCTTTTAATATTATAACCAAATTACATACTCTCTCATCTCTCTACTGTTTACATATAGGTATATATAGTATTAATATGATTTAAACTAAAACCTCATCCCCCTTCTATCTGTTTGAATCATATAATATGTATATTAATATATATAATACTTAAATATTACAGAATATAACTATATGCACGTGAAAACCTCTCATCCTTCTCTCTCATCTCTGTCTCTTATATTCTTCATCTTCTTTCGTTCGTTCTCCGCTGCATGGGGTGAGACACCATCGTGGAGATTGGTGGATGACGGCGTGGGGTGGTGCCGACATGGCGGAGTCTGCAATGGTGAGCGACGGTTGGCGGGAATGCGGAGGAGGCTGGAGGGCGATGGCATGGCGTGGTTGGCGGCTGCTCGAGGAGACTGGGGATGCGCTGCATGGCAGTGATCACAGGGGTGTTGCGACCTCGACGGTGGAGCTGTTGGGAGTTGACGGACGGCATGGAGGAAGATGCGCGGTCGGTGGAGTGATGATGGATCTCGATAAGCGACGCAGCTCGGTGGTGAAGGCTGTGATGGTGAGTGGCAGCGGACTCGAGCTCCACGGTGGTGAGATTGGAATCGGAGAATGGCAGTGGACGCTTGTCGGAGGGTCTCGCAGCGACAACGGCTGGAGCTTAGCGAGCTCGGCTGATCGGAGGGGCACTCGGAGGAGGCGATCGGCGGGAAGAGGCTCGGGGGTCGGAGAAGCTCGGTGTAGTAGGGTGAGACAGATGAAAACTCATGGGAGGAAAATGCAGGGGGAGAGAGGAAAACTCAGGGGTTTTTTTGTCGCATGGGAGATATAGGGGGGGGGGGAGAGAGAGAGAGAGAGAGAGAGAGAGAGAGAGAGATTGGTTTTGATGATGGAGAGTTAATGCGAGTGAGATGTGTAAGTTTCTTTTCTTGGGAATTGTGGGGATTCAAATTTTTGGGTGGGATCCAGCTGTGTTAATTTATGTTAGATTGAATGGATGTGATTTCTTACATGCCATCAATCCATGTGATCAGATCTCATTGAATCTATCCACGTCAGCGATCCATGTACTGAGGATTTTTTGTTTTCCCAAACACTCTTCTCAACACTTCTTTTACCAAGATTAAATCCTAGCCATTCCTTTATCAATCTCTTTATACATCAGCATGACATCCGCTTGTCCTAGTCAGCAATGCAATTCAAAAAAGTTCTCAAATGTAAATAGACTAGTCATAAACCGTGCCCTCGAACATGGTTCATTTAAAATCTTTGTTTCCCCAAAAAATATTTTCCCTCCAAAATTTTGGGACATATAATATTACACTTCACAATTTAACAGAACAAAAATTTAGCGGGTGCATTCGGTGCGCGTGTGCGCATAATTAATGAATTTTTTTGGCTGCATGGGAGAGAGATGGGGGGAGAGAGAGGTTTTGATGAGGGAGAGTTAATGCGGGTGAGGGGTGTTAAAGGTTCTTTTCTTGGGAACAGGTGGGGATTCAAATTTTTGGGTGTGATCAAGCTGTGTTAATTTATGTTAGATTGAATGGATGAGATTTCTGCCACGTCATCAATCCATGTGATCAGATCTCATTGAATCTAGCCACGTCAGTGATTCATGTGCTGAGGTTTTTTTGTTTTTCCAAACACTCATCTCAACCATTCTTTTACCAAGATTAAATCCTAGCCATTCTTCTATCAATCTCTTTATACATCAGCATGACATCAGCTTGTCCTAGTCAGCAAGGCAATTCAAAAAAGCCCTCAAATGTACTATAGACTAGTCATGAACTCGGGCACGGTTCATTTAAAATCTTTGTTTCCCCAACAATTATTCTCTCTCCAAAATTTTGGGACATATAATATTTCACTTCACAATTTAAAATGACAAAATTTAGCGGACGCCTTTGGCGCACACGTGCACATAATTAATTAATTTTTTTGCTGCATGGGAGAGAGGGGTGAGAGAGAGAGAGATTTGTTTTGATGAGGGAGAGTTAATGTGAGTGAGAGGTGTTAAATGTTCTTTTATTGGAAACATGTGGGGATTCAAATTTTTGGGTGGGATCCAGCTGTGTTAATTTATGTTAGATTGAATGGATGAGCTGCCACATCATCAATCTATGTGATCATATCTCATTGAATCTAGCCACGTCAGCGATCCATGTGCTGAGTTTTTTGGTTTTTCCAAACACTCGTCTCAACCATTCTTTTACCAGAATTAAATCCTAGCCATTCTTCTATCAACCTATTTATACATCAGCATGATATCAGCATGTCCTAGTTAGCAAGGCAATTCAAAAAATTCCTCAAATGTAATATAGATATTTTTCACGTGTGAGTCAGTGCATGTTTCTTTGCAAACCTTTGGGTTGGGATTCACTGTTGTGAATAGTGAATCTTGGTTGGAATCTTGGGGAGAGAGAAGTTGGGTTTTGTGTTTCTTTTGTTGGAAATAGGTTGGAAATTGGGTTTGAGATTTGTTTGTGGGTCCCACACTAAAATCTTGTGTTTCTTTTGGTTAAAGTGGGAGTAGGATTGTTGGATGAAGAAAGTTGGAAGTGGGTTATGGTGTTTTGTGGTGAGATTACCCTCCATCATCCTATGGTAGTAAAAACTGAAATACATCCAAGCTTAGAAACTGAAGCACATCCAAGCCCAGAAACGGAAACACATACAAGCTCAGAAACTGAAACATATCCAATCTCAGAAATTGAAACATATTCAAGCTCAGGATCACATCCAAGCACAGAAACTGCAACACATCCAAGCCCAGCAATGGAAACACATCCAATCTAAGAAGGACATCCAAGCACAGAAACTACAACACATCCAAGCCCAGCAACGGAAACACATCCAAGCTCAAAAGCACATCCAATCCCAGAAACTGAAACACATACAAGTTCAGAAATCGAAACATTATACAAGCTCAGAAACCGAAACACATCCAAGCGAAGAAACTGAAACACATCCATTCTCAGAAATTGAAACACATCCAAGCTCAGAAGCACATCAAAGCCCAGAAACTGAAACACATTCAAGCTCAGAAACTGAAACACGTCCAAGCTCAGCAACTGAAACACATACAAGCTCAGAAACTGCATCACATCTAAGCTCAGAAGCACATCTAAGACCAGAAACTGTAACACATCCAAGCCCAGAAACTGAAACACATACATGCTCAGAAACTGAAACACATCCAAGCTCAGAAGCATATCCAAGCCCAAAAACCGAAACACATCCAAGCCCAGAAACTTAAACACATTCAAGCCCAGAAACTGAAACACATTCAAGCTCAAAAAAATGAAAACATTCCTGCCGATCTCCCCCTCGACTCGGCCGTCCCCGTGAAATTTACAGAGTTACATTGAAATCAAATATAGAATACATTGTATCTTCACCCTCACCTGCTATTGTTAATCAACAACAACAAAAAATGTTCAAACCTAGGAGAGGCAACCAAGATCGACGGGAAACTCCTAATGCAACCTAGGGTTTTGCACAGAGCTTCGAAGGAGCGAAAATGGCATATGCTTGGCACGCCCGATGCAGATCTGACTACGGAATCAACGTCGGCAACCAAGATCGTCGGAAAATCCCGCCGCACATAGGGTTTTTGCACACAGAACTTGGAAAGAGCAAAAATGGAAGGGAAGATGAGAGGTGAGTTGAACGAGTGGGGCCCAAAATCAAGGAATCCAAGCGAAATCTCCGTGAAATCCGCGGATTTCGCGGCCCAGATTTTGCCCATCCACGTCGGAGCCACGACGGAGACGGCGGCGCTCGAGAACTCGCAGCATAAGTCGCTCAAGGGCCTGTTCTTTTGCTTGAAAGTATATTTGGGAAAGTTGAGAATTTAGGAATCGGATGGGAGAGAAAATGATGTGTAGTGTGTTCTTTTGTTTAAAAGTGGGGTTGGATTGTGGAGTTGGAAAGTTGAGGTGGGGTTGATTCGGGTTGAATATTGCGTATTTAACCCCCTAATTAGTCCTATGATGTGCATATATAATACTTAATTGCTCTCTAATATGTGCGTATTTTGTACACCATTATTTATTAGAGAAATCACATTATTTGTGCACAAAACACGAATTCTATTGAGTATTTCTGCATTTTTATATTTTTCTTAGCATCGTCTCGATCTCACGATTCCAACGACTATTTATTTGTATTTTTCTGAGATCTGTGCTAATTTCTATGAATTTTTGAATGCAGAATACAATTTAAATGGAGAAATACGCAGTTAAATACGAAAATACGCTCAACAGCCAATCACAAGCGTCCACGTGGCGGCAATCCATCGCGTCCCGCCTTCATCCTACGGCCGCAGCAAAACACAGATGTGATTAAATAACGACCGTTCGATCTTGATCGAACGGTCGACATTGGCTTCATCACGCGCGGAGAAATGCGGAAGATCGTGGCTGTTGGATCTCGATCCAATGGCCCTCACTCGAGTTGAACGGAGCAGCGTGCGAGATTTGAAGTGGCGACGTGGCTTTTTCTAGGTCGTCCGATGAGGATCCAACGGCATCGGAGTGATCCGATTCGAATTCGAACGCGCGGAGAAATGCGGGCGACGTGGCTCTCGCGGGGCCGTTCGATTCACATCGAAAGGTTGAGATTGGTCCCGATCTGTGTCGACGACGTGGCCGCTTCGCAAGCCATAGGATTACGATCGAACGGCTGTCAGAGGAGCGGATGCGGGCGCCGAAGCGATCGGAGTTGGGAGCACGACTTTCAAAGCACACGCGTCAATCCCTGGGGCGATCCCGCTCGATCCGACGGTCACCATTTACGCCGATCGGAGATGATGGGTGCGGGTGCGAAAAAATAGCGGATCTAGACCCGTTAAGCCCCAAACCCGCAATGCTATTATATAAGCGTATTTCTAGGGTTTTTGGGGGATTCTGGCGTATTTTGGGACTTTTGGAGCGGCTATTGTGCGTATTTCTCCAGGAGAAAATTCTGAAAATTTCCAGAGGCTGTTCTTCCTATTCTCAGAGAGTTTTGGGTTCCAAAGAGGAGATTTGGTGACAATTTCTTGAACTTATACCTCGTATTTGGTGTATTTCTTTGTATTTTGCTTCCTAAACGATGTATTTTGCTATCAAATCTGATTTTTATTGCACCATGCGTGGCTAATCTCTTTGTGCTATGGTTGTGATGTAGTTAGGAGTATGTAGTTGCTAAATCTCATGTCTTTAGCCCTATTATCATGTCAAAATTGCTAGTTTTGTTGATTTCTACAACGTATTTGATGGGTATTTGCTTATTGTCGATATTGTTGATGTGCCCTATGGCTAGGCCCTGATAAGGCTAGCTAATTTGTGTTCTCTAATCTGAACTTATCGCTCCGATTATTGTTTAATGAGATCAACATTGCTAGTAATACGTTTAAGGCTATTTTGACTAGTTTTCATCGATTTATCTTCCGACGCCTTCACGCCTTGACCGGGTGAAGCGTCGTGTGATATTAAAAGACGTGAAATTTCAGCGACTATAAACTCCTAATGAACTCACAACCGTAGCATACTTGTCTCATTGAATACCAAACTTTCGTGATACCGTAATACTTGTAGGAACCACTTTCTTTGCTAAAAATCCTTACACTATTCTTCACCTTCACAAAGGTGGTTGTTTTCTTAACCGTATATTTTATTTGATTAGTTGAATTTGTGTTATCTCAGGTCGACTTGTCCCGAGGATTCGACTCTGGACTCTCCAGGTACTACTTGCATGATCTCCTGCGCTTGGGAGTAAAGCTCACATTGTTTTGAGAGAGGCAAGTTTTTGGCGCCGTTGCCGGGGACAACGATATCTTTGATCCACATTTTCAGCTTTTCAGAGGAGTACTCGGTGAGATCCTTCCACTTTATAGCTTAGTTTTATTATTGAAAACAAAAAAAATATCTCTTTGCTAGTTTATGTGGCATAGGACCTCCACTTCACACAGATTGATAAGAATTGAAAACATGGCTAATAATAACGAACAACCTCTTGTACACCCACAAGAACTACCATTGAGTGCTACTTATATGCCCACTAGAGTTGCTTCTGAATCTTGCATTGTGTTACCTGAGGGTGCTCATTCTTTTTCGCTTAAAGCTGGGGTGATCCAAATGCTCCCCTCTTACCATGGAGAGGATAGGGAAAATCCTTACTTGCATATTAAAACGTTTGAAGAAGCATGCTCTACATAGTTGGATGGAAAAGTTAGTAATGATGTTGTTTATCTTAAACTTTTTCCATTCTCATTGAAAGACAAGGCAAAGAATTGGTTCAATGCATTGCCTCCTAGATCTATTGCTTCTTGGCTAACCATGCAAACTGAGTTTCTGAAAAAATTCTTTTCTTTGGCCAGGACTCAAGCTTTAAAGAGGCATATCATGTCTTTTTCGCAGAAGGAAACTGAAGCATACGATCAAACTTTGGAAAGATTTAAGGATCTTCTGTTGGCATGCCCACATCACGGTTTTGACAAGGGACGCACCATTGGATTCTTTTACGATGGATTGCTGCCGAATACGAAGCAATATGTAGAGATGATGTGCAATGGAGCTTTCTTTGAGAAGACCCCGACGGAGGCTTGGGCATATTTGGAGAACATTGCAGAGAATGTAAGAAGATGGGATCCACCTTCAGAATTTGACAGGTCCATGTCTACACATCAAACAAAAGGTGGCTTGCAGACTTTGAAGCCTGAAGATGCATTGATGGCACAAGTGGAAGCATTGGTGACGCAAAAGCTACAAAATATTGATCTCAGAGCAGCAAAGGCAGTCACATCAGAGCCATACTGCGTCATATGCGAGAAGCCAGTTCATGATACTACCGTCTGCCCACTGATCCCAGCGATTAAAGAATTAGGCAGAAATCCAGAATCAGAGGTGAATTGGGTGGCAAATCAAGGCTACAACAACAATTGGAAGAACCCATCAAACCAAGGAGGTGCTTCATATCAGCAGAAGCAGCAGACATCCACTCCCTATTACCATCCCAACCACTCCAACTATCAAGGAAAAAGGGAGCAGAACAATGAAATTCAGAGTCTCACTGCTGCAGTTCAACAGATGGCTCAGATGCAACAACAGCTCACTGAGAATTTTTCGAGATTTATAGCATCACAAGACAAAGGTAAATTACCTGCTCAGCCTATCGCAAATCCTAATACGAATCCCTCTTCTTCTTTTTCAGGAAACAACGTCAAACCTTGTCAGGCAGTGACTACATTGCGTAGCGGACGTGAAATTGAAAAACCGGAAATGCCTAGACATGAACAACCAGCTGAGGAGAAAGAGGAGGCACAAGCACCTGAAAGTTTGCAGGTTGAGGAAGAGGTAGCAGAAAAAGAGCCAGAACCATATGTACCTCCAGCTCCATTCCCACACAGACTTGCTCCACCATCAAAAGACAGGTATCAGGCAGAGATAAGAGATATCTTCAAGCAGGTAAAAATTAATATCCCATTACTTGATGCAATCAACCAAGCGCCTGCATATGCTAAATTTCTGAAGGAGCTATGCACTGTAAAGCGGAGTCTAAATGTGAAAAAGAAAGCATTCTTAACACAACAGGTAAGTGCAATGGTACAACATGACACTCCTCCTAAATATAAGGATCCAGGTTCTCCTACTATCCCATGCATTATAGGAACTAAGAAATTTGGAGATGCTTTACTTGATTTGGGATCTAGTGTTAATATTTTACCTTACTCTGTTTATGTGCAGCTTGGATTGGGGGAGCTGAAGACGACACCTGTGGTTTTACAGTTAGCAGACAGGTCGGTAAAAATCCCACGAGGATGCGTGGAGGATGTGTTAGTCCAGGTTGACAAATTCTATTATCCCGTGGACTTTATCGTCCTTGATATTCATGGGCCACAATCAGGTAATTGCACTCCGATTATATTAGGACGTCCATTCCTAGCAACTTGCAATGCTATGATAAATTGTAGGGATGGACAATTGAAGATAAGCTTTGGTAACATGAAACTTGAGCTGAACATTTTTAAATCATGTAAGTTACCTGCGAATGTTGATGACGTGAAAGAGGTATGCTTTATTGAGAGCTTAATCGAAGACTATTTTGATGCTAAGTATGAATGTTCGTCCAATTTTATTGATTATAATTTCGACGATATTGATGAATCTTATTTTGTGCAGGGCAAAAATGAAAGATCAAGGGATGCATGGGTGCCAAAGTTCGAGACATTGCCAGTGGAATTGCCACCACAACAACCTTCAGAGATTGAGCATCCAAAGTTGGAATTGAAGCCTCTGCCGGACTATTTGAAATACGCTTTCCTTGGAAAGGAGGAGACCTTCCCTGTGGTAATATCCTCTAAACTCACGCCTGAACAAGAATGTGCTTTGCTTGATGTGCTTAGGGAACACAAAGGGGCCATTGGATGGTCTATTGCGGACATTACAGGTATAAATCCCTTAATTTGCACTCATCATATTTATCTTGAGGATGATGCCAAACCAACATGTGAGATGCAACGTCGATTAAATCCTACTTTGAAAGAGGTTGTTAAGGGGGAGATTCTTAAGCTACTTGCTGCAGGTATAATATATCCTATTTCAGACAGCAGGTGGGTTAGCCCCATACAGGTGGTTCCGAAGAAATCAGGCCTCACAGTGGTAAGAAATGAGAGTAATGAGCTTATACCGATGCGGACCACCACAGGTTGGAGGATGTGTGTTGATTACAGAAAGTTAAATGCTAAAACACGAAAAGATCACTTTCCATTACCTTTCATTGATCAAATCTTGGAAAGAGTAGCAGGTAACGAATTTTATTGTTTTCTAGATGGTTATTCTGGCTATTATCAGATAGAGATTGCTCCAGAGGATCAAGAGAAGACTACCTTCACTTGCCCCTTTGGAACTTTCGCTTTTAGGAGAATGCCCTTTGGATTATGCAATGCACCTGCTACTTTTTAGCGTTGCATGTTGAGTATCTTTAGCGATATGGTTGAGAGGATTATGGAAGTGTTTATGGATGATTTCTCTGTATATGGCACTTCATTTGAAAATTGTTTATCTAATTTAGCTCTTGCCTTGCACAGGTGTCAGGAGAAGAACCTGCTGTTAAACTGGGAAAAGTGTCATTTCATGACAACTGAGGGTTTGGTTCTTGGACACCTAGTCTCCAAAGCAGGTATTCAGGTAGACAGAGCAAAAGTTGAGGTGATTGAGAAGTTGCCTACACCAAAATGCGTCAAGGACATTCGATCCTTTCTAGGCCATGCAGGATTCTATCGAAGATTTATAAAGGATTTCAGCGCCATCTCACGCCCCCTCTGCCACTTATTAACTTTAAATGCTGATTTCATATGGACACAAGAGTGTCAAGTTTCATTTGATAAATTAAAGAACTCACTTGTTTCCTCCCCTATTTTGCAGGTTCCGGACTGGAGTATGCCATTTGAAATCATGTGTGACGCAAGTGACTACGCAATGGGGGCAGTACTTGGGCAAAAGAAAGAGAAAGTTCCTTGTGTGATCTACTATGCCAGTAAAACGTTGAATGAAGCACAAAGGAACTATACTACTACGGAGAAAGAGTTGCTGGCGGTGGTGTTTGCATTGGAGAAATTCAGAAGCTACATATTGGGCTCACCTATTCTCATCTTTACAGATCATTCTGCACTGAAATATCTTTTATCTAAAAAGGATGCTAAACCTAGACTTATACGATGGATTCTCCTTTTGCAGGAATTCAATATTCAGATCAAGGATAAGAAAGGAGTTGAGAACAATGTCGCAGATCACCTTTCCAGATTGACGGTGGGAACAGAGTCGCCTACCATTCCATTGCGAGATTCCTTCCCAGATGAGCAGCTTTTCGCCATTTCTACCCTACCATGGTATGCAGATATAGCTAATTATTTGGTGACAGGTAGAACCCCTCCATATTGGTCTTCTTTAGATTTCAAACGCTTCAAGCATGCGGTAAAATCGTTCTACTTTGATGATCCTTATCTTTTCAAATACTGCGGAGACCAAATTGTAAGGAGATGTGTACCCGACCATGAGTTTGATAGCGTTTTACATTTTTGCCATGATGGGGTATGTGGGGGGCATTTTTCAGCTCATAAACCTGTTGCCAAGATTTTACAGAGTGGTTTTTATTGGCCTAGTATGTTTAAGGACGCTTATGCCTATTGTAAATCATGCGTACGTTGTCAACAGTTGGGGGGAATTACAAAAAGAAACATGATGCCATTAAATCCCATGCTAGAAATAGAATTATTTGATTGTTGGGGTATTGATTTCATGGGGCCTTTTCCACCATCTTTTGGATATATATTTGTATTGGTTGCCATTGACTATGTTTCTAAATGGGTGGAAGCTATTCCTTGCAGGTCCAATGACGCTCCCATTGTGCTGAAATTTTTGAAAGAGAACATCTTCTCGCGCTTTGGAGTGCCAAAGGCCATTATCAGTGATGGAGGTTCTCATTTCTGTAATAGGCTCTTTGCAAATCTAATGAAGAAATTTGGGGTGACACATAAAGTTTCAACACCTTACCACCCTCAAACAAATGGGCAAGCGGAATTGGCGAACAAGGAAATCAAGAACATTCTTCAGAAAACAGTGAACCCAACACGCAAAGATTGGAGTCTTCGCTTGCCTGAAGCTCTATGGGCCTACATGACAGCATACAAGACTATCTTAGGGATGTCACCGTTTCGTTTGGTTTATGGAAAAAATTGCCATCTTCCTGTTGAATTAGAGCATAAATCTTTTTAGGCAATTAAAACACTTAACTTGCTTGATGACTCATCAAATGTTTCTCGTAAATTGCAGATCATGGAGCTTGATGAGATACGACGTGAGGCATATGAAAATGCAAAGCTCGCAAAAGAAAGGATGAAAGCTGTGCACGACAAAATGATCCTGCGAAAGGAATTCAAAAGTGGAGACAAGGTTTTGTTGTACAATTCAAGACTCCATATATTTCCAGGAAAACTGCGCTCAAAATGGACGGGACCATACTTTTTCAAAGAAGTCTTTTCACATGGAGCGGTGGTCTTAGTGAATGAAAAGGATGGCCATGAATTCAAAGTCAACGGACAACGTCTGAAACATTTTCAAGAGCTTTGGGCCAGAGAGGATACCACCATTGATCTCACAGATCCACCTTCGGGTGGTAACTAATCAGGTGTGTTCTTTCCATGACTCCCTCTCCTTAACATTGAGGACAATGCTTATTTTAAGTTGGGGGGGTATAAACTTTTAGTTTTTTATGACTTTTAGTTTTTTTTATGATTTTTTTAAGTTCCCTTTTCAATTTTTTTTATTTCTTTTTAAAAAAAATGGGGTTGAGTCAAGAATTATCACCAATGCTTATTACACCTAGAAATGAACCTCATGTGATGACAATTCTCGAAGTCTATTCACCACTGTTCACATATGATTTATTTTCCCTCCACCACTATTGTTAAATATTTCATTCTCATTCGATATGAATGCTATTACTCATGGTAAATCTCTCTTGATATATCTCTATGGTAGGATTAATTGATGACTTAATGAATCTTGAAGTTATGAATTAGCAAGTCGTATGCTTTCAATGGAACACACCATCACAAAATGACTGGAGCATTGCTTTTTATCTCATATTCATTGCTATTGCATGCTTTGTGTGATCTTGGGTGGAAAGTCTACACTGTCTTTTGAAATGATTAGGATAACCCATTCTTGTGAAAGAATAAAGAAAAGGAAGCTATCTTGCTAAGTTATTTATGCATGCACAAAAGAAAGAATGAAATAAGATGAATGAAGAAAAATGTATGGACGAATAAATGTGTCATTAAAGAAATAACTTGGTTGGCTCGATTAGTACAGTCCGAGGGGTCCTTCTTGGCCTAATGCCCTATTATCGTCTGATTTGGGAGCCATTGACTGGAACCTCATTCATTTGATGGAGCGATCCAAGTTATACATTTTTTCTGCAAATGTTGCTTGATGCGCGTTACGCAGAACCAATAAAATGAGAAAAGAAGAGCAAGAAAAAGTGTGCATCATTAGCAAGGCAAGAGAACTTCCAAAGCTTAAAGAAAGCACAATATATGGTGTGATTTCATATGAATGAAAATTGACGTGTGTATGTCTTGATGCCAACCTATTTTTGCTTGCTTTGCATGATACATCTACGCTCCAAGTTATATGCTTTGATTGAAAGGTGTGAGCCATTGATTTTGCATACCATTCGCTATGAAGTAATGTAAAGTGGAGTTAAGTTGATTTAATGACCATTTTAGAGATACTTGCTTTTCATTGTAAACCCATGAGTACCATTATATAATGAGCATGAAATCTTGGCATTAGTGTGTGGACATGTTATTTCGTCTTTGTAGTATGGTGATGAATGATTTGAGACCTGATAAGGTGATCTAGGTGTATACTTGATATCGTATCTCGCTCATTTTGCTAGAGACTAGCAAAACGCTAGTTGGGGGGTGTGATTCGGGTTGAATATTGCGTATTTAACCCCCTAATTAGTCCTATGATGTGCCTATATAATACTTAATTGCTCTCTAATATGTGCGTATTTTGTACACCATTATTTATTAGAGAAATCACATTATTTGTGCACAAAACACGAATTCTATTGAGTATTTCTGCATTTTTATATTTTTCTTAGCATCGTCTCGATCTCACGATTCCAACGACTATTTATTTGTATTTTTCTGAGATCTGTGCTAATTTCTATGAATTTTTGAATGCAGAATACAATTTAAATGGAGAAATACGCAGTTAAATACGAAAATACGCTCAACAGCCAATCACAAGCGTCCACGTGGCGGCAATCCATCGCGTCCCACCTTCATCCAACGGCCGCAGCAAAACACAGATGTGATTAAATAACGACCGTTCGATCTTGATCGAACGGTCGACATTGGCTTCATCACGCGCGGAGAAATGCGGAAGATCGTGGCCGTTGGATCTCGATCCAACGGCCCTCACTCGAGTTGAACGGAGCAGCGTGCGAGATTTGAAGTGGCGACGTGGCTTTTTCTAGGTCGTCCGATGAGGATCCAACGGCATCGGAGTGATCCGATTCGAATTTGAACGCGCGGAGAAATGCGGGCGACGTGGCTCTCGCGGGGCCGTTCGATTCACATCGAAAGGTCAAGATTGGTCCCGATCTGTGTCGGCAACGTGGCCGCTTCGCAAGCCATAGGATTACGATCGAACGGCTGCCAGAGGAGCGGATGCGGGCGCCAAAGCGATCGGAGTTGGGAGCACGACTTTCAAAGCACACGCGTCAATCCCTGGGGCGATCCCGCTCGATCCGACGGTCACCATTTACGCCAATCGGAGATGATGGGTGCGGGTGCGAAAAAATAGCGGATCTAGACCCGTTAAGCCCCAAACCCGCAATGCTATTATATAAGCGTATTTCTAGGGTTTTTGGGGGGATTCTGGCGTATTTTGGGACTTTTGGAGCGGCTACTGTGCGTATTTCTCAAGGAGAAAATTCTGAAAATTTCCAGAGGCTGTTCTTCCTATTCTCAGAGAGTTTTGGGTTCCAAAGAGGAGATTTGGTGACAATTTCTTGAACTTATACCCCGTATTTGGTGTATTTCTTTGTATTTTGCTTCCTAAACGATGTATTTTGCTATCAAATCTGATTTTTATTGCACCATGCGTGGCTAATCTCTTTGTGCTATGGTTGTGATGTAGTTAGGAGTATGTAGTTGCTAAATCTCATGTCTTTAGCCCTATTATCATGTCAAAATTGCTAGTTTTGTTGATTTCTACAACGTATTTGATGGGTATTTGCTTATTGTCGATATTGTTGATGTGCCCTATGGCTAGGCCCTGATAAGGCTAGCTAATTTGTGTTCTCTAATCTGAACTTATCGCTGCGATTATTGTTTAATGAGATCAACATTGCTAGTAATACGTTTAAGGCTATTTTGACTAGTTTTCATCGATTTATCTTCCGACGCCTTCACGCCTTGACCGGGTGAAGCGTCGTGTGATATTAAAAGACGTGAAATTTCAGCGACTATAAACTCCTAATGAACTCACAACTGTAGCATACTTGTCTCATTGAATACCAAACTTTCGTGATACCGTAATACTTGTAGGAACCACTTTCTTTGCTAAAAATCCTTACACTATTCTTCACCTTCACAAAGGTGGTTGTTTTCTTAACCGTATATTTTATTTGATTAGTTGAATTTGTGTTATCTCAGGTCGACTTGTCCCGAGGATTCGACTCTGGACTCTCCAGGTACTACTTGCACGATCTCCTGCGCTTGGGAGTAAAGCTCACATTGTTTTGAGAGAGGCAGGGGTCCACTCCGTGTAGTGTGTTCTTTTGGTTGAAAAAAGTTGGAGATGGAAAGTAGTGTGGGGTCCACTATATATTATTAATCAATTACTTATTATTAATTAATCTTAATTAAATGAGTACAAAAAGAATAAAAAAATGGCATGGCCCACCATTCTGTATCGTTGCCACACAACGAAATTAAAAAAAATTAAAGTCAAAAGCGGAGCGCGTTGGCGGGACCGGAAAGAAACGAAGGCCGGATTCTTTGTAATCCACGGATTTTGCTGAAGGACTGAAGCGAACGCCGGGATTCCAAAATTTTGGGCCACGTCAGCTTTCCTCTCTCAAATTTTGAGTTGCCAAAAGAATATACAAACGAAACCAAATCCTAGAATCCATTGCGTAATGGAGAAATAGTGTCGAACTGAGGAATCCAAACCAATAATATTGCAGAAGAACGTGCCCCAAAGGAACAGACGCGAAAAAAATGAGAGAGAGGAAAGTAATGAATAGTGACCGAAGGGACGGGAACAGGGGCAGCAAATATACACTTTCGAGTTTCGACCCCCAAAGTTTTGCATATCACGTGCAGCAGCGTAGGAGGTCCTTCCACAAGTGGGTTTGAATCCGGCTACGAATCCTACAAAATTTGAAATGGGTCCGCATCAACTTCCCAAACCCTAGCAAACTCGTTACTACAAAAACATTCTCGAAGCGTCTCTGCAACATCTCCCACTCGATCTCACTGCTCGAAGTCCCAAAACCCTAAGCTGTTCTCTATTGCTAGTTGTCTCAAGCCATCGTGCGAGAAAATGGGGTTCCAATTGCAGTCATATGGGATCCAATCGATGCTGAAAGAAGGGCACAAGCATCTCTCAGGCCTCGACGAAGCTGTCCTCAAGAACATTGACGCCTGCAAAGAGCTCTCTACTATCACTCGCACCTCTCTAGGCCCTAATGGTATTATGTTGAACTTACTCACTCTAAATAACGACAAATATCTAAATTATTTGAGAATATTTGGCAATTTCGATAGCGATGGGAGAATGTAGCATCATTTCTTATTTATTTGGATCAAGAGTGATCAAGTGTAAAGATGCAGGGATTTGAACTGATTCTTTGAGTTCCCAGTTGTACTATTGAATGTGATCAAGTGAAAAAGGAGGGGGTTGGATCACATAGATACTGAAACATGTTGTCTTTTTAGTGTTTCTTATTCCCTTCTGATGATAATATCTCTAATTTCTGACTTCACTTAGGTAAAGAACCAGTATGCTGTTCCTGTGTTTTTTGCTATAGAGCTTGATTAAGCTTAAGATTTTATTATGGAAATTTGAAAAAAAGCCAAAAATTAAAAATAATTACAAAAAATTGATCAACTTTAAAAATATGTACCAAAATCAAGTTTTGACATGTCAGCTCGCCTGGGGTGATTCCGTGCTGAGTTAGCGGAGTTTTGATTTGGTTAGGGTTGGTAACACTAACTTAAGCCAACTTGATGTTACAAAATTTAGTCTCAGTTAGTTTTTTAGAACTTCAAAAGTTCGGATTAATTTTGCATGTGTTTCCCAATGTTTACGTTAGTTTTATAAAATAAAGTGTTAGTTTTACAAAATTTAGCGAGAAATAACTAAAAGATGCATCTTCAACTTGATTAAGCAAGATTTGGCCGAAATTGAGGTGTTTTTTGGTTGAATCCTTGGAGAAGCGAGGAAACAATTTGGAAACAGATAAGATGCAAGGATGTGTGCATACTTGAAACAAAAACAAATAAAAAGCAATAAAATAAAAATAACAAATAGGAAGTAGTCAAGACCCATTAAGATTGTTGTCTTTCTGCAATTTTGCTAAGCAAAGCTTAAGCAGCCGGGGTTGGGAAACCCCGGCCAATTCCCAAACCTGTGAAATGGCTGGGGTTTTCAACCCCGGCCAATTTCGTGTTTGCCATGTCAGCATTAAATTTCTCATGGAACGCTGACGTGGCAAAAGTTGGTCGATTTTGGTAATTATTTTTAAACTTGGTCGATTTTTGTATTATTTATAATTTTTGGCTTTTATTTTTGAAAATTTGTCTTTTTATTATATATAGCATAAGATGTTGGTAATTTAGTGTTCTTATGGTAGAAAAGGGGACATGCCCGATTGATAATTCAATTTGTATATGCCCATTTATTTACTTTAACCTTCATTTTTGAGAACATTACCAAGCATGTTGTATTTCTTCTGGGATTTAATATAAAATATAGGTCATAGCTTATTGAAAATAAATGTTGTTTTGTATACTTTGTACTGATGGATATAAAGTAGAAAAAGTCATGAATTTTTTCCTTGTGATTGTGACTGATTTTTATTCATGTTTGCAAACATGGTTAGATCATGTAGCAAAATAATTGAATCTTAAAATAAAAAATTGGCCTTGCGGTTCTCTTCCTATCCATTGGGACCTTAGCAGGATCTAGCAAAAGTGGAAAGATTTTTTGTAAAAAAGAAGCTTCTGATTTAATGATACCACGATGTATTCTTTTTGTCTTTATGTATGCCTAGGTATGAACAAAATGGTGATTAATCATTTAGACAAATTGTTTGTAACAAATGATGCTGCTACGATTGTGAATGAGCTCGAGGTCCAGCATCCTGCTGCCAAGATCTTGGTTTTAGCTGGCAAGGCTCAACAGGAAGAGATTGGTGATGGTGCTAACCTAACTATTTCATTTGCGGGGGAAATACTTCAGAATGCAGAGGAGCTTATCAGGATGGGCCTGCATCCTAGCGAGATCATCAGTGGCTATACAAAAGCTATTAATAAGGTTCATTCCTGAACCTGATGGATTGCTTGTGATTTGATTGAATTTTGATGATAATCTTATTATTCTAATGTTATTGTTAGTTACCAATTTCATGTATAAGCTATTTGCTCAAGATGAATTTCTACATTTATTTGTTGAAAACTAAGATTTTCTATATGTAGTATTCTCCATTTTATTGGATTGTTGAATTTCACCTGTAATCTCATAACTGCATGCTGTTTAGAATAAGGCATTTGCTATCATTTTTTATGTTAGCTGCGTAAATGTGGGTATTGAGAGTGACCCACAAAATGTGGGTAGCTGAAATATGGACCCCATTTTATTCCTGTTTATTTCTACATTGACAATGAAGAAAAAAATAATAAAATAATAAAATTTAGTTGGCTATATTATAGAATCTATAGATTGCCTTAAGACTATGCAATTTGTTCTAACTCAATAATATATTATTCTCTTAATGACTATTTCAATGATAAACTTTATTACTCTTGTTACTCTTGTTATTATGAGTTTTGTTGTGATCTTTCTAACATGTTGTTGTTGAATTCTATGCTTAAGCCATTTTAAACTATTTGGAATGCCTAAGCTCATTGGTGCTCTCATGAGAGCCATTGTCATATTAGTCATGCTCTTATTTTTTCGTCTATTTTGTGACCATGTTCAGACAGTAGAAATTTTAGAAGAGCTGGTGGAGAAGGGATCAGAAACTATGGATGTAAAGAATAAAGATGATGTTGTTTCCCGGATAAAAGCCGCAGTTGCTAGCAAGCAGTTTGGTCTAGAAGATATTTTGTGCCCACTTATTGCTGATGTTAGTATGCCGAATGCGAGCTCGTTGTCTCTCCCGCCTTTTTATCTTCTTCATCTCTCTATTCTTCTTTTCCCTTCCATTTAAAAACTCGTGGTATGGTTACTACACTTTTAGGCCTGCATTCAAGTATGCCCCAAGAATCCAGCAAACTTCAATGTTGACAATGTTCGAGTTGCAAAGCTGATTGGTGGTGGTCTACATGACAGCTCAATTGTTCGTGGGATGGTCTTGAAAAATGATGCTATTGGAAGCATAAAAAGAGTGGAAAAGGCAAAGGTAATGTTTGGTTGATAATGTATTTTTCCTTCCGATACGAATCTGACATCCAGCATTTAGAACACTGCTTGCATGTCCCCCAACCCCAACCCCAACCCCTCTGCAAAAAACCCACACAGAATAAAAGTATAGTTTTACCATTGAGAATGTAGTTCAAAGTGGGTTCATTGAACTTCATTGGTTCCATTTTAGTGCTTTCTTTTCACTGAGTATTCTATTATATGAAATGTGCAGTAGACTAATCCTTCATTTATGCATCTTTCTTAGATTGCTGTGTTTGCTGGAGGTGTTGATACATCTGCAACCGAGACGAAGGGAACTGTTCTAATTCAAAGTGCGGAACAGGTACTAATATATGTATTTAACTTTTATAATGTTTTCTCTTATTCCTGTCATTGTTAACATGACTGACAAACTTTCAAAATTACTACGTCCATAGTGGCAGTGAAACTAAACCTTGGACGTGATTTGAATTCTATATCTACTTGCATCCTGGGTGTATTTGGCATTGCTTCTACTTATAGATAAGTCCTTTTAGTTGTCCAAAATCAACTTTAAGAAAAGGCAATTTGTATAGATTTGTTGATTGATAAATTTAAAATTATAAGTTCTCATTAATAAAAATAAATATTTGAGATATATCTGTTAGAATTGTTTGCGAATGAATGTGTGATATGAAGTTTATATAATATTCATGAGAAATGTAGTGATAAAAATTAGTTATATGAGTGAACCCGGGGATATCATGCTTGGCAAAAGATATGAGAGGAAAAATAAGAGCATATGGGTGGAGTTTTTGGCTTTTATTACTGAGAGAAGCCAACGAATATGACTTATTCAAAGGACCAACATTTCAACTCACAAACGTCCAAATTTGCAGCAAAGTCAATGATGCAAGACTGGAAAAGGAACACCGTTGTTGAAGCTTTGATGGCAATCAAACAAAGACAAGGGTTGATAAATGGATTTCGACGACAAAGGTGACGGTGGCGATCGATGCCAATAAGGGGATATGCTAGCGTAGGTGATGGTGCCGTGCTATAGCTGCTGATGTTGGGTTCTGAAGATTTTTTTGAATTGGATATTTGGTTGGGTAAGGTTTTGGTTCAATGTCAAGGGAGAAGATCGATATTGTCAAGTTCTAATTTTTTTGATTTTTTTGCGGTAATGAAATAGAGAACGAAAACAGAGGGGATGTTTTTATTTTTTTGGCCGAAATTGTAATCGAATTTTTTTTCTCCTGCATTAACCAATTCGAGAACAACCCAATGATTTTTTGGGAAAACTAAAATGAAAAGACTAAGATGAAGAAAAAAATAAAGAAAGAAGTTGGACAATTCAAGATTTTTGGCTCTGAAACCTAACTTGATGTGAACGGAAGAGGAAAGATCATGGCAGTGGAAATTATGGAAGAATTACCTAGGAATTTGATAGGATTTTGAGACTCACCTCATGTGAATATGATGATTACTGGCTCCAATGCGTCGCACGCAGAGATTCTTTGGATCTCAAGCTCAGGCAACTTAAGCTTACTCTCGTGCTCACGGGTTTTAGTGGTAAACAAAAGTTTATATAACTCTAAATTTTATTTAATAACTCTCCAATTAAAAAGCTGAATACAAACTCATATATAAATATACATACATATACATACACATACACATACATACACACACACACACACACACACACACACACACACACACACACACACATATATATATACTAGTCATTACCCGTGCCTATATGGCACAGTTTATTTAATGGCTGAGTTCCCCCAACAAATTTCAAGTTCACCAAATTTCAAGTTCTTCCCCAAAATTTCAAGTTTCTCCCCAAATTTAAGTTTTTCCCCAAAATTTAAATCCCACCAAAATTGTCATTGCCACCTAGGATAAACTTTCCACGTAGGCTATGCAGTTAAGTCGGTGAGTCGGCAACGAGTCGGTCAAGCACCGACTCATGACTAGTCGAACGAGTCGACGACTAGTCGCACCCAGATGTTAACATATTTTATTTCATGTAACAGATGTTGCTTCTTTTTAGGTTTGTATTGGGCATATAATTTTCCAGCTTAGATAAATTCTTTGAAAATTCACAATTTTTTTAATCTTTTTCCTGCATATTATTGTAGATACTGTCATATAAGAGTTCAATTAATATACACCTGGTTTGCGATGGAGGCGAACAACCATCAGTCGAAAGGATCATAGAGAAGTAGGCAATGAGACAGTTGAATTCATGGCAGAATCAGGAAACTATACGCCAAGAATGAGATCTCTACATGAAGACGGATGTGGCCAGTCGTAGTTTTAGAGTGAACATTTTCTAGAGTTCATTACTGATGGTCATATGCCGAAAATCTCTTGGTGGGGAGAGTTTCAAGGCCTTCTTGGCTTCCTCTTGGAATTCAACTCGATTTACTGTGAATGTTTTGATTACCATGAAGTTAGAACGGGAGACAACCAATTTTCCCTCTTGTATTTTGATTGTAGAAGTATGCTGAAAAAGTCGGCCTAAGTCGGACCAAGTCGGACCAAAAGTCGGACCAAATCGGTCAAAAAGTCGGACCAAGTCGACGCCTAGTCGGTGTCCGACTCACCTCCCGACTTTTGAAAAATTTCAAGTCGGTCGTCCACCGACTCTCGACTAGTCGACGCCTCGATAGCATAGCACGTAGGACAAAGTTTTGTCCTAGTAGGATAAGGTTTAAAATCTTCATCCTTTATAGAATAGATACTTTTGTCCAATTTCTCTTATCCAATTTCTCTTATCCAATTTCTCTTTTCCAATTTCTCTTATCCAATTTCTCTTGATAATCCCTATTTTATAGAATAGATAGATAGATATACACACACACACACGCGAGAATAATGGGTATCATATGAAATATGAGGCATCCCCTCATATACAAGACACATAAAGTGGGCGGGTACTTGGGGTGGGCATCGGGTAAATCCGAAATTTTTAGACAAATCCGAATCCGAATCAGAATCAGAATCAATCTGGACGGTAAAACTAGATCCGAAATCCGATCCGATAAATCGGATCCTCAACGAAAAGAACCGAAGTTGTAATCGGATCGCTCCCAAAATACCCGATTCCGACTGGGACCTTAAGCTTGCAAGGCTCACACAAGGAGAGCCGTTGTACCGCCGACCATCTTACTTATAGAAGAGTTCTATGTCTAAATTGCCCGATGTGGGACTAAGTAGCGCTCTCCGGCGAGCGTGGGTCCATTGCGCTTTGAGTCCTTTTTGTAATGAAACAATGCTGTGTTTGAGATGTTTGTGGGGTTTTTTTTTGAAAGGGATGAAGATCACATTACGCCTGTTGCTAAACGAATTTACTCCAGGCGAAGCTCCATATGGCAATTACTTGCAACTTATTTCGGTTCATGTGAAAATGGTAAAAGTTCATGATGTTCTATAGATTAGATGCAGGAATTTTGAAAATGTGGGGTGCAACTGCAAACTAATATGCCACAATCGCTGCACTGCATGGCTTGTTGCACAGAACTGAAGGTGCTGCTCGTCTGCCTTGCTGCGCAGAACTGAGGGTACTCTAATAATTTTTTTAAGAACCAAGGTTTTTAATATTTTTTTAAATTGCAGGGTGACGCACAGTGCATGGCCACATCCAAATTGATTGGTTGAGTGCACGATTTCAAGCCGAACCTATGTTGGACTCTTGAGTTTTATATTCTATCTTGACATTTGCGGCCATTTGTCTTTTATTTGCATTATATTTCTGTTGCTAGCACAGAAAGGTATTCCAGTGACTGTTCTTTTGATAAATGGTCGCTGCTTCCTTTTTCTTCTTTCTCTAAGGAGAGGGCAAAATAGGTTGTTTAGTCCCACATCGGTGGGAGAAAAGAGGATCTCAAGCGTTGAATATGTTATTTGTACAATGGATGTCGACTGCAATTATTTTAAGCCAAGTAATGTGCCCCCGTGTGTGACTAATTAGTAATTACCTCCAGGCCCATGCAGCGCAGATCGCTGGCCCCCTTTTCTCCTTTGATGTTTAGTCCCACATCGGAGGGAGATAAGGGAATAACCTAGTTTAAATAGGTTATCAGATCAACACGTTTCGAGCTTAATAGTCGGAATTGGGTCTGGTGGGGTTTGGGGGCTTAATATTCGGAATTGAGTCTGGTGGGGTTTGGGGATTGAGGTCTGGTTTTCGATTTCGATTCAATTCGGATTGTAAAATTTTGTCCGCATTCGAAACCGATTCACACTTTACCGAATATTCGGAATCGGATTCGGTTTCGGAACCGGGTTCGGAAGCGGAACTAGGTTTTCTGCCCACCCTTAGCGGGTACAAACCCATGTGGGCTTGTACTTGTTGTACCCGCCATATTATATGTGTCTTGGTATATAAGGGGATGCCTTATATGCCATATGATACCCATTATCATATATATATATATATACATATATACATATATACATATATATATATAGTAGTTTTCAGGTGCGACGTGCGAATTTTTTTTAATTTTTAAGAAATTTTTTTTCAAATTTTTTTGGATTTTTAATCCATACAATTATATACACCAGGGAAAATAATGGGCGAACCCTAGGGGGATTTGAGCAGCGATCTACCCGTTACAAAGTTTAACGGTTTCAAAACAATTGAACTTTTTGTAATGCTTTGATCGAAGGTCAAATCACATTATTTTTCAATTATTATTTTTTAGGTGTATAAAAACTTGAACTATAAAGTTTAATTTGAAAAAAATTTCGAAAAAATAAAAACATTTTCGAACGGAAATTTCCATGCGAAATGTTTGCAATTGAAAATTTTCATATATATATATATAAATATATAAACAAAGATTAATTTGACTCATACTTTAAATACTACATAGACTCAAATGAAGACTTCTCAATTAAAAGAGTTTTGTAGAACATGAGACTCAAAATTTCTTGAAAAGGTCTCAATTTTTTTTAACAGGAAACCCAAAAAGACTCAATTTTTTTGAAAAGGAAACTCTAAAAAAGACTCAAATATTAGAATTCTAAAAGGACTCGAATGGTAAAATATACAATTGACTCAAACACTAATTCGACTAATTCGAATCCCAGTTGCATTTCCATCATTATGCTATCCAAAAAAAGACCAAACCGATTACTTTCTGCTGTGACCTGTCACTTGCAAAGCACATGACCTATTAGATCAAAATTTTATAATAAGTACATATATTTGAAAAATCAGCAAACTATCTCAACAAATTTCAATGTAGTATTCATGACTCAATAAGGTTATCATTTAACCTTTGAAAAATTAGGTGGTTACATTAACTGCACATATGGGTCTTGGTTGAAGTTAACGGTTTAATGCCCTTGAATATTGTTATGATTATTATTTTATCATTCATTTAGTATTATTACTTTTTTTTGTTTTCTGTTTTTTTGGGGGGGAGGGGGGGAATTAAAAATAGCATTTGGTTTTTTTTTTTGTGTTGTGTTTTGTTTTGTTTTGTTTTGTTTTGTTTTGTTTTTTTTTTTTTGGGGGGGGGGGGTGTCATAATACCCCATAATTTTTGATTTGTTTGCAATTGTAACTGAAGGTGCATATTATCTTCAAACCTGTTTTATCTTGAAATAGTGTTTTTGTTCTCCCAAACAATATAGAAGTTATATTATGGACTAACAGCCAGCGTAAAATTTTTGTTTGATCTGAATATTGCATTAACCAATTTTTCTATCTAATAGTCTCTATAATGAATAATCGATATAAACTTTCTCTCGTCATTCCATCATGCAATCTTTTGTGGCTAACTTGCAATCAAAAAATAATTCATTATTTAATAGAAACAAAGTTTTTGACGCAAAACCTGCTGGAGTCTTATATTAGAACTATTAGAGCTGAATGCTCTTGGATCTTTAAAAAAATTATTTGAATCATGACTCATTTTATTTGTTGTTCATGAGCAAGCAAACTGATGTTCCAATCTTAAAAATCTGTACATCTTGAACATTACATTATTATCATTAATCTCTTGCGCAAAGTGTGGAAGTTCTCATAGATGCTTGTAACTGATAATATGCCATCCATATAAAATCCAGGTGGGTAACGAAGTGATTTTTTGTTGATTAATGGGAATAATATTTGCATATAATTTGCTTTGTGCAGCTGGAGAATTATGCGAAAACTGAAGAAGCCAAAGTGGAGGAGCTAATAAAAGCTGTTGCAGATTCTGGCGCTAAGGTTGTTGTTAGTGGTTCTGCAGTTGGAGAGATGGCTTTACATTTCTGTGAGCGTTACAAGTATGTAACTATTCTTGTTGCCTTGATTACCATTGACTTTTGGTCCTCGTATTTCATTCATACTGAGATTTAAGCTTTCTATTCCTTAGGCAGAATATACTGAGTTGTAGGATATATTCTGATTTCCTCCTACTCTGCATCCAGATTTTGCTCTACTTCCTTTTTTAACTATAGGATATTTAGTTATAAGAGACCTATATTGTTTTCTATTCATTTATAACGTCATCCTTTCATTACATTTTAGCTAAATAGTGTTTTTATATGTACCAGTGTACTTCCAGTTACAGAACTATATGGATTAGGTGTCCTTGCTACTAGAAAATTTCGTTGCATGAGGTTTTCTTGATCTGTGTGCTGGTTCCTTTATCGAGCGATAAATATCTGGTCTACAACTGCTTTATGTATCTTTGTTTGTTTAGCAGGGTGGGGCTGGAGGGACATGGAATGTGATGGTTATCTCACAATTCAATTTTGCATGAATATTGTCTCACTTCAAGCCACCTATTGAAAATTTAGTTAAAATGAAGTAAATTTTTTCTATATATTCCGTATGATTATTTCATTTGAAGTATATGCCTAGTTTTGCTCTATGTAGTATTCTGGGCACAATTGCTTCCGGATCCTTGTTGAGTGATTCTATTTATTGATTGTCTAGAAATAATTTTTATAATTTTTCTACCCCTTCTTTGCTTTGGGGAGGGGTTAGGGGACGCAAAACAAAACTTTTCTGAAGATATAAATCTACATGAAAGAGATAAACTACTTGATCATCAGAACAGCTGTCTTAATTCGTTCCAAGGGTAACAAGGAAATTTGGATGTACACGATTTGAGCTCCTCAGATGGAGATCACATAGAGTTTGATGTGTGGATAAATGTAGAAGCAGATGCATGAAGTCATATTTAAGCAATCTTTTCTGTGATGGAAATTGTACCTTTAATTGTGTACAACGTGCATATTTTATTGTTCTCAGGTTGACTTAATTTTATGTGCTTTATTGTGTAGCGCACTGATACGAACTAGGGTTTCGTATCAATTAATTTCAGAAATTAAAGAGGAAAAAATATAAAAGGTGGAATTTTTGGGTCTTAAAATGTGAAGAACTATGGAAATTGATAGATAATGAGCCTCTTTCGAGAGGAGACTCGCTCTCCTAGCTTTGAATGTACGGAACAAAGCCTAAACACCCTCACAAATGACGCCTACAATTGTTCTTCACAAAATAAGCATAAAAACAAATAAAGACGGCTAGCCCTAATTTATAGAAAAGTGGGGAATTACTAATCTAGTCAAAATGACTAGAATACCCCTAACTAACCCTCCTACGTGCTACCGCGCTTCCTACGGCGCACGTAAGTGATAAAAGGGGGGTGGGTCCCCCCTTGGTAGCCGCCGGCCTGTAGGGGATGCGGGCTCGGGTCCGGGTCCGCATCAATACCCCCCCTAAAAGAGCCACCTTGTCCTCAAGGTGGAAGTGGGGAAACTGCTCCTGGATCACTCGAGAGGCCTCCCATGTCGCATCACAGTCCGGTAGCCCCGCCCAGTGTATCAGCACCTCCCTCTGCCCACGCGGTCCCTGCCGAACAGCTCGAACCTCCAGTGGCTCCAACAACACATCCATCTCCTCAGTAAGTGTAGGCGGTAGGGTAGAGGACACCGTATGCTCTCCGATGGCTCGCCGAAGCTGCGATACATGAAAAACCGGGTGTATCGTCGCCGTCGATGGCAACCTCAACCTGTAAGCCACCTGGCCAATCTTGGCCGCAATCTCAAAAGGCCCATAGAATCTTGCTGATAGCTTCTCGTTCCGTCTCCTTGCTAGCGACCTCTGTCGGTACGGCCTCAGCTTCAGATAGACCATATCACCCTCCTGGAAGTGCACATCCCGCCGATGCCCATCCGCCCTAGCCTTCATCACCTGCTGAGCACGCAGCAAATGCTTCTTCAGCTCCTCTATAATGCTCTCCCGCTCCCTCATATAGTCCTCTACCCGGGAGACCGGTGTCTGTCGTGCCCCGAATCTCAGTAGCTCTGGTGGATCCCTGCCATATAATACCCGAAAGGGGGTCGTACCTGCTGCTGAATGGTACGAAGTATTGTACCAATACTCCGCCCAGGCTAACCACCGATACCACTGTCGAGGTGTCTCCGACGCGAAGCACCGCAAATATGTCTCGATGCTGCGGTTTACTACCTCCGTCTGCCCGTCGGTCTGTGGGTGATAGGCGGTACTCCTCTTCAGCACAGTATCCTGGACACGAAATATCTCCCGCCAAAACCCACTCAGGAAAACCTGATCTCTGTCTGTGACGATGGAGGCCGGGATCCCATGTAACCGTATGACTTCCCTGGTGAAGGCTGCAGCCACTGAAACAGCTGTGTACGGATGTTTCAGCGGTATAAAATGGGCGTACTTGCTCAGCCTATCCACCACCACAAAAATCACGGAGTACCCCTCCGACCTGGGTAGCCCGTCTATGAAATCCATCGTCACCTCCTCCCAGACCCGCTCAGTAAGTGCTAAGGGCTGCAAAAGTCCGGCTGGCGCCATGGCCATGTACTTGTGACGCTGGCACACGTCACAAGCAGCAACCAAATGTGCTATCGCTATCCTCATACCAGGCCAGTAAACCTCCAGGGACATCCTCATATATGTCTGCTGCACCCCAGAATGTCCCCCCACCATCGAACTGTGGAACTCCTGAAATAATGCGGGAATGAAGGTGGACGTCCGCGGCAATACTAACCGCCCCTGGTATAATAGTCTCCGCCCCTCTAGTGAGTACCCTTGCGGCGCCTCCCCGCCTCCCTGCAGCTGCTCACGAATCAGTCTCAACTCTGGATCGGCCTCGGCCTCCTGCAACATGGGCTCGCCATCTATCCATACCGTCAACGAGAGTGCTCTCAAGTGCACCCCCTCCTCTCTGCGTGATAAGGCGTCTGCCGCCTTATTTTCCAGCCCCGGCCTGTACTCAATGACGAACCTGTACCCTACCAGCTTGGATAGCCAGCGCTGATGCTCCTCTGTCACCAACCTCTGCTCCAATAGATACTTCAAACTGCGCTGGTCGGTCCTGACCACGAACTCCCTGCCCATCAGATACGGCCGCCACTTCTGGATCGCGAGCACAATAGCCATCAGCTCCCTCTCGTAGACAGACTTCAGCCGTGCTCTAGCGGAAAGCACCTGGCTGAAGTAGGCTATCGGCCTCCCTAGCTGCATAAGGACCGCCCCCAATCCTACTCCTGACGCATCAGTCTCCACCACGAATGTGATGCTGAAGTCGGGCAACGCCAAGACTGGTGCGGTGGTCATCGCCTCCTTCAAGGCCTCAAAGGCCTTGGCCGCTGCCTCTCCCCACTGGAACCCATCCTTCTTCAGCTGATCTGTCAGTGGCCCTGCAATGGTGCTGTACCCCCTTACGAATTTCCGGTAGTAACCTGTCAGCCCGAGAAATCCCCGTAGTGCCCTCAGAGTGGTGGGTACCGGCCAGTCTAACATCGCCTCTATCTTCGCCCGATCTGCTGCTACCCCCGGCGGCGGACACCACATGTCCCAAGTACTCTATCTGCCTCTGACCGAAACTGCACTTCTTTCGGTTGGCATACAGCTGATGCCTCAGTAACTCTCGGAACACCACCTCCAAATGGTCCAAGTGCTCTCCCATAGTCCGGCTGTAGACCAGGATGTCGTCGAAGAAGACGAGTATGAATCTCCTCAGGAATGGCCGGAAGACGTCGTTCATCAACGCCTGGAATGTAGAAGGAGCATTCGTCAAGCCAAACGGCATGACGAGAAACTCATAGTGGCCCTCGTGGGTACGAAATGCTGTCTTCGGCACATCCTCTGGCCTCATCAGGATCTGGTGATACCCCGCCTTCAGATCAATCTTGGAGAACACCACTGCTCCATGCAGCTCATCTAGTAGCTCGTCTATGACAGGGATAGGAAACCTGTCAGCCACTGTCTCCTTGTTCAGAGCCCGGTAGTCTACACAGAAACGCCAACTCCCGTCCTTTTTCACCAGAAGGACCGGGCTCGAAAATGGGCTAACGCTGGGCTGTATCACCCCCGCATGTAACATCTCCCCGACCATCCGCTCAATCTCATCCTTCTGCACGTGGGGGTAGCGGTAAGGACGCACACTCACCGGTGCAACGCCATCCCTCAGGACTATCGCATGCTCGTGCCCTCTCTCTGGCGGTAGCCCCTGTGGGTCCTGAAAGACCTCCTGGTACTGCCCCAACACCTGCTCTACCTCCTCGGGAACCCTTGCCTGCGGCTCCTGCTCTGCTCCTGCTAATCGGCACTCTACCAAGTACCCCTCCCACTCTATCCGTAAGGCTCGAGTGATGGCCTTGAAGGCCACCATCGATAAACACAGGGTCGGGTCCCCAGTGAGCACTACTGTCCGCTCCCCCTCCTCGAACTCCATCCTGAGTCGCTTCCAATTTACTCGCATGTCCCCCAGTTTCTTCAGCCACTGTACGCCCAGGATGATGTCAACCTTGCCCAACTCCAGGGGTAGGAAATCCTCCATGATCTGTACTCCCTGCAAGGTCAGGCATAGACCCTTGCAGAGCCCCTTGCTCTCCTCCATCTTCCCTGTCCCCAGCAGCACGGTAAACTTCTCCTGAGTACTCAGCTGCAGCCCATGGCTCTCCACTATCCGGTTGGAGATGAAGTTGTGGGTGGCCCCACTGTCGATCAGCACCGTCACCGCCGTGTCTCCCAGCTGTCCCGTCAACTTCATGGTGTGGTTCGGAGTGAACCCCACCACAGAGTTTAGGGACACCTCCACGAAGTCTAGGTGAGACTTCTCCTCCTCTACGGCCGTCCCCTGCTCTACCTCGAACTCCTCCTCATCACCCACATACCCTTCCTCGTCGGGCACCATGGTGATCTGCAGTAGGCGGCTCGCACATCTGTGCCTAGGGGTGAACTTCTCGTCGCAACGGAAGCACAACCCCTTGGCTCTCTTCTCCCTCACCTCGGCCTCCGTCATCCGTCGCCCCAAGGTAGCTGGGCGACCCTCTCCTCGCGTCTCGGGAACGGCCGCAGATGGTCTCGATGTCGTGGATGGTGGAGTAGGGCGGGAACCCTGCGCCCCCCAAGCGCCCCGTATCCGCCTCTCCTCTGTGTGCTTCTCCTCCGCTTTATGTGCCAAGCGAAGGACATCCTCCAAGGTAGCCGGGCTCTGCATCCGCAACTCAGCTCGTATCGACGGTTTTAGCCCCCTCATGAAGTTCCCGATCATCACCTCGTCGGTCACCCCCTTCACCCGGCTATTCAGCATCTCAAACCTCTCTACATAGTCTCTCACTGTCCCCTCCTGCCTCAGGGCCGACAGCTGCTCGTAGAAGTCCCCCCCTGTTGTCTCCTGGAATCGATCCACGATCATCGTTGACAACTCCTCCCAGGTCCGAAAGGGGGTCCTGGCTATCTTCCACCGGTACCAGGCCAGAGCCTTCCCCTCAAAGTAGATCCCGATGGCCTTCAGGACCTCCCCTGGTTAGCAATACGTAAAACGGGAATTATTCGGGACGTGAATAAAACGTGTTTAATTCGATCAATTTCAAAAGACATTCGGTCAAAAATTCGGTCAAACATGCGCAATACGAGAATAATACATAAACAGGTTAAATAGTGTTTAATTCGTTAACCCGGATAAAAACGCGACTAAAAATACGAATACTGTCAAGATATCATTCATCCAAATGAACTTAAAAATCAACAATATCAATATGAAATAAGAGTAAAATAAGTTCTATATTCAAATTGTATGCATAGTTTTAAACAAAAAGACATGATCATACTATTATATTCCATGTAGCATGCACTAAACCAAAGTATGATTATTAAATCATAGTTCAAAATGATTTAAAAGTGCCCCTAAAACGCGTTTAAAACGCATAAAATGCGCAATACGAGAATAAAAAGCGTTTTATTCGTCAACCCCTAAAAAGCGCGTATTTTTCCGAATAATTCAAATGGACGGTTGTTTAATACGGGAACCATTTTAGACGAGTTTTAAACGTAAAAATCATAAAAATTCGTGTTTTTTACTAACAAGGGGACCTCCTGCTCCGTCAGACCCATCACCTGGAAGTATCTCTCCGCTCGGTATATCCACCCATCAGGGTCGGTGCCGTCAAAGGTCGACATCTTCAGCTTCATCAACCTCCGATCTGCGTTGATGTCGCCTAGCTGCCCCCTATCTCCGCCCCGGTCACCACCCCGGACCACCTCGCCACCCCGAGCCTCCCTCGGGCCTCCCCCGTCAGCTCCGTACAGCTCCTCTGGCCATGCCGGTCTCTCCCACGCCTCGGGCTGGTAGTAGTGTCTCGGAAACTCTGAGGGTCGTGCCAAATTGGGCCTCGGCCCAGGCGCAAGGGTCTCTGCTCTCCAAAACTGGCCCGCCGGGGCCCCAATAGCTGCTCCCGAGGCCCATCCGCCTCCCGCCATTCTCGGAGTTCCCCCGGAGTGGGGTACGATCCCCGCCACACCCCCAAAGGGCTGGAACGTCGTCATCGGGCCCCCGAATGGGCCGGCCCTACTCGTCGTCCCCCCAGAAGGGCCTGTCGACCAAGCCGGACCCCCGCCTGGGGTCGCCGAGCCTCCCGCACCCCCGAAAGGGGGTGCCGTCGCCGAAACGAGGCCCCCAGGGCCTGTCGCCGCTCGAAACAGGCCCTGCGGCCTGTTCGCACCCTCGGATGGGGGTGCCGAGGCCTCCCCGCCCCCGTAGAGGCCTGCCGTCATGTCCAAACCCCCTCCGGGGTTCGCCCAGTGCTCCCCGCCCCCCGGAGGGGCTCGCCGGTGGCCGCAGGGGGCCTGGCGGCCTCGCCCAGGCCTGGGAAGGGCCGGGCGGGGCCGCCGAAGCACTGACAGGCCCAGGCGGGCCTGTCGATGTGTTTCCCGACCCGCGCGGGTCTGTCGGCACCCATACGGACTCGCGCGACCCTAGGGTTGGCCCCATCGGCCCTCCTTGCTCCCTCGGGTGGCCGTCTTGTGTTGGAAATCCGCTGGGGGCTGATTCTAGGGTAGAATCCCCCCCTTCTTGGATCCCCTTGCCTCGATCTCCCCCTTTCGCCACCGTGAGGGCTTGAATCATCTCTTTCAATTCTCGGAGATCTCGGCCTTGTTGCGCGGCATCCGTCCTCATCCCCCGAAGTTCGATTTGGATATCTTCTTGTGAATGAGCGTAATCCTTGAGTGAATCTCCCATCGTTTTCTTCAATCCCTCGAACATCTCTTCGATCTCCCGATTGAGATCCTCCCGTAGCCCTTGAATCTTTTCTTCAACCGCATCCGCCTTCGATCGAGTATTTGCCGCCATTTGGATCTAGGGCTCTGATACCAATTTGATACGAACTAGGGTTTCGTATCAATTAATTTCAGAAATTAAAGAGGAAAAAAATATAAAAGGTGGAATTTTTGGGTCTTAAAATGTGAAGAACTATGGAAATTGATAGATAATGAGCCTCTTTCGAGAGGAGACTCGCTCTCCTAGCTTTGAATGTACGGAACAAAGCCTAAACACCCTCACAAATGACGCCTACAATTGTTCTTCACAAAATAAGCATAAAAACAAATAAAGACGGCTAGCCCTAATTTATAGAAAAGTGGGGAATTACTAATCTAGTCAAAATGACTAGAATACCCCTAACTAACCCTCCTACGTGCTACCGCGCTTCCTACGGCGCACGTAAGTGATAAAAGGGGGGTGGGTCCCCCCTTGGTAGCCGCCGGCCTGTAGGGGATGCGGGCTCGGGTCCGGGTCCGCATCACGCACATAGTTGTCAAAATCATATGATGTGCGATACATATTATAAGATACGATATGGATAGGAAATGATGCGAATTGGATGGTCGTATCGGGGAGATTATTTATCTTACGATACACGATACGTATATGATACATTATTATGTGTCGTCTGATATGGGAGCTTCGAATTTTAATTTGAGTTTTGAGTTTGATTCAGGCATTCAGGTCTAGTACTTAGCTTCTGGGGCATATAGATTATTAAACTTGATAACTGTGCTTTCCATGCTCGATCTAACCTTTTCTCCTTCAATATTTTCATCTACAATCCCATCAGTTGCAAAAACAAGGAGCTTTGCCGACTGTCTTCGAGTTAGCAGAGTTCTCTCCGAGCATTTTTGAGTCTTGTCATATATTTGAGCTTTATCGAGTATTTTTTCATCCCATCAGAGCCTCGCCGAGTATCTTTGTGTATCAGTTTACTTTAACAAGCGTATTACGAGTACCCTTTTTGGAAGCAGAGAGTTGCTTGTCCTATGAACTGCATCTGTCTATGAGTAGTTCCTTTTTAGTAATTTTCTATATTCTTATTCAATTTCTTGTAACTTTAGTGCGATCTAAAAAATTTATATATAGTTTTTAATTGTTGAATATTTTTAGTTTAACTAACTGGGTGTTTTGATTCAATCTCTATTCCTGTATAATGTTAGCGCAAAACATCACATTATATATGATTTTTATTTAATTGTTTGATATTGTTCACTTAATTAATTGCGTGCCGGTTTAATATTTTGTATTAGCATGCCCTAATGTTCCTTTTTGAAAGCAATAATAGTAACAAAACACATTTAATTTCTATCTTAAAGTGTCAGATTAGGATAATATATTGCGATGCTAATTTTTTTAATGGTCTCGTGGTCCTTAGACTAAGAAATTTTAAATACGATTTATGTAATCACTTCTTTTTTGATTCATCGGAAGAATGTAATCACTTTTTTATATGTACTAGAATGTTTCTTTCTGGCTTATAGTATTCCTTCTTGGTTCTTCATAGTTATACACTTAATTTCTCCAGATTTATATGGTATATACAGTTGTATGCTTCATTGTTTAATTATTACAGTGGAGTTGCCATATCTTACGATATACCATATGATACGAAATGCAATACAATACCAATGAAAATTGATATTCGATATGTATCATGATTTGACAACTATGGTGGTGCATGTTAATATAGGAATTTTATTTTAAAAATACAAATGTTTGATAGCATGCGAGCTAGATTGCATTTGTATTGAGCTCATGACACTTTGGCAATCTTGTTGAGTACAGACTCATGGTTCTAAAGATCAGCTCAAAGTTTGAGTTACGTAGGTTTTGCCGCACAACTGGTGCTGTAGCTCTTGTAAGTATAGTACTGTTTGTGTAAAATATTTGTTATATAATTTTGGTATCTTATGTGATACTTCTGTTTATTTTTACAGCTGAAACTCAGCCAACCAAATCCAGATGAGTTGGGATATGCTGACTCTGTTTTAGTAGAGGAAATTGGTGGTTCCAGGGTATACTTATGATCTGGTTCCAACACACATCTTTTTTTTCATTATATTATTATGTAGATATCATTGTTCTCTTTTTAAGTCGCCCATTATTATTCTTTTATGCAGGTAACTGTTGTGAAAAATGAAGAAGGTGGAAACTCTGTTTCAACAATAGTGCTACGAGGTAGCACTGACAGTATTCTGGATGACCTTGAGAGGGCGGTTGACGATGGTGTTAATACATACAAGGTACTCTTCTATGATTGGATGCACTTTGTTTTCATTTTATGATGTAGTGTAAGTTTTTTGTGTTATCATTGATCCATACAAGTTCTGTGTCTCATTCATGTCATTACTCCTCAGGCAATGTGCAGAGACAGTCGCATTGTCCCCGGGGCTACTGCAACAGAAATAGAACTAGCCAGAAGATTGAAGGAGTTCTCCTTTAAAGAAACTGGGTACATCTTTAAATATGCTGAAACTTTGTGATGGCACATATGGCTCTAATAAGTCTAGCAGATCCTCTCACCTTTAAGCGAAAAACCATTTAGTTTCGAATGTCATCTGATTCCTGTGAGCTTCTGTCGTTGTCTGTTTTTAGAAGTGATATTTTCTTTATATATAATAATAGAGAATAATGGGTATCATATGACATGGGAGGCATCTCATCATATACCAAGACACAAAAAGTGGGGTGGTACAAGCCCACTTGTACTTGTTGTACCACCCCACTGTTTGTGTCTTGGTATATGATGAGATGCCTCCCATGTCATATGATACCCATTATTCTCATAATAATATCTTAATTATGTATGGATTTTTTTGGTATTGGAACTAGTTGGACCCTGTAATTGGGCACTTAAAGTTGCCACCTGATATAGGGACCGATGCAGGATGTACCACATGAACGAGGTGCTGGCATGCTATGTCATAAGTGCTACATGGTGCGCCATTTTGCCCTGCACATTTCTTTTGTGGCTCAATTTGGAACTATATAGCACACTATGAATTCAAGCCTTGTTATACTGGCATTTAATCTTCATATTACATTCATTAACTGTGAGCACTGAAGATCTTATTTACTCATGTTCATAACATTCATTTACCACACTTAAATGGGTTATTGTACAGCAAATGCTCCTATATACTTCATTTCAGCTGGTATATTTTAATTATTTCTGCGTGCAATAATTAATAGTTACATGTATACTCTATCATCCTTAATAGGAACTTGGTTTGTTGGTAGAGTGCATGCCTAGCTGGAAGTAGTCTCATGTCCAGGCAGGTTATCAATGCATTTAAAGGAAAATTTTCCCATATTTAGGTGAGGGTGAAAGTTATCCACCTTTCAAGAGGAACTTGTCATTTCAAAGACTTCAGTTAGTACCCCTGTTGCATGCTCATATTTACGAGTCTGGGTGTTGTCCGCTTTAGCCTGCTCATGGATCAAAAAAATTCCTAAGCAAATCCAAACTTTCATAAACTTCCTGCTTGTGTTCATATGCATAAATTAAAATTCGAATATGATAAAACATTAATTAATGAATGCTTTCTTAATGGGTGATACCCACTTTACGTAGTACATTGAGAACCATTGATTAGCAATTATTGATCTGTAGCCTTCATTTTTCACTTTTTGGTGTTGGGTGGGGGTAATAGTGGCATTTGGGTAGGGTAGGGTCATGCTTGGGTCAGGTTAGATTTGACCCGACCCGCAGTTAATCCGGACCATGAACCTGAAACCCTTACCTGACTTGGATAAAATTCAGAAACCGAACTGACTCGCTTTACCTGAACCCATACCTGACATAGGTCTTATTTGGGTTTGGCATGTTCGACCTGGATTCGACCCGGATCCGGTTAGGTCTTGATCTAACCCGGGAATTCTGTGTGGGTACGGGTCGGACCTGTTGGGTCCAAACCCATTTGTTCAACGCTAGGGTGGGATGAAGTCTTTCTTTTTGTTTTTTGCTTTTGTTTTTTTTGGCTTTTGCGCGTTTTTGTTGCATATTATCTTAACTTTGAGCCATGCTTTACAGTGGCCCATTTATTAAGTTAGCATTTTGCATTAAATCATGGAGGGTTGATGTCAAGTTCAGATAGTAAATGATTTCATATCATCTTAACTTCGAGCCATGCTGTACAACGGCCCATTTCGATAGCAAATGTTTCCATATTATTGATTCCCCCAAAAATTTCCCCAAACACATGCACTCCTGTGCATGTGAATACCTGCATTTATTGTGGCCATATTAGTTAGAACTTGGAGGATGCTGTCCTCTTAGGTCTTTCAGTTCCCTTGTTCTTTTATTTACTGGTGTTTAGTAAAGATGAACATTACCAAATTACTACTCAGCTGATTCTCTTGCCATTACACAGCAAATCTTCTTCAATACTTGAAGTCAGCATGGTGTATAATATATATACAATCACTGTTCAACGCAATTGTTATGGTTTATAATATATATACAATCACTGTTCAGGTCCGATCCATCCTGTCTGGGTTGGTCTATAATATATATACAATCACTGTTCAACGCAATTGTTATGGTTTTCATTACTATGCATGTTTGGTGTCAAGTTCTAATGTCAAATTTGCATTTTTGTTTCTTGTTTCTTATTTATTGTTCAAGATGTTTCTTAGTAATAATATCTCAAGCTTGTGGCCTCTTGAAATATTAACGAGTATTTTTCTATCATTTGACATGAGATTTCATAGTACACACTTTTTCATAAGAATCATGCCCTTGTGTTACATCCATAAAATTGTTGTTGGTCTATGAGTATCAAAAGTGGTCGTGTCCAATGTTTACTGAATGAGATTATTTAGTTGTTGTCAATTTCCATTTGTATGTGGATTACTTATGAGGTCAGCATTGCTGATTTTTGGGGACAGGTGGGTGTTACTCCAGAATTGAAGTGGAAGTATACAGTGATAATAGCCAGCCTCTGGCATCTAAATTTGTACTCCTGCTTATTGATAATTCATTTAGTTTGGCAAGGTTTTATACTTCACGTATTTGGTTTTTAAACTTGTTGGCATGTGGTTTGTTGTTTTTGGTGGTGCCTATTAGAAAAGTATATTAAATTTAGGAGCGATAAGCATGCATGTTTTGTTTCTTTCATGTTATTTTTTTGGGTTATTATGGATGTAATTATCGTCATATTATGCAAATTTTGGAAGACACAATTCCAAAAGTGACTTTCATATCTATGGAATACTAGGTATTCTGTCAACTTTATGTATATATATATTTCTCTTCTCACAGATTAGATCAGTATGCCATAGCCAAATTTGCTGAAAGCTTCGAAATGGTACCTAAAATCCTGGCCGAAAATGCCGGTCTTAATGCAATGGAGATCATTTCTTCTTTATATGCTGAACATGCCGCTGGAAACCCCAAGGTTGGTATTGATTTGGAGGCAGGGGTCTGCAAGGACATTTCAACCATGAATATCTGGGATCTATATGTCACCAAGTAAGTATCTTCTTATTTACAAGTTTTTAGCAATTTGCTTTATCTATTCCACTTCTTTGTTTCTTTTCTGTCACACAATTTTTTGGTTCATCTACTGTGGTTTGAACTTGAAAGGATTGCAAACACTTTCTACTCGCTATTCTCGCCCCACCCCCACCCCACTTCAAAGCATCTTTTGGGACTTGAGTTGTCAATTTCCTTTGCATGGTACACATATTGTTTTTCAAATATTTTGGGGGTGCTTTGGGCACTAGGGAATTTCAACTGGTAATTTTATTTACAAAGTAATTATTTGCGTGTTTCCCTGATAGACATTTTTCATTATCATTAGTACTAATGTGATGCGGACGCACCCTACGAGGCGGGCACGGGCCCAAGCGGGTCTGAAGGCGGATGGGTCACTTACTATCGGAGACGTCGAAGGGCGGATTAGTCTTTTTCTTATGATATTTTATTCCTAGGTTTTCTCTATTTATATCTAGGGTTAGCCGTCATGAGGGTTATGCTTATTGTGTGAAAAACATCGTAAGTGTCTTTTGTGAGGGTTTTAGACTTTGATCCGTTCATCAAAGTTAGGAGAGCGAGTTCCTCTCGAAAGGGCTCAAGTTATCTTGTTTTTAGTAGTTGTTTCCTCTTCAAAAACCAATAAAAATCTCATCTTTTCCAATTTTTAATCCTTTTCTTCGCTGATTTTCCATTGATACGATCCAAATCGTATCAAATTGGTATCAGAGCAATAGATCCAATGGCGGAAGGCACCCGATTCAAGACGGAGATGGAGGCGCTGCGAAAGGAGATCCGGGAAGAGGTTAGTAAAAAGGTGGGGGCTTTGGAGGTCACGGTCGAGATGCTTTCAAATTCCCAAAAGGAGATGGAGATTCGCTTGATGAAGAAGCACGAGGAGTCGGACGCCACTCAAGTTCAGATCTTGAAAATTCTTCAAAAACTTGAAGGGAAAGGGAAGCAAGTGGAGATCGGAGGGGAAGAATCCGCGGCGGAGAATCATCTTACTAAGGTGGGGGATCCAAAGTTGATGGCGAATACATCCGGGGCACCTCCGGGATCCAAAGTCACGAAGGAGAGGGAAGATCTAGGGTTCCGGGAGGAGTCGTGGGTGGAGGACGTGCAACGAGAGCGGCGGCGGCGCGAAGGGGACCCCCTAGGGTTTCTTGCGGAGGCAAGGGGACGCGGCGGACAAGACGGAGGCTTCCCGGAGGATGGGGAGAGCGGCGGCTGGGGGGGAAACCCTAATCCCCCCCCGCGCGGCCCGCTAGGACCCCGCGAGGGCTCGGGGGGCCTCACGGCCCACCCCCGAGCCCGCGCGGGGGCCCAGGACAGCTGGGCGGGCTCGCGCGAAGCCCAGGAGGGGTCGCGCGGCCCGCCTGGGCCACGCCTGGGCCTCGCCGAGTCCCAGGGAGGCCACACGGCCTTCCCTGGGGCCGGTTGGGCCCCGGCGAGTGACATTGGGGCCCGGGGGGGCCCAGTAAACCCCCCGGGTCAGTTTTTCGGACCCCCGAGCACCGATCAGGGCCCCGCAAGAGGCTATCGCGGGATTTTTGGAGCTACAGAGGAGGAGCGGCAGAGGTGGCCCATGGAGGAGTATGCAGAAAATTTTGGGGGCCCGCGAGGGTTTCCCGAGGAGACCTACGGCAGGGGCAGGACCGAGTACGGAGGCCACGGAGCTCAGGGAGGAGGACACCCGACCATGCACCCAGACAGGAGGATGGAGAAGTTGAAGATGCCCATTTTTGAGGGGGCCGACCCCGACGGGTGGATAGTACGGGCGGAGCGGTATTTTCAGGTGATGCGGATCCCAGAACGGGAAGTATTGGAGAACATCATCTGCTATTTGGAGGGACAGGCGCTGAGTTGGTACCGCTGGAGGATGTCCCGAGCCCCTTTTCGGACGTGGGAGGAGTTGTCCGCGTTCCTACTTGACCGTTTCCAGGCCAAACCGGGGGCGAATTTCTACGAGCAGTTGCTGGGACTACGGCAGGAGGGAACGGTGTTGGACTTCCTGGGGAAGTTCGAGGTGCTGGCAGGCAGGGTGAAGGGGGTATCGGAAGACGTATTCTTGGGGGCATTTATGCGAGGGCTGAAGCCCTCGATACGAGCCGAGCTGTGGATGCAGAGTCCCAGGGACCTGGAGCATGTGATTCGGCTGGCATTACGGGCGGAGGAGAAGCAGGCGGAGGAGCGGAGGATCAGAGGGACGTGGGGGGCACCGCAGCAGAGGGTCCCACCGACATCAGCCGCCGTCCCGAGACTACCACCGGCCACTTCGGCCGGAGCGGGGGAGAAGACCGGAGCAGCGCGTCCTGCGGGACAAGGGCGGAGGATGACCGAGGCTGAGGTGCGGGACAGGAGGGCCAGGGGGTTGTGCTTCCGTTGCGACGAGAAGTTCACCCCGGGGCATCGGTGTGCGAGCCGGTTGCTGCAGATCACTATCGAGCCGGACGAGGAGGAGTACATCGACCCAGAGGAGGCCGAGGAGGAGGTCGTCCCCGTAGAGCAGCCGGTGGAGCTGGAGCAGGCGCAGGTGTCCCTCAACTCCGTGATGGGGTTCACACAGAACTCCACAATGAAGTTGGTGGGACAGGTCGGAGAGACAGCAGTGACGGTTCTGATTGATAGTGGGGCCACCCACAATTTTGTGTCCCTGCGAGTGGTGGAGCTGCTGGGGTTGCAGATGTCCGGTGGGAGATTCACCGTACAGTTGGGGGATGGACGGTGCGAGGAGAGTACGGGGCTATGCCGAGGCCTCTGCTTAGTCATTCAGGGGGTGCAAATCGTTCAGGATTTTTTACCATTCGAGTTGGGGAAGGTCGACTTCATCTTGGGAGTCCAGTGGTTGAAGACATTGGGGACCACGATGACCAACTGGAAACGGTTGAGGATGGAGTTCAAGGATGGCGAGCGGACGGTGGTGCTTCAGGGAGACCCGAGCTTGTGTTATGCCATGGTAGCTTTCAGTGCCATGACTCGGGCTATTCGACGGGCAGGGCAGGGGTACTTGGTGGAGTTTCAGGGGATGACCACAGAGGCGGAGCCCGAACCCGAGGAGGAGCCACCAGAGGTGCAGTCGGTGTTGGAGCAGTTCGCAGAGGTGTTTGAGATGCCCCAGGGGTTACCTCCACCCCGGGACCACGAGCATGCGATCGTACTGAGGGATGGCGCACCCCCCGTCAGTGTTCGGCCTTACCGGTATCCCCACGTGCAGAAGGACGAGATCGAGCGGCAGGTCAGAGAGATGTTGCTAGCAGGAGTGATCCAGCCCAGCGTCAGCCCCTTCTCGAGCCCAGTTTTGTTAGTGAAGAAGAAGGACGGGAGCTGGCGTTTTTGTGTGGATTACCGAGCCCTGAATAAGGAAACTGTGCCCGACAAGTTTCCTATTCCAGTGATAGATGAGTTGCTCGACGAGCTGCATGGGGCGAGGGTGTTTTCGAAGGTGGATCTAAAGTCTGGGTATCATCAGATCCGGATGCGAGCAGAGGACATCCCGAAGACGGCGTTCCGTACACACGAGGGCCACTACGAGTTCTTGGTGATGCCGTTTGGATTGACAAACGCCCCGTCTACGTTTCAGGCGTTGATGAACAAGGTGTTCCGCCCTTACCTACGGCGGTTCATCCTTGTGTTCTTTGACGACATCTTGGTCTATAGCCGCACATTGGAGGAGCACACGGGGCATCTGGAGGTGGTTTTTCGGGAGTTGCAGGGGCACCAGTTATTCGCCAACCGGAAGAAGTGCTCGTTCGGGAGGAGTCAGATCGAGTACTTGGGGCACATTGTCTCAGGCGACGGGGTAGCAGCAGACCGAGCAAAGATTGTGGCGATGTTAGAGTGGCCTCTACCACAGACACTGCGGGCATTGCGGGGTTTCTTGGGATTGACGGGGTATTACCGCAAGTTTGTAAAGGGATACAGCACCATTGCCTGGCCGCTGACGGAGCAGCTGAAGAAGGACAGTTTTCGGTGGGGGGAAGAGGCGACTAAGGCTTTCGAAGCCTTGAAGACGGCGATGTCGACGGCGCCGGTCCTTGCTCTACCAGATTTTAGCCAGCCATTCGTAGTGGAGACGGATGCTTCGGGATATGGTCTTGGGGCGGTACTGATGCAGGAGGGGCGGCCGGTGGCGTACTTCAGCCAGGTGTTGACCACGAGGGAGAGGCTGAAGTCAGTGTATGAGAGGGAGTTAATGGCTATAGTCTTCTCCATTCAGAAATGGCGACCATATCTGCTGGGAAGAACTTTTGTGGTGCGGACAGATCAGCGGGCATTGAAGTATCTGTTAGAGCAGAGGTTGGTGGCAGAGGAGCACCAGAAGTTGCTGTCGAAGCTGGTGGGATTTCGGTTCGATATTGAGTACCGACCGGGGCTGGAAAATAAGGCGGCGGATGCATTGTCTCGGCGGGATGAGGGGAGCCAGCTGCAGGCGATGTCGATACCCGAGTGGAGAGGATTGGACCAGTTGACACAGGAGGCGGAGGCAGACCCAGAGCTGCAGCAGATCAGGGAGAGCTTACAGGGGGGAGGTGACGGGGTGCCAGGCTACACGTTAGAGGGGGGAAGGTTACTCTACCAGGGGAGGTTGGTGATTCCGCGGGGGTCTGCATCGATTCAGACTCTTTTTCAGGAGTTCCATGGGTCGGCAATCGGAGGGCACTCGGGCGTGCAGCAGACATATATGCGGATGGCTCGGGAAGTATACTGGACAGGAATGCGGAAGGACATCGCGCGATTGGTGGCGGCTTGTGACGTCTGCCAACGTCACAAGTACATGGCGATGGCCCCGGCAGGACTGCTACAGCCGTTGGCATTGCCCGAGCAGGTGTGGGAGGAGGTGTCCATGGACTTCATAGACGGTTTGCCGCGTTCGGAGGGGTTCACCGTGATCTTGGTGGTGGTGGACCGGCTGAGCAAGTATGCTCACTTCATTCCCTTGAAGCATCCTTACACAGCGGTCTCGGTGGCGGGGGTTTTCGTGCGGGAGGTGGTGCGGCTGCACGGGTTTCCGAAGTCTATAGTGTCCGACCGGGACAAGGTTTTCACCAGTCACTTCTGGGAGGAGTTGTTCCGAGTTCAGGGGACAGTGCTGAAGCGGAGCACCGCCTACCATCCGCAGACGGACGGTCAGACCGAGGTGGTCAACAGGAGTGTCGAGACCTACCTCAGATGTTTTGTTTCGGAGACACCCCGACAGTGGGCCAGATGGTTGGCGTGGGCGGAGTATTGGTACAATACCTCCTTCCACTCGGCGGCAGGGACGACACCTTTCCGGATATTGTACGGACGAGACCCTCCTTCTTTGGTTTACTATGGGCACCGAGCGACACCGGTGTCACAGGTGGAGGAGCAGATGGAGGAGAGGGATAGGATGCTGGAGGAGCTGCGGAGGCACCTGACACGAGCACAGCAGGTGATGAAGGCCAAGGCAGACGGACATCGGCGAGATGTGACTTTTCAGGTAGGGGACAGGGTCTACCTGAAGCTCCGACCTTACAGGCAGCGGTCTTTGGCCCACAGGAGGAACGAGAAGCTTGCGGCCCGTTACTATGGGCCTTTTGAGGTGGAGACTCGGATTGGAGAGGTGGCTTACAGGTTGAAGCTGCCGCCAGAGGCAGCGATACATCCGGTGTTTCATGTTTCCCAGTTGCGTCGGGCGATCGGCGAGCAGGCTACATCCTCCACACTTCCTCCTACGCTCACAGATGATATGGAAGTGATGCTCGAGCCGGTGGATGTCCGGGCGGTGCGGAGAGGTCCAGGGCGGCGTCGGGAGGTCCTCATCTACTGGCAGGGGCTACCAGAGTGCGATGCAACATGGGAGCAGTATGAGGCGATACATGAGCAGTACCCTGATTTCCACCTTGAGGACAAGGTGGCTCTTTTAGGGGCGGGTATTGATGCGGACGCACCCTACGAGGCGGGCACGGGCCCAAGCGGGTCTGAAGGCGGATGGGTCACTTACTATCGGAGACGTCGAAGGGCGGATTAGTCTTTTTCTTATGATATTTTATTCCTAGGTTTTCTCTATTTATATCTAGGGTTAGCCGTCATGAGGGTTATGCTTATTGTGTGAAAAACATCGTAAGTGTCTTTTGTGAGGGTTTTAGACTTTGATCCGTTCATCAAAGTTAGGAGAGCGAGTTCCTCTCGAAAGGGCTCAAGTTATCTTGTTTTTAGTAGTTGTTTCCTCTTCAAAAACCAATAAAAATCTCATCTTTTCCAATTTTTAATCCTTTTCTTCGCTGATTTTCCATTGATACGATCCAAATCGTATCATAATGCTACCACAAAGTAATTATTTGCGTGTTTCCCTGATAGACATTTTTCATTATCATTAGTACTAATGCTACCGCCGCCGCCGCCGCCGCCGCCGCCGCCGCCGCCGCCGCCGCCGCCGCCGCTATTGTTGTTGTTATTTCCCCCTTAACAAAGAGTGGGGAGATCAAATGTTTCAAGAGAAATGTAGAAGCATAAGTTGATCCTCGGTTGTTATTTACTAAAAAGAATATCTGTTTTCAAAGGCTTCTGTTGTGAACAGTCTTACCTAGCTCACACTGTTTGGAGTATTATTTGGTTCGTGCAACCTAATTCCAGGCGCGTTCCTGGTCAAACTTGCCAAACCAGCTGAGCCAAGACTAAAAAAGAACCAAGTAATGACTAGTTGATTTGTCAAGCTGTTTTGATATATTTTGCTTTACTATTTAGTTTCTCTGTCCTGTATGATTTGGTGAATTTTAGCTCTAACTTTTGGCCTTAAGGTTTTGAGTTTGAAATATGCTTATTTGATTATTTTATAATGATATTAATGTTCTATTTGTTTTGACTTAGTTGTGATCCACATTTTTTGAGTAAGTATCAAACAAGACTTTATGGAGGTTAAAAGATCTAGATCATAATCCTAATACAACCTTGCATATCAACCAAGGTTAACATGAACACGGATTGCTTCGGTTGGACTGAAAATCGGTATATAGAATGCTGCTAGTCCACAACATGGTTCACTGGGGGGTGATAGATGCTTAGGGAAGGTCAAAGTAGGGGAAAAAAGCATTCCAAACTTTTGTTACTCCGATGCAATCTCTGAGAACATGGATCATAGTTTCAGCCTCAGCTACACAAAGGAATGAATCACATTTACTGGCAAGGAGGAACAAATTTTTACAAGATTGCTAGAGAGTTTTTGGATTTCCATCTACATATTTATGGGCATATATTTGTGCATAGCAATATGCACTGTAAAATTTTGTAAAAGCACAACTCATGCTAGTAACAAATGATCCTTTGTTTACTCTACTTTAAAGTCCAGAACTAATCTACCACAATTCGAAATGTGTGATCCGGATTGCGGATTGTGGGGAGTTTAGCGATTTCGACTTACACAGTTTTAAACATTATGTGTGTATATTTTTTGCGCATGGTCATGCACACACGTTTACAGAATTGTTGACCATAGTGAGCGGTCCACAAACCCGGATCCCTTCTAAATCTAACAACATACCACATACTATTCAACATATCATACCCTGTCCTCATAGGGATACATCAACCAGTGTGTACCCACAGAGCCGAAGACACTAGTGCTGAATGTGCTAGTTCAGTTGGTAGCAAAGAGAGTAAATGTGGATGCTTAATAGACCCTACTGTAAAGTAAAACTCTGCATGCAGATGAATCTAATCAAAGGCTAACATTTATTCTTCCTATCATAGACAATTTTTCTTCAGGTGGTCTAATTGGAAAACTTCTTTTGACACAAGAAGTCCTAGTATTCTAGGTGGCTTATTTCTTTATGATCATCATCCAGTTTTTCTCATGTAGATGTGCAGTGGTTGACTACTGCTCAATGCATTTTCAAAAATGCTTAAATATTACCATTTTTATTATTTTGGTTAAGCATTTTTGGGTTGCATATGCTGCAGAGTAGTTACACTATAATACCCACAACTATTGGGCACATGATTTTGGTTCAACTGGCTACCATGGGCTTTCCAAACACCTTTAGGTTGATACCTTTTGTCATGATTTTGTTAAATCCATGCAACTTCTGTCAGTTCTACTAAATTCATACATCACGTACTTGTGCCGTGGTTGAAGGGCAGATACCTTTATATTTTCCAAAATGGCATTCCCTCTTTAACTCTCTCTACATCCCAGTCTCTGTCACAATTTAAGTTGAATTTGAAAAGCTTAAATTTGTCATTGTCACAATTTGTTTGAAAAACATGTTGCCTTAAATCTTTGAACTTCCTTTTATCACATTTTTCATAATGCCTCTTCAAATGAGATGTTCCCTGCCTTGGATCTCCAAGTAAATATTCATTGCAATAATTACAGTTACTCTTAGCCTTCTCATCAACAATTATTTTCGCATAATGGTTCCAAATTTCTGAGTAAACTTTGTCAGCTGTCTCACCCGCTACCTTTGTGGGCTTTATTTCAGTGGACTCGGTTGAAACTACATCAGGGTAGCTTGGCATGTCTGAGGCTGAAGCATTATGCATAACAGGAGATGAATCTATCTCTAAATCCAAATGTGGGCTTGTATGCTGTGATCCCTCTGCCATGATTTATATTCTGTAAAATGAAAGAAATAGTGAATGAAAGAAATAGTGAATGAAAGAAATAGTGGAACGATACTAGAAATCGGGATGTATATATATGATGGTCTCTTGGAAAAAGTATGGCTTAAACTAAACTAAACTACAAAAAAGAACTCGTATCACAGAAGCCAACTTCAATCAGAAATAATTTCAAATAGAGTGAACAATCAAAGATTAAAATTTTTCAAGAAACCATAGTAAAGAAAGAAAATACTACGGATAACCAAATATGATATATGTGAAGTAGGAAAATAATACTAATAACCAAATATTTTTTGAAATTCAAAAAGAAACAGCTTAAAAGGAAACAGCTTAAAAATTTCATTCTAGTTTAAACAATGAATACAAGCATCTTTTCAATAACTCAACCAAAAAATAAGAATCACCGTGATATGGATTTCTCCTGAACCAAATTAGAGTCAAAGATTAACAATTATCATTACTCGGATCGTTTTTTAGAAAACATAGCCGTCGGGTTTCCCGCTCCCACCTTCATTGTCATTCTAAAATATGGCTGAAAGAGCTGAAGGTGAACAACCAGAGATTAAAACCAAATCTTACCATACAAAGAATCAAGACCTAAAACAGATATAAAACACAAAACAAGAAAGCAAAACAAAAAAGATTATCTTAACACTGAGATCTGCAAAATCTAACATGAGAAGTCCATTAGCGACGAGAAGAAACGACCAAAGGCGTTGGTTAGCGACGGGGAGAAACGACCAAAGGCGTTGGTGATGAAAATAGAGGCAAAGGAGCTAACGAGAAACGACGATTGCTGGATATTGATCCAAGAAAAAAAGATCAACAATATGTAGAATATGTAGAAACTTCGATGGAAGAAATAAGAGCGGTGACCTACCGGAGAGAGATGTAGAGGGTTGCAATGACGATGACGATCTCGAGAGAAGTTTTGGGATAATGCTAGGTTTTTTCTCGGATATGGGAGAGAAGTACGATTCATATTAAGAATGTGGTGATTTGGGTTTTTGGTCGGATGGTTAGGAGTTTGGGTCAAATAAGGTAGGGCTTTACATTTCAAAAAAAGGGATGTCTTTAGTGATCCAGGGCGGGGCGGGTTAAGTAGAGGAGTGTGCCCGCCCTTATTCGTCTGCGGTCCAGACCAAGGCTCGATCTGTGTCAGTGCGGGGCGGACAATTTCTTACCAAACGCGGATCGGGTCATGTCATTCTGCCATCCCTAGTGCCGTGGGATTTAGTTTAGGTTTAGGGTTTTATACTATAGAGGGTTTGAGGTTGGGGGTATAAACGGATCTAGTTTGCAATGTAAACATCCCGAGTTTGATGTGTTATAATTAGATTAAAATTGTATCTAGTTAGGATTCTGATTTAGTTTTGAAACGGAATGTGTTAATAATCTTTTTAAAAATAATTATGTATTTTAAAATTACTTGTTTTAAAATTTAAGTTGTATTTAATTTATTGGGTTATAATTAACATGTTATCGGGTTTAACTGAAAAATAAAAATAAATTCATAGAAATTTATAAAAATTCTAAAAATTTATTTAGTGTAATTTGATCCAAAAATGCGTAATAATTTTACAAAATACTGTAAATGGGCTGGAACTGTTATAAGAATGAAAAATAATAATTTGTTACAAGTTGGCTCCTAAACGAATAATATTTTCACTAAGATGAAGGGGGAAAACCTGTAAAGAGGATAGAACACATATGGGACCTATTTTAAAAGGTTAACCATACAAAATATTGACGTGATGGGGTGCAATTATCCAAGAAGATAAAAACTAAAATGTAATTTGAAATAACATACAAAATATTGACGTGATGGAGTGCAATTATAGAAGAAGATAAAAACTAAGAAGTTATTTGAAATTCAAAATGTGGAGTTGAGAAGACTTGTAATTCTTTATATTTGGCTAATTTTAGAAACAACTACCTTTAGGTTTCACTGATTCCCAAAATAGTATATTGAACTTTCAAAATAACATGAAATTGCCATGAGTTTTGTTTTTTTAACAAAAAGACTACCTCTAACAGCGTGAGCAAAAAACTATCTCAATCTTTCTAAACATGCTCAAAATATTTCCTCTAACGTTTTCATAAGCCTAAAACAACTGCCTCAATTTTTGAATAGCATTTTAGAAAACTACCACTTTCTTGTAATGAATTAGGGGTTATATTTTGAGAACAGTAAATTTCATGGTAGGGTAATTTTTTGTTATTTTCAAAGTTTAGAGTAGTATTTTGTAAAAACGGTGAAACATAAATGTATTTTTTTTTGAAAACTATCCTTTCTATTATTTCGCTTCCTACTTTTTTTTGCTTGGTTATATAGAATATGTGTGTCCAACGGTGCTCAGCTTCCTTGAGTCATGATGTCATTTGATCTTGCTTATTATCTGAAAATCTTGATCTAGGTTCTTTGCTCTCAAATATGCTGCTGATGCTGCATGCACGGTTCTGCGTGTCGATCAGGTGAGTAATGTTTTTTTTCCTCCCGCTCTTCAGTGTTAATTTTCTGAGCAAAGCCTCCATTTTCGTTGACCTCAAAACCTTCGACGCTGTGCAGATTATAATGGCTAAGCCAGCAGGAGGGCCTGCCAGGAGAGATCAGCCTGCTGGCATGGATGAGGATTAGATTTGCAATCCTAGGGCTTTTTAGCCTTTTTTAATTACTCAGAAGAGCTGGGGCCATTTTGATGTTTTTGGGTTTGGGCGTGCAGAGGCTACGGCAAGTTTGATTGTGTAATCTTGGGGAAGCAAGTGAGAGCTTAGAAAGAAGGCTGATCCTTTTGTTGTATCCCAAGTGAAATCTGTGGTTGGCCATTGATCTTGTACCACTGCGGTAAAATTCTCCGGTCGAATATAACTGTATGGCCGAAGATAACTGTATGGCCGAAGATGTTGGGAAATTCGATCAGGCAGTTTCTTTATTATAACAGAGCTATTGTTATTATAGATGGTACATTCTGTCAAATCCTGTTAATATATTGTTTTTGGTTTTGCTGGTTTTTTTAAGAACTTCTTGGGATCAAAGGCTTGCAGGCTTGCAGGGATTCTGAATTCTTGGCAACCCCCGGTATTTTAGTGAAAAAAAATCAGTTTCGCTTTTACCTGGTTGTATTAAATACCAACATCGTACCTATAATCAAATGAAAGGCGTTGTATTCTGTATGACAGTATTTCGTTGGGGCTTGGCAGCATTGGGGCCCAATCGAGTTTGATTGACGGGACATGTCGTGAGCTATACTTGCCATCGGCAACTGTCTAACTTTAATTTTGGAGGCCAGCATTACCTAGCCCAGCAGATTTGTACTGGGACGAACTTTGCGTGGTTGGCCCTTCAGCTCTACAAAAATGACCTCTGCGAGGTCTACTTTTTCAAACAGAAACAATCTCGCAAGGACGTCCTCTATGGGGCCGGCTTCCTCAGTAGCTATGCTCCATATCGACGGTCTCCACGAGGTCGGCTTCCTCAACAGCTACGCTTTACAGGAAAGATATCCACGTGGTCTGCTGCTTCAGCTATTTCATCCAAGGATCCGCCCGCTTGATAGCTCAGCTTCCATAAACACCTTTCACGATCTTCGGCGGATCCCCTCTCTAGGCCGTTACGAGCGGGAAAACGTTCAAGTTTATCCAACCACGAATTGAGCAGGCGTGCCTAACTTGAAAGCATGCGGGCACACTTCCTTGTCCGTTCACCATGCAATCTAAGGTATTGATTGCACACTGAAGATAGGGGATCCCTCTATAACTCCCGTTGACTCCCGTTGACGTGGCGTAACCAACACTCAGCCTATAAATACACCGGATCAACGCAATCCCATATATGCAGAAGTAAACGCTAAAAAATCCTAATGGCTAAATTCATACGCCTTTATACACATAAGGTCTATCTTACGCCCAACACCTCCTTTCCTCAACCATCACCTGACTTAGGCATTAGAGGGTAGTCGGGGGGTTGTGCACCGATCCTCTGACGTCTTTCCCTCTACCAGAGAAGGATGTTGGCCCGTCGAAACCCTGCCTTGGCACCTTGTTGTGTGAATACTCGCCAAAGCAGTCTGGTACATGCTCTGCGCAAGACTGATACATGTTCCGTGAGATTCTAGGCATCAACAGTTGGCGCTAGAGGAAAGGCCTTGTGACAACGTTCGTAGCATATGCTCTTAATCCAGCATCTTCTTCAACATCTCGATACAGTATCTTCTTCAACATCTTCTTCATCCTCTCTAATGGCGAAAAGTAAGAAGATCACGAGAGGCGAACCCGACGGCGTGCTCGAAATCCATTCTACAAAGGACAACTGACTTGCTGGCATCGTACCCCTGCAAGTCACTGCCGTTGCCACAACGGCCGATTTCCAATCCCTCATGAAGGAGCCTTGTGGGACAAGGGGATCCGGGCCAGTCAGTTCAAGATTTACATGATCATGTCCTGAATCTGACCTAGGAAAGGATATCCAACGCCTCGTCAACAAGATTCAGCCTTGAAACTCCTCCTTCCAAGGGCGGATGTGTGACAGACGCCACAATCAGGGCGCCTCAAACGATGCATGAGCAGAAAGCTGCACGATTTCTTGGGGACTACCCTGGGTCTGATCCTTAACGAGCTACACTCTACACGGACGACCCTAGTGTAAGGACCGTCTACCTTGTAATACTAACAACAACAAACTCTAAAGGGAGGGTGAATAGAGTAATGGCAATAACTTGTGCAATTAAAATTTAACTTGTAAATGCGAAATAATGCAAGAGGAATTAAGCAACACAATCAATCCAAACGCAAACACAAGATTATACCCTGGTTCCCTAAACTTGGGTGCTTCCAGCCACACCAATATCCATTATGAATCTAACACAGAGAAGTGAATACAATCTCACACAGAGGATTTGGATTCTCACACAAATAAATCCTTGCTCTGAGTCTCTGACACAGAGAGACTCAAACTCTCACAGAGTGACTCTAACTTTCACAAAGAGAGATCTCAACCAGCCCTCACACAGAAGGTTATACTCTCACACAGAGAGTAACTAGATCTCCCACAGAAAGCTAGGGCTTCAAAGAAAACAAAGAAAACAAATACTCTTACATATGCCTCGATGATGAACTTACTCATTAATGAATGCAAGGCATGGAAGAGGATCACCAAGTGCTTGCGATTAGCTTGAATGCACTTGGATTATTTTCCTTGAGCTTGAATTCAATGCATGAAGAGGAACATAAGCTCTAAGAGGGAAATGAGAGAGTTTGAGAGTGGCCTAATGATTCTCAAAATGATCTTCAATGGTTCCAAGAAGCTCTAATGAACTCAGCACTCTCCTACATATAGTAAGCCCAAAAAACTCAAACCTAATCAAAAAGTCCAAAACAGAAAATCTGCAAGGACTCCATTTTGTCAATTTATGGAACAGACAATCGACTGATGAACAACTGACATTCGACTGGTCAACGGCTATAAAAATCCCAATGGCTATAATCTGAGCCAGGACAGGCGACTGTAGAAGACTACACAGGTGCCTGTACAATGTACAGGTGCCTGAATATCCTTCAGCAGGCGACTGTCACTTGGGGTGGAAACGGAGCAAAGAAAATGCAACTTTCGTACTAGCGCCTTCAGACGATTGATGACCATTTCACAGGCACCTGTAATTAGACAGGCAACTGAAAATACTCATCAGTCGACTGACTTGTAAGATAGAATGAATCCCAGAAAATGCAAGTTAAACACTTTGGCACACCGACGACTGGAGAACAAATCCCAGGGGCCAGATGGAAGACATGCGCCTGTAAAATGATCGTCAGTCGTCTGTCTCCAATAGCTCAAGATAGAGTCAATAAAAGTTGACTTGAGCCAGGCGCTTGGAATCACCTAGTCGCTTGTCCTTCCTTCATCAGTTGCCTGTTGAGCGCCAAAAACTCCATTTTGAATTTAAGGCATGGTGAACCTATTGGGATGGTTTCTATGATAATCCCAAAGCTCACTAATGATGGAAAATGCATGAGCATGAATGAGTTAGTCTATCTAACAAGGCATTACAATTAAACCAATACTCAAAAGAGAAAAGCAATAAATGAAATAATACATGGATTACATTGCTTTCCTTAGAGTTTAAGCTTCAACCTTGATGCTCCCCATCTTTTCCAAGCTTTGGCACCCTTTGAGTCCAAGCTTTGGCATTGCTCCTCTTGATGTCCATTCTTGCACCAAGCATTTAGTCTCCAAAAATGATATTCTTCATTTGTTAACCATGAGACTAAAACATAGGAGACATTATCAACAACATAATGTTATGATCATCATCAAAATAAGATTGGTATGAAACACCAATACCTAACAATCTCACCCGTTTTGATGATGACACACATTATGTAAAATAAGGAAATAAAACACAATGCTAATGGGCCCCTCTACTTATATGCACCAATTGTAAAATAAGATAATCCAATAGAAATAATAAGAAACAATAGTTTCATATAGAAGGTATGGATTACATAAACCAAATGAAATAAAATCAAATAACATTCTCCACATGCATGGTTTATATAATCCCCCATATCTCTCCCCATATGTATATATCTCTCCCCATAGAAGATATGATTTACAAGATTTACATAATGCATATCTCTCTCCCCCTTGTCATTGTCAAAAATGTGGACATCAAACATAAAGAAGTGACAACTTGTCATTGATACCAATTATACAAAAAATGACAAATAATCAATAGATTAAGAGATGTACGATACCAAATTATAAAAATTTAGTGGATATCAATCACTTTCCCATGCTCCCTCAGATCATAGAAAAGGTCAAATTGTTGACTCTTAGGATCTAATGCCAATTGTAAAGAAAAATATGAAACAACTTTAAAAATTGAGATAAGGGTAAATTGCATAAAAATGCCCTCACGTTTGGGCCATTTTTACGTAAATACCATGACGTTTATTTTCATCAAAATATATACCCAAACGTTTTCCGATGCTTTTAAGTTGATACCCTTTTTTAATTTTCCGTCCAAAAGGCAGAAATTTGGACAAATTTACCCCTGAATGTTCCTTTTATAAGTTAATACTCTCACGTTTGGGCCTTTTATAAGTTAATACCCTGAATTGGGTGTGTGTGTCCATTCGGGTGGGTGGGTGCATGGGTGTGGGGTGTGTGTGTGCGCGCGCATTGGGGGGGTGTGTGCATGGGGGTTAGTGTGTGTGCGTGCATGGGGAGGGTGTGTGTGCATGGGTGGGTGGGTGTGTGCATGGTGTGTGTGCATGGGGTGGGTGAGTCTGTGCATGTGTGGCTGTGTGCATGGGTGGGTGTGGGCATGGGGTGTGTGTGTGTGCATGTGGTGGGTATGTGTGTGCATTGGGGTGGGTTTATGCATGGGTTTGTGTGAGGGTGTGTGCGTGCATGGGGTGTGGGTGTGGGTGTGGGCATGGGTGTGTGTGTGTGCATGGGATGGGTGTGTGTACATGGGGGTGTGTGTGCACGCGCATCAGGGTGGGTTGGTGCATGAGTTTATGTGTGGGTGTGTGCATGCATGGGGTGTGGGTGTGGGCATGGGCATGGGTGGGTGGGCATGGGGTGGGTGCGTGCATTGGGGGGGTGTGCATGGAGGGGTGTGTGCGCATGCATCAGGGTGGGTTGGTGCATAGGTTTGTGTGTGGGTGTGTGCGTGCATGGGGGTGGGTGTGGGCATGGGGTGTGTGTGCATGGGGTGGGTGGGTGTGTGCATTGGGTGCGTGTGTGTGCATAGGTGTGTGGGTGTGTGCATGGGGGTGGGTTGGTGCATGGGGGTGTGTGTGCATGGGGTGCATGGGTGGGTGTGTGCATTGGGTGCGTGTGTGAGCATGGGTGTGTGGGTGTGTGCATTGGGGTGGGGTTGTGCATGTGGCTGGGTGGGTGTGTGCATTGGGTGCGTGTGTGAGCATGGGTGTGTGGGTGTGTGCATTGGGGTGGGGTGGTGCATGTGGCTGGGTGGGTGTGTGCGTGCATGGGGTGTGGGTGTGGGCATGGGTGTGTGTGCATGGGGTGGGTGTGTGCATTGGGTGGGTGTGTATGCATGGGGGTGTGTGCACGCGCATCAGGGTGGGCGTGCACGCACACACACCCCATGCCCACACACAAACCCACCCCATGCACGCACACCCACCCCATGCACACAACCCACCCATGCACGCACACCCACCCCATGCACACAACTCACACACACACACGCCCACCCCACACAACCCCACCCCTAACCAAGGCGCACACTCACCCTAAGCACACACCCCATATGTGCACAAACCCCATGCACACAACCCAACAACCCACGCTGACATACCCACCCCACGCACACACACACCCAATGCCCACACCCACACACACACACACACACACACATACACACACACACACCCATACACCCCTTAAGCACACACACCCCACCCACCCCACGTGTACACACCCACCCTACACACATACCCTCCAACCACACCCACACACCCCCATGCACACACACACCCCATGCACACAACCCACCCACCCCCCGTGCACCCACCCACCCACGCCCATAAACACACCCACCCATCCATGCACACACACCCCCACCCAAGCACACACACCCCCACGCACACACACACCCATCCCCACTCACACCGACCCCCACCCACTCACACCCACCCACCCATGCACACACTCACCCCCAAGCACACACAACCACGCACACAACCCACCCACCCACGCGCACACACCCCATGCACACACCCCACCCCAGCCTCCCAATACACACATCCCACACACACAACCCATCCACCCTATGCATGAATGCACACTCACACACTCACCCACCCCATGCACTATCCCACTCGAGAGAGAGAGAATTGCGAGGAGAGAGAAAGAGAATCGATAGAGAGAGATTCGGTGTAGAGAGAGAAAGAAAGAGAGAATCTGTAGAGAGAGGAGAGAGAATCAGTAGAGAGAGATAGAGAGATAAAGAGAGAGAATTCGTAGAGAGAGAGAGAATCGGTAGAGAGAGAGAGAGAGAGAGAGAGAGAGAGAGAGAGAGAGAGAGAGAGAGAGAGAGAGAGAGAGAGAGAGAGAGAGAGAGAGAGAGAGAGAGAGAGAATTGGGGGAGAGAGAGAATCGGTAGAGAGAGAATCGGTATATAGAGAGAAAGAGAGAGAATCAGGAGAGAGAGGAGAGAGAATCAGGAGAGAGAGAGAGAGAGAGAGAGAGAGAGAGAGAGAGAGAGAGAGAGAGAGAGAGAGAGAGAGAGAGAGACCTCAGGGTATTTACACAAAAATGGCCCAAACGTGAGAGAGGGGCAAAATGGTCCAATTTAACACCGTCAGACCATTTTCCGTTACATGGTATCAATTTGTCACAAAATGAACCTGAGGGTATTTACGTGAAAATGGCCCAAACGTGAGGGTATTTTTATGCAATTAACCCTTGAGATAATACCAATTGTAAGATTATCCTCTTTACCAATTGTAAAATATAATCGGATCCATGTCCCTAAAATGTATCAAAGTATAGATATAGAAAAAAATCCAATATCCTTAATACAAAATGACATTGCCAAGACAAAATATAGCATGAAACATGTTGGCAATATCCAAGGGCTGAATTTGAGACCAATAATAACCAATTGTAACAATGATATCAAAAACAACATGAAATGAGAGTTAAAATATGCTTTAAAATATTTAAAACATATTAACCATATTAACTCTCTCATTGTCATACACATGGTTCAAACAGTGCGTGTATGACAATGTATTTCCCAAGGTCTGCACTTTCATGAAAAATAAATTTGAAAACATTTTCAAAATCATGAAACATTACACAAACAATGGGTATGCTAAAGATAAGCATTTAAGCAGAATACCCATGCAATATGCATATGTGTGAGAGACCTAAACATTAGGAAACCAAACCTAAGAAGAGTCTGATTTCCTAATGTAATCACATGAGGTGATCACATCCCTAATCAAAGAGTTAATGTATCTATTCCTCTTTTGCACACTAACCTTAGTAGGAATCCAAAGACTTAAGGATTTCCTAGGCAAAGGGTTAGCCATAGCAAGAGGGGTGGATGTGACATGCTTAGGTGTAGAAATGAATTTCTGGGCATGCATAGAGTGAGGATTTTGCTTCTTAGCAAAAAATGAAGAATTTTCATTTTCCTCACCACCTTGTGATTTACATGCTTCTTGTTGGTGTTATTATTGTACAAGAAAGCATGGTGATTCTTCTTAGGTGCTTTTGCAATATTTCTTGTATTTGCACCATAAGAAAAATTAGAGGTGAGTTTGGTAACCACCTTTGGAGTGTATCCCAAACATCCGCTATGGTTTGCCGGATGTTGTTTTTCAAGAAAACCGTGGAGTGATCCCTAGAATAAATAACGCTTTTGAGCTTTTGGGATTCTTCTTCGCATTTCAACGCAAGTTGTTGAATGCGAGTTTCTAAGCTAATGTTTTGTGCTACTAATTTATCATTACTTATGCTCAATTCCTTAACTTGAGAGAGAAGTGTGTCTCTCTTACTAGTGTCACAAACATGCACAATATTAACATTAACACTAGTAGACTCAAGTTCATGCACCATACACATAACATTTTTAAATTTAGCTTTCAATTTAGCATATGAGTCGATGCACTTACTTGCTGCGTTGGGGGCCACATTGTAGTAGTATTCAAGCACCTCATAGGGTAGCTTTGACTCTCCCTCAACTTCCTCATCATTTTCCTCCTTGCTAGAGCTTGACGAAGGCTCTTACCCGTTTGCCATGAAGCACACTTCATCATTGGACTTGAGCCAAGCCTCCACCTCTTCATTGCTAGATCTTGAAGAAAGATCTTCCAATGCCGTGAAACATATGTGGGCTTGCTCCTTGTATTCATCTTCTTCATCACTTTATGAGTCCTCATCCGAGTCATCGAATGTGCTGACAAGTCTCTTCTTTTGGTTCTTGAATTTGGACTTGCCTTTCCAATGCTTCTTTCCTTTCCTTTTGTAAGTCCTTTGTAGGGTTTGGAAAGGCATTTGGTATAAAGATGACCTTTTTTTCTACAATTAAAACAAATTGAATTGTTAGACTTGGAGGCAAACTTTGACAAATATTTACCTTGCTTGCCCTTGAGGAATGGCTTGAATTGCTTGGCAAGCTCGATGAAATCATCATCACTAGCATCATCTTCTCTATCATCTTCACTCGAAGCTTCTCGATAGAATTTCTTCCTCCATTGGATTGGCTCCTTCTCGGCATGAAATGCAACTCCCTTTTGCTTCTCCGGCTTTTCGGGCTTCGTTGGTTGAATCTCTTTCTTATGTTGAAGCTTCACTTCATATGCCATGAGATTTCCAATGCACTCCTCAATGGTGTATTTGGACATGTCGTTAGACTCCAAAATTCCTTTGGCCTTTGACTCCCATTGAGATGTAAGCGAGTCAATGATCTTCTCCACACGATCCTCTTGGGAAATCACCTTCCTAAGTCATTCAAAAGCGTTCATGATGTCTGTGAACCTTGTGAAAATTTCTAAGATGCTTTCTCATTCCTGCATATTAAATATCTCATATTTAGATCTAAACATAGTTTGTTTAGATTTCTTTACCTTTGAAGTCCCTTCATGAGAAATCTCCAATGAATGCCAAATCTCGTTGACCGTTTTGCACGTGGAGAAATCTCCTTGCCTTCGGGTGTTTGTTTCCTTTTGATTGTGGATGTCGAAATCCAAAGTTGAGGCAGAAGTGGCCTTGGCAAGGAGGACAAGGAAGGATAGATGGGGGAGAAGTTCATGGGGAGCTGCAACCATGGAGTCACGTTTGACTGGCGAAGCATCCTTGACGGCAGCCATGAGTACAAACTTCATCTCATCGGTGGGAGAGAAAGTGTTTAGAGCAAGGATTTGTAAGAAACAAGTACGAGAAAAAAGTTTCTCGTTGTTTTAATTTATAATTGGAGTAGGGATGGATAGAAAGAGATGACCTGTGGTGGTTTCTCATCGTCCATGGCTGAAAACGGCTAGCATCATCGGCTTTGAAAAGAACTCGACGAGCTGGTTCGAAGCTTGAAGTTTGGATAAGTCTCGAAAAAACTTTTGATGCCCAGACGGTGGTTGGACCCTCAGAGCTTGGAGCTCTGAAGCTGCTCGGATGACACTGTCAATGTCTCAGGAAAGCTCAGATGGTAGTCTTGGTGAGCTCTCATGCCTTCAGAATTGACAGCGCCCTGGAGATCAAGTAATAGAATACTTCATGTGCTCTGCATGGCGGTGGGTCGACGAGATTAGATCAGACGAGAATTGTCGGGACAAGAAAACTCCGGTTCACCTCGATTCTCTATTAATACCTCAGTTGAGAGAATGAGCATGAATTGAGCTTGTGACCACTTCTGAGGCGGCAGTTGATCGTACCCCAAGGCATTGATGCTAATAAAACCACAGCATATGGGTCGAGTGTAGTTACTTACGGGTCGAACACGAGGAGGCGGTAAATGAGTATCAGATTATGTGTCTTTGGGTGAAAGCTACACAATACTGTCAGTGATTGGTTGGTGAAAAGTAGAAAGAGTGTGGATCAACGGATAAAAGCTCTTGGGAGTGGGGAATCCCCGCCATTGGGCTAAGGTTATGGTTAGACTAGTAATCAATCGGTTGTCGGATTCATTGGGACTTAGGAGAAGTCGTGTGACCTAAGGGCATTCGCTTATCCCACACTGTCGTGATGCATTATAGGTTATTTTCTTCTGCCATGTCCTATCCCCGCTGTTGGGATGCAATGATAGGTCAACCCAACCTACACCGATGTCAGTGGTCTTCGATGAATCAGTGTACGTTGGGCGCATTACGCTCGACGAATATCCCCAATCGTCCTCTTGCCCACAGTGGTGTTCGGGGATTAGACCTATATTGGAAGAGCTCTAATCGATGCCCGACTCTCGTTAGCCACACCGATAGTATGCGACGTCGTAGGGATCAGATCCACGAATTGGTCCCGACTTTTGGTTGGTGGCCAATCCGATCGCTCCGAAGAGAGGGGGTCGAATTTACAACGATAATAATCATCCCAATATACCCCTAATCTCAATTAGCCCAGCAATTAAATCAATTAACTAGTTCAACCCATATCCCTAATCCAAAGGGGTTCATCCCATTGCCCTAGAAGAAAACTACTCACTACCCAATCCAATAAAAGAGATTCCTAGCGATGGGTAAGCATCTAAAGCCATGGATTTAGAATTAATGAGCAATAGAAGACAAAACAAGGCAATAGTAACAAGGAGAGAAAATTTTTATTAAGAAAAGTTAAGTTGTTACACTAATAAGCAAATAGAACAATGAAAATACCAAAATAAGAGAGTTTAGAATCCTTACAAACTTGCCCAAACCCTAGAAAATTACAGAAAAACAGATGAAAAAGGATTCCTCTTGCATGAGGATGAAGGGGCGTTTATATACACGTGCCCAAAAGATCAAAGTAACCCCCAGTTTTTGTCCTAGCTGCCTCAGAAAACTGATCTGATGCGATCACGTTAGAAATGATATGGTCGTGTCGTTCCTTTGTGCAATACGAGAATTGGGGCTTCAGCGATGCGGTCGCATCAAGGGAGGCGCGACCGCGTCGAAAACAGCTACGCGGCTGCGTCGTCTTTTGCCACGGCCACGTCAATTGGCTTCATTCTTCAAAAAGTCTCTTCGTCCGTGCGGGCCGCGTAAGCTTCTGATATTCAATCTTTATATCTTCTGACACGGCCGTTTGGTGGTATTTGACGCGGCCACGTAGATGTTGTCTCCAATAGAGTTTGATCCGGCCGTTTGAGATATGGTGACGCGGCCACGTGGGTCTCAGATGTTCACAAAATCCTCTCTTTTGCACAAATGACTCCCCGACTTGGCTCCTTTCGTCTCTTTGCACTAAGATCTCGTCATATGGTCCTTAATCGGCATAGATTTCCTGCAAAGTACGCGAGGGACCACAAAAGCAAAAGAGCAGACAAAACGGGAAAACGGAGAGGAATGGAGAATGAAACGATGTAAAACGTGCATGAAAAGAGGGAAAAACTATATACAATAAACACTCATCAAAATCCCCCAAACTAAGCTCTTCCTTGTCCTCAAGAAAGACAAGAGAGAGCACAGATTGGAGGAATGCAGTCAACATGCAAATGATGCAATGAAACTTCGAGATTTTTCAAAAATCGAGAATATATACGTGAGTGAAATGAAAACTCGAATTCGAGAAACTAAAATGCTCGGGAATCTTTCTGTCAATGAGAATATGTTCCTAGAACGTCATTACTACTCAAATCGCCAAGCAATACACTAGACGATGGCTATACTCACATTCTAAGACATTTCCTCTAACCCAACCTTAGATTGAGCGTGTAGGAACCTAAGCTATACAATGATTGAAGAGGGAATAAGTATGTGATAATGGGATATCAGTCAATCGAGGAAGTGGTGCTCACAACACGACGCGGTTCCTTGATTCAAGAAATTGCCAAGTTTATCCATGATTTCATAAATACACATGCATAAAAAAAAAATTTATACACTTTTTTTGGGATTTGCAATTGGGTTGTGTAAGGAGCGGTGGGTCGATGACTCACAGATCAGACAACCTTAGGGCACCGGGCCAAGAAGGACCCATCAGACCTACTAACTCATCCCAAGTGAAGTCATTATTCATCAGCACTCCCCAAGCTAGGCCTTTTACGCAAGGCCCCGACGGTTACTATCATTGGGATCTGGTTACTCAGCTTCGCTGGGGAACTGTGCATATTAATTTTTTCTACTCACAATTTTTTCTTTTTGGTTTTTTTTGAAAAGCATGGGGTAAACTAGGCAGATTCAATTCTCAGTACTAGGTGAAGTGTGGTTATCGAAGTCTGGAGGGACTATAAACCATTATACACAACTATCGGCTCTAAGGTCAATGCATAGAATGTGTTCGTAGGTGTCAATCAAGGTCGGTTTCAAGTACTCCTATCTTAGGGATTGTGGTGACGGCCAAAGCTAGGGTATTACAAGGGATTCGAGCTAAGGTTACGAACTATTCACATATTCAAATCGACATCATGGAAATCGAGCATTAAAGTTCGAAAAACGAATTTCAAATCAGGATTCAATGCTTATAACAACTTGTTTTCGAAAAGTTCTCTAGGCGAATGCAAGAATATACAAATGTATGCATGAAGATGCAAGATGCATGATGCGAATGCGAATATTTTTGGAGTTTTTGATTTTTTTCATTTTTTGTCTTTTTGAATGCATATATCGAATTTAAACATGATGCATATGAAAAAGAAAGAGAGATGGAAAGATAGGGAAAAAAAGAGAAATGAAAATAAAATAACGATAAAAATAAGAAAATAAGAGGGAAAAAGAGAAAATTAGCACAAAAGAGCTCCTCCCCCAAGTTAAACCAAGCATTGTCCTCAACGCGAATAAAATACAGAAAATGACATGAGGACAAATAAAATTAGGGGAAGGAGACCCATGTGCATCTCCCCCAAGCTATATAAAACCGTGCCCGAAAATGATGCAAGTGTGCGATGCATGGGTTAAATGATGAGGGGGGGGGGGTGCCAAAATGTGTGGTGTTCCAATCAAGCTGATCCACCGTCAGGTGGTGGCTGGTGTGGTGGGTAGAGTGGATGGGACGATGGAATCAGGTAAATGCTCAACCGTCGTGTCAACGTGTGGTGGGGATGAAGTGGTGTGGACAAGCTCATATTTTATTGGTGGAGGTGGAGGTGGAGATGTGGTGGTCCAATCGTCCTCGAAGGAAGAGGATAGAAGGATGATGGTGCCGCCACGTGGTGGGAAAGTGGAAGGATGTGAGGGGGTATGTGAAGGGGACGGAATGGGAACAGACTCAGTGATGGGTGGTGGAGAAGTGTGTGGAATCACGGGTCAGGGTGGGGTGATAGTGGAGGGGTAGAAGTGTGCCCTATCTCTGGGTCATGCTGTGAGGAGGGTGGTCGTGTGGTAATGCATGGTGTGACGGCGGTGGTGTCCTCGGGCATCAGAGATGGCTATGGTGGGATGGAGACGTGTAATAAGGTGGATGGTATATCTACAAGAGGGGTAGAAATAGAAGCGGAAGCTGGGGTCTGAGTAGCCTGAGGGGGTAAGACGGGTGGGGTGTGTTTCGAACAGGTAGGAGATGCGGTGCAACATCTGGATAATGGCCCTGACTATAATGATACTGATAGACCTGGTCGAACTGGGACTGGAGCGTCACGACAACAAGAGCCAGGTCATCAAAAGAAGTCATGAAATCAGAGAGGGTATCTCTGACCTCAGTCAGGGTGCTGACAGTGGAATCTTGAAAAGTCCTAAACTCCTCCTCCAAGCGAGCTAGGTGCTCGATATGGGAATGTGGTGAGAAGTATCAACATGGTCCTGGGGTTGGGGCTAGTGTGGGTCAAGCTGCTGGACTGGTGACTGGACACCTGAAGCTAAATCAGTGTCGGATGAGAAAAACCACCTCAAAGTGGTGCCAGGTCCAAAATGTCTGGGGTTAGGCAGCCTGGCGTAAGAAGTGGCAGGACCATAAAGCCAAAAATATCCCTCTTGTTCAATGGCTCGGATCATTTGCATGTTTGTGAGCATCGAGAGATCTAGAGAGGTAGGGACAAGGATATGGGTCATGGAATCAGGGATCTTGAAGGATACAAGAGCAAGGGAGTTGATGATAGTGATGAGTCCCCCACAACAGATAAGGGTTCTGGGGTCGGCTATGGTGTGAAGGAATCTCTGCATAGGCCAAGACCCTGCGTGAAGGATATAGTGGGGACAGTGGTGTTGCCCTTACGAAGGACATGGCTCTGTGAAGTGCACCATAAGAAGAATAGTTCATCCTGAGAGACCTGGCATGTCTCATATTGACAAAGTAAGGTGTTCGCAATAATGCGGTGGATGATGCGAAGGCCAGGGTGAATGATGCTAGATGCATTCGATCGAGTATTTGGGAAGACATCAAGCTTGGTAATCTCATACCAAAAATGATTTGCATCAAAAGCTCGAGGTATGGATGGTTGTTGTGGATGGCTATAGGCTCAAGAGCTCTAGGCCACTTGAAAAGCGGGTTCAAGGAGTCTTTGGATAGACTATACTCATTGTTCATGATGCCAAAAGAAAAACCCGTGGGATAAACTCTAAAAGTGGATAGAAACTCCAGAGTGAGCTTCCTATATGTCCTAGCCTCATATTCAAAGAATTCCTAATATTTGAGATTTTGGAGGAGGGTGCTGACAATGTCTAGGAGGCCTAGGGATGACAGAGCGGTGACGCTCGGGAATCTGGTGGGTACGATCGCACGAGAGTTTAGTGATATAAACTTCATGCGCTCGTCCTTACTCAAGAAGTTAATGCCAATCGTGTCCAACTGAGGGGCAGGAAGTGGTTCACCCCCCTCTCACTAATGGTGTGTAACCAGGCAAGTTCGGCTTGAAAAGTCTTCGTCTTTCGACGCTTGCCCTTGCCTTGGGAGGGGCCAGTGATGGTGGCCTTCTTTTTGCGCTCTTTGGAAGGCACGTGTGAAGACGTGAGCATGCAAGATGTGTGCAATGGGGTGTGTGTAGACTCACGCAAAAATCGGTGATTTCAGCGATAAAAATGAAAACGAGTAGAGGAGCGAAGTTACCTAAGCTAATGCTCCTTGCTGAGATTGATGCTCCCAAAGCTTGTAGACGAATCCCCCAAGCTGTTCCAAGCCAAGCACACAAAGTTTCGCTGGCCGCGTCATTTTGGATGCCCAAAACCCTAAAAGTCGGCCGTTTCTAGGGTTTGCTTGAAGTGGTTGAGGGGTGGAGGAGGGTGATGGAGAGGGGGCTTATGGAGAGAGGGGATTTGGAAGTTGACTGAAAGAGTTGGAGAGGGTTTAAGAAGAGTGGAGAGTGAGATCGAGTCGGAGAGAATGAATAGAAGTCGAACCATTTTGAGAAAATGAACTTGATCGTGCCGTTTGAGGGTTGAAAGGCCTTAAATAGGCACGAGACGTAGACCGCGTGAACAATCGAAACAGTCGCGTGAAAACATTTTGAAGATGGGGGTTGACGCGGTCGCATCGTCTGAACGACACGGCCATGAAAGTTCTATTACATTTTGACTAAATTTGGTCTTGGGATACAAAAATACTCGTGGTCGGCTCGTTTAAATTAACACAGCCACGTCGATTCGTCCAAAAAGGGAGATCGACATGGTCGCGTCATCTAAAGCGACACCGTCGCGAAAATCCTCTGAGAATTTGGGGGTTGGGCTCAAATTTTCAGTAAGTTTCACAGCTCATGTGAAAATGAGTTAAACGGCCATGTGGATTTGGTTAGAAATGAGGATTTTCGTGCTCACGCCGAATGAAATGACGCAATCGCGAAAACCTTCTGAAAAATATGATTTTTAATTGACCTTACAGTAAGTTAGGTCATCGTGTCGACTAAACTACGCGGCCGTGTAAAATGGAAAATTTTAGGGTCAAAGATTGCACAACTTGATGCGGCTGTTCGTATCATCTTCACGCGGGCGCGTCATTTGTGCCTCCTTTTGTCTTCCACACGGCCGTGTGAGTATGAGTGGTGCGACCATGTGGGTTCCTCTCCTACATACTTCTTTATCTTCATCTTGTAATCAAACACTTGGTTAAATTCTTGGGTTTGGGGGTTTCTTCAAGAACAAAAATCTAGACTAATCTAATCTATAATGAAGATGAAAATTTAAAATGAAAAATCTAAATCAAAAACACTTGGGTTGCCACCCAAGAAGCACTCGTTTTAAGTCGTGAGCTGACGCACCCAGAACTTACACCTAAAAGCCACCTGGCGATGTCACGGTCGCCAAGCGCTATATGGTTCCTAGGTGTCGATTTTGGGTTCTATCTGCAAGCGGATGGAGTCAAATTATAGTATAAAAGATTGTCGAATCCCACAGAGACAGTGACGGTGTATCGGGTCTCAGAATATTTCTAGATCTCAGAAAGAACTAGCAGTCGGTTAGAAGATTGTTGGTTTGATATTGTTAGTTCAATATAAAGAAACTAGGGCCTTAGGGATCACCGCTAGGACCGTCAGAGGTCGATGTTAGGCTAGGGTTCTTAAGGTGCATTGGGTTTATGGGATTGGTCCCTCAACTTGTACCACTCTCGTGGATTGAAGCTTCGGGGTACTTTGATGGCTCTCATTGACGTAATGGCGGTAGCCGTCAATTTAGTGATATAGTTCTTCGGTGGATCCCCTCAAGGCACGAGCCGGGCATGGTCATGAGCCTTGGTTGGATCCACTAACTCCCTAATTAAATCCTTAGGATAATCCTTAAGTTAATTAATTCCACAGACCGTGGGCATTATCCTAGTACAAGTTCTCCTAGGGATTTGGGTGGATCGACCAAAGTACTCCCCTTTTATTCCCAACACCACCTAAAAGTCCTAGCTTTACATCTTTTTCTTATGATCCTAGAACTAACCCATTAGCCCTAGATAAGATTACTCAGACATGCAAATAGGACAAAGAAAGATGCGATTTTTAGATTGGAGTTCATAATTGCAATTAGAGAGAGTGATGCAATTAGAAAGTTGAGATCTTTACGAACCAAAAGTAAGTAGCGCAATAGATGACGATAAAAAAATCCAGATTCAGAAATTCCACGCAGTTATAAGCAATAAAAATCGAACCTTTACTTTTTCGACACAAAATATCCAAACCCTAGATCTAGAACTCTCAATAAAAATCAAAGCTAGAACTAAAAATTAATCTAAAAGTTTTTGACCAGGAAAAAGTCTGGAAAAATGATTTAAATACATAGGGGATGGACCCTACAAGAAAAACTTAAAATCTGGAAGTCTGGGGCCCACTTGTTGCTGGTCGCGTCGGCTGCTCGACCGAGCAGACATGATTCTGCTGCTGCGTTGCTTGGAATGGATACGTGCTACTCGGTCGAGTGGCCCGCTTGCTCAGTCGAGTCGTCTGGGGGTCTGAGCTTCTCCTTAAATTGTCGATCTGCCTGCTCGGGTCAAGTAGGTCTTGCTCAGTCGAGTCGTGTGCTTGATGGAGGAAGCTTGAAGTTGGGTTGACTTGGTCGAGTCACCTCTCCGCTCGATCGAGTGGCCCGTGCACATGGCTAAATCTGCGTTTCAGCTCGGCCGAGCAGCAGAATGCTGCTCGGTCGAGTCGCCTGGGAAAGTGACTTGGGGCCTTGTCTTTTGCTCTTTTCTCTCGCTCGCTCCTCCTCCTCTCCTCCTACCTGCTTTTAAACCTCGACAGACTCCTACGGAGCTTTACCTATGACATCCTGGACGTGCTGGATATGTCCACATCCCAAATCAGCTCCAAATCGCTCCAAAATCCCTGTGTAACGGCCGCTTTCCGACCGTTTGTATTTTCTGCGTGTACATACGTTTTCGTACGCGTATTTTATTTGGCACTTTCTTGGTTTCGGTATATACGATGTGATATGCCGTTGTGAGCATATGGAAGTGTAGATTTTTATAGTAATTTTTGGGAACGTCATTTCACGGCTCCTTTTCTCGCAAAACAGCTTTGAAGGGAAGGGCGTTTTGGTCTTTTGGCTTCAACGCACAGTTCTTAATTTTATAATATTTTTCGGTAGGATTAACACGCGGCCAGACCCTGTAGCCATGTACTTCTCGTCTCTGCGATCATTCCGATATTTTTGGATTATTTTTCTGATGCCCGTAGTGGGACTTATCCCCTAATCAATTTCCATCCCTTAATTGGCCTTTGACTTTTTCAAATCCCAATTTAAACCAAATCCTAATCACTCCCTCAAATCTCTCCAACATATGAGGGAATCATGCATCAGCCTCTATTGACACCCTCCTTTATCTCAAACTCCACTCCTACTATCTCTATCTCTCTCTCCCAATTAACCAAAATCCCAAAGCCATATATCAAAACCATTCTCTCAAAATGAAACATCAGGCCGAACTGAATACCTCACGCAAAACCCAACTTCTAGCCGCCTTTGCTTCCTCCTCCGGCCACCCAAGGCCGCCCCAAGCCCCCAACTCCGGCCACCACCCTCTCCTCTTCCTTCTCCTCCATCTCCTCCTCCCAAAGAGCCCCAAAACCCCCATAGATTCAAGCTTGGCCGGAAAAACTGTGCACAAAACCCATCACCAGAAAAACGGCCGGCCATACCTCTCTGGTCACCTCCAGCCGCTGCCGCCACCGCCATTCAATTCCTCTTTGACCCCCTCGATCGTCTCCAACTCCCCTTACCCTTTTCCCACGTCTTGATCTCCTTGAAAACCCTGTGGAACGCAGATCTAGCCGCTGTTTTTGACAGTTTACACGCCGCCACTTCAAACTCGCGCCCACCGGTCATCCGGCCACCTACAACGACCACCATACCGCCGTTGGACTCATATCGAAATTCCCTACCAACTTCAATTTCCCTCACGCTCATATCCCATCTGTAGCTCCTGGAAAATCCGTCGAAACCAAGCCCAGCTGCTGTTTTTGACAGATCTATGCGCTGAATTTCGACGCCGGCGCACGACCACCTCCGACCACCTCTGGAGACAAATCCACCACCGTAGGCTTCATCTTGAAGTCCTTTAGCTTCTGCAACTTTTCATTGTCTCTGTTCATTGCTGGATTTCTATTGAGATGTGCGATAACGAACGTTGCACGAATCTGTCCTCTCCGGTTTCTCACGGCCACCCACCGTAGTACGCTCACGCTATCGGCCACCCACCAGGTCGAGCATCTTCCACTAATTCTACTTCATATACCGATAGCCCTTTGGACCCTCGGAGTTCACATTCGTCACCGGACACACGTGTTTTTACCCGACGTCACCGCCGTCGTGAAGATCCGTTGCGCTACCCGCAATGAGAAGGAGATCACCGCTAGCTTGCTATTTTTGTGCCATTACCTTGCTATCCAGAGGTGCCTCTGTAATGACTGGTTTTCATGTATCTGGATTAATTATATTATATATATATGTTTTGGTGGATTTCCTCCTCATGTGTGGTTTTCGTCTCCGTAGCTTTCATTTTCGATCGTTTCGTCGTGATTTTCTAGCTTCTTCCGTTGATCGTCGATTTTGGAGTAAGTCATTCGTGACGGGCTTCATATCGGTCATATCTTATTGTTAGATCAAGCCTAGGAGTCTTAGGATCGATCCCGGAGCTTCGCGCTCCATTTCGGAACTTTCTGTGCACGTTAGCCGGTACAAGAAGGGGAACCGACCGACTAGATGACGATTTAGTCGGTCGGCAAACCTTCATGGACCGACTAGTGGGCTTTGTAAATTTCTCAGGAGTTACAGTTTATCGTTAGTCGGTCTAAGAACATTGGTCGACCGACTAGGTTGCAAACTAGTCGGTCAGCAATCGTTCTTTAACCGACTAGCTCTATGATCATTTTTGATACCAAGTACTATTCATTCTTAGTCGGTCTAAGAACGTTCATCGACCGATTAGATTTGAAACTAGTCGGTCAGTAGTTGTTCTTTGACCGACTAAATCTAAATCCTATTTTTGTACAGGAGTTACTGTTTGGACTTAGTCGGTCTGCGTTGGTCAACCGACCGACTAGTTCCCAAACTAGTCGGTCAGTGGTTGCTCTTTGACCGACTAATCAGTGTCGAAACCCTAATTTCTGGGCAGCCGCCAGGTCATTTTCTATAAATACCCCACTTCGTTTCTTTTCTTTCTTTCTCTTCTCCTGACCTCTTTCCTTCCCCATTGACCTCTGATCTTCCCCAACCTTCCTCTAGCCTTCCTCCTTCATCTAGAGCTTCTCCCCTCTCCATTTTGACCAACCACCATGCCCTAGGTCATCTCCAACCCCCCAAAATCCCCAAAACCCCATTTCTCCAGATTTTCCCCATCCATTCCAGATCTGAACCCTAGGTTCCCCGGATCGTTTCTTCCGTTTCCGTGCTTGCTCGGTATCATTCTTCCGCTTCTGAATACGGTAATAACTTGATCTCTTAATATCCACATAACCCGATGTGTTTTTGTGAAACCCTAATAAAACTAGGTTAGATGTTGTTTTAATGTTGTTTTGCCATGGCAGCGATCTCATCTCCGTAGTTAGCATTTGTATGACGGCCTCGTTGATCGTCTTCCTCGATGCTAGGCAAGTGAAACTTGCATCTCTTGATTTGGGCCATGTCTTAGGCCATTACCTTGCTTTAGCATAAAAGAGACTAGACGGTGAAAGGATAGCCGTCTAGACGCCATTGACCTAGCTTGACAACAAAGCTTGGTCCGTCACCTTCATCATGCTTGTATGTCACGTTTAATTTCACTTAACGGTACGCGTATTAACTGTTCATGTCATCCATGCATCTTTAACTGCCATGTTTAATTTAAATTAACGGTACGCGAATATCTGTTCACGCCATTGCATTTTGCCTGTCATGTTTAATTTAATTAACGGTACGCGAATAACTGCTCATGTCATTGCATGCTTGAACACTCATCGTGATTGCGTAGCATCGCTACACACTAGTGCTACTTGTTCCGGCTAGGCACCCGTTTTGCGGGCACAACCCTAGGCCAATTACAAATCTGGCTCGTGGTCCAGAAAACGAGCTCAATACAGCCTGAGGGCAATAGGGCACTCGCCTGTGTGTGAGTGATCCCTTGTACTTGAATACAGCCTGCAGGCAATAGTGCGCTCACATGTGTGTGGGTGACCCCTTGTACTTGTTACTTGAAAATACATGTCACACCTACCACTTGTACTTGTCTGTGTTTTACTTGTAAAACTTGTTATCCATGTCACACTTGTTACTTGCTACTTGTACTTTACTTGTCGCTTCCATACTATACTTGCCATGCCATGCACCATACTTTAACTGTTAGGTTGTTAGTTTACCTTTCTTTTAGTTTCCTTGCACAAGTCTTTCGACTTGCTGACATGTGTCCCTTTTCTCTTTTGGGTGACACATGTTAGATCCCGAGCCTAAGTTTGTCGCTGAGGACGTGGTGTTTGCTGACGCTGAGTCAGAGCCCGCGTTGATCGAGGACTTCGTGGACACTGGAGATCAGTCTTAGTGTCCTCGTGGAGCTTTCCCTTTTGCTTTAGACTGCTTTTGGTTATCGGTGCGTAGCACCCATGCTTTGTTGGTGTTTGTTGGGTTGGCCGTGTGTTAGGCCTTTAGACTCTTTCTTTTAGCCTGGTGGCTTTTCTGGATGTTGAACTTAACTTTAATGTTGGACAATTTCTGAGATTTGAGATTTTATTTCTGTCTCTCCTTGTGTTATTATTGTTGTTCCGTTTGTGGTTACAGGGAACTACTTACGTTTTATTGACGCTTATCGGGTTTGGGGCTTCACAGCTCCACTCTCGTGCGGACCTTTTCACGTCTCACCTCCATTTTAGGGAAGCGGGGCGTGACAGCCTCGCTACGCTACCCATGGCCAAGGAGTTCCAGACGACACCGACGCTTCGCCGTTCAGACCCGACTTCCGCTGTTGAACGACGTCAAGAGGTTGGTTCCACTAACGAGTAGTAAAACCCACACCGTAGCTCATCAAAACCTAATCTAAAATTGGTCAATGTTAACTAAAGTTATTTTCTGTATCTTTAAAACGTTGTCCACCATAGAAAATCGACGAATGAACTGAATTTCTGTGCACATAGGATAAACGTCGATCTAGGCCGAACAAATCACTAAAAGACGTGACTTTTTGACTGTTAGGGTAGTCCCGCCAAATTTAGAAACAAACCATAATAGGATTGACAAAAAGCGCGATTTGACATCACCGTGATCCTATTTCAGATGGACCATCGCTAACGTGACGCTTCGACGAGACGCTCCGGATAGACGACGCACTCGCCACCGCAGGCAAGTGTAGTCACTTGTACTTTCGACCGTGTTTAGGCCATAGACTCTTAGAACTGTTAGAACATAAATAAAGAGAACCGGACGTGAAATGATAGCGTCCAGGACACCCCTTGATAGCTTAGACTTGACGACGAAGTCTAAGCGCAACAACAACAACAACTGACACCTTAGGGTTTTCCTGTGCGTGTGTGCGTGTGGACCCCCTAGAAGAACTTTTCCTTACTTGTCATGTAACTCTCATCCATTCTTGTCATGTCATGTATTGCATAAGCCTGCGGGTGAATTGGGCGCTCTCCAAGCTAGAGAGAGTGATCCCTTGTCACGATTTGAAATGGATAAGCCTGCGGGTGAATATGGCACTCTCCAACCTGGAGAGAGTGATCCCTTGTCATGATCGGAAATGGATAAGCCTGTGGGTGAATAGGGTACTCTCCAAGCTAGGAGAGTAAACCCTTGTCACGAAACATAAGCCTGCGGGCGATTAGGGCACTCACCGAGTAAGTGAGTGATCCCTTGTCATCTCTTGTCTTGTGCACTTGGGTTTGGGGTAGGGTTGAGCGTGCGCACAGGGAGAGGGTCTGATCACCCTCAAACCGTAAGGTGTGAACCTTTCGAGTCACACGTGTCGTGTCGTGTCTTGTCTTGTCTTGTCTCGTCTCGTCTTGACCCGCTTAGGTTAGTCCTGTAGTCGGTAGCACACGCTACGGCTACTGCTTGTCGTGTTTACTTTTCCTGCACTGTTACTTTCTTTAACTGCCATATTATAACCACATCATGTTAATCAACCAGTAAATCGTTGCTTTAAATTACAGTACACTTGCAGTAGAGTCTAACCCTCTTTTGTAGACTTTACCTGACGTACAGTTCCTTTTCTCTTGGGTTCTGTACGTCAGGTGTCGAGCCGGAGATCGTGGACGAGGCAGACTTACCGGAGTATGTGGAGCTCGAGGACGTCGACCCAGAGTACGTGCATGGACGAGGACCAGACCTAGAGGTCTTCTCCGTCGCTGCCTTTTTGAGGTTACTACTTTTAGTTTGCTCTCTTTCAGTAGTTTGTTGCCATGCTTAGGCTTCTCTTTTTAGACTTTTGTACTCGCTGGATATTATCTCTTTTTATTAATGAATGCAACTTTCTTTCTGTACCTTTTGTTGTTCCGAATTTTATAAATGCAAGAGCCTGAAAATTTTAAATGGTATCCCTACAGACGCTTATTGGGTTCGAGCTTCACAGCTCCGGCCTAAGCGGGCCTTAGTCACGTTTCACTTCCGTCGTTTTGGGAAGCGGGGCGTGACAGGTTTTAGTGGTGGCCCATGCAGGTCCTGCAAAAGTTCGGAACAATAAGAGTACCGCATTCATTTAATATCCATGTACAAGTCTAAATTAGGTTTTCCCAGTCTTGGATGGTAGGAAGACTTAGATAGACATCCAGGTTTGATAGTCTGACGCCTTGGTTAGGATTTAGTCATCCTCATCTTAGGATACCTTAGTAGCCCTCACTTGACTCTGAGCGTGTTAGATTTCTAGAGCCCTTCTTTTAGTCGTTCGCTCGGGTCCATCGACTTCTGGCCCAGCAGAACTTAATCTTGTTTCTCTTAGGACCCTTCCCTAAGACCTCTTTATTACAGTCTAGTTCATTAGGAAGACTTAGTGCTGAGTTCTCCTGATCTTTAGACAGCCCGATAATTAGGAATCTCGGATTTCTAGCATCTTTCCAATCATTACACTTCTGTGTTATCAGCCGTAGATTTCCATCGTAGCTTTTATGCATCATATCCTAGGTGTATCCATCATGCGATCATTTTTCCTTGCCCTCGATTCACGAGATCGCTTCATGACAATTATCGATAATTCTTCGAATCTCTCAAATTGCAAATCCTGCTTCATTTAAAAGTATTTTTGAAATTTATTATTAAATTCTTCGCTCAGTTTAACTCCTTTGAAAACCCTTTAAATATTTAAATTTCTTACTTTAGGTTGAGTTAAAATTCTTTCACTGATTTTGAAACCTTCTTGGTCGAAATTTTTTTTGTTACTATCTCGTAACTATTTTCTAAACCGGTATCTGTCGTATTTCAGTTTTAAAACTTTGGTATCATTTTGAAAATTCAATGTATCGCTTTTTCTAAAAACTACGAAATTTATTTTTATCTCCTTACCGTACGTACTTTTAGAAAACTTTCTAAACTAAAGAGAACTTCAATTTTTATATATATCAGTTCTATGCTCATCGTGCTCATATTTCAAAAGAAATATTTTTTTGTATAAACTTATTTCTTATTTGCAAAACAATCGATACCTCACCCTACTCTTCATTCCTTCGCCTAACTCTTTTTCCGAGTTGTAATTTTCTACTATCTGCTCACTATTTTCTATATATTTTTATAGGTGTGTGTATATATATATATATATATATATATATATATATATATATATATATATATGATACCAAATTTTACACATAATCTTTCTTTCGTTCTTTAATTATTTTGAACACCATCTTTGTCCCGGCCAACCAGCCATCTTCTTATCCACGCCTTATCGGGACTCGTTCTTTCCGATCTTGTTTCGTTTCGCTTTTGGTTTAGGTTTCCTTTCTATTGTTTAGCCATTAGTGCTTGTAGTTGCCTGTGTCAACTCTAGTTTAGTAGTGGGCCCATTAGCTTTGTGATGTCGTCGTCGTGCATGAATGTAGGTAGAGTGTGTAGCCTGTATGAGTGTGCTACCCTTAGGACCTTAATGATTTTCCCTTGTGTCATATGGTATACTCAGTGTTATCTGTGATATAGGTATGAAGTTGTCTGAATGATGGTATTCATATAGGTGTGAATAGCGTCATCGCAGGCAATTCCTTAGACTTAGTCTTCCATATTATAGTACGTCATATCTTCGGCTGCATGTAATTGTATCAAAACTCTTTTTTTGTTTTCTTTTAAACCAAATCTTTAAAGTTTTGAAACTAGCCCACGAGATCACAACCCACCTATCTTCCCTCATCCATTACCACAACTCCACACATTTTCCCACATGTTATTTTTTTAAAAAAATATGTCTTTGGCCTTAAAATTTCTTTCATCTTCTTCCCTCTTTGAAGTGTTATTTTTATTGTTGTTATAGTATTAGAACTGGTTATTATTGTTATAGGGTTATGTTTGCGGGTGGGCATAGGGTGAGATGAAATATGTCGTAACGATGATTGGTTGATTTTGAACATAAGGATATTAGATTAGATTTCTTTGGATGAAAAGAATGAGGTGTCCAAGACTTATTTATAATACCGATGTGTGACGGACTCAATGAAGAATTCCAGACAGATGAAATTATATACGGGGAGATGAGAACTTATCAGACTTGAAACTTGGACGAGTGGTAGATAGGAGTAGCTACGGAGTATAGTATGATTTAGAGTGGTCACGAGAATGAGTAGAACATTTAAAATATTAAGACTTGATTATTGAGTTGACGTGAGAAGACAATGGAAATGATGCGATATGTTGAGACAGATGGGATGTTAGGAAGATGGATTTTAATAAGATTAGGAGATTTGATAATAGGGGTAAGGATAGCCGTGGTTTGATGGTTCGTTGATTAAGGAGAATAGATTTATGCGCCGATATGAAGGAGAATATATTAAGGACGAGACGATTATTAGTTTGTAGACAGTAGTGTGGATATATAGTCAGGTGCCAAGATGTGGTTCTAGTTGTAACGTTACCCAGTGGAGAGACGAGTTATGATGGATTATTTGAGGAACGATGTTTGAGGTTATAGGATTAGCGATCATTATGTGTAGATATGAGAGTTGTGGACATAAGTGTATATAGATATTATTACTATTAGTATAAGTGATTCCTAGGACGGAATCATTTCTAAGATGGGTAGAATGTAACGGCCGATTTCCGACCGTTCGTATTTTCTGCGTGTACGTACGTTTTCGTACGCGTATTTTATTTGGCACTTTCTTGGTTTCGGTATATACGATGTGATATACCGTAGTGACCGTATGAAAGTGTAGATTTTATAGTAATTTTTGAGAACGTCATTTCACGGCTCGTTTTCGTACAAAACAGCTTTGAAGGGAAGGGTGTTTTGGTCTTTGGGCTTTAACGCACAGTTCTTAATTTTATAATATTTTTCGATAGGATTAATACGCGGCCAAACCCCGTAGCCCCGTACTTCTCGTCTCTGCGATCCTCCCAGTATTTTCGGATTATTTATTCGATGCCCGTAGTGGGACTTATCCTCTAATCAATTTCCATCCCTTAATTGGCCTTTGACTTTTTCAAATCCCAATTTAAACCAAATCCTAATCACTCCCTCAAATCTCTCCAACGTATGAGGGAATCATGCATCAGCCTCTATTGACACCCTCCTTTATCTCAAACTCCACTCCTACTATCTCTATATCTCTCTCTCCCAATTAACCAAAATCCCCAAGCCATATATCAAAACTCTTCTCTCAAAATGAAACATCAGGCCAAACTGAATACCTCACGCAAAACCTAACTTCTAGCCGCCTTTGCTTCCTCCTCCGGCCACCCAAGGCCGCCCCCAAGCCCCCAACTCCGGCCACCACCCTCTTCTCCTCCTTCTCCTCCATCTCCTCCTCCCAAAGAGCCCCAAAACCCCCATAGATTCAAGCTTGGCCGGAAAAACTGTGCACAGAACCCATCGCCAGAAAAACGGCCGGCCATCCCTCTTCGGTCACCTCCAGCCACTGCCGCCACTGCCATTCAACTCCTCTTTGACCCCCCCGATCATCTCCAACTCCTCTTACCCTTTTCCCACATCTCGATCTCCTCGAAAACCCCATGAAACTCAGATCTAGCCGATGTTTTTGACAGTTTGCGCACCACCACATCAAAATCACGCCCACCGGTCATCCGGCAACCTACAATGACCACCATACCGTCGTTGGACTCATATTGAAATCTCCTACCAATTGCAATTTCCCTCACGCTCATATCCCATCCGTAGCTCCTGGAAAATCTGTCGAAACCAAGCCCAGCTGCTGTTTTTGACAGATCTGTGCGCTGAATTTCGACGCCGGTGCACGACCACCTCCGACCACCTCTGGTGACAAATCCACCACCGTTGGCTTCATCTTGAAGTCCTTTACTCTGTTCATTGCTGGATTTCTGCTGAGATGCACGACAACGAACGTTGCGTGAATCTGTCCTCTCCGGCTTCTCACAACCACCCACCGCCGTACGCTCACGGTGTCGACCACCCACCAGGCCGAGCATCTTCCACTAGTTCTACTTCATCTACCGATAGCCCCTTTGGACCCTTGGAGTTCACATGCGTCGTCGGACACACGTGTTTTTCCCCGATGTCACCGCCGTCGTGAAGATCCGTTGCGCTACCCGCAACGAGAAGGAGATCGTCACTAGCTCGCTGTTTTTGTGCCATTGTCTCGTTGTCTAGAGGTGCCTCGCTGTGCTACCTATGGCTGAGGAGTTCCAGACGACGCCGATGCTTCACCGTTCAGACCTGACTTCCACTTTTGAACGCCGTCAAGAGGTTGGTTCCCCTAACGAGTAGTAAAACCCACACTGTAGCTCATCAAAACCTAATCTAAAATTGGTCAATGTGAACTAAAGTTATTTTCTGCATCTTTAAAATGTTGTCCACCGTAGAAAATCGACGAAAGAACTGAATTTCTGTGCACATAAGATAGACATCGATCTAGGCCGAACAAATCACTAAAAGACATGACTTTTTGACTGTTATGGCAGTCTCGCCAAATTTAGAAACAAACCATAATAGGATTGACAAAAAGCGCGGTTTGACATCGTCGTGATCCTTTTTCAGACGGACCATCGCCGACAAGACGCTTCGACGAGACGCTCGGGACAGACGACGCACTCGCCACCGCAGGCAAGTGTACTCACTTGTACTTTCGGCCGTGTTTAGGCCAAAGATTCTTAGAACTGTTAGAACATAAATAAAGAGAACTGGACGTGAAATGATAGTGTCTGGGACACCCCTTGACAGCTTAGACTTGACGACGAAGTCTAAGTGCAACAACAACAACTGACACCTTAGGGTTTTCTTGTGTGTGCGTGCGTGTGGACCCCCTAGAAGAACTTTTCCTTACTTGTCATGTAACTCTCATCTAGTCTTGTCATGTCATGTATTGCATAAGCCTGCGGGCGAATAGGGCACTCTCCAACCTAGAGAGAGTGATCCCTTGCCACGATTGGAAATGGATAAGCCTGCGGGCGAATAGGGCACTCTCCAACCTGGAGAGAGTGATCCCTTGTCATGATTGGAAACGGATAAGCCTGCGGGCGAATAGGGCACTCTCTAACCTGGAGAGAGTGATTTCTTGTCATGATTGGAAACGGATAAGCCTGCGGGTGAATATGGCACTCTCCAAGCGAGGAGAGTGAACCCTTGTCACAAAACATAAGCCTGCGGGCGATTAGGGCACTCATTGAGTAAGTGAGTGATCCCTTGTCATGTCTTGTCTTGTGCACTTGGGTTTGTGGTAGGGTTGAGCGTGCACACGGGCAGAGGGTCTGATCACCCTTGAACCGTAAGGCGTGAACCCTTCGAGTTACACGTGTCATGTCGTGTCGTGTCTTGTCTCGTCTTGAACCGCTTAGGTTAGTCCCATAGTCGGTAGCACATGCTGTTGGATCCTGTGGATGGCAAACAACACTAGAAGGGGGGTTGAATAGTGTTGTGCAAATAGTAAATTTTTTCGATTGTTAATATTAGCACAAATAAAATCCTTCTAATGTTACCTAAGAAGCCAAGTAGAGTGATCTACGCTTGGTTCTTAATCAACAAAGTAATATGATATAGAAAAGATTACAACCAGATGTAAATCTTTACAGAGAGATCTTTACACAGCGGAATTAAATAAACAATCTTTGCAATAATAAATAAACAAGGAATTAAAAAGATATAAGGTTAGCAGATAAAAAAATGCTTGTACAAGAAATATAAACAATCATAGAAAAACAAACGCAGAGACAAGTGATTTTATCCTGGTTCCTCGCAACCCGGGTACGTCCAGTCCCCGACCAATCCGGTACGAGATTTTCCACTATCTGCCTTGGCAAATACAAGTACCTAACTCCACTCATTAGGATTTCCAACGACCTAGTCTTAACCAGGATTTTTAACTGGCAACACCTAGACTTGTCTAGTGTTCCAACAACAATACAATGAAACCTATATCCAATACACCACAATAAATTGATGGAGATTGGTTTTTACACCCGATTCTATAGCCAAACAAAGATAGACAAAATTGTGTAGTGGCTTGATAGAACAAGAGTTTAGATCACACAAAGATACAAAAGAATTCTTTGTGATCTAGATCTAATACTTTTCAAAAAATCCTTTAAACAAAATAAAGAGAATAGCAATAAGGATTTTGAAAAACGTTTAGCCAATAAAACGAGAGTATGATCTTTTAAAAAGTAATAACAGAATTTTGCAAGATCACAAATAAAAATAGAATTGGCTAGAGAGAATGAGAGCTTTGAATTAAAGAGCGTTTGCACAAGAGATTTGATTTTCAATAGTTGTTGTGTATTTTTCTCAAATGAAATTAGCTCTTATTTATAGGGAAAATTCTGAGATTTGAAATTCAAATTTACTTTGACTTTTGTCCAAAAAATCACGGAGAAAATCGCTCAACGAATTTTCAAAATTCAAATCAAAAAACGTCAGAATTTTACAGCTAGTAGTCGACTCCCTCATGTAGGTAGTCGACTCCCAGAGTGTTTCAGGATTTCTTGATTCCCAGCTGGTAGTCGACTCCCTGCTGATGGTAGTCGTTTTCTCCCTTAGTAGGTAGTCGACTCACAAACCCAGAATTTCGCATATACTCTGGTAGTCGACTCCCTTAGTAGGTAGTCGACTCCCTACTGGGTTGAGTCGTTTTCTCATCCCGAGGGGTTTTTGATCCAGGTCGAGTGCTATTTCTGAACACAAAATGTTTTAGGAGCAAAACACAATCATATACAAATATTAACATATTAAAACACATTTTAAGCATGAAAAAATAATAATAATTAAGTTGAAAAAGAGCGCTGTTTGTTCTGATCCAGTTATCAGTCGTTTGGATCTTGATTTCTCCTCTTTGTTTCTTTAGAGTACCTGAAAGAAAACGAATGTTTATGGTACTCCTTTTTTTGAGTCCGAGGAGTTATTTTTTAGGAAGCCAAACCCAGTATGGTTTAGTTCCTTCATGAACAACATATTTATAATTTTTGTTTAAATGAATTTGTTGAACAAAGTCGATAGCGTACCTTTTCCTTTGTTGATCAGATAATTTCTTTGGTATCCAGATGCTCAAAAAATTGTCGTTAGAATGATGCATCCTAGTATGCTTAACCCTTTTCTTGGTATGATGTGAATCATAGCCGAGTCCGGTTTTGCTAGATGAAGCTTTTTGATTATTTATTGGACTGTCTAGCTTCCCTTTTCCTTTGTTGAAATTCTCAATAATTTTCATCGTAGCGTCGTATTTATCTTTGACAGATATGAGAAGATTATTTAGATTCTCAACTTTTTCATTTACTAAAGAAATATCTTTTTGCAGAAAATTATTCTTTTCTTTAAGGAGACTATTTTCTTTAATGATTTCTTCTTTTTCCTTAGTATCCTTTTTAATATTTCTAAGTGTTTTTCTATGTTCTTTTATGAGCTTTTCATGCATTTTGCATAGCTCCTTATTTGCTCTCCTATAATCCATGTCTTCATCATCACTTGATGACGAATCATTGTCGCTAGATGAATCATGATGTGTGCTTACCTTGGAGGATGTGGATGCCATGAAGCACATGTGTGCTGTCTCTCTTCTTTCATCGTTATCTTCTTCTGAGGATTCATCGGATGAGGAATCGTCGCTCTGGTCGAAGGCTGCGTAAGCGTCCTTCTTTGGTCGTCGGAATTTGTTTCTTCCGTTGTTTCGCTTTTCATTATTATCTTTATTTTTCCCACGATATCTGGAATCACGATTGTTTCTCTCCAATGGACAGTCTCTCTTGACATGTCCTGGTTTGTTGCAACCAAAACAAATAATACCGTTAGTGGGTCTAAAAGATCGTTTTCCATACTTACTTGTAATGAACTCTTTAAAGTTCTTTGAGATGAACGCGATATGGTCTTCTTTGTCCGTGTAATCGGAATCTTCCTCTTGAGCTTTGAACGCGAGATTCTTCTTCTTTGGTTTTTCTTCGATCTTCTTGTCTTCTTCAAGCTCAATCTCATATGCCATGAGATTTCCCATTAGTTCTTCAATGGTGAGGTCTTTCACATTATGAGCTTCTCGGATGGCGGTTGTCTTTCCCTTCCATTCGGGTCGGAGGGATCTTAGTATCTTCATTACCTGCTCATATTCGGAAAGTTTCTTTCCTAATCCTGCAAGCTCATTTGTAATATTAGTAAAACGAGTATTCACATCGGTGATACTCTCTCCTTCTTCCATTTTAAAAGATTCGAATTTTGAATGTAAAACATTTATGCGGGATTCTTTTACCTTTTCGGTTCCTTCGTGAATTACCTGAAGAGTATGCCATATTTGGTATGCTGTCTCACATTGGGAGACTCGATTGAACTCATTTCCTGTAACGGCGCAAAATAGTGCATTCATTGCTTTTGCATTGAGATTAGCTCTCTTCTTGTCGTCGACAAACCATTTCCCAAACTCAACGTCGGTAGGTGCGATGTAAGTGACTTTAGTAATGGTCCAAGCTTCAATGTCTAATGACTCTAGGTGAGTCTTCATTCGGATCTTTCAGCTAGCGTAGTTGGTTCCGTTGAACAGTGGTGGTCGCATGGTATTCAGTCCTTCAGAGTGAAAGGATGTTGACTCCATCACCTTTGTAGCCTTGCTCTGATACCAAGTGTTGGATCCTGTGGATGGCAAACAACACTAGAAGGGGGGGTTGAATAGTGTTGTGCAAATAGTAAAATTTTTCGGTTGTTAATATCCTTCTAATGTTGCCTAAGAAGCCAAGTAGAGTGATCTACGCTTGGTTCTTAATCAACAAAGTAATATGATATAGAAAAGATTACAACCAGATGTAAATCTTTACACAGAGATCTTTACACAGCGGAATTAAATAAACAATCTTTGCAATAATAAATAAACAAGGAATTACAAAGATATAAGGTTAGCAAATAAAAAAATGCTTGTACAAGAAATATAAACAATCACAGAAAAACAAACGCAGAGACAAACGATTTTATCCTGGTTCCTCGCAACCCGGGTATGTCCAGTCCCCGACCAATCCGGTACGAGATTTTCCACTATCTGCCTTGGCAAATACAAGTACCTAACTCCACTCGTTAGGATTTCCAACGACCTAGTCTTGACCAGGATTTCCAACTGGCAACACCTAGACTTGTCTAGTGTTCCAACAACAACACAATGAAACATATATCCAATACACCACAATAAATTGATGGAGATTGGTTTTTACACCCGATTCTATAGCCAAACAAAGATAGACAAAATTGTGTAGTGGCTTGATAGAACAAGAGTCTAGATCACACAAAGATACAAAATAATTCTTTGTGATCTAGATCTAATGCTTTTCAAAAAATCCTTTAAACAAAATAAAGAGAATAGCAATAAGGATTTTGAAAAACGTTTAGCCAATAAAACGAGAGTATGATCTTTTAAAAAGTAATAACAGAATTTTGCAAGATCACAAATAAAAATAGAATTGGCTAGAGAGAATGAGAGCTTTGAATTAAAGAGCGTTTGCACAAGAGATTTGATTTTCAATAGTTGTTGTGTATTTTTCTCAAATGAAATTAGCTCTTATTTATAGGGAAAATTCTGAGATTTGAAATTCAAATTTACTTTGACTTTTGTCCCAAAAATCACGGAGAAAATCACTCAACGAATTTTCAAAATTCAAATAAAAAAACGTCAGAATTTTACAGCTGGTAGTCGACTCCCTCATGTAGGTAGTCGACTCCTAGAGTGTTTCAGGATTTCTTGATTCCCAGCTGGTAGTCGACTCCCTACTGTTGGTAGTCGACTCCAAGAGGAGTTTTTCCTGCAACACATCTAGTCAGACAGGTAGCTAACTCCAGGGTGTGTGGAGTTTCACTACGGAAGTTATAGGATGACTAGAGAAAGCTCCCTAAAGCATTTTGAAAAGATTTAAAAGATTTTCAAAAATATTTTTCAAATTTTTTTGTGTGTGCATGTGTTTTTTCTATATGATTTGGTTTTAACAAATACCATAAAGAGACACAAGACACTCACTATAGACTTAGGACACGTCTTCGGAAGCTTGATCAATTTAATGGAGTAGAAGTGAGCTTCACTTGAGCTTCTTGATCTATTTGAGCTTTGAGCTTCATCATTTGATCTTAGCCACGTTCGTCCTTGTCTTTGAGCGTGGATTGCGCTTCTTTGAGTATGAGTAAAGTTTCGCATATTCTGCACACTTAATAGTAGTGTAGTTAGTACACTAAGCGTCATTTGGTGTGCTCATCATCAAAATCACTTGGGATGGAATTCAATTTCCATCACATGCTACGGCTACTGCTTGTCGTGTTTACTTTTCCTGCACTGTTTACTTTCTTTAACTGCCATGTTATAACTCCAGCATGTTAATCAACCAGTAAATCGTTACTTTAAATTACAATACACTTGCAGTAGAGTCTAACCCTCTTTTGTAGACTTTACCTGACGTACATTTCCTTTTCTCTTGGGTTCTGTACATCAGGTAAAGAGCTGGAGATCGTGGACGAGGTAGACTTACCAGAGTACGTGGAGCCCAAGGACGTCCACCCAGAGTACATGCATGGATGAGGACCAAACCTAGAGGTCTTCTCCGTCGCCGCCTTTCTAAGGTTACTACTTTTAGTTTGCTCTCTTCCGGTAGTTTGTTGCCATGCTTAGGCTTCTCTTTTTAGACTTTTATACTTGCTGGATATTATCTCTTTTTATTAATGAATGCAACTTTCTTTCTGTACTTTCTATTGTTCCGAATTTTATAAATGCAAGAGCCTGAAAATTTTAAATGGTATCCCTATTGACGCTTATTGGGTCCGAGCTTCACAGCTCCGGCCTAAGCGGGCCTTAGTCACGTTTCGCTTCCGTCATTTTGGGAAGTGGGGCGTGACACCCTGCAAGTGTAAAAAGCTATACGAAACTCGGATATGGCATTAGAAGCGCGTATATGTATGATAATAAGGGATTTGGATGCGAGTATGACATGAAATGAGATGAAATGATACCATAAAAGGATGGAAAATATGGACACATCATGAGCTCGACTCCCTATCTTGATGTCATTATGGGGGTTTGAGGGTGGAGAGGTTCCGGATGCAGTCATCTCCATGCTCCTTGTTCTTGTTCAGCTCATGGTGGCTCTCTCCTTGCATCTTCTTCTCCTGGAGGTCAAGTGGATGTAGTCGTGGCGGCTTCTCCTTCAGATTTCTCTCAGAGGATTCATCATGCTCATCCTTCGTCTCAATGTCCTTCAGTTTTTCCTCTCGCCCAATGGGAGGCTTCACTATGTTGCTAAGGAAGAGCTCCTCCAAATTATTCTCCTCGATGTCTTCTTCAAGGAGGTCTACTCGATCATGTGATCTTCTTCTGCGAAGCTTCTCATCGACTTTTTGAGGTCGAACTCAACCTTCTCCTTTCCAACAATGAGGGAGAGTCTCCCTCCCTTTACGTCGATGAGGACTCCCGTTGTAGGTAGGAATGGTCACTCGAGGATGATCGGGATGCACGCGTCTTCGGGCATATCCACGATGACGAAGTCACATAGAACTATTATCCTTCCAATCTGTACTGACACGTCTTCGACCACCCCGAGAGGATACTTTATTGGGCGATTTACTAGTTGGAGCGACATGTTCATGGGCCGGAGCTCCCCTAGGTTGAGCTTCCCACAAATCCCTATAGGCATCAAGCTGATGCTTGCCCCTAAGTCGCATAGAGCACTTGTGATCTTCAGATTTCATATGGCGCACGGGATTGAGAAGCTTCCCGGATCCTCTAACTTTTCCACCGCCGTCCTTTGAATGATGATGCTACACTCTATAGATAGCACCATCTTCTCCCGCCTACCGCCCTTAGTGATTATCTCCTTCAAAAACTTGGCATAGGTGGGTATCTCTGAAATTGCATCGAGGAGGGGGATGGAAATGTTTAGCTGCTTCAGGAGCTCAAAGAATTTCCTGTACTTCTCGTCCAATTTGGCTTTTTCTAGTCTTGACGGGAATATGATCCTTGGCATGTAGGTTCTGGGAGGCTCGTCAGCGGGCTTTCCTTGCTCCTTTTCTACCTCTTTCTCCTTGGAGGGCTCAGGATGCGGAGACTCTACCTCCCACTCATCTTCCATGTGGCTTCTAGATCTAAGCTCAACGTGAGCTTCTCCTTCCAATTCAGCTTCTTTATCCACGATAGGCATGGTATGGCTATCAAACTTCCTCCCGCTCCTCAATGTTATGGCGTTGATGTGCCTGCAGGGGTTCTCTTCAGCTTGCTCTGGCAGCTTCCCTTGTGCCTTCAAGAGTTGGAAAATATACTGGGCCATTTGCACCATGGTGGTCTCCATTGATTTATGGACCGATGCCAACTGCTGTGTGGTGAACGCAAGTTTCTACGTCGTAGTTATCAACTGCTAGATCGAGCTCTGGAAGTAGTCGTTCCGTTGGCTCTGGGTCCAGATATGGCACTCGATTAGCACATCTAAACTGGATTTTGGATGGGGGTGCATTCATTGGGGTCCTCTGGTTGAAATCTTTGAACTATCCCTGAGGAGGCGGAGTCTGGAACTCTTGAAGGTGCTGGGGGTACGACAGTGGGGCTTGTAAACTCGAAGTCCGGTAAGCAAGGTTCGGGTGGTTCGTCCAACCTTGATTGTAGGTCCCGAAGTACGGATTGCCCGACGACCTCGGATTATTTCTGTATAGGGCGTTTGCTTGCTTGATGTCATAATCGGAGGTGCTGCCATGGGTGATAAGCATTCAGTGCCCTGGTGCCCCTGTACACCACAAATTTCACAAACTACCGTTGTAGGTGGCTTAGCAGCGCTGAATCTAATGAGAGAAATCTGTTTAGTTAAGGCATAAACTTAGTGGAAAGTAATGATACGTCGTCGACGCCATGGTGGGAGCAGATTCTTTGGAGGTCCTTAAATCTCTTCCAAGCTTCATATAGAGACTCTCGCTCTGACTGCTTGAAATTAGTGATTTCGTTGCGCAGCTTAGCGGTTTTCCCTGAAGGAAAGTACATCGTTAGAAAAGCAAGAGATAAGCTATTCCATGTAGTGAACGTGTTGGGACTGTGACTCTTAAGCAAATCTTTGGCTTTATCCCAAAGTGAGAAAGGGAATAGTCTTAGCCTGATGGCATCATTGGTGACACCATTAATCTTTTGCGTGTCCATCTTTTCCAAGAAGGTGTGAGATGGTCATTCGGGTTCTCCATCGGGGCCCCTGAGAATTGGTCCCTTTGTACGACGTCAACCAAAGATGGTTTGAGCTCGAAGTTTTTTGGCTCCACCGTCAGCATTTGGACGCTAGATGTCGATCTATTGTGGGGCATGGAATAATCCAGGAGCAACCTAGCAGATGGTGGTTGCGGTGGTGGTGGTGGTAGACTATTCTTAGGGTTAAGTATCTCATCCATCATCTCGAGGGCTTGTCTCCTCCTCCTCTCAACGTTAAGCCTTCTCGCGGTGGTTTCGATCTCCTGGTCTTATAGACGTAAGTCCGCTATGTCTTGAGATCTCCTGTGCATGCAAAAAGGGCTACACCAAAAAGAAATGTCAAAAGCACCAAGAGGCGATGAAAAAGGGAATATGAACAAAAAACAAAGAAAAAGAAAAACGTAGTCCCTCGACAAAGAAAAGCAATATCAATTCGTGCCTCCCGGCAACGGCACCAAAAAGCTGATCATACCCCAAGGGGTCGATGCTAATAAAACCGCAGTGCACGGGTTGTGTGTAGGGGCTTACGGGTCGAGCATGAGGAGGCGGTCAATGAGTATCGGTTTATGGGTCTTCATGTGAAAGCTACGCAATAGTGTCGTTGATTGATTGGTGAAAAGTAGAAAGAGTATGGATCAAAGGATAAAATCTCTAAGGCATGAGGAATCCCTGCCATTGGACTAAGATTAGGGTTAGACTAGCAATCAATCGGTTACCGGATTCATTAGGACTTAGGAGAGGTCGTGTGACTTAAGGGCATTCGCCTATCCCCCACTGTCGTGATGCAGGATAGGTTCTTCCCTTATGCCATGTCATACCACCCGCTGTCGCGATGTAATGATAGGCCAACACAACCTACACCGATGTCAGTGGTCTTCAATGCATCGGTGTACGTTGGGCGTATGTCATGCCCTATTTTGCACTATACAGGTATTCTACTGAACACACGTGGTATTTCTACCTACGATGCATACGTGGGCATGAAATAAGCATAGATATCGATGTATGTGACGTAGTGCAAGGGAGATTAGGCCGTAATACGTGGTTAAGAAAAGAGAATGCGAAATGCTAATGCGGGAGAAGTGCAAATGACGTCGTGGGTGTAAAACAACAGGAAAGTGTTAGACATGTGTGTGTGAAGCATGTATGCATGCATGGATGTGCGTGGATATGTGTAGGAAGAGCCATGCAAGTGTGAAAAAGGTTAGGGGTCAATGGCAACCCCCGTAAATTTTTAGAAAGGTGAGGGGCAAAACTGTCGTTTGGACTAAAGCTGTTGTGCGTACATACTAAAGTCGTGTGTGCATAAAGTAATGACAAACTTGTAAATAAGGAAACGTTGAGGGGTATTTTTGGGAGGGTATTTAGGTGATTTAACTATGTGCATGCTTATCCTAAGGAGGTTCTAGTGGGAGATATTTCTTAGGAAGTGTCTTCATTCTTCTTTTTCTTTCTTTTCTTTTCTTTCTTTCATTTTCTTTTCCCCTCTGTCTCCCCTAATAATGCCGGCCATAACCCCTCCATTTTCCACTTTTTCTTCACCCCAAAACCCTAATTCTTTCTTACAAAAATCAAGAATCTCAAGAGGGTTACAAGAGAGAAGAAGATGGAATGAAGAGAAAGAGAAGAAGAGAAGGAAATCAAATTTTTGAGGTAGGGATCTCTTGGATTTAGAACCCTAATAATTGGTTCTTACTATCAAGTTTTTATAGCATGTTTTTACCCAATATGTGATAAGGGTAATTAATTTCTACATGCCATGACTCAATTTCACAATTTTCCTTTGAAATCCTTAGCAAAATCATCTCTTTTGAAATCCTGAAATTCTGATATCTGTTGTTGCTTTGATTCTGGTTACTGTAGCTTGAATTGGGTTTCGAAAAAAAAATATACGTGTAGATCTTGAAGTTATACCCTAAAATCATATAAATTTTGATATATATTCAATTCAGAATTTGGGAGAAAAAATTACATCTTTACAACATGTTTGTTTGATTTTCAGTTTTGACACAGTTTAGAAAAATTGACCTAAACACTTGCACACACAATGGAATTTTTTGTTCTTGATCTTGTTGAAAAGTTAACAAGTTTTTCTAAAAGTTCATCACAGTGCTTATATGTCGAATTTCTGGTTGCAACATGCCCAAAATTGGCTTTCACTACAGACCCTGAAATCTGTCTTAAAAAAAGATTTGACACACTTTACCAAATAATTCACCATAAATCACCTACTTAATATTTTTGCATGAAATGTTATTTATAAATCCTGGACTACCATAGCCACAACTTTTATTTATGAAGTTTTGCTAAATTCTGACCATAATTGGGTGAAATGAGCCATCTTTTATGACTGCATGCGTGTTTCCTGCAAGCTGAATGGATAAGTTGTGTGATGAATTGTGCCATGTTGCTAATCCACCCTCTATGATACATGACTGTTGTTTTTACATGGAAGATATGCTAATAATATGTTTTGTTAATTGGTTTGCTAATGTGATTATAGACATATACGTCATGCTCACCACGTGTTTGTGAAAATGCCTAAGTGAAGGCAAATGCCAGAAATGTGAGGAATACTCAATCATATGATTATGAAATGAGATTTGATATGAACATGTAATGTTGGGGGCATGTCCTGCATGGTACTATATGTGACGTGATGATGGGTTAATATGACTCTGATGGAGGGCATGCCACTTCGGTGCATGACCCATGTTGGTATGAATGGAATGTGATGCCATGCAACATGACTCCTTCATTACTAAAATGATAAAATGAAACTTTTAAATGGTCCAGTCCTCTTTAATGAGGGTGCGTTAGCAAAACCCGGGTTTTAGGTGGGATTTGAGTAAATTGTGGATATGAGGCCTGGACTGAGAAGTTGGGGGAAATGATTATGTGATTTGTGATATTTATACCCACTTGCCTTTGCCGGGAGTGGAGGGGACATACGGAGGTTGTGTTATTGTGGGAGAGCCTCGCTCCTGCCAGGAACGGGGGAGCTGAGAGGCCCGGTGTCGTACAGTGCCCGTGTCCATTGCGCCATGTGCTATATTCACCCCAAATTTGGGGTGAAGTCCAGGTCCTGGTATCACACAGTTTACCCAAGTTCCAATTAATTCAATTATAAAATAATAAAATATGAATTTGCATGTTACTCCTTCTACTGGCATCACTTTCTTTTCCCTTTGCCTGTCCTTTGTGACTCTGTGTCATGCCTCAGGCACTTGCACTTATCTTATTAGATAATGGTTGCTTGAACACTTATTATTATTATTATTATTCGTGCTAACCCTTTTCTTGTATTTACTCGACATCAAGCCGCAGGTATGATCCCTTACCTAGCTTTTTACTTTCCGCCATATTATTTAGTTTACACGTCTTATTTCTCATGCCTTGCTTAGTGGTTTGATAACCTTAGAACAGTGTTTCAAATCCAAGTTGGTTCTTACTGGGGCACGCATTGACGTGCTCCTCCCTATTTTTCAGGTAGCAGGGACAACATGGTTGGTGGTGGCTTGGAGTTGGGTTTCAGGGGTAGTCTTGGGGTGAGCTGTAGCTGTGTAGTGTGACATGGTTGTCATGGGAGGTGGAGAGTGGTGGTGTATGTGTAGTGGTGCATTTGGACTATAAGTGTGTAAATTAAAGTTGTTATATAAATTTGTTGTTGTTCTATATTATTTATGAGTTGTTTGATATTTTAATGAAGCTGCACTTGTACTATCCCATCATGTGCGCAGTGGCCTGCTTATTCAGTTTCTTCTTTCTCTCTTTTCCTCTCTCATCACCCTCACTCTTCAGGATACTTGGGAAAAAAATTTTAACTTCCGGGTATTCTGGAAAACGGAGCGTGACAGTTTTTGGCGGCCCATGCAGGTCACCGCACTACGATGTGCGTAAGGGTAGTACATGTAATGCTTCAGTAGGTGATTGAGATAGATTAGCCCTAAAGTGGGTAGTGATCTTAGAGCCATAAGTGGTCCACCCTTGCACCCCTAGCTTTGGGGAGTCCGTGGAAGAACCTTATAGTGTATTATACTATAGATGTATATTGTGGAAGTACGCGTGTATCTATAACTGTGTGAACCCCTGTGTATAAGTGCATTTGTTGTTCTTAGAGTTTTGAATTATATATGTTGCGGTATACTCGTATATTTGAATGGCATGAACGTTACATTATTCTGGATGCTTGTAGTGGTATATAGATATGTGCGGGTGTATATACTAGGTGGATGAATACTTGAGCGTATAAATATATTGTCTCTATATAGATACATGATACAGGTATGTGTGTAGGCATGTGGTACACTTGTGTGACTCTGAGATATAGGTGATATGTGTATGTTAATTCGTGGATGTATATTGGTGGGTACATATAAGCTAGTAAGGACATATGAGTTATAAGGGTGTGTACGTATGTGATATGAGTGCACGTATGCGGCTTACTATTTATTAAGTTATAGTTGTGTTTCATGTGGGGAATACACCAAAGTGTGTACATCTATCATTGTATGGATAGAGTAGTGGAATGTCCACATTGTCTTTGGACATATGTGGGAAAGTGCATGTGTGTGAATATATGTGTGCTTGTATGGGTAGGTGGTATAGATGTGGGTTGGGATGTTGGTGTATATATCGCTAGTATTGCATTACTAGTGTATGAATTCCTAATGTGTTAGATTTGAATAACTGTGAGTATGTGTATGTGCCGCCTGTGTGCCTATATGAACTGACATATTGTCTTAATTTGGTATACGGTTGTGGGTTGTACTATTGCGTGAAGATAGGTGTTGTGTATGGCTATATATAGTGTGTATGTAGCGATATAGATAAGTAAGGGGCGTCTGGATAGTATCAGCAATGCTCCAGGGTGTTTGGAGTAGATGTATCCTAAGAAGGGTAGGAATGCTTTAGACCCGTCCACCTAAGTTGAGGCCTTAGCTCTACACCATGCCTATTATGGGATAGTGATATAAGTGTGACGTGTTTCATTTGTAGAATGTGATGAATGCGAAGACTTGAGATTATACAGTGCATGTATAAGTGAATGGCTATGGGTTGCACGGTTAAGTGGTGTTATGATATATGTATATATGTGTGTATACGCTTACCTATAGAATGGTACCTGTAGGACCATTTGGATGTATATGTAGTGCATGTACCCCTCCGTATATAGTGGCATGAGGGGGATTGTGTATTGGTGTATGAGATACTTATATGTATGTAGGTGTACTGTGGGAAGTATGGTGTGATTTTGTATATGTATTGTTGTTATTGAATGTGTATTGGTGTATGTCTTATGAGTGGTTATATGTATATGTATGTGAGTGACCCCTATTCTGATATGCATGTATCAGTATATGAATGTATACGTATATAGAGTGTGACTTTCTACTGAATGTGTACGAATGTTGAAATACACTTATTTGTGTGTATACTAGTATGTTAGTAAAAGTGTGGACATATTGAATGTTAAGTATATAGTGGTATGGGTAGCTACCGACTACCTGCTAGTATAGTTTGAGTAGCTTAACTGTATAGCTGTGTAATAGCAGAATATGTATACTAAGTGTGAATGGGTGTGTGCGCTCATACATGGTAATGTGTGTGCATGGTGTTTTGGACCTAGTATGTATATATATGCATGTTTGTGTGCATGCCTACTATTAGAATGATAATCTAGTGTGTATGAGCAAACATGTATTTGGCTATGTGTAGGCTTAGATATCTATATATGGAATTGATATGTATACTTCTTCGTGTACATAATGCGTGTGTGTGTGTGTATATATATATATATATATATATATAATTAGGTCATATAGAGTATCCGTGTAGTGTATTGGTTGATGTGTATATGTGAATATGTATTATGGTTGTATGGATTTCTAATATACGTGTTGCAATGGAGTGTAGGGATGTGTTCCTGCATGTGCAGTGTGCAGTAGAGGCAATATATGGTTGTGTGTATATTGGTTAAATAAATATATACTTATATATATATATATATATATATATATATATATATATATATATATATATATATATATATATATATCCTTGTTTGTTTATCAGTGAATTTTTCCGAAATGGTTGCCTAAGGCGTATCCCTGTGGATATGCATGTATGTGTAGGTCTGTACTAGAGCATGCGTGTATTTATACATATATGCAGTGTGGATATGAATGTGATGAGTATGAAATATAGGTGAATGTATATATTTAATGAATGTAAGTGAATGAAACTGTTTGAAATGTGACTATTGGACTGTGTGTATTTGGTTGCACATTTATATGTATACACATGTATGGAGATGGATATTTATATTTATTTGACTAATATGGCAGTATGTGCGTAGAATATACAAGGGTGGCTTATATATAACATATAGGAGGAACGTATTATGTTGGTGCACTCTTGTGTGTATTATGTGTGGTATATGTACCTATCTGTGTGAGGCAGTATGTGCACTGCTATGGATGTGAGGTTACGTGTATATTTATTTATAGTTATGATTGTGAACCTTATGTGACTTGATCATGTATGTGTTGGTACGTGCACGTGAATGTATGTATGGATGTGACTAAATATTGTGTGTATATAGGTATTTATGTGCCTATGAATGTGTGAGCCCATATGACTAAGTATTGGGAGTATAGGGATCCGGTGTACATACAATGTGACACCGTGATAATGACCCTGTTTATCAAGCAATGGTGTGTAGATTAATGTGTATTGCTGGGTGTCTGTACATGGTTGTAGACGTATATGTAAATATATAAAGAGATAGAATATGAATCGTTTATACTTGAATGTATTGTGATGTATCTGAAAGCATGCCATGTATGACTACCTTATGTATCGTGATATGGATATGGTGTGATGTCCTATGCATATAGATATGAGTAGTGATCTAAATACGTGTAATAATACGTATAGAGACTTATTTGTGGTGTGTGATGTATATGTTAATGTGTGAATATGTGTACCTAGATGTTTATGTGAAGAACATATACATATGTGTATGTAATGATGCATATAGTGATATGGATGTGCTACTAGATGAGTAATAGGATGTATCTATGACATGTGTGCGCTGCAGATGTGTATGGATGATAGGGAAGCATATAGTGTATATAAGTGTGGTGTAGATACGTATTCCTGTTTGTACTTCATGGGTAGTAAGACCATTTTGTAGCTGACCTCGGTAAGGTTCACACCCTAGGAAGTCCGAGGACGGACGTTATTTTAAGGTGGGTAGGATGTCATGCCCGATTTTGCACTATACGGGTATTCTACTGAACACACGTGGTATTTCTACCTACGATGCATACGTGTGCATGAAATAAGCGTAGATATCGATGTATGTGACGTAGTGCAAGGGAGATTAGGCCGTAATACGTGGTTAAGAAAAGAGAATGCGAAATGCGAATGCGGGAGAAGTGCAAATGACGTCGTGGGTGTAAAACAATAGGAAAGTGTTAGACATGTGTGTGTGAAGCATGTATGCATGCATGGATATGCGTGGATATGTGTAAGAAGAGACATGCAAGTGTGAAAAAGGTTAGGGGTCAATGGCAACCCCCGTAAATTTTTAGAAAGGTGAGGGGCAAAATTGTCGTTTGGACTAAAGCTGTTGTGCGTACATACTAAAGTCGTGTGTGCAAAAAGTAATGGCGAACTTGTAAATAAGGAAACATTGAGGGGTATTTTTGGGAGGGTATTTAGGTGATTTAACTATGTGCATGCTTATCCTAAGGAGGTTCTAGTGGGAGATATTTCTTAGGAAGTGTCTTCATTCTTCTTTATCTTTCTTTTCTTTTCTTTCTTTCATTTTCTTTTCCCCTCTTTCTTCCCTAATGAGGCCGGCCATAACCCCTCCATTTTCCACTTTTTCTTCACTCCAAACCCCTAATTCTTCCTCACAAAAATCAAGGATCTCAAGAGGGTTACAAGAGAGAAGAAGATGGAATGAAGAGAAAGAGAAGAAGAGGAGGAAATCAAATTTTTGAGGTAGAGATCTCTTGGATTTGGAACCCTAATAATTGGTTCTTGCTATCAAGTTTTTATAGCATGTTTTTATCCAATATGTGATAATGGTAATTAATTTCTACATGCCATGACTCAATTTCACAATTTTCCTTTGAAATACTTAGCAAAATCATCTCTTTTGAAATCCTGAAATTCTGATATCTGTTGTTGCTTTGATTCTGGTTACTGTAGCTTGAATTGGGTTTCGAAAAAAAAATATACGTGTAGATCTTGAATTTATACCCTAAAATCATATAAATTTTGATATATATTCAATTCAGAATTTGGGAGAAAAAATTACATCTTTACAACATGTTTGTTTGATTTTCAGTTTTGACACAGTTTAGAAAATTTGACCTAAACACCTGCACACACAATGGAATTTTATGTTATTGATCTTGTTGAAAAGTTAACAAGTTTTTCTAAAAGTTCATCACCGTGCTTATATGTCGAATTTCTGGTTACAACATGCCCAAAATTGGCTTTCACTACAGACCCTGAAATCTGTCTGAAAAACAGATTTGACATATTTTACCAAATAATTCACCATAAATCACTTACTTAATATTTTTGCATGAAATGTTATCTGTGAATCCAGGACTACCATAGCTACAACTTTTATTTAGGAAGGTTTGCTAAATTCTGACAATAATTGGGTGATATGAGCCATCTTTTATGACTGCATGTATGTTTCCTGCAAGCTGAATAGATAAGTGGTGTGTTGAATTGTGCCATGTTGCTAATCCACCCTCTATGATACATGACTATTGTTTTTACATGGAAGATATGCTAATAATATGTTTTGTTAATTGGTTTGCTAATGTGATTATAGACATATACGTCATGCTCACCACGTGTTTGTGAAAATGCCAAGTGAAGGCAAATGCCAGAAATGTGAGGAATACTCAATCATATGATTATGAAATGAGATTTGATATGAACATGTAATTTGGGGCAATGTCCTGCATGGTACTATATGTTACGTGATGATAGGTTAATATGACTATGATGGAGGGCATGACACTTCGGTGCATGACCCAAGTTGATTTGAATATAGAATGTGATGTCATGCAACATGATTCCTTCATTACTAAAATAATAAAATGAAACTTTTAAATGTCTCAGTCCTCTTTAATGAGGGTGGGTTAGCAAAACCCGGGTTTTAGGTGGGATTTGAGTAAATTGTGGATATTAGGCCTGGACTGAGAAGTTGGGGAAAATGATTATGTGATTTGTGATATTTATACCCACTCGCCTTTGCCGGGAGTGGAAGGGACATACGGATGTTGTGCTATTGTGGGAGAGCCTCACTCTTGCCAGGGACGGGGGAGCTGAGAGGACCGATGTCGTACAATGCCCGTGTCCACTGCGTCGTGTGCTATATTCACCCCAAATTTGGGGTGAAGTCCAGGTCCTGGTATCACACAGTTTACCCAAGTTCCAATTAATTCAATTATAAAATAATAAAATAAGAATTTGCATGTTACTCCTTCTGCTGGCAGTACTTTTCCTGCCCTTTGCCTGTCCTTTGTGATTCTGTGTCATGCCTCGGGCACGTGCACTTATCTTATTAGATAATGGTTGCTTGAACATTTATTATTATTATTATTATTATTATTATTATTCGTGCTAACCCTTTTCTTTCAGTAACTCGACATCAAGCCGCAGGTATGTTCCCTCACCTAGCTGTTTACTTTCCGCCATATTATTTAGTTTACACGTCTTATTTCTCATGCCTTGCTTAGTGGTTTGATAACTTTAGAATGGTGTTCCAAATCCAAGTTGGTTCCTACTGGGGCACGCATTGACGTGCTCCTCCCTATTTTTCAGGTAGCAGGGACATCATGGTTGGTGGTGGCTTGGAGTTGGTTTTCAGGGGTAGTCTTGGGGTGAGCTGTAGCTGTGTAGTGTGACATGGTTGTCATGGGAGGTGGAGAGTGGCAGTGTATGTGTAGTGGTGCATTTGGACTATTGGTGTGTAAATGAAAGTTGTTATATAAATTTGTTATTGTTATATGTTATTTATGAGTTGTTTGATATTTTAATGAAGCTGCACTTGTACTATCCCAGCATGTGCGCAATGGCCTGCTTATTCAGTTTCTTCTTTTTCTCTCTCTTTTCCTCTCTCATCACCCTCACTCTTCAGGATACTTGGGAAAAATTTTTTTTAACTGCCGGGTATTCTGGGGAACAGAGCGTGACAGTGACATTACGTTCGACGAATATCCCCAATCTTCCTCTTGCCCACAGTGGCATTTGGGGAATAGACCTATATTGGAATAGCTCTAATTGATTCCGACTCTCATCAGCCACACCGATAGTATGGGACGTCATTGGGAACGGATCCCCGAATTGGTCCTAACTTTTGGTCGGCGGCCAATCTGATCGCATCGAAGAGAGGGGATTGAATCTACGACGACAATAATCATCCCAATATACCCGAATCTCAATTAGCCCAGCAATTAAATCAATTAACTAGTTCAACCCATATCGCTAATCCAACGAGGTTCATCCCATTGCCCTAGAAGAAAACTGCTCACTATTCATTGCAATAAAAGGGATTCCTAGCAATGGGTAAGCATCTAAAACCATGGATTCAGAATTAATGAGCAATAGATGACAAAGCAAGGCAATAGTAACAAGGGGAGAAAATTTCTATTAAGAAAAGTTAAGCTATTACACTAATAAGCAAATAGAACAATGAAATTAACAAAATAAGAGAGTTTAGAATCCTTACAAACTTGCCCAAACCCTAGAAAATAACAGAAAAATGGCTGAAAAAAGGATTCCTCTCGCAGGAGGATGAAGGGGCGCTTATATACTCGCCCCCAAAAGACCAAAAGAGCCCCAAGTTTTGATCTTTTGCTCTCCAACCTAGAACCAAAGAATCATCTTCTAGGCATTTGGTGCAGTCAAGAGAAAGGTCTTTCCTCTCTTCCAAGAGAGTCTTCAACACACAACACATTTCTCCTTCAAGTTCTACTTCAAGGCATAGGTGATTGTAAGTGTTGCTTTCATATTTCATAACTTTCGTTATTTGGATTTGCTCTCGGGTTGTGAGGGTGGTTTGCTTGCTTCCAAGTTGTGGGAGTCAAGGACAATCGATTGTATTTCGATTTCACTTGAGTATCCGGAGGTATCCGGGTGGAAGGGACGTAGGATTACCGGGAACAAGTCGGGAAGTGACTTGGGTAATCCGAACCCTTGAAACATCCTTGCGTTTGCATTTGTTTCTATTTGGGTTTAATTTTAATTCTGCACTATATTGTTGGTTAGCATTTAAATTGGTGTAACTATCTTTTTAAATTGCTTAAACACTATTCAACCCCCTTCTAGTGTTTTCTCCATAGCCAGGGTCCTTACAATTCCCTTATGCCATGTCCTATCCCCCGCTGTCGCGATGTAATGATAGGCCAATCCAGCCTCTACCGAGGTTAGTGGTCTCTGATGCATCTGTGTATGTTGGGTGCATTACGCTCGACGAATATCCCCAATCTTCCTCGTGTCCACAGTGGCATTTGGGGATTAGACCTATATTGGGATAGCTCTAATCGATGCCCGACTCTCGTCAGCCACACTGATAGTATGGGACGTCATAGGGATCAGATCCCCGAATTGGTCCTGACTTTTGGTCGGCGGCCAATCCGATCGACCCGAAGAGAGGGGATCAAATCTACGATGACAATAATCATCCCAATATACCCCTAATCTCAATTAGGCCAATAATTAAATCAATTAACTAGTTCAACCCATAGCCCTAATCCAAAGCGGTTCATCCCATTGCCCTAGAAGAAAACTGCTCACTACCCATTGCAATAAAAGGGATTTCTTGCAATGGGTAAGCATCTAAAGCCATGGATTTAGAATTAATGAGCAATAGATGGCAAAACAAGACAATAGTAACAAGGGGAGAAAATTTCTATTAAGAAAAGTTAAGCTATTACACTAATAAGCAAATAGAACAATGAAAATAACAAAATAAGAGAGTTTAGAATCCTTACAAACTTGCCCAAACCCTAGAAAATAACAGAAAATGGCTGAAAAAAGGATTCCTCTCGCAGGAGGATGAAGGGGCGCTTATATACGCGCGCCCAAAAGACCAAAAGAGCCCCTAGTTTTTGCCCTAGCCGCCTCAGAAAACTGATCTGACGCGACACATCAGAAACGACGCGGTCGCGTCATTCCTTTGCACTATACGTGAATTGGGGCTTCAGCGACGAGGCCGCGTCAATGGAGACGAGGCCGCGTCGAAAATGGCTACGTGGCCGCGTCGTCTTTTGCCGCGGCCGAGTTTATTGGCTTCATACTTTGAAAAGTCACGGTCGCATTGTCTTCGTCCGCGCGGGTCGCGTAAGCTTCTGATATTCAATCTTTATATCTTCTGACACAACCGTTTGGTGTTCACAAAATCTTCTCTTTTGCACCAAATGACTCACCGGCTTCGCTCCTTTGGCCTCTTTGCGTTAAGATCTCGCCACATGGTCCCTAATCGGTACATATTTCCTGCAAAGTACATAAGGGACCACAAAAGCAAAAGAAGAGACAAAAATGAGGGAAACAAGGAGGAATAGAGAATGAAACGATGCAAAACGTGCACGAAAAAAAGGAAAAACTATGTACAATAAACACTCATCAGCAGCCATGCCAAACTAGTCAGCCCAAACGACTGACTCTCAATTACATGGAGCATCGATTGAGGTGATACTCTATGACCGAAGCCCGCGGAGCACAGAAATTAGCACACAACCATGAAGCAAAAGGTTGATGCGATTTGAGGAATTATCGGATGCAATGCTCGATCAATTTCGAGCAATTTGGAAGATGATGGAAGGTGCCTTTACTCCTCTTCCGTTGCCAAAACGAAGAGAGCAAGCACTTGGAATCCAGCAGGCACTAGCGGTTGAGCTGTTCTAGCTCGGAAGAGGCGCGAGATTGAGATTGAGATCCCCTCTTCCTCAACCCAAGTTCGGGGCATGCCGGCATACCGAGATTGAAGGTGCTCCTTCACCAACTCAAGTTTGGATGATGGAGGCTCAGATGACAAAAGCTCAGCCGATTGGATCTGTAGCAACCTCGGGTCATCGTCTAGCTCGAATGTTGAACTTGGTAGCATCGAAAGCATCCTTGGGTCGTTGTTAGCTCAGAAGTTGGAGCATCATGAGCTTGTATGACCCATATCAGCTTAGATCATACACCGACGAGGTAGGGCCAGGTCGATTGAGGCTTGTCGAGCTCATACAGCTGGGGGCGGATGAGGAACGAAGGAATCGATCTGGGTCAAGAGTGACATGGGGCTCCAATGTTGGACGAGGCACAACAGCCCCAACAAAGCTCCATAAAAAATCATGCCAATCAACGAGTCGATGTCTCGGGAGCCCCTGCAACCAAATAGAATCCTGCGAGTCAATCAAGCTCCCCGTGTAACAGTTATGAGGAGCTTGGTTGGGCCTCTGAGGATTGGCGAGCTTCGTTGGGTCGTCGAGTGTGACAGGTTGGTCCACAGCACGTTCCACGGACAGCAAGAAGCAAGCATCCTATGCCTTTAGACTTGATCGAAGCTCGGAGGTTGAATGAGCTTGGTCGAGGTTCGATTCGTAGCTTTGAACGAGCTGATCCGATGACCAGATCTCACCTGGGCGTGTCTCGGTCTGGCTTCAGAGTTGAGCTCGAAACTCGGGCCGCATGCATCTCCATGAGGGCTCTGTTAGAAAAACCCCTCCCGTTGGGATTTCTTCCCGTTGATGATCCACGACAGTTGATAAACCTAATCCCTCCCTTAATCAAAATTTTTGAAGTTCCTACCGTTGATGGAACGGTGAATTTCACCTATAAATAGGGCTTTGGTCCCTCATTCTAATCACTCGAAATCTGAGAATACACCATCATACAGAAGTGATCTAAGAATTGAGAAGATCAAGAAAGTTGATACAACTATTTTGAAGAAGCCCGATAACGAGATTGGGCCCCGCGGATGAGGCCCACGAAGAAAACACGGCTCAATCAATGAGGCCTCCGAAGACTATCAAACTCAAATCGGCACACGATCCTCAGGGGGAGCCACTCCCCCGGGGAATGGGGCATTAAATGACCGTCAGGGCGCTCCGGGATGGGGTATTAAATGCCCATCAGGGCGCCCCGGCATGGAGGGGCCCTCGACACTGGTAGGCACCATCACCGAGGCAGACCAGGGGGGTATAGCGGCGGACGGCGCACGACGTGACGGCAAGGTGGGGGGAAAACGGCTCCCCATGGCACTGGCCGGCGCCGTTGAGAGGAGCGGCGTGATGGCAACATAGACAAGAGGTGATCACGTCAGGACCACCTATAAAGGGACCAGGAGGAGAACGGAGCAGGGGATCGAACCCCAGGTATTCTAACCAAAGGTATTCCATCAACGACCTTGGCTTTTCGTCCATTGAACCTTCCCCCTCCCCTTGCTCACGCCGTGGGTCAGCGCACCGATCTCCTCTCGAGTCGTGCCAACCCCCGCCGAGTATCCTTCAGACCCCGATCTGACCTAGGCATCGGAGGGGATATGGCCGGAACCAAGGTCCGGCCACCCTGATGAGTTTCTCGTCTGTTCAGGAAAAAGAAGACCGAGGCGCCGAGGCAACCACTCGACGCTCGTCCGACCAGGAGCCGAGCCCACAGAAACCGAGCCGAGGCTTCCCCTCCATTTGGATTCAATCAGAAGCCGACATCTCGCCTGGACCCTGTGCTCGGCCCCGACGCCTACTCCAACCCGAGCCAAGTGCACGCGCATTCGGCACTCCCAAGGGGTCAACATCAACCCATTGACCACGTTGACCCTACAAATCCCGGTCAACGACCCTGTGGTGAGAAAACACCCGTAAACATCAGGCTCCGTCTGTGGGAACCGAAGCAAGCCCACGTCAAACCACCGGAATGGAAACCATTTGCAATGGAGCGGGGCGTCTGCCCCCCATCCAGGAGGAGGGAAATTACATTCCCTCCGAAAATCAGCTCAGCCACACCACCGAGGGAACAGGTGAGTCCCGATCGGTCACCCAAGAGCAGCTCCTTACCTTCGCCCAGGAGACTAACGCCAACAGCCGGACGTTGGCCGCCACGATTCAGCAACTCGTCGGCGACATGCCCGTCCAGGGAGACGCGCTGAGCGAGGCCCATCGCTGGGGAGGAGGCCACCAATCCGTGCGGTCCGCCGTGGTCACTGACCACAGGAGCGGAAGGCCCAACCTGGAGCGGCGATTCACAATGCCAGGCTTCGATCCGGCGCAGTCTCCCACCCCTGCCTCGTATCGCAAAGAAGGCAGGTGGGGCTTCGAGCAATCTGAGGAGAGGTCGATGACCGCCTCGACCAGACGATCATATTCATCCAGGCACCGGCGGGACGATCACCGAAACTTACTGGATCTATCTCGTCGAAGCAGAAGTCCCCCTCTGGCAAGGCAGGATAGGCGGGAACGCCGGGGCAGGAAAAAGGACGCGCCCAGAAGGAGCCCCTCCCCTGCTTTCGGGGGACGCTAGGGGCGGCCAAGCCTGAACCTGACCTACCGCCTGACGAGCGCGAGATAAACGAAGGAGGACGGCCTGGGGGCGTCAATGGTGAACGGTGCCCCCTGACCCGAAGGATAACTGAGGCACGAGTGCCCTCGAGTTTCAAGGTGCCGACGCTGGAGAAGTACGACGGCACGGGCGATCCCGCCGACCACGTAATGGACTATGAGGGGGTCATGGCATTTCAGGGGGCGGACGACACCCTGCTATGTAGGGGGTTTTATTCCACCCTCCGGAAGGCAGCGAGGACCTGGTACCACAGCCTGCCCAATCGATCCATCGATAGCTTCGAGGAGCTCGCTCAGCTGTTCTGTAGATAGTTCGTAGCCGGACGACGGGTAAGGCCGGATTCGGAACTTTTGTTTAATGTGGTGCAGGGTCCCGGTGAATCCCTGAGGCACTTCATGCGTCGCTTCAACACCGAGCGACTCAACGTAGAGAGCTGCCCTGAGCTGGTAGTGAAGACGGCCCTGAAGAAGGGGTTACGGCACCGGGGCATGAAGAAATCGCTGTACAACGACCCCACGAAGGACCTTGTCAGGGTCATGGCACAAGCTGAGCACTTCATGCTGACGGAAGAGGCCCTGGCCGTCGACAAAGGAAGGGACAAACGAGGATCCCGGCACGACGAGAGTGAGCGTCGTGGCTCAGAAGAGCGACGACAGGAGAAAAGGGCCCGCGGTAAGCAGCGGAGAGAGGACTCGCGGTATGCCCAGCTGAATGCTGCCCCGGACGTGGTCCTCGCGCAGGCACAGAAGGAGGGGCGCATGAACCGACCTCCTTCGTAGATGAAAAGGGGAGGGAGAGACGAAGAAAAATACTGCAAGTATCACAAGGATAACGGCCACGACACCGACGACTGCTGGCATTTGAAGAAAGATATAGAGAAACTAATGAGTCGGGGCCACTTAAAGAACTTCACCGACGACCCCGCCCCAGGCGAAGGGGCGTCCAGGCAGCAGGACAAAGGGAAGAAGGTGAACGTGGTCCATGCGCCCCTGCGCATCATCGAGTAGGCGAACGAGACCAACGGCCGCGACCTCGCCGAACGGGGGGCAGTCTCGCCCAGGACTCCTAGTATCTTTCGTTTGTTTTCCTCCAAAATGTACTACGCTGAGGAATGAAGAAGAAGAAGATGCCTTGTTGATGCAAACACGGTCTCCTTTTCCACTTTTTGATGAATGGCATGATTGGGAACTCGATCTCCTCCCCCAGAGGGACTACTTCAACTCGGCAGACTGGGGGCCCCAGACCGAGACAATCGGCCATAAGGCTGAGGGCAACCTCCCAGCAGGCCGACCTAAACGCCCGCTCGTAAGGCTGGGGGCAACTCCCCCAGCAGACGGGGACCTCGCTCGGTCGTAAGACGAAGGGATAGCTTCCCTCACCGACCGAACGACCCGCCCGCTCGTAAGGCTGGGGGCAACTCCCCCAGCAGACGGGGACATCGCTCGGTCGTAAGACGAAGGGATAGCTTCCCTCGCCGATCGAACGACCCGTCCGCTTGTAAGGCTGGGGCAACTCTCCGAGCAGACATGGACATCGCTCGGTCGTAAGACGAAGGGATAGCTTCCCTCACTGACCGAACGACCTGCCCGCTCGTAAGGCTGGGGCAACTCCCCCAGCAGACGGGGACATCACTCGGTCGTAAGACGAAGGGATAGCTTCCCTCGCCGACCGAACGACCCACCTGCTCGTAAGGCTGGGGGCAATTCCCCCAGCAGACGGGGACATCGCTCGGTCGTAAGACAAAGGGATAGCTTCCCTCGCCGACTGAACGACCCACCTGCACGTAAGGCTGGGGGCAACTCCCCCAACAGACGGGGACATTGCTCGGTCGTAAGACGAAGGGATAGCTTCCCTCGCCGACCGAATGACCCGCCCGCTCGTAAGGCTGGGGGCAACTCCCCCAGCAGACGAGGACATCGCTCGGTCGTAAGACGAAGGGATAGCTTCCCTCATCGACCGAACGACCCGCCCACTCGTAAGACTGGGGGAAATTTCCCTAGCAGACGGGGACATGGCTCGGTCGTAAGACGAAGGGATATCTTCCCTCGCCGACCGAACGACCCACCCGCTCGTAAGGCTGGGGGCAACTCCCCCAGCAGACGGGGACATCACTCGGTCGTAAGACGAAGGGATAGCTTCCCTCACCGACCGAATGACCCGCCCGATCGTAAGGCTGGGGGCAACTCTCCAAGAAGACGGGGACATCGCTCGATCGTAAGACGAAGGGATAGCTTCCCTCACCGACCGAACGACCCGCCCGTCCGTAAGGCCGGGGCAGCTCCCCCGGCAGGAGGTGGCGTCGATGGTTACAAGCCGACGGCAGACCCCTCGCCGACTCAAGGACCCACGCGCCTAGAAGGCTAGGGGCTACTCCCCCCGGGTGAGAGACTCTGCAGATCTTAAGCCAAGGGAAAGCCCCCTTAGCTGAGAACGGCCGACCTTACTGACTGCGGGGCAGGGAACAGCCCAGCCTCCTGCAGGGCGACTATTTAGGCAAACCAAACAATACGGCAACAAGAAGGACTATGATAAAAAACAGTAAGAAGCCAAAAGGGCCGAGGGTCCCCGCGAGGCAGAAGACCCCCGGCAGCAGAATTGTATAAATCAAGCTTGTTCAAAATTACAGGCCCAAACCAAAAAAGGGAGAAAAACGGGGGTTCGGAATACAAGGGCCTAAGGCCCTGGGGCACAGGAGGAAGCATCCTCAGGCACCTCGCCCTGCTCGGAGCGAGGGGGATCGACGGGCGGGAACGGCTGTCGGGTATGCTCCGCGAACCGGTGGAAAGAATCCCGGATGACGTCAACAATCCGAGGGGCGAGGAGGTCCTCGTAGGAACTGAAGGCCTCCCTAAGGACCGCCGTGATCCTTTCCCCCAGGACCCCGCCGGTACCCCGCTCCACCTCATTAACAAACCGAGTCATCTGGCGGAGGTCCGCCAGCTTGCTCCGAAGATCGCTCCTCTCCTGACGGAACGCCTCCTCCGCCGCTTGGGCTAATCTCTGAGCATCGTCCAGCTCGCCCCGGAGATCCATCACCTGACCGGCGAGCTCGTCCACCCGGTGCCGGAGGTGACGAGCTTCCATGTGCGCCTCCTGCAGGGCCATGTCGAGGTCGTCGGCCCTTTCTCGCTCCCAGACCACGGCCTCTTCTAACTCCCTCGCCCGGGCCGCTCGACATTGCACCTCGACGGCCATCGTGGTTGCCTGCGCAAGGGAAGAAGTTATACGGGAAAACGATCGAAAGACCAACTCAAAAACAATGAGGCAATCGAACCCGTTGGAGCTGCCAGACCAGGGAGTCCGCCAGCTTGTCTGTAGGAGCTCTTTCCAGTAGAGCTTGGTCCCTCGGAAGGACCGACCCGTGCGCCAGCTGGTTAGCAATGGCCCGGTCGACAAACACCGAGTCCCCGGGGGCAAACTCGGGGACCGACAGGGCATTCGCCAGCATACCACCGGCCCCCACCAGGGAAGGTTCGGCCGAGACGGTGGTGTTGGTCACCAAGGTCAGCGGAAGGGCCTCGCCGGAGGTCGGTGGCGCTTCGGGAACCACCGGGGCGCCGGCCTCCCCACCCTCCTTCTACCTCTTCCTCTCACTGGGACCAGCAGAGGTGGGAGGGGAGCGCTTATGCCCCGCGTCGCAACCCCCCGAGGACGCCCGGGGGAGGGGATCGGCACCCACCCATCTCCCCCCTGTTGGGGCAGGGCAGGGGAGCTCGGCCCTCGGAGCCTCACCTTCGAGAAGATTCTCCACAACTGGGGGGAGGGCGATCGTAACTACCGTGGGCTCCACTCTAACCACGGTACGCACCTCTTCGTCGACGGTGCGGCGAGGCGCTTGGCCTGAGGGATTCCCTCGGTTCCGGCTCAAACCCCTCCGGATGAGTTCGTCAACGTTGCGGGTGAATTCGTGCCCGGCCATGTCTGCAGAAGAGGAAGAAATCAGGGTAAGCAAAAGGAGAAACAGAAAAAAGGGAGGGCCTACCGGGGGACCATAAAACGGTATTAAGAAACAGGTCGTCCAGCAGGGGCCAGACCGACTTCTCCTCTAAAGCGAGAGATGACAGCAGCCGAGCCGTTGCCTGGTCGGCCTCGGAAAGGGCCAACGACAAGTCGTGGTGGCATAGCTGGTGGGACTAAAAAGGTGCTCTCTCTCAAGCGCAAGAGTCCGTACAAGTAGTAAAATCTGGGAGTCCAGATGTCGAATCCTCGGGAGAAATTTGTTGAAACCACAAGCTTAAATCAAATAGAAAGTCTACGTAGAGAAACTAAACACTTTTGGTGGTGATGGTGTGGATGAGTTTGATGGTGAATTGTGAATACGTGAACGATACGAACAATGAGAATACGTGAAAATATCAATGAGAAATATGCACATGGTATGGGTTCGTTAGGATCAGTGATTCGTATACGTTGGTTGATCAAATATAACTCAATAAATCCTCCTTTTGGGAGCGATTCATCGGAAGATACCCTTTTGGGGATTCAAGCACAATATGAATTAAATAGTCACTAAAATTATAATCCTACGAATACGGTATGCAACTCTCTTTTGGAGAGATCAAAGCTCACCCTTTTGGGGTGATCATCAACCTAATCACTTCTTTTGGAAGATGAAAAAGCGGATTTAATAGTAAAAATTACAACGTTAGCGACATAAACGCTTACGAACGATGATATTCAACCAAACAAATACGATTCACATCCCCTAACTACTCCATACCATGCACAAATAAGAATTAGCTACTCATAATGCAAGAATAAACTAGTTTCATAGCCAAATACTTCAAGTTCATAGCAAAATACAATAGAAAACACCCAAATACGGGGTAAAAGTTGAAGAAACTATCACCAAAACTCCAAGCTAAGCCTCCAAACTCTCTGAAAAACTGAAGAATAGCCTCTGGAAATTTACAGAATTTTTCAGAGAGAAAATTCGGCTCCTAGATGCTCCAATACGCCAATAATACGCCCCAAAACCCTAGAATACGCTTAAATAATAAGCATTGCGGGTTTACTGTGCGTTAACGGGTTCAAAACCCGCATCCAATTTACCTAAACCCGAATTCATTTCAGCTTGAAATCGTGGCCGTTCGATCCAGGCGGGATCGAGCCTCGGAGCGCCACGTGTACGCTGAAATTCGTGCGCCCGCTTCTTCGCTCTTCGAATCAAACTCGGGTTTGATTTCGACCATTCGATCATGATCGAACGGAGCCAAGCATGCCACGTCGCCCATGAAAAACGCTGCCGCCCGCTTCATTTAATCTTCGATGCGGGCCGTTCGATCTGTAATTAACGGACGTGATTGTGCAGTATTGCCCGCTTTGCATCGCCTCGGGGTAAGCTGCGTTGCACCGTTCGATCGTGATCGAACGGTCGCCAATTCGCCGCGTGGCCTTTGAGATGCCGCCCGCCGCTGTGATGAACCGCATTTGCGACCGTTCGATCGCGATCGAACGGTGCACAGTATGCCGCGTCGCCGTTGCGTCTGGGCCGTAGGATGAAGGCGGGAAGTGATACGATGCTGCCACGTGGCGTGTCAAAAGTCGTGCGCCGACCGTATATACGTATTTAAACGTATTTTCTTCCGTATTTCTTCAATTAAATGGTATTCTGCATTCAAAAATTCATAGTAATTAGCACAGATCTCAGAAAAATACAAATAAATAGTCGTTGGAATCGTGAGATCGAGACCAAGTTAGGAAAAATATAAAAAGTGCAGAAATACTTCGTTAATTGCTGTTTTGTGCCGAAATAAGGTGTTTTCTCTAATAATTGATGGTGTACAATATACGAATGTATTAGAGAAAAATTAAGCATCATTATAAGCACAAAATATCACTAGATGAGGGGTTAAATACACAATATTCGACCCAAATCACACCCCCCAACTAGCATTTTGCTAGTCTCTAGCAAAAAGAGCGATTAAAAATACACATAGATCACCTTATCAGATCTCAAATCATTCACCACCATACTACAACGACAAAAGAGATAATCATACACTAATATCAAAATTTCAAGCTCATCAAGTAATGGTACTTGTGGGTTTTCAAAAATGAATGTCAAGTATCTCAAATGGTTATAAAATAGACTTAAATTCACTATCCATTACTTCATAGCTCATAGTACACAAAATCAATGGCCCACACCATTCAATCAAATATTCTAACTTGGAGCGTAGATGTTTCATGCAAAGCAAGCATCAAAAAATAGAATGGTATCAAGACATACACACGTCAATTTTCATTCATAGGAAATCACACCATATCTTGTGTTTTCTTTAAGATTTGGAAGTTTTCTTGCTTCGCTAATCATGCACATTTATCCTCTATTTTCTCTCTCTTTTTAATAGTTCCGTGTAACGTGCATCAAGCAACATTCGCAGAAAAATGTATAACTTGGATCGCCCCATCAAATGATTGAGGTTCTAGTCAATGGCTCCCAAATCAGACGATAATATGGCATTAGGCCAAGAAGGACCCCTCGGACTGTACTACTCGAGCCAACCAAGTTATTTCTTTAGTAACCCATTTATTCATTCCTTTCTCTTCATTCATTTCATTTTTTCTTCTTTTGTGTGCATAAATAACTTAGCAAGATAGCTTCCTTTTCTTTAACCTTTCACAAGAATGGGTTATCCTAATCATTTCAAAAGACGGTGTCCATTTTTCTACCCAAAATCATACCAAGCATGCAAATAGCAATGAATACGAGATTAAAAACAATGCTCCAGTTATTTTATGAATTATTGTTGCATGAACTTTGGTGTGTTCCAATGAAAGCATACTACTTGCTAATCCATAATTTCTAGATTCATTAAGTCATCAAGAAATCTTGCCATTGAGATGTATCAACAGAATTTACCACAAGTACTAGCATTCATGTAAAATGAGACTGGAATATTTAACAATAGTGGTGGAGGAAAATAAATCATATGTGTATGGTGAAGAGTATACTTCGAGAAATTTCATCACATGAGGGTCATTTCTAGGTAAAATAGATTTTGGTGATATATCTTAACTCAAAAAAATTTTTTTCAATGCAAAAAGGGAACTAAAAAAATAAAATCCTAAAATAAAAAGAAAAAGAAAAAAAATAAAAATAAAAAATAAAAATCCTAAAAGTTATACCTCCCCCCAACTTAAAATAGACATTGTCCTCAATGTTAGGAAGAGGGAATCATGGAAAGAACACACCTGATTAGTTCCCACCCGAAGGTGGGTCTGTGAGATCCATGGTGCTCGCTTCCTTGGTCCAAGGCTCGTGAAAATGCTTCAATCTTTGGCCATTCACCTTGAAATCACTTCCGTCTTTTTCATTCAATAATAGCACTGCGCCATGTGGGAAAACTTCTTTGACTGTGAAAGGTCCATACCACCTAGAGCGAAGCTTCCCGGGAAAGATGTGAAGCCTGGAATTGTATAGCAGTACTTTTTGGCCTGGGGTGAACTCCCTCCGTAGGATCATCATGTCGTGAACGGATTTTATCCTCTCTTTTGATATTTTGGCATTATCGTACGCATTTCTCCTCAACTCCTCTAGCTCCAACAATTGTAACCTATGAGAAGAAAAAGATGAATCAGTATCAAAATTCAATTTCTTTATAGCCCAGTAAGATCTATGCTCCATTCAACAGGTAAGTGACAAGACTTCCCAAAAACAAGACGGTAAGGTGACATCCCCAAAATTGTTTTGTAGGCCGTCCTGTAGGCCCACAATGCTTCAGGTAAGCGTAATCTCCAATCTTTTCTTGATGGATTCACCGTTTTCTGTAGAATTCCTTTGATCTCTCTATTTGCCAACTCTGCTTGACCATTGGTTTGGGGGTGATACGGAGTAGAAACTTTATGCGTGACCCCAAACCTCTTCATCAAATTAGCGAACATGCGGTTGCAAAAATGAGACACTCCATCACTGATCAAGGCCTTAGGCACTCCAAATCTAGAGAAAATGTTCTCTTTGAGGAACTTAAGCACAACGGAAGTGTCGTTCGACCTGCAAGGAATAGCTTCCACCCATTTAGAAACATAATCAATACAAACCAAAATATAAGCATATCCAAATGAAGGTGGGAAAGGTCCATGAAGTCTATGCCCCAACAATCAAATATTTCAATTTCTAAAATGGGGTTTAAAGTCATCATGTTACGTCTAGTAATACCCCTTAATTGTTGGCATGCAACGCAAGTCTTGCAATAATGAAATGTATCTTTAAACATATTTGGCCAATAAAAACCACATTGCGAGATTTTTTCCACAGTTTTGTTCGCAGAAAAATGTCCACCACACACTCCATCATGGTAAAATTGTATCACACTGGTTATTTCATGGTCAGGAATGCATCTCCTAACAATTTGGTCACTACAATATTTATAGAGGTATGGATCATCAAAGAAGAAATATTTTACCTCATACTTGAACCTTTTAAAGTCTTGAAGAGACCAAGTGTCAGGGGTCTTACCAGTCACGAGATAATTTACTATATCAGCATACCATGGAGAGGTAGAAACGCTAAAAAGATGCTCGTCAGGAAAGGAGTCCTTCAAAGGCACATCTGCTGAATCAAGGCCTACTGTCAATCGTGATAAGTGGTCAGCTACTAGATTCTCCACGCCTTTCTTGTCATTGATTATGACATTGCACTCCTGCAACAATAAAATCCATCGTATCAATCGAGGCTTAGCATCTTTCTTAGACAATAAATATTTTAAAGCAGAGTGATCAGTATATATCAAAATAGGTGATCCCAAAATATAGCTCCTGAATTTTTCCAACGCGAATACTACAGCCAGCAACTCCTTCTCTGTGGTCGTATAATTCCTCTGAGCATCATTTAGTGTCTTGCTAGCGTAGTAAATCACTACTGGAACTTTGTCTTTTCTTTGGCCTAGGACTGCACCAACTGCGTAATTGCTTGCGTCACACATTATTTCAAATGGTAGGGACCAGTCTGGTACCTGCAAAATGGGAGCAGAAATCAGCAACTTCTTTAAAGTTTCAAAAGAAATTTGACACTCAAGTGTCCAAATAAAGTCCACATTTAGAGTTAGTAAGTTGCAAAGTGGGCGAGATATATCGCTAAAATCTTTGATGAATCACCTATAAAATCCTGCATGTCCCAAAAATGATCTGATGGCCTTCACGCATTTAGGACTTGGTAGCTTCTCAATTACTGCTACCTTGGCTCTGTCTACATGTATACCCCATCTTTAGAAACCAGGTGACCAAGGACAAGTCCCTCTATGGTCATAAAATGACACTTCTCCCAATTCAATAGGAGGTTCTTTTCAATGCACCTGTCAAGAACAAGAGCCAAGTTAGCTAAACAATCATGAAAAGAGCTACCATATACTGAAAAATCATCCATAAATACCTCAACGATTTTCTCAACCATATCATCAAAAATACTGAGCATGCATCGCTGAAAAGTAGCTGGAGCATTACATAAACCAAACGGCATTCTTTTAAAAGAAAAAGTACCAAAGGGACAGGTAAAGGTGGTCTTTTCCTGGTCCTCAGGTGCAATCTCAATCTGATAATAACCTGAATAACCGTCTAGAAAGCAATAGTACTCATGTCCATCTACCATCTCTAAAATTTGGTCAAGAAATGGAAGAGGGAAATGATCTTTTCTAGTTCGGGAGTTCAATTTCCTGTAGTTTATGCACATCCTCCAACCTGTGGTGGCTCTAACTGGGATAAGCTCATTATTCTCATTTTTAACCACGGTGAGGCCAGACTTTTTAGGAACAACCTGTGTAGGACTGACCCACTTGCTGTCTGAAATAGGATAAATAATGCCTGCATCCAATAATTTTAGTACCTCGCCCTTCACCACTTCTTTTAATGTTGGATTTAACCTACGTTGCATTTCTCTAGTGGGTTTGGCGTCATCCTCCAAATAAATGTGATGCATGCATACAATAGGGCTAATACCTTTTATGTCAGCAATGGACCAACCAATAGCACCTCTATGCTTTCTTAGTACATCAAGTAAAGAGCTTTCCTGTTCTAAAGAGAGTTTAGAAGATATTACCACAGGGAAGCTGTTTTCGTTTCCTAGGGAGGCATACTTGAGATACTCAGGAAGTGGCTTTAATTCGGGCTTTGGATCCTCCACCTCAGATGAAATTTGAATTGATGCATTAGGTGGCAAAGCCTCGAACCTAGGCTCCCATACTGCGTTCAGCTCCTTCACGTTCTCCTGCACAAAAGATATGTCATCAGAATCACCAATAATAGTCTCAACAATAGAAGCATCATCACAAAATTCAGAGCAAATATAATCATCCACCAATGAATCAATCATATGCACCCTCTCAATCTCATCATCCACATGTGGCAACTTGCAAGTATTAAAAATATTCAAATCCAAAGTCATGTTGCCAAAAGTGATTTTCAGTTGACCATCCCTACAATTTATTAAAGCATTGCATGTCGCTAGGAATGGTCTACCTAGGATGATAGGAGTAGCATTGGCAGTTTGGGGTCCTTGGATATCTAAAACTATAAAGTCTGCAGGGTAGTAAAATTTGTCCACCTGAACGAGGACATCCTCAATGCATCCCTTTGGAACTTTAATAGATCTATCAGCTAGTTGCAATATAACAGATGTAGGCTTTAGCTGTCCTAACCCAAGCTGCACAAAAATAGGATATGGCAATATATTGACACTAGAACCTAAATCCAATAAAGCATTTCCAATCTTTTTAGTGCCAATGGTGCAAGTGATGGTGGGTGATCCAGGGTCTCTAAATTTAGGTGGTGTATTTTGTTGCACAATAGAGCTAACCTGTTCAGTCAAAAATGCTTTCTTTTTCACATTTAATTTTCTTTTAACAGTGCACAGGTCTTTCAGAAATTTAGCATAGGCAGGTATCTGATTAATAGCATCAAGCAATGGAATATTTATCTGGCACTTCTGAAAAATTTCACGAATTTCAGTTTGATACTTATCTCTATTTTTCTGAAGTAGCCGTTGAGGGAAAGGCGCTGCAGGTACATATGCTGCGGGTTCCTTCTCTTTAATGACATTTTTGCGCAAACCCACTTCCGTGCTCTCTTCCTGCACCTCCTCTTGCTCTCGAATTTCCTCTTCTTGAGTCTGAATTCCTTCTTCTTGCTCAACTTCTCTGCTCGGGGTGGGTCAGGCTTCTGAATATCTTTTCCACTCCTCAAAGTAGACACAGCTTGGCATGGCTTCATATTATTTCCTGCAGAAGAAGATGAGCCCATATTAGGATTTGGAATTGACTGAGATGGAAGCTTACCTTTCTCCAGTGTCGTCGTAAGCCTAGCCAAGCTTTCGCTCATCTGCTGATTCTGAGCCTGCTGAGCCTGAAATTGAGCCTGTTGTTGCAGCATTTGGGCTTGTTGCAATTGAATAAGCTGCTGAAGCGCATCGCCAAATGGTTGCATCTGCTGTTGTTGCACTGGCTCATGGTCCCTCCTTTGGTTCCCACCTTGATAATTGTTGTTGTATTGATTCTGTCTGAACGGCGGTGGAGCTTGCTGCTGAGGTTGCTGATTGGGGCCCCAGTTTAAATTAGGATTGTTGCGCCACCCCTTGTTGTTGGAATTGAAGCCCTGGTAGTTGGTGGACACTTGGTTCACTCCCGTCGGATTGCCTAGCATGCTCTTCAAAGCTGGAAGTGTGGGGCAGGCACTGGTGTCATGGCCTCCAACGTCGCAAAGTGCACAAGTCTGCTCTATCTCAACTGCTTTGGCCTCTTTCAAATTCATGGCATGAAGCTTGTTTGAGATCATGGCCTCCATCTTTGCCTCCAACGCATCCTCTGGCTTTAAATTGAATACCGATCCTCGTGTAGGCTGAGATGATGCAGAGTGGCCTCCTCTCTCGTAGTCTGAAGTAGTGTCCCATGTCTGTGCATTTTCTGCTATCTCCTCCAGGTACGTCCAAGCTTCATCTGGCTCTTTATCAAAGAATCCTCCATTGCACATCATCTCTACAAATTGCTTCATCTGCGGCTGCTGTCCATCGTAGAAGAAGCCAATAATCCTGCTTTTGTCGAAGTCATTGTGTTGACATGCAAGTAACAGCTCATTGAACCTTTCAAATGCCTGGTGGAATGTCTCCTCGCTTTTCTGGGCAAAGTTCATGAATCTGCCGCTTCAATCCCTGTGTCCTGTGAATAGGAAAAAACTTCTTTAGAAATTCAGCCTGCAAATCAATCCATGTAGTAATAGAACGTGATGGCAATGCATTCAACCAATTTTTAGCTTTGTCTTTCAATGAAAATGAGAACAGTTTAAGATATACCGTGTCCTCGCTAGTTTTCCCATCAAAGCATGTCAAGCACACCTCCTCAAATCCTTTAATATGAAGATATGGATTTTCCTTGTCTAACCCATGAAAGGTGGGTAAGAGTTGGATCACGTTAGGTTTAAAATTGAAAGAATTTGCATCGTTAGGTAAAACAAAGCATGAAGCAGTGCTAGTCCTAGTGGGTCTGAGTAAATCTTTTAAAGTCCTAGGCACTCCAGGTTGCACATTATTCTCGTTATTGTTGCTAAAATTTTCATCCATATTATTATTAGCCATATCAAAACGTCGAGTCAACCTATGTGTCCTAGGAGTCCTATGCCACATAAACTAGCACAAATATTTTTTTAATATGAAAGCAAACAAAAATTATATACAATAAAGTGGAAAAATCTCACCGAAGGTCCTCTGAATGAGATAAACCGTAGTAACAAACCATTCTCCCCGGCAACGGTGCCAAAAACTTGGTGGGACCAAAAAGGTGCTCTCTCTCAAGCGCAAGAGTCCGTACAAGTAGTAAAATCTGGGAGTCCAGATGTCGAATCCTCGGGAGAAATTTGTTGAAACCACAAGCTTAAATCAAATAGAAAGTCTACGTAGAGAAACTAAACACTTTTGGTGGTGATGGTGTGGATGAGTTTGATGGTGAATTGTGAATACGTGAACGATACGAACAATGAGAATACGTGAAAATATCAATGAGAAATATGCACATGGTATGGGTTCGTTAGGATCAGTGATTCGTATACGTTGGTTGATCAAATATAACTCAATAAATCCTCCTTTTGGGAGCGATTCATCGGAAGATACCCTTTTGGGGATTCAAGCACAATATGAATTAAATAGTCACTAAAATTATAATCCTACGAATACGGTATGCAACTCTCTTTTGGAGAGATCAAAGCTCACCCTTTTGGGGTGATCATCAACCTAATCACTTCTTTTGGAAGATGAAAAAGCGGATTTAATAGTAAAAATTACAACGTTAGCGACATAAACGCTTACGAACGATGATATTCAACCAAACAAATACGATTCACATCCCCTAACTACTCCATACCATGCACAAATAAGAATTAGCTACTCATAATGCAAGAATAAACTAGTTTCATAGCCAAATACTTCAAGTTCATAGCAAAATACAATAGAAAACACCCAAATACGGGGTAAAAGTTGAAGAAACTATCACCAAAACTCCAAGCTAAGCCTCCAAACTCTCTGAAAAATGAAGAATAGCCTCTGGAAATTTACAGAATTTTTCAGAGAGAAAATTCGGCTCCTAGATGCTCCAATACGCCAATAATACGCCCCAAAACCCTAGAATACGCTTAAATAATAAGCATTGCGGGTTTACTGTGCGTTAACGGGTTCAAAACCCGCATCCAATTTACCTAAACCCGAATTCATTTCAGCTTGAAATCGTGGCCGTTCGATCCAGGCGGGATCGAGCCTCGGAGCGCCACGTGTACGCTGAAATTCGTGCGCCCGCTTCTTCGCTCTTCGAATCAAACTCGGGTTTGATTTCGACCGTTCGATCATGATCGAACGGAGCCAAGCATGCCACGTCGCCCATGAAAAACGCTGCCGCCCGCTTCATTTAATCTTCGATGCGGGCCGTTCGATCTGCAATTAACGGACGTGATTGTGCAGTGTTGCCCGCTTTGCATCGCCTCGGGGTAAGCTGCGTTGCGACGTTCGATCGTGATCGAACGGTTGCCAATCCGCAGCGTGGCCTTTGAGATGCCGCCCGCTGCTGTGATGAAGCGCATTTGCGACCATTCGATCGCGATCGAACGGTGCACAGTATGCCGCGTCGCCGTTGCGTCTGGGCTGTAGGATGAAGGCGGGAAGTGATACGATGCTGCCACGTGGAGTGTCAAAAGTCGTACGCCGACCATATATACGTATTTAAACGTATTTTCTTCCGTATTTCTTCAATTAAATGGTATTCTGCATTCAAAAATTCATAGTAATTAGCACAGATCTTAGAAAAATACAAATAAATAGTCGTTGGAATCGTGAGATCGAGACCAAGTTAGGAAAAATATAAAAAGTGCAGAAATACTTTGTTAATTGCTGTTTTGTGCCGAAATAAGGTGTTTTCTCTAATAATTGATGGTGTACAATATACGAATTTATTAGAGAACAATTAAGCATCAATATAAGCACAAAATATCACTAGATGAGGGGTTAAATACGCAATATTCGACCCAAATCAATAGCCCTCCCCAGCCCGTCAATATCTCGGCATCCTCAGGAAAGATGACGAAGACGTAATTTGAGCTCCAGTCCCCCACCCAATGGGACAGACCGAGCAGGCATTCCCTCCCCGCACGGGCCCGGAGGTGCTGCCACGACCTTTGGCCGACCGTCTGGACCCGATAGTAATGGAAGAGGAGGGGAAGGTATGGCTCAATACCATGGGCATGGCAAAGCATGATAAATCCAGTCAGCACCGCCATGGAGTACGGGGTCAGCTGGCATATGGATACCGCCAGGCGCTCCATGAATTGGATGATGAAGGGATGAAGGGGGAAACAGAGGCCCAGGAGAAAGCTTTCGACATAGACGCCGACTTCGTTACCCAGAGGAAAACAAACCCGCTCGTCAAAAAAGGGGACCCAGACGTCATATTGATGACACAAATACCTATCCCGAATTTCCGTGACCACCTGGAAAGTCACCTTAGACGGTGAACTTAGGACTACCGGGGGAACATCATATCTCTCAACGGCCCGAGCCACGTCCTCGTCGACAGGGTCCGTATAGAGTTTTCTTTTCCCCTTATCCCAAGTCGAATTGGCCCCCGACGGGGCTCCGGGCCCCGAGGGCCGGACATCACCAGACCCAAGCACCGGAGGACCCCTGGGCCCTGATGCCGACCTACCAATTCTGAGTGTGGCCATGAGACCAAAAGAAAAGAAGGGGGTTACCTCGAAAGGGAGTCGCAGGGGGCAGAGCGACGGAAGGAGGAAGCCTGAGAAGACGAAATCAGAAGAGCGCGAAGGGATTAAAGCCTGGGAGACCGGCACCTTATATACGGGACAATCCCGGAATGCGAGCCGTCGGGAATAAGACAGGTGGTGGCATCCAAGGGTCGACGGCATTTCGAAACCCGCGCTAAGAGAAAATCAAATCGACCGCGTCATGATGACCCCCATTTAATAGGGGCTGGCCTCGACTGACGCGCCTGACAAATCCCCAATAGTCACATCGCCCGAACCAGGCCGGCTAAACACGAATGGCTCGGATGATGGGGGCAATTGATACGACTATTTTGAAGAAGCCCGCTAGCGAGATTGGGCCCCGCCGGATGAGGCCCACGAAAAAAACACGGCTCAATCAATGAGGCCTCCGAAGACTATCAAACTCAAATCGGCCCACGATCCTCAGGGGGAGCCACTCCCCCGGGGAATGGGGCATTAAATGACCGTCAGGGCACTCCGGGATGGGGCATTAAATGCCCATCAGGGCGCCCCGACATGGAGGGGCCCTCGACACTGGTAGGCACCGTCACGGAGGCAGACCAGGGGGTATATCGGCGGACGGTGCATGACGTGACGGCAAGGTGGGGGGCAAACGGCTCCCCATGGCACTGGCTGGTACCGTTGAGAGGAGCGACGTGATGGCAACATAGACAAGAGGTGATCATGGCAGGACCACCTATAAAGGGACTAGGGGAGAACGGAGCAGTGGATCGAACCCCAGGTATTCTAACCAAAGGTATTCCATCAACGACCTTGGCTTTTCGTCCATTGAACCTTCCCCCTCCCCTTGCTCACGCCGTGGGTCAGCGCACCGATCTCCTCTTGAGTCGTGCCAACCCCCGCCGAGTATCCTTCAGATCCCGATCTGACTTAGGCATCGGAGGGGATACGGCCGGAACCAAGGTCCGGCCACCCTGACGAGTTTCTCGTCTGTTCAGGAAAAAGAAGACCGAGGCGCCGAGGCAACCCCTCGACGCTCGTCCGACCAGGAGCCGAGCCCACAGAAACCGAGCCGAGGCTTCCCCTCCGTTCAGATTCAATCAGAAGCTGACATCCCGCCTGGACCCTGTGCTCGGCCCTGACGCCTACTCCAACCCGAGCCAAGTGCACGCGCATTTGGCACTCCCAAGGGGTCAACATCAACCCATTGACCACGTTGACCCTACAAATCCAGGTCAACGACCCTGTGGTGAGAAAACACCCGTAAACAAAAGTTTACCTTTTGTTGAAGAAGCAATGCCTGGAGGTGAGATCCGTTTTCTTCCGCACCCGTGATGAAACCTTCACGATTTGGCTATCAGTTGGTATCAGAGCCCTAATTGCCTCTGTCTTGCAATTTTTCCTTCGATTTTGGTCATTTAAATCATATATTTTATTTTTATTTTGGGTTGAAAGGATGGCTGCTGTGTGTTTTCCGTCGGAGGTTGAAGATGACATGCGGGGCACTTTGGTCTTTTTACTGCTTTCGAAACCGCATGTTACTTTGAACCATTCCTCTGTGTTTAACCTGGCACTTATTTATTTATGTTAATGGGATAAAAGTGAGATCAGTCACTCCGCACACATTTTTTTTAATGTTAATGGGATAAAAGTGCAATCATTCACTCTGCACACATTTCTTTAATGTTAATGGGATAAGAGTGCAATCATTCACGCTGCACACATTTTTTTAATGTTAATGGGATAAAGGTGCAATCATCCACTCTGCACTTATTTTATTTATGTTAATGGGATAACGTAAATCCCATTTTTGTTAATGAGATATGCACTCATTCATTTATGTGTACATTTATTCATTAAACTTAGGATGATAATGGCCAATCATTCACTCTGCTTCTGTTTGGTACTGAATATATAGTTGCAATTAGCGGGGTTCTATAAGAAATGCTATGTACTGAACCCAATGGTTTTTTATGGGATATGTACGAACTGTATCACATTCATTTTATTAAGAATTTGTGCGCCCATGATACAGTGCGCCCATTTTATTAAGAATTTGAGTTAATGATACAATGTGCCCATTTTATTAGTGCGCCCATGAAACAGTACACAACATATGTATTCCTAGTATATTTAGAATTTGGTTAATGTTTTGTGATCTATGTAGTTTTAATTAATTATGGAGTAGCCACATCATCTTTAATTAATTGAAATTATATGTTGAGTTTGAGATTAAGATCACATTTGAAGAATAAACATTGGTTGTGATTAATCAGATCTGATATAATAAATCTTTTCCCACAGGAATTTTTATTATATTCTATATGATTAATTAGGATAAGATATCAAATTATATTTTCTAATTTACCCACAGGGATTAGAAAAGGAACATGATTTGATAGTTTTATCATGTATTTAAAATAAATCTAATTGAGTTAAAACTTTGGCCCACAGGTAAGTTTTATGTCATTAGATTCACATTCTTTCTATGTTTTACATTGGTAACGCATAATTTAGTTTGTTAAGTCTCAAAAATAATGAAGTGAGTATGTATTTTAAATTTTGCAGCATCACAATCTGTGACCGTTACTGATATCAAATGTGACGTTCCTGAACTAAATGGTGAAAACTATAGGATATGGAGGGAGAGAGTACTCCTTCATTTAGGAGTGGCGGACATTGACTATGCCATCCGCAAGGATGAGCCACCAGCCATTACAGATACTAGCTCTCCTGAGGCTTTAGTCCTTTATGAAAAATGGGAGAGATCTAAACGTCTCTGTGTTATGTTCATAAAGACTAAAATATCGTCTAGTATAAGGGGCTCGGTGGAAAAGAATGACAAGGTCTGATCACTATTAAAGGCCATTGACGAGCAATTCCAGAGCTCAGATAAGGCACTTGCGAGTACTCTCATTGGGAAGTTTTCATCACTAAGGCTTACCGGTCTTGGAGGAGTGCGTGAGCACATCATGCATATGAGGGACATTGCGGCACAACTCAAGACATTAGAGGTTGAGATGTCTGACAGTTTCTTGGTCCATTACATTTTGAACACTCTCCCGCATCAATACTGACCTTTCAAAATATCCTATAACACACATAAGGATAAGTGGTCGATGAATGAACTTTTGACCATGTGTGTTCAGGAGGAAGGTCGGTTGATCATGGAGCATGGAGAGAGAGTGTTAATGACAACCAACAAGAAAGATGACAGACACCCCAAATTTAAGGGGAAGGGTAAAGTGCCTATTAAGGGAGGGATTGCTAAGGAATCTAAGTGCTTCTTCTGTAAAAAGAAAGGGCACATGAAGAAAGATTGACCAAAATTCCTTCAATGGCGTAAGAAGAAAGGTAACTCAATCTCTCTCGTCTGTTTTGAATCTAATATGACTGATGTTCATTGTGACACATGGTGGATTGACTCTGGTTCTTCAATCCATGTTTCAACAACTTTGTAGGGTATGACAAACCTACGGAAGCCAGCGGGAAATGAAAGAGGCATTTTCTCAGGAAACAAAATGCGCTTAGCTGTCGAATATGTTGGAACATGCCAGCTTATGTTATCTGGAGGCTTTATTTTGCTTTTGCATAATGTTTTTTATGTACCTGGTTTTTCCAGGAATTTGATTTCAATTTCTAGACTGTTACCTTTAGGGTTTGTTTTTAATTTTCAAGAAACATCATTCAGTTTGGTTTATAAATCAGATGTTATTGGAAATGACATATTGTGTAATGGTCTCTTTATGCTTAATTTGCAAAATAATGCTGTCATGCATGTTAATGCTGGTATGAAAAGATGTGTTATGAATGAGGAATCTTCAATGTTATAACACCGGAGATTAGGACACATCTCCAAAGATAGAATCAAAAAGTTAGTAAATGATGGAGTACTTAGTACTTTGGATTTTGCTGACTTCGAGATTTGTGTGGACTGCTTAAAGGGAAAGCAAACCAAGATATCTAAAAAGGGTGCACATAGAAGTTCTGAATTACTTGAAATCATTCATACAGATATTTGTTGTCCAGACATGGACATAAGTGGTCCGAGATACTTTATCTCCTTTATTGATGACTTTTCACGTTTCATGTATATCTACTTGCTTCATAACAAAAGTGAAGCATTAGATGCCTTTAAGGTTTTTAAGGCAGAAGTAGAGAAACAATGTGAAAAACAAATTACGATCGTGAGAAGTGATAGAGGAGGAGAGTATTATGGTAGATACACCGAAGGTAGTCAAGCACCTGGTCCATTTGCAAAGTTTCTTCAAGAGCATGGAATAATTGCTCAGTACACCAATTCAGAATCTCCTAGTGAGAATGGTGTACCTGAAAGAAGAAACAGGACTTTGATGGAGATGGTTAGAAGTATGCGCAGTAATGCCAAACTTCCTATAACCTTATGGACTGAAGCTCTTAAAACGGCAACATATATATTGAACCGAATTCCAACTAAGGCTGTTCCAAAGACGCCTTTTGAATTATGGAAAGGTTGGAAACCGAGTTTGCGCCATGTACGCGTTTGGGGATGTCGTTCTGAAGTAAGAGTGTATAATCCAAAAGAAAAGAAACTGGATCCTAGGACTATTAGTGGGTATTTCATTGGATATGCCGAAAAGTCCAAAGGATATAGGTTCTATTGGCCATCTCATAGCACTAGGATTGTGGAGTCAAGAAATGCAAAATTTCTTGAGAATGACATGATCAGTGGGAGCGATCACATTCAGGATACTATTCCTGAAAGGGATCATGCTGGTGATAGGCCTTCCACTTCAAATGATCGAATAATTGTCATTAGTAGTGCCCCTCAAGTTCAAAGGGGCATTGATCAACAAATAGAGACTCCACATGTTGATATTGATCCAGTAGATCAAGTTGTTCATGAAACTCTAGAAGCGGTTGAACAACCAATAGTTCAAGAAGAACCGCTGACGAATGAGCAACCAGTTGATCAACATGATCCTCAAGAGAATGTTGATACAACTTTAAGAAGATCTAGTAGGACAAGAAAATCAGCAATATCTAGAGATTATGTTGTGTATCTACAGGAATCAGACTTTAATGTTGGAGCCGAAAATGACCCTGAGACGCTTTCACAAGCCATGAGTTCGAAAGAATCAAACTTATGGTATGATGCTATGAAAGATGAGATGAATTCGATGTCATCGAATGAGGTATGGGACCTTGTTGAGTTACCTAAAGGGGCGAAAGTCGTTGGATGCAAATGGGTCTTTAAAACAAAGAAAGATTCATTGGGTAACATTGAGAGATACAAGGCCAGACTCGTTGCCAAAGGATTCACTCAGAATGAAGGGATCGATTACAAGGAGACCTTTTCTCCTGTATCAAAGAAAGATTCTCTTCGCATAATCATGGCATTAGTTGCACATTTTGACATGGAATTGCAACAAATGGATGTGAAAACGGCTTTTCTTAATGGAGACCTAGAGGAAGAGGTATATATGAAACAACCTGAAGGATTCTCCTCTAGTAATGGTAAGCACTTGGTTTGCAAGCTTAAGAAATCCATATATGGATTAAAACAAGCCTCACGTCAATGGTATTTGAAATTTCATGATGTTATATCTTCATTTGGATTTGAAGAAAATGTTGTGGATCAGTGTAAATACCAGAAGGTTAGTGGGAGCAAGATTTGTTTCTTAATCCTATATGTGGATGACATTTTACTTGCAAGCAATGATAAAGGAATGCTATATAAGGTGAAACAATTTCTCTCGAGAAACTTTGATATGAAAGATTTGGGCGATGCATCTTATATTATTGGCATTAAGATACATCGAGATAGAATGCATTGTATTCTGGGATTGTCTCAAGAGACATATATTAACAAAGTTTTGGAGAGGTTTCGGATGAAGGATTGTTCACCAAGTGTGGCTCCCATCGTGAAGGGTGATAGGTTTAATTTAAACAAATGCCCAAAGAATGACTTTGAGCGGGAACAGATGGTAAACATTCCTTATGCTTCTGCTGTTGGAAGCATAATGTATGCTCAGGTTTGCACAAGACCTGACATTGCATTTGCTGTTGGGATGTTGGGACGATATCAGAGTAATCCAGGCATAGAACATTGTAAGGCTGCAAGAAGGTAATGAGATACCTTAAGGGAACCAAAGACTACATGCTCATGTACATACGGACGGACAATTTGGAATTCATTGGCTACTCTGATTCAGATTTTGCTGGATGTGTTGATTCTTGAAAATCCACTTCGGGATACATTTTCTTGTTAGCTGGGGGGGCTGTATCATGGAGAAGTGCAAAACAGACCTTAATTGCTACTTCTACCATGGAAGTTGAGTTCGTATCTTGTTTTGAGGCTACTTCGCATGGTGTATGGATTAAGAATTTCATCACTAGACTTAGAATCATGGATTCTATTTCTAGACCACTGAGATTGTATTGTGACAATACAGCCGATGTCTTCATGGCTAATAACAACAAAATTGGTAGTCGAAGTAGACACATCGACATCAAGTATTTAGCCATAAAACAGAGGGTTAAGGATAAATCAGTCGACATTGCACATATTCGTACTGATTTAATGGTTATTGATCCTTTAACTAAAGGCATGCCACCACTAAAGTTTAAGGATCATGTGGATAGAATGGGACTTGGTTCCTTATTGTAATAGCATTGTTATTTAATGAAATTCTTGTTGTGATATTTTCTCATATATGGTTGTGTGCACATTTAGATACATTATCATGAGAAAAATCATTAAGTTTGGACCATGAATAAACATAGGGTTTATTCATAAAGATATATAACCTATTATTGAGAAACATGATACATTGTAATACATGGAAGATAATACTTGCTTTCAAAAGGACTTATCGCCATGATTCATGTATTTGTGGTTCTTGTTGGGAAAGTTGGTTACGTGGATCAAGTGGGAGAATGTTAGAAAAACCCCTCCCGTTGGGATTTCCTCCCGTTGGGATTTCTTCCCGTTGATGATCCACGACAGTTGATAAACCTAATCCATCCCTTAATCAAAATTTTTGAAATTCCTACCGTTGATGGAACGGTGAATTTCACCTATAAATAGGGCTTTGGTCCCTCATTCTAATCACTCGAAATCTGAGAATACACCATCATACATGAGTGATCTAAGAATTGAGAAGATCAAGAAAGTTTACCTTTTGTTGAAGAAGCAATGGCTGGAGGTGATATCCATTTTCTTCCGCACCCGTGATGAAACCTTCACGATTTTGGCTATCAGGCTCGGGTTGGGGCACTCATCGTTGGACGAGGGAGGCTCGATCTAGCAGATAAATGGGTCGATGTGTCTCTTTGGGTCAAGCTCCATCGAGTAGATGGGTATTGTTGGGTCGAACTCCGCTGGGCCGATGCACCCTGCTCTGTCGCTGGATATGGATGGTTGGATCGAGCTCCGACAAAGCATCGAGTTGTGGCAGAACTTCGGACCTCGATCGGGATATGCCCGGACCATCGATTGTAAGCTCGGAAGCTTTATTGTTTGGTCGACAGCTTCACTGGTGCCAGCTAGGTGGGATCGCGAGAAGCTGTTGTGATATTCAAGCACCAGAACTTCATTAAAAATAAAAGGAAAATGAGGAAAGGGATTTCACTGGGATCGTGGCTCCCAAATCTGAGCCCCTTCGATGCTCGAGTTAACTGCATCATTGTCGGTGACATCGAGGCGGGCTCGATCGTTGATTACCTTGTAGTTGTCAACCGTGGTGACTCCCACGTCGTTCTCCACCGCATCCTCTCCTTAGATCATGGGCTGAGCGTACTTGACCAAATCCAGGCCGCCGGCGGTCGTTTGTTCCACAGGGACGAAGCTTGGAAGTGATCAAGCTCAAGAGAAGCTCGGTCAAAGCTTGGGTCGGGCTCAGATGGCCCATCGGACCCCAAGCTTGGATTGCCTGCCGATGTTGCAGATGCTTGGAGACATTTGCTGATTGACAGTGCTCCCATATCGTCACTGGGCAAGTGGAGCTCCTCTCATCTCCAAATTAGGGATGGCAATAATGGCCTGACCCGCCCGGCCCGACCTGGCCCGACCCGGTTTTGACCCGGCTCGACCCGGCCCGCAGCCGGGTCGGGGCAAGCTTGGGCTTTGTATGCGCCCCGGCCCGCCCCGGCCCGCCTCGGCCCGCCTTGGTAAACTATAGAAGTTCTAAACAACCTTACTATTTTGATGCGGAACATGCAGTCAGCGAATAACCCATAACTCATACTCAATTTCACGGTTATCTTAATTAGGCCAATTCCCAATTCCAAATTACCAAATAAATCAATATTCTCCCAATTCACAAATAAAATTTTTAATTTGGGATTCATACGGATGACACTAATGATCTGACCCGACTGGCCCGGCCCGGCCCGACCCGGTTTTGGTAAGAAAGAACCCGCCCTGCCCCGGCCCACGACCGCCCCGCCCCGCCCCGGCCTGTAGATGAGTCGGGGCAAGCTTGGGTAGTTAAATACCCGCCCCGCCCCGCAATATTTCCATTCCTACTCCAAATACATCTGAGTAATAGGAAATGAGCTCGGATCCCACAAAGTGCGATCGTCAGCATTGCTCGGTCGATCGGTCGGCTACGAGGAGGCTTGATCTGTCAGCGACGAGGCTTGATCTGTCGTCAAGGGAACTCCATTGGTCATTTGATAGCAGAGCTCAGCCGATCAATCGTCAACGAAGCTCGATTGGTCGTTCGATACGAGCTTGGGCGTCTCTCAGGAGCTCGAATCGAGCTTGAGGGAGACTTGATTGAAGCTCGACATTGTCACTACTAGAGAGTGTCGGGGATGTTGGCTCTGAACTTTTCCCACAGACTGCGCCAACTGTTAAATCCATTTTTGGCTCAACAGTAATTTGGGCTGAAGATGGCTCATTCGTCGGGATGGATCCTCATCAGCGGTTGAAGTGGGACCCGTGAAGGAGAGTCTTCGGGTCAGGATGAGCTAGGATTGGACTCCATGGATGTATGTTGGCCCAACTTCGCGGTATCACCATTATTCTGTATCATAAGAAGATCGTTAGGGGGTCGGGGTCGGGGCCCGACCGATTCCCTTCCAACGCTCAAGTTAGTTTCTCATGGAGGAAACATATAGAGAAAGATAAAAGAGAATATTGTTTAGTATAATTTGGTACTTAGTCCTTGTTGGAAATCTGGACCCCTTCCTTTAGTCATCTGGAATATTTATATCATCCTCTTTTCTTTGTAACTTCCCTCCTTAATTGTGGCATCTAATTGCTCATTAGTGGGCCTTGAAGTGGCCATCATGGGGTGTAACCGTCCTCATCATTCTGGCCACTAATTGCTTAATTCAAGGCTATTGAAGTGGGCTCCAATGAGGTTTATAACCACCCCTTTTTATGCCCATAATGAGGGAATTGGAGGTCTGACTCATTCAACCCAAGAGTGATGTGTTATGAGGGAGGTGTCGGTTGAGTCATTCTACCCAAAAGCTATGGGCCATGGGCCGCCTTAGCTTGGCAGGTAGAATTTATCTACTTGTTTATTAGGCTGGGCCCATGTATTTAACACCTAGACACAACAAAATTCTGTCTTGGCTTGCACATTGAACATCTGAAAGATGAAATCCTGTTACATCAAACCACATATACAAAGAAATTATTACAAAAATCCATATGGACCAATGTCATTCACTAAGTACACCAATGGTAGTACCTTCTTTGGATGTACATAAAGACCATTCCATCCGCTGTAAGAGGGGGGATGATAATGAAGTCCCTTATCTAAGTGCAATTGAAGCACTTCTTTATCTGGCTTACTGCATGTGTCCCGACATAGCATTTGCAGTAAATTTACTAGCCAGATGCAGTGCTGCGCCTACATGGACCAAAGTTAAGTATCTTCTGCGCTATCTCAAAGGGTCAACAGGTTTGAAATTATATTATAAGAAAGAATCATCCTCCAGACTTGTTGGCTATGCAGATGCATGTTACAGGTCTGATCCTTATAATGAGAAGTCACAAACTAGGTATGTGTTTACCTACGGTGGGATGCACATCTCCTAGAAATCTGTGAAGCAAACAATGACGGCGACCTCATACAATTATTCAAAGATTCTCACCATCTATGAAGCAAGCAAAGAGTGTGTTTAGCTACGCTCGGTTGTGCATCACTTCCTGGTGACGACTAAATTGAAGGCTGGTGATCTTGAGCTAACTACTATGTTTGAAGACAATGCCGCCTGTATAGCCCAGTTACGAGGAGGTTACATCAAAGGCGACATGAAAAAGCACATCTCTCCAAAGTTCTTCTTGTCACGACCAGCTTCCCATTATATTTGGGAGCGAGAACGCGAGCGGGTTCGCATGTGCTTAAAGCAAAGAAGAGGTACTTATTTTTTTCTTTCTTCTTTGACTTAAGCACAATAAGCGTTAATTAGCAAAAGCAGGTCCCTGCACGCGAATTTCTTAGAAGCAGCATAAATAGTCATTACATTACAAATACCAGCGTCCAAAGCAAAGTACACAAGTAATTAAGGCCTAGCATGGCCGTACAATATGCTGAAAGCAAACACACCTGAAAACAACTATTTAAATATTAAAACTGAAATAGAAATGTCCCGCTCTAGCCTTCTGCAGGGAGGATCTCAACGTCCTTGTAGCTCTGATCAGCGGGGTCCACCTCTAAGATAGGATCATCAAAAGTAGGGTCCTCGAGGTACACTGTCTTTGAAGCTAACATATATTTCATAAATACATTGAAATATATGTCAGCGATAAGCTCGGCATGATATTTAAAGTAATGAAATGAAGAACAACTATAAAGTACAAATGATCGTTAGTACACAGTAATGAATAATAAGTGCAGAAAGTAAAGTACGAGCATGCATGGATTTGCAGTTTAAAAGTAAAACAGTTGTAAGTTGAGTATTTGATTGTTTGTGCTCGTGATAAGTTTATGTCTGAGTAGGTAAATGTTCTCGATACACCCTATCATCGGGGGTTTACCGTGACGCTTCTTGCCATTCCTAACCTGGAAGATGGCCAAGATGCTTGCCTCCATTGGTGTGGTTATGGAGGTAGCCGTATAGTGCTCAAGACACACTTACAAAATCTACTACATGAACCAACCCCACCCAAAGTGTCTGTCTAGTCATCGACTAGGTTTCACCCATATGTATTCGATGGTTTCACACCATCTGTATTCGATGGATATCACATATATGTTTCGAGTTTATAACATACTCTTTTTCCAAATTAGTTCGACTTGCTAGCATGCATGTAGTAAAGGTAGTTCAATTTAATAACATGCATGTAGTGAATTGTTCCAAATGATCAACATTAATAGGACACGTCTATTTAAATTAGAAGACAACGAGCTAAATAAAAACACACTATTTGGCTACTAAAAGTCAACAAGCATATTGAAATAAGATTTAGTACTAAGTTTGAACGGTTCGATTCGCAATTCATTTACCACAAATACTTGCCTTGATGTGGGTTTGGGTGTCCAGGTGGTGGTAATGTGAGGCACATTTTATCTGCGTCAATAGATTTGTGGTATTAGATTAATGGTTACCAACCAGTTAAAATATATTAAACTGACTTGCTATAAAATAATGTTAACTTAAAAACTAACATCAACTATTAACTTAATTTATAATAACTTAACCTTATACTTAATTATTAATTTAAAATAAGTCATATAACTAAAAATTGTAAGGTCCCTGGCTATGAGGAAAACACTAGAAGGGGGTCGAATAGTGTTTATGCAATTTAAAAAGATAGTTACACCAATTTAAATTCCTAACCAACAAATAGTGCGAAATAGAAATAAACCCAAAATGAAACAAATGCAGACGCAAGGATGTTTCAAGGGTTCGGATTATCCAAGTCACTTTCCGACTCGTTCCCGTAATCCTACGTCCCTTCCACCCGGTTAACAACCGGATACTCAAGTTAGAACCCTAACTTGAGGTTTACTTAAAAACCCACTTGTAGCAACCCTACAAGTAAAATCGAAATACAATCGATTGACCTTGACTCCCATAACTTGGGAGCTAGCAAACCACTCTAACAAACTGAGAGTAAATCAAATAACTAAAGTTATGAAATATGAAATTTAGCAACACTTAAAATCACCTACGCCTTGAAGTTGAACTTGAAGGAGAAGTTTGTTGTGTGTTGAAAGACTCTCTTGGATGAGATGAAAGCCCTTTCTCTTGAATACACCAAATGCCTAGAAGATTTCTCTTTGGTTCTAGGTTGGAGAGCAAGAGATTGAAGATTGGAATTCTAGGGCTTTAGGATTTGATAGCTTTGATCTTGAGAGAATGAAAGCTTGAAATGATTTGGCAAAATTAGTAACCTCTCAATGGTACAGTAGAGGCTCCTTTTATAGGTTTCTCAAACCCTTCAAACGAAATCAGCAAAAACCCCTTTGAAATTCGTGAGGAAAAACTCAACGGATAGAATCTGCACCCGCGACAGTCGACTGTTGAAGAAATCTCAGTCGACTGATGCACAGTGACAGAGGGTAGGTGAGAATTCATAACGGTAACTTACCACATGGATAGTCGACTGATGAGGCATAGACAGTCGACTGTTGAACCAACATGCGATTGTAAATCCTACTACAGGCGATTGGCCATAAGCTGGTAAGTTAATGAAATCTGAAAACGTCTGGGAGAACAGGACAGACGACTGATGAAGAGAAGATAGTCGACTGTTAAACTCAACAGGCGACTGTAATTACCTATACAGATGACTGTCAAAACTCCGAGATTTTCCAGAGAGTTGAGTCATCAAATAGGCTCAAAGACATACGACTGTTGAAGCATTGACAGTCGACTATTCCATTAGACAGTTGACTGTAAATCCAACAGTAGTCGACTGGCCAGATTAAACAGAAATAGACTTTGGGCTAAAGATAGACATGCGACATTAACAAAACTTAGTCGACTGTCACTTGGACAGGCGCCTGTGAATCGTTCATAAGTCTCCTGTGAGAGTTAAAACTAAGAAGCCCAAAACTAGACTTAAAAAGTTTGTGCATAACAGGCGACTGTAGAACAAAACACAGTCGACTGTTTTGAGACAGATGATTGTAAATTTTTCAGTAGTCGACTGTTATAAACAAGACATGCACAATCTAGATAGAAATGAATTGGAGTCAAAGGAAGGTTGATCTAAAGATATCCTAAGACTGAAATGAAGATGTGGGTGTGCTCCAACAATGTTCTACTTCTAAGCTACATACTAGAAGAGAGATAAGAAAGTTACATTAGACGAACTCTCTCCTCTATCCAACGCATGAGCTTGAAGTCTTCTAGGAGCTTCAATCACCATCTACGATCATCTAATCCATTTCATTTGCTTTCAATGATCTTTGAGTATCATCCATTGCAAGTAGATCTTCATAATAAGCTTAGACAATGGATTAACTGCAAAATAGGGGATTAGTCACAAGTATTTATGTTTGCTCATCATTAACATCAAGTAGGGAGAAGTCCAATACTCAACATTCTCCCCCTTTTTGATGATGACAAACAAACATTAAAAAAGATAAATAATTGTGCTTAAAGAAAACTTACTCCCCCTACATAGATGCCAATCAAGTTAGTCAAGAAATATTAGGGCATCTATATATCAAATGAAGCAAATTGAGTAAGATATGCATGAGTGAAATGAATTCATGAAATCTAGGATTTAAAATCCATATTCAATGTATCTTCCACCCTAAATCTAAGGAAACTTCAATCTTAGATTCAAGTGCTATTAGTATATACTTAGGACATTCATTATGAATCTATATGTTTATTTCTCTCCCCTATGGCATTATCCAAAAGGTGGGAGTAAAATAACAACAACAATCGTGCTAAATAAGAACTAGTAACAATAACAAGAGTCTAAAGATATATAAATCAAAAGTCATAAAACCACATCAGAAACTAATGTGATTAGAGGAATGAGAGCCCAATATCAACATTGAGATATACGAAGAAAACATATCGTCTCAAAACACATCACATGTAAAATACAGCATATACAGAGACAATATCTCAAAATTCACACAGATATGATAAGCAATTATACATTGTGTGAAACAGACGAAGAAACTGTAACTTCATATATATATATATATATATATATATATATATATATATATATATATATATATATATATATATATATAATACATTTGACAGTGATTTTTGAATCCTAGGGCTGACTAGGACAAGCTGACTAGGACAAACAGGTTGATAGAAAGACGACTAGGATTTGATCTTGAGAAATCAAAGGTTAAGATGATATTTGGTGAAAATTTTGGAGGGTAAAATTTGAATTTTGGGAGGAAAACGTTTAGGGGGGAACTGAAAAATTTGAAAATGTACGAAAATGTACGCTTAGGTGTGTTATGGTTGGGTTACGATTGATTTGAAAAGTTTGACGTGGGCGAAAATGATATGGGGTCATTAGAAAGAGAGCGGGTTACGGTTGGGTTTTCGTTCGTTTGGGTGTGTTTTGAAAACGTACGCTCTCTTTCCTCGGGACAAATGTATAATAAATGCTCTCTTTCCTCGGGACAAATGTATATTAGATGCTCACTTTTCTCGGGACAAGACATGTCTGCTCTACTTCCATCTTCTCTCTTTCCTCGAAAAAAACAAAGTATCGGCCTCATTGGGGTGGGTTAAAATGTGGTGGGTCATGTAGAATTAGAGAAGCCTATTGGTGGGGTTTCATGGTTTTGTGTCCTTTTTGAAATAATAGTGGGCGGATGTAAGTGGGCAGATGGTCATCTCTATCTCTATCTTGCATTGTTCAGCTCCACAAATCTCTAGTTTTCTCACCCAAATTCTCAATGCTAGATTCTTCCTCCTCACACAGCCTCCGATGAAGTATCAAGCAATTACCCGTACTCCACCGTATCATTGTGCCCTCCGAAGAGGCATGCGAGCCAGACTAAGTTCCCCGAGACCCGGCATCTTGTCTACAAATGAGTCTGGAGACGAGGCAAAGCCGGAGACCGGTGGGTCCCAACCACGAAGAGAATCCCCTTGCTTCCATGTAGCTTCCACGAAGAGAACGAATATAAAGAATGTTAGCAGCGTAGCTTCCGCGTCAAGGTGAAATGGAAGAGGAAGAGCATGCCCAAAGTATCTCCTTGCAACGGTGATCATTGAATTATCTTTTTTTGACATTTTTGACATTTTTTTATTTTTGTTGATTTGCGAGCAATGACATCAATGTTATTTTTGTTATTTTTTGTTATGTTTGTTGCATTTGTGGGATAAGAATTGCTGGAATGAATCTCAGAACAAGAAAGGCAGAGAAGGAAAAAAGAATCACCTCACCGTTCATCTTTGCGAGCAATGACCAGCCTCATTGGGGTTCATTCCACGGTGCCTTCGGCGAGGGTTTACAGAGTAAAAATCACAAACTTTTAGAACTTTTTTTAAATTCTTATTAAGACCCATTTTAGTTGTCTATTCTGTTTGATTTACAGAGTTTTCCTAATTTGGCTATGTTGGGAAGTTCATGCAACTTGAAAATCAAATAGAACTGACTATGGGCCAGCAATTTTCAAGTACTATTTGGATGTTGAAGCAGATACATCATGGTTCTGAATGTCTTATGCATGTATTTTGGGGTGTTCTTAAAGAAACAAGATGCCTCAAGATGGTGCCTTAATCATACAAGGTGAGGAAGAGATCATTTCTTCTCTCCAAAATAGGAGGCTCTTGCTCTTCTCCAAAGCAGCAAGATCATTTCAACCGCCTCCTTCCTCGCTGAACTCTTGATTGCAAAGATTCTGGAACATTCTGCTGCAAAAAAATTTGTTCTTATTGCTCTTGAAAAAAAACATTTGGTTGACATCGTTTTTGTGTTTTTGGTTTTTTGAATGATGCAGGTTTGAAATCGGAGAGCTCATTTGGGAGGAGTGATACCGAAGATGAAGCACGGTCACCGGTTGTAGATTCTAAGCGATCACCGAGAAGCTAACGACATGCAGTTATGTTTTTTACCCCTTGCCTTTTCCCCTTTTTCTCTAGATGCATCAGAATGTTTCAGGATTTGATAACTAAAAGGCCCAATTTTGATGATCGTGTAGATCTTTATTGCTATGTGTTTTTTTTGCTTTGCTATGCCTTTTCCCTTCTTTTATTTGATTATGTAACCTTTTAAGTTTTTCAGGACTGTTTTTGAAAGTGAAATTGTTATGTATCTTCTATCGTTTGTTTTGTTCTGGTTGAATGGCTGTTGTCTTATTTTAGTGTGGTTAACTAACTATTATTAATTGTTAAAATTTCTAATATGGTGACATATAATTAGTATTTTCTTTGTTCCTGATTTTGTTATGCACAAATTGTATTGATGAATCAATATGTTATGCACAAGCCTTTTGTAATATCCGCAGCTTTTTAGTTCATAATGACAGCTGTTTGTTTAAATTTTTTTAATGGATGAAAATCATCAAACTTAATAAGTTAAATTATTAAAAGTGGGGTAGTTGGATAAAAAGATTTGACCATGATGAGTGTTTAATGGCAAAAATTTTAAGCTATTAACTATTTGACAAATTTTTTTAAATGAACAATTAGAGCCAAAGGATAGCAGTTTTATTAGTCGTGTTGTGTTTTTTTCACATTATTACGGTAGGCAGCAGGTAGGATGATATTACAATTTACAAGCTGAATGGTCTCCACGAGCATGTCGCCATTAAATACATTGAATAACAGAATGCATCTTAAAAACACTTCGTTAAACACTTGCATTTGCTTTGAACACTTCGTTAAAAACTTCATCAGAATGCAAGTGGGTGGATTTGCATTTGCATTTAACTTGAACACTCACACCTTAAACACACAATGCATTTGCATATTTAACTTGCGCATGACTCAAGTGGGTGGAGGCTAAAGTGCATTTAATTTGTGCAAGAACTCAAGTGGCCGGCCAAGTGGGGAGTCTGCTCAGAGCTCAAGTGGAGAGTTTGCATTTAATTTGTGCAGAGCATTTAAGAAGAGGATGCACCATCTGCACCATTTGTGGGGAGGGGAAAAATCAAGTTGGTGAAAACTCAAGTGGGTGAAACTTCAGGGTGAAAACTTAAGGGGGAAACCTCAGTAGGTGAAAACTCAAGTAAGGGGAAAATGCAAGTGGTTGAAAATTCCTGACACTCCTCCCTCCGAGGTAATTTGTGCTCAGAGCTCTATTTGTGCGCTCTAAGTCCGAGCTCTATTCCATGGTCTATTTGTGTTCTTAGGATCTATTTGTGCGCTCTAAGTTCGAGCTCTGATCCTCTTTCGATGTAACATATATGACATGTATAGTTCAATGATATGGCTCTCTTTCCTCTTTTTGGTATCATTCTAATTTCTATTTTGTTCCTAACAATCATTCAAGTAAGTTGACAGCATGTGAAAATGCGCAGGTGATAAACTAAAGCTTACTAGGTATCTGCCACATAGTGAATAACCTAACAAAAGGTTTGTTGATTGTGATGTTGCTAATGTTTACACATGATACCAATTATTTCTAATTTTGATTGGACTAAAAATTTTGGGGGAATAAAATAACAATTATTATGTTTTAATTGGTGTTCGTTTTAAAATTAGGGGATTTAAGATTTTATGGGGGGTAATATTTTAAATGAACTGTGCTGTTATGACACATGTTAAATCTTAAGTGAACTAAATTTTGGGAGAACTAAAATTTTTGGAGGAACTAAATTATCAGAGAGTAACTAAATTTTGAGGGGAACTAAATTGTTTGGAGGAACTAATAACAATTATTGCGCTTTACATATTGTTGTTCATTTAAAATTGGGAATATAAGATTTTTGAGGGGTAATATTTTAAACGATTCGTGCCCTTGGGGCACGGGTTATGACTATGCTCTTAATAATTATCAAAGTATGGAAGATACATGCTTTAGAAACTTCCAAACACACACACCTTACAACAACATCAGCAAATTTTTTTTGCATATTACATCAGTAAAAGCAATATAATATCCTATACAATCATTCAACGTCGGGTTATATTCATATCATTTATGATCTGAACTGGCTGAAAATAATATTTTTGAAATAAGTTTAACTATCTAAAATTTTTATAATGATATATCTGTAAATATACTGATGTTGTTCAAATGATAAGTTATTATTGTTCTTTTAAAATTAATGAATCCAAGAATTTGAGGGGGAGGGGGAATATTTTAACTGAACCGTGCACATCGGGCATAGGTTAAATCGGGAGAAAACAAAATTTTGCAGAGAACTAAATTTTTTGAGGGAAACTAAATTCTCAGGAGAAAGCAAATTTTGGTGGAACTAAAATTTTTATGGGAACTAAATAAAAATTATTATGCTTTCATTTTGGAAGAACTAAGATTTTCTGGGGGGATTTCTTAAATGTACTGTGCTCTACGGGCACGGGTTATGACTAGCTCTCGAAGGTTATTGGTCAAATGGTCTAAGGGCCGAGAACCAACCCACTTAATTTTTGGACTTGAAATTTGACATCTGTACATACCAAAGGTCTTCGTTTTGTTTGAATGGACTTACATTCGATTATCAAAGGCTCGTTTAATACATACAATTTTAATTATTTATTTTACATTCGATTATAGGCTCATTTAATGCATACAATTTTAATTATTTATTTTGCATTCGATTATCAATTATTTCATTAATTACATACAAGTTTGGGCTTACATTCAAGTGCTGAAGGCCATAAATTGTTTACGCTAAATTGTTGTTCCATGCCGAAGGCGCCCGCGTAGAATTTGTTGTTCTACGCTAATTTGTTGTTCCGCACCGAATTTGTTGTTCTGTGACGAAGGTGCACGTGCCGAATTTGTTGTTCCGCAGAGATGGCGCCCACTGACTTTGTAGTTCCGCGCTAATTTGTTGTTCTGTGCCGAAGGCGCCCGCGCTGAATTTGTTGTTCCGTGTCGAAGGCGCCCGCGCCAAATTTGTTGTTTCACGCAGAAGCCGCTCGCGCCGAATTTGTTATTTCGCACAGAAGGCACACACGTCGAATTTGTTGTTCCGTGTCGAAGGCGCCCACTCCAAATTTTTTGTTCCGTGCCGAAGCCACCCGTGTCGCTAAATAGTTTTATACTAATTTGTTGTTCTTTTAACTTTTGGCTGCGGAAATAATTTTTTTGGGAACGAAAATTTTGCGGGGGAAATCTTAAATGAACTGTGCCCATGGGCACGGATTATGACTAGTATATATATATATATAAGACCACATGAGTACAAAACATATGAACAACACCATATGTCTCAAAATGAACAAAATACATCATTCATCATATATCATCACTACACAAATTATCCATCATACATACAACAATCAAAAACTCAAAAAAAAAATCTAGGAGTGAGTGTCTCGAGGTGCAGCAGAGAAGGAAGCTGTCTCTGGGTCAACGGGGGTATCCTCTGGCGGAGGAGCAGCAGCAACAATACCCTGAGTAGCAGCTACGCCAGGAATGCAAAATAATCTCAGAGATGATAGGAGGAGGAGGCTGACGAGGCTGGGGTGGAACAAATCGTCTGAGGTGCTCAGGGAAGGGCATACCCTGATGCTGGAACGACAGGAAAGCAAGCTCATAAAGACCAGTAACCATCTCAAACAGAATGTCATGAGAGGATGGAGCAGAGGTAGATGGCTGGTCAGCAGGAGGAACAGTGGAAGAGGACAGAGCAGATGTGGATTGCCTCTTCTTAGATGCAGACTGCAGAGCCAAAGAGGACTTTTAACTTTACAGAAGCCTCGAGAAGAGGACCAAAAGGCAAGGGCTCGTATGGAGTCAAATCAATCCCAAAATGACGAAAAACCAATGTGAGAAGACCACCATAGGAAATGTGGAAGGAAGCAGTAGTAAACTCGACCTTGTCCATCCTATCAAGGAGGACGCCGACCCAGTTTACTGACATGCCAGAAAAGATCGCATACATACACCTAAGGATGTCCTGGGAAGGCTGGTCTGAAGATCCATATTTCGGCAGGATGTTGGACTTCACCACACGGTGAACAGCACAACCCCTTGCCGAGAACATGGATGACCGAACACCAGAAGAAAGAGCAGTGGGTATCTCACGAAACATGTCCCGGAGGACAGACTGATCAAGCTCATCAACATCTAAAATGGAAATATCAGCAAGAAGGGATCCAGTGGAGGGAATCCTAAGTATGGTCCCTAAAAGAGCAGGATCAATGCGAATGTGGGTCCCCTGGATGACAGTGTCAATAACGCCAGTGGTTGCATACTCACCGTGAATGCGGTTAGCATAGAAAAGCTTAACAAAAAATGGGTAAGCACGAGGGGACTCGCTCTGAGAGAAGCGAAAGAGGTCAGCCAAGCAGTAGCAGATATGATCTCAGATATTCTCTTAGCAGTGAAAGCGGGAAAGACAATGTATCGCTCTCTACGAAGTTTGATCCCTAGAAGAGAGTGAAAGTTTACCAAGCACAAATCATCTCGACAAATGGGAATGAGGGGATCAGAGGGTGGCACGGTAGGGGTTTCTTTAGCGGAACTCGACACAGAGTGTGAAGGAGAAGCCTCAGCGCAAGGCTCATTGATGCAAACACCAACGGGCTTGCGAGGACACTTGACGAGGCACTCAGCTTCAGATGAAGAACACGCAGAAGAAGGAGAATAAAACTGCAAAGTGGAGCGAGAGGGAGAATCGGCTTTCTTGGTTCGGGCCTTATAGGGTTGTTTATTTTTGGCAATGGTAGGCTTGGAGACTCTAGCACGCTTAGGAGCAATAGTCTTTCCATTGTTCTTGGTTTTGGGAGCCATTGCACAATCAAACAACGAATTTGAAAGGAAACGAATGAAAGAAACACAATAGAAATCGAACCAAATATGAGAGACACAGAAGAGACAGTCGACGAGGCACGGTGCGATGCAATCGACAGAAGACGAGAGGTGGGGACGAAAAGCGCAGGAGGAGCGATCGACCGAGGGTTTGAATCGAGAAGACGAAGCGTTTTTCAATCGGAGGAGAGAGAAAAAGAAGTGATCGAAATGAAATCTCTCGATGAAATATCAAAGGGGCAAATGAATCTGGGCCGTTGGATCGAAGAATCGACGGCTCAGATCAAATGTACGAACCGCCACAATAAGAGACAGTCGATTGATGAACAGTATTCAGTCGATTGGTTGAAGTGATAAGAGATGAGCTCAGGTTGACAGACAGTCGACTGCTGGGTAACTTACAGTCGCCTGTCCGTGAGACAGTCGACTGTATTATACTCATCAGTCGACTAACTGAGAACTATAAACTTGATGATAAAACAGAGACTACTGACGAAATTGACAGGCGCCTGATGATTAAAATGCCGTCGCCTGTTGATCCAACAGTCGAATGTAAATTCGTCATCAGTCGCCTGGGTGAAAGATACAGTCTGCTGACAGAGAAGTTTGAGTAGGGCAGTCGACTGTCGAAGGAAAGATAGTCGTCTGTCTTGGTCCAAAAATGCACAGTGAGGTTAAAATCCAGTGGATATGCACAACTTACCCTAGGACCTATACTCTAACATAAACTCATCATAAAATCAATATCAAACGGTAAATCATTTATAACATAAATCTTGGCAAGATATTTAAAGTAATGAAACGAAGAACAACTATAAAGGACAAAAGAGCGTTAGTACACAGTTATGAATAATAAGTGCAGAAAGTAAAGTACGAGCATGCATGGATTTGCAGTTTAAAAGTAAAACAGTTGTAAGTTGAGTATTTGATTGTTTGTGCTCGTGATAAGTTCATGTCTAAGTAGGTAAATGTTCTCGATACACCCTATCATCGGAGGTTTACCGTGATGCTTCTTGCCATTCCTAACCTGGAAGATGGCCACGATGTTTGCCTCCATTGGTGTGGTTATGGAGGTAGCCGTATAGTGCTCAAGACACACTTACAAACTCTACTACATGAACCAACCCAACCCAAAGTGTCTGTCTAGTCATCGACTAGGTTTCACCCCATCTGTATTCGATGGTTTCACCACATCTGTATTCGATGGATATCACATATGTGTTTCGAGTTTATAACATACTCTTTTTCCAAATTAGTTCAATTTGCTAGCATGCAGGTAGTATATGTAGTTCAATTTAATAACATGCATGTAGTGAATTGTTCCAAACGCTCAATATTAATATGACACGTCCATTTAAATTAGAAGACAACGAGCGAAATGAAAACACACTATTTGGCTACTAAAAGTCGACAAGCATATTGAAATAAGATTTAGTACTAAGTTTGAACGGTTCGATTCGCAATTCATTTACCATAAATACTTGCCTTGACGTGGGTTTGGTGTCCAGGTGGTGGTAACGTGATGCACATTTTATCCGCGTCAATAGATATGCGGTATTATATTAATAGTTACAAACCGGTTAAAATATATTAAACTGACTTACTATAAAATAATGTTAACTTAAAAACTAACATCAACTATTAACTTACTTTATAATAACTTAACCTTATACTTAATTATTAATTTAAAATAAGTTATATAACTAAAAATAACTTTAAAATAACTTAAACTAACTTTATTAGCTTTAAACTAATGCAACTATAACTTTATATTACTTACTTATGATAACTTTAAACTAATAATAATAAATACTTTAACTTTACATTAATAACTATTAACTATCCACTTCAATATATAATAAAAAAAACCTTTACCTTCACCATATCTCTCCTCTCTGTCGTTCCTCTTCTTCTCCTCTATTTTCTTCTTCTCCCTTCTCTGTTTCTTTCTTTTTTTTGTTCGCAGGGGCTCAGCGGTAAAATGAGCGGATGCCGCTGGGGGCTCGGGGGCGGCGCACGGAGGTCGGGATGCGGCAGCCTAGGCAGATCGGCGGCGACAGGCTCCGGTAGCACGCGCATGCGGGCGGCGGCGGGGCATGGTCTGCAGAGGATGCCGGCGGGGCGGATCGGGGCATGACGGGGATCCGGTTGGGCACGTCGACGATCGGGGTCAAGACGGGGATCCGGTGGGGGCACGACGACGATCGGGGTCATGGCGGGGCGTATCGAGGGAGATGCGCAGGGGGGTTCGATTTCTGAAATTAGGTTCCAATTGGGTTGATTGATTTTGATTTCCCAATTTCTGATTTTTTTTCGACCTCAGATTTTGTTTTGATTTGGGTTGAAAGGAGGAGGGGGATGGCTGATTTGTGTAGTGATGGAATCTGGTGTATGAATGTGGCAGGGAAATGGAACGTTGACGTTGTTGTTGTTGTTGGTTTAAGAACAGTGGAGGGAGGAGACAGCTCTTTGATGAGGAGAGCTGGAGGTGTATGTAGAATTGAATTGGGTGTTGGATCTCACTGGTTTCTTTCGGTAGGATTCAATAGGGAAGGGTTAGGGTAAAAAGTGAACTGGTAATTAGTAGTTTAATTAGCTAATAGTAATAAGTTAATTAGTAATTAAATTTTAATTAAAAGTAATTTAGTTATGGTTAATAGGCCAATAGTTACATTACGGTAAAACCTAAAAATAAAGACGCGCTCGCGTTGATGTGTAGACGAAAATCACTCGGACGAAAATACTCGGACAATCGAAGTAAAAATACATGCACACAACAGTCAAACACGACTAAAAATATAGGCCGTTACACTTCTGGACACATGATTTGCAAAAAAAATGGCGAGATCGACGTGAAGCAAGTACAATCTAGTGAAAACTTGGCGGATATGTTCACTAAGTCTATTTCTTCGGCCACTTTCATGAATTTTGTACAAAAGATTAGTATGAGGTGCCTAGGATGTCTAAAAGCCTAAAAGCATGTACAGATCATGAGGAGTTAAAAGAGAATTGTACTCTTTTTCCTTATATATTGTTTTCTCTCACATGGGTTTCCATAGCCAAATGTTTTAACGAGGCAAATCCTAGTAACTCTGGAGCACGAAGTATCCACCTCTTGTGATACTCATATGATGCTTAGAATCTCGAAGTATTCATGAGTAGAGTTCACACTTGTATCTAATAGCAGATTAAAAGTTTGTATTCTACATGAATACATGAATACTATTTCTTACCATTGTATTAACTCTATCGAATTTCCCTATAAATAAAGGTACGTGTTCTTCCCCCGTAAGCTCGGAACACGATTGAGAAAAATGTATTGTTTAAATTCATAACTAATCGGATTGTGACCTCCGGACTTTTCTCTTAATTTTCTTTTTTCTAATATCTTGTCCAGGTGGTAACCAAAGGCCCCCAAAGCGGTTGAAGGATTCTCAAGATAAAAAGCAGGCCAATCAGGACCATCGTCGTTGCCACGTGTAACCCTCCGGTCCTAATGGCTCCAAAATCAGGAGGGAGTAGAGATAGACTGAATCATAAGTGAAAGGTCAACAACCTACCACCCAAAAGAAATCTCAAAAAATAAAATAAAATAGATAGAGAGAAAGAGAGCAAAAAGAGAACGCACGAAAGGAAAAATTTGAACCAAGGATAACATAAAAGCTCTTCTGTTGATGGCGGCGTTGGCGGCGGCGGCGTCACCGGCGGTGCTAGGCGGAGCTCGAATCTCGCCACCACCTCCTCGTTCATCCCTCGTTCCCCTCCCTCCTCTCCCTCGGCGCTTCCTCTCGACCCCCTCCTCATCCTCCTCCACTCACTTGTCAGGTAAACCCCTCTCCAATTCCACTACTGCAAATTGGTAGATGAAAGTGAGGATTTTTTACACTTTTAACTTTATTCCTCAAATATCTAGCGATTTTTTGAGGGTTTTAACCAGTATCCAAATCGCCCTTTTTATGGATAGTATGAAGTTTGACGAAGAAGAATAAGGCTTGAATTGCTTGATTGATGGATACATTGGGTTCCTTCTCATATATATACAACACAATACATCATTGGGTACAAGAGCCCAAGAGCCACTACACTAGGGCCAAGGAGTACACAAGAAATCAAGGGTCATATACAAGAACCCAAGAGTCATAACTATTTCCTAGACTAAGCTAATAATTATCTTAACACCCCACTCAAACTCAACGTGTAACCGTGAGTTTGGAGAGGAATAAGATCCAACAAGAGGAGATGGCGGCATCGGATGAGGATGTGTCGCATGCGGCAGATGAGGTGCCGCATTAGGCAGAGGCTGCATGGGGCCGAGGTCGTAGGAGGCTGATGAGGTGCTGCATGGGGCCGATGTGATGCTGCATGGGGCCGATGTGATGCCGTACTTCGATGATTTATGAGGACGCTGTGCTCCGATGATGTAGAAGAGAGTGGGTTCCGCTTGCGGTGAGTGTTGGACCGGAAGCCAGGAGAGTGGGAGCAGCAGCTCGGCTCGAGGTTTGATGGTGGTGCTTGGCCAGAGAGGCCGCTGACTCCGGTGTCGGAGCTGCGGCAGACGGTGGTGTTTCCAAAGGAGATGAAGCTTGTGGATCTGGTCGGATGCAGAATGACAGTCAGTAAACATAACTGAAGTTGACTCTGAAACCTGTGCTCAGATGTGGAACCAGCAAAAGTGATTGATTGGAGTATGATCGTCCCCCTCTCCCCCAAGCGAGGGAGAGGGAGAGTTTTCAGTGGAAGAGAGCTTAGGGATCAGTACAAGAGTCTTGGCTCTGATACCATATTAAATTTGATGAAGAAGATGTCTTGACTTGCTTGATTGATGGATACATTGGGTTCCTTCTCATATATATACACCACAATACATCATTGGGTACTAGAGCCCCTGAGCCCCAACACTAGGATCAAGGAGTACACAAGAACTCAAGGGTCATATACAAGAACCCAAGAGTCATAACTATTTCCTACACTAAGCTAATAATTATCTTAACATATAGAATGTAGAATCTCCATGGCTAGAGATTAACCACTTATTTGAAAATCATAGGTTGATTAGTGGATTTCTTAGTCATACATGGTCAATGAAGTGTAAGAGGCAGAATTTTTCAACAATCTTACTACATTTTGTTTATATGCTGGATGCTTGCTCTTGCCTGCATCGCATTTTGGTGGAGTCCTACATCAATTATTCGTCTTGCTTTATCGCGCACAAGGTGTTTTATTGCTAATTGGACCTACTGCTATGGCTTATGCTTGTGAATGCCATGCCAATTGCTGACCAACAAGGCTCGTTTGCTTATAGACGCATGGATCATACTAGGACTTTCAACACCGTTGGGCCTACATGGAAGCACTATCATTTTATCTTTCTAATCTTTCGATGCATTTTAGGACTTAAAGTATATAATACACTCTCAAAAATTTCGGAACAATAAATGAATCCATCGTACTTGGTTGTAAAGGTGATAACAAATGGAATTTTCCGAATTTATCTATTTATTCTTCTTCATTTAGCTTTTCCCATGTCTTTCAGAATTTCCAATGGTTGATACTTGCTGTAAGGGAGCAAACAAATGCAAATAATTCGATCTAAATTTGAATTAGTATCCGTTTTTGATAATGTGGATATATGTATCCACTTTGTGTAAAATACGAGTACAAATATGGGTACTACTATTGATCTGGCATATTATATTTGATTAGATTCCGAATATCCAACCACTATCCGAATTTATATGTATGCATATGATTGTATATATATATATGTATATATATATATATATATTAAGGTTTATTTTAGTATTATGTAGTGTGAAAAAAAATTATATCAATGTAACTATTACAGATGAACGTTTAACTTATTTTTGCATATGATTGTTTAACATATTTTTCGTTCAAAATTCCTATCATAATCACCAACACCCAATCATGTATACATATGATTGTTTAACTTATTTTTCGTTCAAAATTCATATCATAATCACCAACACCCAATCACCAACATCCGATTTGTATCGCTATCTGAACTGAGTCCACTATCTGAACTGAGTCCGAATTCGTTTTCATCAAATATAGAAAATGATTTTGGCATGTGTTAACGGTGAGGTTCCGGTCAACAATAAGTATAAGTAGGCTGACTTTGACGCTTTGAGCCAATGCATGCCTTCGTCAGCCGGGGTGATCAGCTCTCCTGCTGGGTAGCTCAGGTTTGCAAGGTGGTGGCCGAGCTGTTTGGAGGAAGTCCGATCTAGCTCAGAGGAGCTCCGAGCTTGGTGAGGATCACTTGTTGAGTAACATGCACCACATGAAATCATAAGGGGTCGGGTTTATGTTCGCCAAACCTTCTCTGACGCTCAAATTAGTTTCTCATGGAAGAAACATAAAGAGCTAAATAAAGAGGAAGATAAAGCTAATATTGTAATATGATACTTATCCTCCGTTTGCCATCTGGCCATGTTGAATCTGCCTCTCTGGTGCTTTGCACCCTGGGCTATTTATATCTTCTTCCTTGGTTTGTCCATTCTCCCCACTAACCAAGTGGCTTTAGTGGAGAAACATGGGAATGTAACTTCTCCCCACTAACCATTCCACTCATAGAGTGGTTGTAGTGGAGATAGTGGGCCACTTACGTGGATCATAGGATTAAATTCCTCCTTCAATGTAGCTGTTGACTCTTTGAAAATAGGGCCCAGGGGCCGTAGGTCGACATGTCAATGGCCTAACCCAGGCATGCCATATGGGATGTAACATTGGCCCCCTATCGCCGGAGCTCAACTGCTGCACATATTGAGGTTTGACGATGTGAATAAGTAGCTTTGTTGACCTTGATTGTATAGCCAAGTCAACTCCGATTGCATAGTCATTTGTTCGGTGGCGAGTGGATGACCCCTCGGCTTACATCTGGCGAGAGTCTTTCGGTGGCAAGGGGTGTCCCCTCGGCTTACATCTAGCGAAAAGGGTCGTTCAGTGGCGAGGATGCGTGTCTCCTCGGCTTACGGCTAATGATGCGGTTTATTCAGTGGAGAGGGTGTGTGGCTCCTCGGCTTACAGCTGCCGACGCGGTTCATTCAGTAGCGAGGGTGTGTGGGGCACCTTGACTTACGGCTGATGGCGTGGGTCACAAGTGGCGAGTGAAGCGTGGCACCTCGGCTTACAGCTGACGATGCAGATCGTAAATGGCGAGCGAAGCATGGCACCTCTGCTTACGGCTGACGACGCGGATCGTTCTTCCTCGATTGTATCGTTTGCATGGCCCGCGAGGGAGTTACCCACGATCGTATAGCCAAGCCACTTGCGAGGGTAGATCCATCTTCGTCTTTGTAGCTTGATTGGTTCACAAGAGTAGAGTCACACATGTTCATGCAATTTGATCGGCTCAGAAAGGTGGAGAAATTTTTTACCCCCGATCGTGTAGCTCGATCGGCCCGCAAAGGAGAGGCACCCTTCGATCGTATAACCGAGCGGCCCGCGAGGGTTGAGTCATCTCCAAATTCGTGGCCTGATAAACTAGGAAAGGAGGAAGATTTTGCCTCCGATCGTGTATCTTGGTCTGTCCGCGAAGGGGTGGCCTCTCCGATCGTGTAGCCGAGCGGCCCACGAGGATAGTAAGAGTTATCCTCAAGCGCATAGTAAGGTCGGCCCGCGAGGGAATGTCCACCAGTCGTATAACCGAATGGCTTGTTGCACATCCTGAACTGGCTTGTGAGCCCATAGTACCTCCTCCTTGCTATTTGGGTGTGCTCTGTTGCTTCGAGCTCAGAGATTTGAGCTCTGCAGGAAAATCCAAGCTAGGATGTTCAACTGGGAAGAGACTCGAGCTTGGCGACTCGTTCAGAAGATGACTTGAACCCGACAACTTCATCAAAGGAAGAATTGAGCTCAGCAACAAACGTCTTCATGGAAGTTCGGACAGAAGTGCATGGCTGGTGGAGAGGTTGGGTGGCAGAGATTCGAGCCGTTGCAGCTCGGTACAATCGATAGGGAGCTTGAAAGATGGGCCTTCATCGGAGCTCGTAATTCGGAGCCTGGAGACGAAGTTGCTGAAGAGGAAAGGGCGGCTGGCCCTGAGTGACCGTCGAAAGAGGCAACGATGGCTGTATATTGGAGCTTGGTTCGACACGGAAGTATTGAAGAGACTCGGTATAGAGCTCAGCTTGGCATGTAGGCGTTGACGTGGCTCGGCGAGATAAGAAGCTCAGTTTGAGGGTGACTTTCCCCAAATCCATCATGCTCATAGGTCGGACGAGGGAGCCTCTTCCCAAACTCGGACGGAAGAATCGAGCATGTGGACATTCGAGCATCAGCAATTCGCTTAGGCAGTTGAGCTATAACGGCTTGCTCGATCTATGCCTGTACGAAATTTGTTGCCGAAGCTTGAGCAAATCCATTCGGTCGGCTGCTCTGCCAGTGGGACCACCAAACATAGCTCGGAAGGAAATCATCGTTTGCTAGCTCAGTCAGTTTCTGGCCTCTGTTTTCCTACAGCTCTGAGCTCATATGGGGTCAATTTCTTTTTTGTCCCTATTGTTTTACAAGCTCGAGCAATTGATCTCGGCAAGCTCGTTGGAGAGAGGAACCAATGATAATTTGTAGATTTAAGATTGGGGGATTCAAAAGGCATGACTGTTGGGGTGTGCTCCTCAAGCTGTATGGGTTTGCCTGGCTGCAAGCTTGCGCTGCTTGGCATGCTCGTGTGGATCTCAGAGCTCGGATCGGGCTCGGACGGTGTTCGGAGCTCGGAGCTTGAATGTCGAAGATTGATGAAGCTCGGACCTCTGCCTCAGGATGGCTCGGATCGAAGCATCGAGTTGGGGCAGAGCTCGACAAGTACTTGTGGAGCTCGGACAGAGCGCGGAGACTCGGATCGGGCTCCAACGAGGCTTGGAAGCTCGGATCGAGCTTCGACGATGATGAGAGACTTAGATCAAGCTTGGATCAAGGTTGGAGGGGGCTGTGTGAACTGAGCCCTCTCGGAGAGGCTGTGCAAGCTTAGTCGGAGCTCGGCAAATTTGTCTGAGCCCTCTCGGAGAGGTTGTGCAAGCTTAGTCGAAGCTCGACGCAGCTGTCCAAGCTCGGTCGGAGCTCGATGTGTCTGTCCAACTCAATCAGAGGAGTTTTGAACTTGGGGCGAGGCCTCCCACGTTCGTTCGAAGACAAGGGAAACTTGCGTGTCAGACGGAGGGTCGTGAATACTTCTGGAACTTGGTGAAGAGATCTCAGCTGGATGATTTGCAGCCTAAATATCATATAGATCTTCCAAAGTCCATCACCTTCACGCCCCGCAAGAAGTCAATTGATGCAGATCCAATGGATGATAGCCCCACAATCCCCAAGGATCAAGGTGCAGCTTTGGGTTGCCGTGGGAGCATTGCGGCAGGGAAAGCCAATGAATTGGATGAAGATGATGCTGAAGCCTCTCTGGCTGACACAATGTCACTACTCGAAGATGCTGGCAATATTGACAATAGTTGATATCAGATGATTCTATCCAATTCGATCCAGACACTGTCTCGTTGGGATGATCGAATGACGGGTAGAGCTTCTCGAGCTTAGCGTGGAGTTAGGCTCCGTCGCTCAAGCTTGATCGTCAGAGTGACGGAAGCTCGGTCTCTTGGACGGGGGCATTTGGTGATACGTTGCCCTGAATTTGCAGTTGACCTTCTCATACTTGACATCTAGGACTGCGATCACCGGAGGAATTCGAGAAGATGAAGGCTTCTCTTTGGATGAAGATTGCCAATTTGAGAAGGAAAGATCTCAGGTTGCCAATTTGAGAAGGAAACATCTCATCTTACCAATTTGAACAGGAAAGACCTCAGATCTCGAGCCCATTGCTAGAGAAATCCTTGTTTGGTGATGGATTTTTGAGTTGGAGCAATTTGAGAAGATAGATCTCTAGGAGCGACATGATGTCCACGGCTACTTCGAAAGTTGGACTTTCAGTTATTTGATTGGTGGGTGAGTCGGCATAGTCTTTTGTTCGGCAGAGACGGAGATGCTGACTCCTGTTTCCCACAGACGGCGCCAACTGTTGACGGTTGGGTTACGGTCAACAATATTTATGCTGACTTTGACGCTTTGAGTCAACGCGTGCCTTCGTCAGCTGGGGTGTCAGGCTCTCCTGCTGGGTAGCTCGGGGTTGCAAAGTGGCGCCGAGCTGTTTGGAGGAAGTCCGATCTAGCTCAGAGGAGCTCCGAGCTTGATGAGGATCACCTATTGAGTAGCCCGTACCACATGAAATCGTAAGGGGGGTCGGGTTTGGGTTCGACCCAAACCCTCTCCGACACTCACGTTAGTCTCTCATGGAGGAAACATAAAGAGCTAAATAAAGAGGAAGATACAGATAATATTGTAATATGATACTTATCCTCCTTTTGCCATCTGGCCATGTTGAATCTGTCTCTCTGGTGCTTTGCACCCTGGGCTATTTATATCTTCGTCATGGATTTGTCCCTTCTCTCCAATAACCAAGTGGCTTTAGTGAAGAAACATGGGAGTGTAGCTTCTCCTCACTAACCATTCCACTCATGGAGTGATTGTAGTGGAGATAGTGGGCCACTTACGTGGGTCATCGGATTAAATCCCTTCTTCATTGTATAGCTTTTGACTCTTTCAAACTAGGGCCCATGTGCCGTGGGCCGACATGTCAATGGCCTAATCCAGGCAGGCCATATGGGATGTAACAGTATGCAAACCAAGGTTTAAGGTATCGGTTTCGGAGAGGGTATCGCTCCGCCCAAAATTTAGGTTTCGGTATCGGTATCGCCCGTTTCGGCGGTTTCGGAAGCCAGTTTCGGTATCGTCCGTATCGGTAGTTTCGTTTCGGTATCGGTATCGGTATCGGCATCGGAGATATTTTCCTGTATTTTCCTGTATTTCGATATTTTCTTGTATTTGATACTTTGTTGTATTTTCATGTATTTTCATGTATTTTCATGTATTTTATAATATGCTATATTTTCCTGTATTTTCATGTATTTCGGTATCGGAGATACTTTGCTGTATTTTTCTGTATTTTTCATGTATTTTTCTGTTCACATTACTCATTTGTAACAACAATTGACTAATTAATAGATATAAAAGAACAATAAATACTGATGAACCATAAATCTGCCTTCATAATACAAAAGCTGAATAAAATACATCAAAAGATACAAAAATAAAGAAAATAAATAAAAAGATACAAAAATCTCATTCGTAGTTCTCATCATCTGGCTGCTGTGCATGGTAGTATGGAGGATATGAATACTGCATCTGTTCCGGGCCCAAAAAAGATTTCATCATATTATCATATGCTGAGGGCTGGCTCTGCTCGATGAAAGGCGTGTCATGACTGCCTTGACTGCTGGACTGCTCAGTCACGTTCGGACCGTACTTGTATTGACTATCATAATCAGCATAGACATCAGAGTGTCTATACGGTGCGCAATAATCGCCTTGGCTTCCTGAGTATCCACCGGAATAAGATTCATAACCTCCATAATAATCAGAAGCACGTTGATACCCTTGATATTCAGAGTGTCTACCGTAGGCATCGCCCCCCCGTTCTTCACTGTGCTGCCTATCATGCTCTCTATACCCATGCGTATCATAAGTATGGTCTCCACGTCTCTCAACAGGGCGAACGGATGCCGACGCACCACAACATCCGTCTGTAGGACCTTGGTCATCGTGAGACAAACCATCATCGCTATCGTGCCTAGCCCGAGTGGGTGCCTTCTTTCGCTTGTACGTGATATTCGCTGGGGCGTGACTGTAGGATCCTGCCAAAACAGAGTTAGGATCGATAACATGAAGTTTAGACTTACGCTTGCGTATGCGGCACTGTAGTCTACGAACTTCGCCTTCGGATTCGCCACGACGGATCGAGTCTTCTCACGAACGGAGTAAGGCTACTAATCCACAATCTAAATCTCTACTTTAGATTAAGAACTTGGATAAGAGGGAGAGGAAATATTTCTGCAGAGCTTCGCTAGGATGAAGATGCATGCATGAATTTCATGCAAAAAGTGTAAGGAAAATGGCTACACTTGGGTCTTATTTATAGCCCCCAAGGTAGTTATTTTAGGGTAAGTTGTTCCTTTGGAACAACTTAATTAAGGTGTACCATGATACATGGCACATTATAAGCTTAAGTTGTACCATATGCATGGTACAACATAAGCTTAAGATATTCCCCCTTTATTAGCCATATGTCGCATGCACTTATGCATATATAATGCGACTTTCCTGCTCATCCAGAGATCCTCTCCGCAAGGGAACAGATTCCCTTTGCACACGACTTCGTGTACCCGACGTTCGAGGTCCGTAATCCCTCGTACATCCCCACAAGGGTGTACAAACGTCTTTCATATCCAACATCTCCCACTCACACTTGAGGGGATTGTAAGAGAACGTCTTTCCCTTAGTTCTTTCATCTATCATACCGAGAAATAGACCGTGCGACCGTCATGCGCGTAGAGTCTGTTGTTGTGCACTTGTTAGAGATACACAACGACCTCGAAGGTGCAAAGTTGAGTAGTTCAACGCATGCTTTACCCTAGATTATTTCTTCACATTTCTTATACTTTATATTCAACAATTGAATCCCATCTGGATTACAATTGGCTGGCCAGCTTTGAATCATTAAAGTCCAAATGCGAATATGAAATCAATCTTCCTCTTCTTGCGAACCTTCTGATCTTGACTTGATTCGCTTTTCTAACGTGCCCCGCCGAGCCGAATTACCATAGCCCATTAGCAACACGCTAAGATAGCGATCATCTCGTCAAATCTAAAGGAACCAATTGGAGTCCTTGAGGGTAAGAGTTAAGACCCGTATGGCCTTTGAGTCTCACATAATAGCAAACACTATTGCTACTAACTCAGTGGTCGAAATGCATACGTGGTATGAACACGTATTACAACATCACTCCTTTCCCAGGGAGAGTATGTCTTAATGATGTTGTACTGATGAAAGATCAGACACCACAGTGCCTATCTTTTGAGTCCCCTTATTACTCAGGAAATATTCCCGGACTCTCATCCTGCATAAGACAGATAGGATTAAAAAATCCAATGAGATCTTTATATCCTTGTGATACAGATCTCAGATCTTTTGTAAGCATCCATATGATGCAGATCTTTCATTCGACTATCTTGTTAAAGTCATAACTCTAAATCATTCGTAATGATTTTGACTTTAAACTAGTCTCATCTCTATCTTATCCATCTGATAAGATAAGGCGGTTGCTCATGTGAGAGAGCCAACCTTAATCTGTCCGACATACACACAATTCAGCTGAGATTTCAAAAATGTACACAAACATTTCTTAAGAAATTAATATGCAATGTTGGAAAAAGAACTTATTCTTTTATTAATTTTTGATCATTTCTTAGACATGGGAATATATATTTGGTACAACTCAGCCCATACGCAATCGAGATGATAAGTGTTTATAAAACACATTTCTGGGGATCGCTTTCGTAAGTTGATCCTCTATCATCTCATGCGTAGATATGTACCTTATGTCTACCTTCTTGGTTTTATCATAGTCTTTTGCAAATCTGCAGTTCCTTTAAGATACTGCATTATCCTCTTAACCGCTTTCCAGTGTTCTTGCCCTGGATTGGATTGGTAACAGCTTACCATTTCCAACGGCAAAACAGATGTCCGGTCTCGTACACACCATAGTGTACATAAGACTATCAATTGCACTGGAATATGGAACTTTTTCCATAATTTCCTTTTCCTTTTGGTTCTTTGGACACGATTCCAGATATAAATTATCGCATATGCTTATATGAATATCAATGGACTTGCAGTCCTGCATATTAAATCGTTCTAGAACCTTCTTTATATAAATCTCCTGTGAAAGAGAAAGAAGTTTCTTCGAATGATTCCTTGAAATCTTAACTCCAAGGATATATGTGGCTTTTCCTATGCCTTTCATCTAAAATACTGATGAAAGCCAAGCCTTGATACTCATCACAAAGCCCTTGTCATTTCCGGTTATTTAAAATGTCATCTACATATAGAGACATAATAACATGCTTGCTTTTAATCCTCTTGATATATACGTAGTTATCTTCATCAAGTATGGAAAATCCATTTGATAAGACAACCTCTTGAAATCGTATATACCATTGCCTCGAGGATTGTTTAAGACCATATATGGATTTGCGAAGTTTACAAACCTTATGTTCGTTTCCTTCTTTTACAAACCCTGTTGGTTGTTCCATATAGATCTCCTCGTCCAATTCTCCATTGAGAAAGGCAGTCTTTACATCCATCTGATGTAATTTGAGGTATAAGCAAGCTACCATTGCCAGAATCATGCGAATCAAGGTAAAACGCACAACAGGTGAGAAGTTTTCTTCGTAGTCTATCCCTTCCTGTTGCGTAAAACCTTTCGCGACAAGGCGAGCTTTATATCTATCTATAGAGCCATCAGCCTTATGCTTGATCTCGAGAACCCATTTGTTCCCAATTGCTCTATGTCCTCTGGGTGAGTTAACTAAGTCCCAGACTTGGTTAACTTTCATGGATTTCAATTCCTCCTTCATCGCTTCCATCCATTTGTCTTTTGCAGGGCATGATGCGGCATATTTGAGATTCTTCAAGTCCTTGTTGACTCGAATTTAGATCAATTCTAATATCACTCCCACTTGAAATGTTGTTAGAATTGCTCCCACTTGGATCATTATTCCCGTATGGAATAGGATAATCGTCATTCGTATAATCCATTGGTGAAGGTTAAAAAGAATTTTCGTTTTCACCAAGAATTTCTCCCACTCGAATGAGCTAATCCTTCTTGATCATAAATCTTAAATAAAGATAAGTCCTGACTTATCTCGCCCTGTCTTGGAAACTTATTTTCCAAGAAAGTGACATCCCTCGACTCAAACTCAATTAGCCCACCATTGTCTTCCTGACTAACAAAAATATAACCTTTTGAGTTTTCTGCGTATCGTATAAAGATACGTTTCCTTCCCCTTGGCCCAAGTTTGCCATACTTATGGGAGGAAATATGTGCGTAGAATGCACAACCCCAAGGTTTCAAAATGTTTAAGTCAGGAGACCTTTGGTTCCACAACTCATAAGGAGTGGAGCTAACTGATTTCGAGGGTACGCGGTTCAAAATGAAAGCGGCCGTCAATAATGCATCACCCCAAGAGGTGATTGGCAAGTTAGCTTGCTCCATCATTGAACGGACCATTTTTCATTAAAGTCCTATACCTCCTTTCTGCAACACCAATTTGTTGAGGAGTATAAGGCATAGTTACCTGATGTACTATGCCTTTTTCATCACAAAGTTCCTTTAAACTTGTTGACTGATATTCACCGCCCCTATCGGTTCGCATGACCTTAATCTTGCGATCTAATTGATTCTCCACTAAACTCATATAGTTTTTAAAGCAGGTTTAGTGCTTTCACTTTGTGGGATATCAAATAGATATGACCGAATCGGGTGAAATCATCAATAAAAGTGATGAAAAATAGGACCTCCCGCGTCTTGTCTTGACATTCATCGGACCACATATGTCCGAATGGATAAGCTGTAATGGAACCTCGGCCCTTGTGCCGGTTCCAAACGGCTTGCGACAAGATTTCCTCACAAGGCAATGTTCGCAGGTCGACATTTCAACCTTTGAAACATTTGATAGAAGGCCACGTTTGGCAAGTCTATCCATACGCTTTGGTCCAATATGACCAAGCCTTGTGTGCCAACAAATTATATTAGACTCATTAGTCAAAGAATTTGTCACAAGGAAATTTTCATTACATGAGGAATTTATACATTGTACTTATTACAATAAATCCTTTGAAAAACAAACCCAGTACCAATAAAGGAATTATTACAAAAATAGGTCCATATTACAATCATGAAGGAACCATCTATAACCAAGACCCATTAAATTGACCACAGTATTAATATTCCTTTGAATATAGGGAATGAAGAGAACATTATAAAGTAGGAGAGTATGGCCGTTGTCCAAGTCTAGCTTGCAATTCCCAACGCCTTTCTCTACAACACGTGTGTTGTTTCCTACATTGATCCACTTCATTCCTTGAGTATCCGGTGATACTCCACGAAGGACCGTCTGTCCTTTGCTATGTGGTCGGTGGCACCTGAATCAATTATCTCAAAATGGATTAGATTCCACAAGAAATAGTGAACTAGAAACACATATGTAACTAGTATTACAAGTTACCTCGTCACTTCCACTCGTACACGAACGAGCATAGTGACCGAGCTTGTTACACTTGAAGCACTTGATCCTTTTCAAGTCTTTCTTCTTGTGCCATTTCTTGTGCCCACCCTTATGTTTGGGTTCCTTGGTAGACTCAGGTTGCTTATTACGTTCATTAGAAGACTTCGAACGATCTTTACGTTTCTTTCCCCCGTGTGAGGAACTAGCAACCATGTGCACTTCTGCACTTGGCTTGGCAGCCGCAAGCCGCTCTTCCTCTAATTCGAGGTGCTTGGAAACATCGTTGAAGGTCTTTATGCTCTCATTATGAGTGGGATGCATCTTCATCTGATCCCACCCATTTGGTAGGGAACGTATGACTGCTTGGATTTGTTGCTCATCTGTGAGCACATGACCTGCGTCCTTTAACTCCGAGATAAGGTTCGCCATATGTCGCAGATGTTTCCCTATGGAATGATCTGGACGTTTCTTATATGTATCGAACCTTATAGTTAAGGCGCGAAGTTTGGACACCGATGTGCCACCGAACTTCTCCTCTAGCTTGGACCATATGTCCATGGCTAGGTCATGTTCCCGGAAGATGCGCATTATGTCATCAGCCATACTGCTTAATAACGTAATGCGCGCTATCTTATTCTTCCGAGACCAAGCATCAAAAGCTTCCTTGTCTCGTCGGTGTTGGGCCGTAGTGCCCAACTCGGGTTCAATCATAACATTCTTTAGAGTTTCGAGCACTTCTTGCTCCTCTAGAACGTATTGTATCTTTATGGACCAAAGTTTGTAATTATCACCGTTGAGTTTTTCACCTCTGTTTAACTCAGCGACGATATTCTTTGAAGCGGAAGACATTTTACTTTTAAAATGATGCAAAAGACACAAAACCGAAGGTTCGATCAAAACATTGCATAAAAAATTCTTAAAATATAACTCCCACTTGAAATGATAATAGAGTATCATAGTTGGATAGTTCTAAAAATTCAAATCCCACTTGGAATTATATTATATTTGATAAGTTACTTTCGAAAAATATTGAAGATGTTCTAGAATCGAAAAGGTCTCTATGATTCCAATCACCATCTAGAACAACTTTCAATATTCCCCCATCACTTATCAAACAATAGTACTCTTATAGTACTAGCAGCGGAAAACGAGTATTTGATAAGTTACTTTCGAAAAATATTGAAGATGTTACTCTAGAATCGGAAAGGTCACTATGTTTCCAATCACCATCTAGAGTAACTTTCAATATTTCTCCCTCACTTTATCAAATGTTAGTACTCTTATAGTACTTTGCAGCGGAAAAGCGTTTTTGAAAACGTATTTTTCAAAACGAATTTAAAATACATTGGCTAATCTCCGTAGAGTAGAGCACAACGTCATAAGTTCATTGGCTAATCTCCGTGGAGTAGAGCACAATGACATAAGTTCATTGGCTAATCTCCGTGGAGTAGAGCACAATGACATGGCTAATCTCGCATGAAGTAGAGCATTACGGCTAATCTTCAAGGAGTAGAGCACAATTACATAAGTACATTGGCTAATCTCCGTAGAGTAGAGCACAATGACTTAGCTAATCTCGCATGAAGTAGAGCACTATGGCTAGTCTTCAAGGAGTAGAGCCCAAGTTAAAAACTTCATTAAAACGTTAGTCCCGTATGATCTAGTCGGCACTGTGGTTAGCCCCGTATGGACTAATCGACACATTCGAGTTTGACCAATGCCTTTTGTCACCCCGTATGGGTCAGTTGGCAAGTTTGCAGTTGACCCAGACCTTCTGCCTGATATTTTCGAAATGCAACTTCTCCCGGCCAGGGCCTCTGCCCTGGCCGGGGCTTGGCCAAGGACCGGCCAGGGCCTCTGCCCTGGCCGGCCAGGGGCCCTGGCCCCCTCGGACAAGGGCCGGCCAGGCCCTGGCCTCGGCCAGGGCCGGTCGGCCAGGCCACTGGCCGGGGCCAGGGCTCCTGCCCTGGCCTCGGCCAGCCCCTGGCCTGAGGCCAGGGCGCTGCCCTGGCCTCTGCCAGGGCGGCCTGGCCGTTGGCCGGGGCCAGGGCTCCTGCCCTGGCCTCGGCCAGGCCCTGGCCTGAGGCCAGGGCGCCGGATTCGCCCTCGGATTCGCCACGACGGATCGAGTCTTCTCACGAACGGAGTAAGGCTACTAATCCACAATCTAAATCTCTACTTTAGATTAAGAACTTGGATAAGAGGGAGAGGAAATATTTCTGCAGAGCTTCGCTAGGATGAAGATGCATGCATGAATTTCATGCAAAAAGTGTAAGGAAAATGGCCACCCTTGGGTCTTATTTATAGCCCCCAAGGTAGTTATTTTAGGGTAAGTTGTTCCTTTGGAACAACTTAATTAAGGTGTACCATGATACATGGCACATTATAAGCTTAAGTTGTACCATATGCATGGTACAACATAAGCTTAAGATATTCCCCCTTTATTAGCCATATGTCGCATGCACTTATGCATATATAATGCGACTTTCCTGCTCATCCAGAGATCCTCTCCGCAAGGGAACAGATTCCCTTTGCACACGACTTCGTGTACGCGACGTTCGAGGTCCGTAATCCCTCGTACATCCCCCACAAGGGTGTACAAACGTCTTCCATATCCAACAGTGACTTGGCCGCGGCTGGTTGCTTCGTGTACGTTCTGCTTCCGCAAGCGTCTCGTCCAACCAAGGATTGTCTCTGTCATCGAGCACCCTGTCTTCTGTCTCTCTGGTCCATTCCTCCAATGGATCATCCTCGTGAAAAATCTGATCCAAATCAATCAGCTGGTGATCGGCCTTCTCGCTCCTTCTCGCATGTCTATGTCGCAGTCTCATATTATAATGCACATAGACCAGCCTTTTAGGGTGTTCCATTGTTAGCCTGTTCCTGGTCTTTGTGTGAATGAGGGAGAAGGTGGTCCAGTTTCGTTCACAGATGGACGACGAGACAGTTTGGCTCAACACACACACAGCTAATCGTGTAAGCGTTGGAGCTTGCTCTAACCCAACACTATTCCATCATTGAGCTGCAATAAGTTCCAGTGGTCAGAAAAGATGGACCGTTTTATGGGGAATATATAGAAATCTAAGATCCATATAGATACCTGGAGTGACTCTTGTTATCGCCATTTCTGCCTTAGCGGAGCCGAAATAACCAACTCTCATCTTATAGGCATGCAGCTACAATTATCAATCATAATTTTAGAATGTGAACTGCGACATCAAATCATATATCAAAATAAGGATATCCGAATTTCATTTACCTCTCTGTCAATGTCAATTTGCTTCGAGATGTCTGGTTCAAGCCTATCGATCACGCGTCTGAGTCCAACCAGCACCTCGTTGTCGTTTGTTGCATTGGAGGAGTATTGAAAGCGAGGATTTAGAAAATAGCCTGCAACATGAATATCTTGATGTAGCTGCCTATCCCATCTCTTGTCTATTATGTCCCACCATTTTCTGTATCCCCTACCAACATTCTTCCGAATTTCCTCTTTTACACGGTCCATGGCCTCGTAGAGATACCCCATCTCGGCCTTATCATTGCTGTCGACCATTCGAAGAACCTTCACCAGGGGCTCAAATACGGCGATGACATTAGAGATAGTCTGTCAGAATTCATCGCTGTGAATCAGATCATACACGTTGTTTCCAACCTCCCTATCTTTTGGTTTAAGCCTTGGAAAGTTATCGGACCAATCCCTGGATGTGACCATTCTCCGCAGGTCATCTCGGTGCGCATACAGAGAGTCCAAAGCAATGAAGTGGGTCGCAAATCTTGTTATCGCGGGCCGGATCAACTCTTTTCCACCCGTCTCTCTTCTCATCAAGCTGAGCACCCATCCTTTGTTGTATATGAATCTTGTTACCATCTGACTTTGTGCGACGATATTTTTGATTACTTCTTCTTTTGCCATGTCAGAAAATATCAAGTCGATACAATGCGCTGCACACGGGGTCCAATACAGATGCTGTCTCTTGCGCATCAGTAGCTGCCCAGCTGACTTGTAGTTTGCCCCGTTGTCGGTAACTACCTGGACTACTCTATGCTCCCCAATTAGTTCTACATATTTGTCCATAAGATCAAATATGTAAGGACCATTCTGGAATTGGTCGGTTGCATCCACAGAGTCCAGGAACACCGTCCCATGGGTCGAATACACAAGGAAGTTAATTATCTTCCTTCTGTTTTGTGTTGTCCAGCCATCGCACATCAGTGTGCAACCGTACTCATCCCACTGAACACGAAAAGTTTCTACATAATTTTTGATCTCTTCATACTCCATGTCCAAGTATGTGTGTGGCAGCTCCCAAGCAGTGGGTGGAGCAATGCCACGTCCCGATTCCGCAATAGCATCCACCATGGGCCTGTAATATGGGCTATTGGTCACATTGTATGGAATGTGGTTGAAGTAGAAAAATTTGGCCATAGCTCGGCCGACATAGGCCTTGGCATTCTTCATGAAAGTATTCTTTATGGTTGATTGGGATTTACCCTTCTTCGTTTGAGAAAAAGGGTCGGCACCGAGTCTGAGAGTGCCGGTTGGTCTACCGGTTGGCTGAACATCGCGAGCAGAACCGCACGCGAACATACCGGCCATTCGGGCGGCACGACTACCCGATCTGGCTAGCCCAGGGGCTCCAGACCCAGACGATCCTGCTCCCATCCTTCTGCCCTCACTTCTAATCTCTTCTTCAACAAGTTCTTGCCTACTTCTTCTAAGAGCTCTTCTAAGGTCCCTCGCCTCCTCGGTCTCATCCTCATCCTCATCTGAGTCATCTGATATTGCCTCCGTCTGCTTTGCCCTTATCTCCTCCTCTATCATCTTCTTCTCAAATCTGGCCTGTACCTTTTCGGCCTTCTTGTGAAAAACGTGCGCTCTCATATCTTCACGCACTTCTTTAGGTGCCTCGGGGCATGTCAGCACATCCCCGGTAATTCCCGCCAAGTGTTCCTTAAGGCGAGACACGCCTCCATGCATTTCTTTCCGGCAATAGTTGCACCTTACTTGTCTATGGTTATCTGCGATCATTTTACAGTGAGCCCCACCCAATATCAACCGTCTTCTCCGTTGGAGTTCTTTGAGACATGTTAATTACTGCACCATAAACCAAGGGTTATGATTAATCTTGAAAAGATTATTAACGTATTAGACTTAGATATAGTCGACAGTGTCACATAATCATGATTTGCGTCCTTGCGGTCCAGCGGAACACGGTCAGGGAATTGACTAAGCCAGGATCACTTATACCCAGTCTAGCTAGGTTGATCCAGCAAACTTAGCCACGTACATTGAGCCGGATCATGGTCCATTGAAGGAAACTTATCATTCATATGTTTGCCATCAACTAAAAGGCTTTTATTAAAACTAGTTAATCCTATCAACTAGTTGAATCATAAAATTCGAATTTATTATGATTCGTTAATAACTTTTATTAGAGTCCTTGTCAACTATAAAATTTTATTTGTTTCAACGTGCTAACCTAATCATGTATTTGGATTTTAATAGATTCACAGTACAACAATTTAAAGTGTACACTTTTATCAAAATTATTATTAGAACGTTTAAAATAATAATCGTTGGAAAGGACTACCCTAATCAGGAATTAGGTATTTAATAGTTGTAACAATTTACTAAAAATAGCATGTCAATCAAAAATGCGTCTCATAAGTTTTAGAAGAATTTTAATGGCTAACCTAAGAGGCTTTCTTGAATTATCATATAATATGCAAGAAAATAGAATTACCACTAAAACATGTCAACTAAATTTTATCTCATAAAATTTAGTATGCAGATAAGCAACTAAAATATCATATAAAATTACGTTTATTAATCTCTAACATTATTAGTATCTTAGTACCAATAATCAACTAATTTAATTATTCTCTGAAACAAATTGTGCACTAAGTGATGCAAGTCAGAGAGACGGAAGCAAGAATTTTTTTTAAAAATAATTTTGAAAAAAAATTAAGTTACTCCAAACATGTATTGTGCAAAATGCATCTAGATACAACCAGACGTTTTATCAGACTAGAGATTAGTGGAATACAACTTCCCATTTTAAAAAAATAAATTAGTTTTTATCAATGGTTAGTTGAAATGATAACTACTTTCTTTCTGTACATTCAAATCCCACGCTAACTACTTTGGCCATTGACAGGGTTAGGTTTTCCATTAAAAGTGGGTCCTTCTCTCGCTTAAATTTGAAATTTAAGAATAATTTTGGCAAATAATCAAACAAAATAATGTTAATAAGGATGTTAAGTCAAAGCAAGGTGAACATTTAATGAAAAAGTTAACCCCGTTAGCAGCCAAGGTATTCATTTGTTAGGGTTTAAAACATGGGGTGTTAGTTAGAAACTATGAAATTACAAGAGGGTTTCAAGCAACCATTTTTTTCTTTGAATAATAGAATTATCAAGATAGGGAATAAAACTATAAAAGTCCTTCATTTGCACCAACACCCGTAACAAAATTTTTAAACTTCAATTTTCTATATTTCTAATCCCTCAACCAATTTTATCCTAGCACAGACTCGTATTTACAAGTTTGCCATTTTACTCTACGACGCTCATGCAAACGGGATGGCAAAAATGTAAATAGTTTGGTTTTTTTTTGAGTAAAACGGTCAGTTACTATTAACTCAATTACTAAACTATCCCCGATCTCATCAGCTATTTACAAGACTGCCATTGTTCTATACGGGTCACGTGATAATGGGATGGCAAGCTTGTAAATAACTGTCTCTGTGTGGGGTAAAATGGTCGGTGCTCTAAAATTCTCATTAAATTCCCTTCGCGTGCGAGAAATCGAATGAAAAAAACGAAAACGAAAATACCTCGACGTCGATGGCGCCTCCGCTGCGATCGACGACTTCGATGTTCCTCTTTGCTCTCGCCTCCGTTATGATCGGCGCCTTCGAGCTTCCTCTTCTCCGATCACGTCTCCGATCCTTTGTGCTGTCGCCTTCGACTCCGACCACAACCGAGGCCACCGTTTCGTGGTGTTTTCGTCGTCGACTGAGCTCAGGGTCCTCGACGAAGAGATCAGGAACTTCGATGGAGCTTGCGATGGAGCTAGGGACTTCGACCAAAGCTCATGATTTTGACGGCAAGATAAGTAACAACTCACCCTCATCTCTTTATAGCCTTTTTTTCTCGTTTCTGTTCAATCACGAGCCCATTCTGCTCACTCACGGGTAATTTTTCTGTTTCCTTTTCATTTCTGTTCAATCACGAGGCATTCTGCTCACTCACGGGTTTACGGTTGTTGTCGTCTTCCTCCTTTTGCTTTTTTTCTGTCTGTTTCACCCTAGGGTTGCCGGAACCCTAGGGTTCCAGCCAGTATCGCCCGGTATCGGGCGATACTGGCCGGAACCCTAGGGTTCCGGCCGATACTGATCATAGATGGTGGTTTCGGTACCGCTATGGGGCGGTACCGATCCGAAACGCCCGATACGTATAGGTATCGGGCAATACCTCAATCCCTGATGCAAACAATATCTGATTTGTAACCAGATCAAGATAAAAAAGAAAACAAGTACAAATATAATAATAGCACTAGCCGTCTGGGTTTCAACCTGTTTGCATCCCAACAAGGTGCTTAATTTGTTTGACAAATAACTGAAAGAATTTGAGTCACACTGTCAGCTATCTTAGTTGCTAGGTTATATTGCACGGTCCTCTTTTCTTTATAAGGATCTGGATCCCGTGTTATCTTTATTTGCAAAATATTGGTCAATTCTTTTTGGGTTCTCTATAAACTCATAGAGTTGCAGTCCCTAGATGAACCTATGGTTCCCATATTGCTGCAATATGAATGTAAATGCCACTGATGGGTTGAGTTGCGAAAGATGTTAATTTCATTTTCTTTTTTTGTATTTAGCCACACGCCGGTTTTCATCACTTCGGATAAGAGCTACCTCCTCGGAAGACACATCCAGTTCTATTCAAACCGATGAGCTCTTGTCAGATCTAAAGGAGAAGGTAATGTTCTTGTCCTGTTGCACAAGACATTTCTTATGCTGAGACATCTCATCTCATAAGCATGTTGATGGGTATTATTGTTTCAGTGGGATGCCATCGAGAACAAATCCACAGTTTTCATTTACGGTGGAGGTGCTATTCTTGCAGTTTGGTTGTCGTCTACTGTGGTTGGAGCGATCAATTCCGTTCCTCTGGTGCCTACTTACATCTATTCTTGCTTAAAAATTTCAGCTGTTTTACTTTCTATAGCAAATTTATATAAGCTGGGCCTGTTGACATGTTGCTTTTGTTGAAGAAAAATAGCACATGTTATTCTTAGCTGGTTTTCAACGCTGTAACAGCTTCCGAAGATTATGGAGTTGGTGGGGCTTGGATACACTGGATGGTTTGTATACCGTTACCTATTGTTCAAGGTAAACCTTGAGATTGATAAAGCCGCACTTTCTTTCAAATTATATGGCATTCTCTGCCAACTCGTATACCCTTCTGTGATTTCGGGATGATATTTAAGATTAAATCATAACGCGCGTTATCTTCTCATTCTTTGCTTGGAGAACATTAACAGACCGCATGTCTAAAGATTGAATGCAGCTAACTATGCGAATAGAAAGATGGAAGCGCAGGAACAAGTTAAACGATTGGATGCTAAATCAGTGGCATCCTTTAGCGATCGATAATCCTAATGCTCTTTAGGACTGACCCCCATAACTTTGCCGTTCTGGGTTGGGAAATTAGGAAACATGTCAGAAATAGGAGTATGGCGAGCTTGAGGCTCTCGAATAGACAAGCATAGTTGTCGTATATTTTGTGGTCTCGACATGGTGATGGAGTTTCACTGTATTTCTGTGGAGTGTTATGGGCATACGGTACCGAAGCTAGATGAAAACCTACAGATTATTGCGTTATTTCTTATTCTTATTTTAAATCCGAGCATTACTGCAAATTGTTGCATTTCCGTTCATCATGTAAGAAATATACCGGTTTTCTCTCGTGCTATATAACTGCATGGTAAGCCATGGTGACTGAGCTGTGCTTCTTCTGCACCAGTTCTAGTATGTTTTGTTATTGACCCATGTCTGTACTTCTCACAGTCAAGCAGAAAAGAACTAGCAGAGGACATTGAGATTTTGAAGAAAAAGATTGCAGGGACAGTTGAATAGGCGATGCGTCAGTCAGCAGCCGAGGTTTTTTTTATGGTGCAAGTTTTACTAAGCATTGCCTCTTTTTCCCCCCGCTGTAATGGGATTAAATTGTTGCGAAGTACCCACATTCATGGCAATAATGGTGGCCTTTGTAAGCTATATTTCGTCATTATAATTAGGTTCGGTTTGTGCTTGCGTGTTTGGTATCAATTTCCCCCATCGTTTTGAATGGAATGCGATTAAAAGCTTCAACTGTGCAAATGCTGGTATCGTGTGTTTGGTTTGGTATGATACGTACATGGGCATTGCAGTTGAAGGATCGTGTCCAGTAGTACAAATGGCAGAGATGCACACCGCTGGAATCTCAACCGGACAACAAGCAATCAGCAAAGCTTCACACTCTCTGCCAGATTATGTTTGTAAGAAAGTTAAATGCTAATACAATTCTACGCAAGATGTAATCTATATCTAACCCATCGAGATCCACATGCTTACCATACCATGAGGACATTGAGGAGTGTTGCAGGGTAAGATCCGCTACAACGAATTTGTATTGAGGGAAATCAAGGGCACGGTGGTTATGAGTTGGATGAGGATCGGGAGGGTCTTTTACAGGTAGTGAGTGGGTAGTGAGGTTGGACGCCCTTCGTAGACGATCTCTGGATCGATCTCGCGAGTCCTATGCTAGCTCGCTGCTCACCACGAGTAAGACGCCGGTCGCACGTTGCTTGGAAGGAGACAACCTGCGCACTGAGATGCTCGTCAGAAAGGCCGGGTTGGGTACCAACCCTCTTAGCCTCTCCGATGCGTAAGTTAGTATTAGGGCTTAGAAAAAGGGGGCTAGACACGTAGGTCGAGCTAAGAGAAGGTCGACCTAACGTGGCGAGCTATAGTGGAAGAACAAAGATGTGGATGACCTTTGCTCTTTTGTGTGTGTGTAAGAGTTTGAGAATCAATTTACCAACCCTTCTCTCGATGTAGGTGAAGGGGTATTTATAGCTGATAGAGGTGGTTAGGTTGGGCGGACCTGGCATGCTGAGCTGGCACGTCAGACTGCGGAAGCTTCGGCCGAGGATGTCAGAGCTGTGTGTGTTAGACATACTTTTGTCAGACGGTGCAACGGCCAGGGGCACTTTATTAGAGTGTCAGAGCCGAAAGCACCAAACGGTCAGGGTGCGCAGCGACTAGGGGGTGCTTTGTCAGGCTGTCGAGTGGCGTAAGTGTCAATGGCGTCCTTGTACAAAGTTGTTTGTCGTGTCCGATGAGCCAAGGGGTCGTCGAGGTGCGTCCGTTGAGCGGGGCCACACATGAGTCACTTGGTCGCTCTTGGTAGATGACGATTGGCCTAGTTATACGCCTGGTGAGCTTGGAGGAAAGCGGGCGCCCAACTGACAAGGTTCGAAGCGAAGTGAGCCCTTCCCACTAGTCGAGGCGGACTTCGGGGTTGACGGACGACGAGCAGGCTAAGGGGGGAAACTGCGATCAACCGGCGAGGTTAGGACGAAGAGCGCCCTCCCGCTAGTCGAGGTGGACTTTGCGAAGGAGGGGCGGGCTAGCTGTGTGTCTGGCGAGTTTGGATGGAAGGTCGGAGTATCGTGATCTTTAGGTCGTAACAATTGCCCCCGTCATTCGAGCTTGAGGCGAAAGCCCAACCTAGTTCGGATGACGCACCATCTCTTCATCTGTCCGAAAGGGACGAGGCGATTTTCTTTCTGACATGAGATGTGGCGGGAGTTATCATGAAAAACCCGCCCACCGTTTTGCCGTCATCATTTCGATTTGAAGGGTGGGAAGAAATCGAGGCGTCCCAGCCATCCAGGATGCGACGCGTGGCGGACACGATTGTGGGAGGCAGTCGAGGCGCCAGAGCGGCTCGGATCGGCGCCGCGTGGCAGAGCTTCAACGGTGGGGATGATCCATCGCTGGCTATAAGTAGGGAGTGAGAGGATTTGGAGAAAGTTTCTTCCGATTTCGAATTTCTTCCAGTTATTTTTCTTCTCCGATCTTTCGACTGTCGTCGCCGTCGTCGCTGCTGTTGCCGGAGCTACTGTTCCGATTCCCACTTCAGTCCGTCTCCTCTCTGCTAGGTAACCTATTGATCTTCTTCTAAATGGCTTCACATTTTGAGGTCGGAGGTGGCCGTGGTGCGGTGAGGGAGGAGGAAGTAGAGGTAAAGGAGGAGGAGTTGAAGGAGGAGATGTGGCAATGGAGGAGGAGAATATTCCGAACGAGGGTGCTGAGGGTGATAGCGACCACTCGAAGCAGAACAAACATGATCAATATCAGGGAGATCCGGGCGAGGTATGTTCGGCCACCTTGAGAAGTGCGCCTCCTTGGAGCTGATGAGAGGGTATGTTGTCCCGGGGACAATGAGGTCGGGGTCTATGTCCAGACTTTCGAACTAGGGCTTCGATTTCCAATCAACCATCATCTCCTCCATCTGTTGAATTTCCTCGAGCTTCCGCTCTTTGCGTTGGCGCCATGCTCCATTGGTTTAATGATCGACTTCGTCGTCATCTGCCTCGCCAGCAACTTGAGTCCATCCTTGATGCTCTTTCGGCATTTCTTCGAGGTGAGGAGGAAGGGGAAGCATTATCACGTGTATGCGACGAAGGAGCGATCTCTCATCCTTGGGGTGCCAGCCGATGTGAAAGGGTGGATGGAGAGATTTGTTTTTGTCTTGATGCTGACTGATGCGGCGTTGATGTCGAACTGGGGGGCGTTGAATCCTGCCGTGGATGATGAAACGATCTTGGAGGGAGAGGAGTTAGTGAACGCCTAGATCTTGGAGGAGATTCCTGAGGCGGACCGGTAGCTAGCGGACTTGATCAAGGAGGACCGGCTCGTCCAACACTTCTGGCCCGAAGGTATTTTGATTATGGCGAAGTTCCTCATGTAGGCTCACCCTAATATTTTTCTTCTTTGTAGGCGAGGACATGATACACACAAGGGAGGAGGTGATGAGAGCGGCCAGGGTGTCGGTGGCGAAGAAGTCGGGCCCCCAAGATAAAGGCAAGAAGGTGGTGGACGAGGAAGGACCAGCAAAGAAGACCGCCTAGAAACGGGGCGTTGGGATCACAACTGGGGATAGGGAGGACAAGAGGTGACGGACGTCCGAGTTGGATGCCTCCTCTCGCCGGATTAGTGAGGCCGCCCCCGACGGTCAGGCCAACCAGGGGGAGGCTACCGCGACTCCTCCTCCAAAGATTACGATCACGGAGAAGTCCGACAGGGCCTCCGTGATTGATCGCTGGCCTTACGGGATTCTTCAGTGGGAGATGAGGAGGGAGGCGCATCGGAGCTGCGAGAGGGCGCTCTCTTGCTTTTGGTCGAAGAGGGCCGAGGTTGAAGCCCTTCCAAGCGCGGATGTCCTCCAGCCGGTCTTCCCGATAGGTAGATGGGAGTCCATTTTCGATGAAGCAGGAGTTGCAGCCCGTCTGATAGAGAATAGCATGCTGTCGCGGGACCGCGAATCTCTGGCTGCTGTGGATCCGGAGCGGCTCTGCGCCTCCACGATCTGGCACGGCATGCAGGTAGGCCGACCTTCTTATTCCGTCTTGCTAGTCTTTTTGCTTATGCTTGTAGTTATGTCTTGGCTTATTTTGTAGGCGGTGGTGACGATGGCGGCATTACAGCATCACACCCATGTGGCCCTCGTCAAGGTAGCCCTCGAGAAGGCGAGGGTCGACCTTCATGAGACCAAGGAGAAATTACGGGAGAATGACGAGGAGCTGGGGCGAGCTCTGGGGCTACGTGATGCTTAGAAGGAGATCGTTGATGAGTTGGAGGGGAAGCGGGCAGAGCTCGCTCATCAGCTTCGAGAGGAAGAGGCCAGGTGGGTCGATATCCTGAAGAAGAATTCTGGGGAGAAGGATGCCTTACAGAAGGAGATGGGCGGCAAGAAGTAGGTAATCGACCTTCAGCAGCGGGAGATTGCCGACCTGAAGCGGGCGGTGGAGGCGGGAAAAAGGAGGTCGCCAGCTTGAAGTGGCAAGTGGAGAAGCTGGGGAAAGTTGACCAGGCTATGATGGACGTCGTCATCCACCGATATCAGGATGAGGAGCTCATCCCTATGCTGCAGTTGGCAAGGAAGGCTGGCATCGAGGAGGGCCTTTCGAGGATGAAGGGCAGGCTGGCGAGGTTGCGTCCCTCCCTCGTGGTCGACTTCTCCAAGCTGGACGTGCCCTTGGCCGAAGAAGGTGAAGGGTCGAAAGATGCACCGGGGGATGGTGATCAGGTGGGCGACCCGACGGACACGCGAGCTCTGGAGGGCGGCGTTCAAGAAAGTGGCGGCCGAGTCGAGGCGCCACAGCATAGGGCAAAGTTTGTATGGCCGGCTTTGGGCCGAGCCTGATATCTCGTTGAGTTTTTGGTAGACCCTAAGTTGTACATAGTTAGTTATATAAATAAAATTCGAATTTTTTTTCTTATCTGTCTTATGGCTTGTTCCCCCTGTCGGTTGTGCGGATTGTGCCCTTGCATGGATATTAATGCCCCCGACATTCTGCTACTGACGAGCATTGAGCAGAGGAGAAGGTGAATGTTGTGAAGTTGTACGTCCAATCCAGATTCGAAGGCGAGCTGGCAGCAGCCTGACCCAACCTGGTGGTGACTTGTTGAGGGCGACGGATGCTCGGGCATGCCCCGACGGGTGGAACGCACTCAGGTGTGCCCCGAAACTATTCGATGCGAGGATCTGAAATTTTAGTTCATATGATAGGTAGACAAAGATGCGAGCGCACAAGAATATACTTATAGGGTGGAGAAGGAGCAAGGCGTGGCCCGGTCTTGGTCTGTCGGAGACCTATCAAGGGTGAATCTTTGTAAGCTCGCCCCGGACTTTAAGGGAGGACAGGGTGCGAGCTCATAGCTCGGCCCTATCGGCCCGCCACGGATTTGGAGTGTGGGTACTTTTAGCCAGGGGGCAGTGCATGCTTCGGCCTGCCTTGTAGGGCAAAAGCTTGCTTGGGAAGCCTCGGTGTTCCTCGGTGAGCGGAGCTGAAAATTTAGTCCGCACAATATGCAAGTAAAAATAAGAGTGCGACAGAGTTAACTCGCGGGGTTGGGGCGGAAGTTCGGCCTGGTTCGAAGACGAACCATCTCCTTGTCCGCCGGAAAGTGGGGGGAACGGCCTTTGATCCGAGGGTCTGGAAAGGGCGGGAGTTATTTTGAAAATCCCACCCACCGTTCTGTTGCCATCATTTCAATTTGAAGGCGGGAGAATATCAAAGCGTCCTCGCCATCCCGCGGGTGACGCGTGGCGGACGTGACTGCGGGTGGTAGTCGAAGCGTCAGAAGGCTCGAATCTATGACACGTGTAAGGGATCCTACGGTGGAGATCGGTTGGCGATTCCTACAAATAGGGGAGGGGGAGATCGAGCGAGAGTTTTTCCACTTCATATTTCCTTCGAGCTCTTGCCTTCTTCTGAGTTTTCAATCGCCGTTGCCGTTGAAGCCGTCGCCGGAGTTCGTGCTGTTGTTCCGATAGCTTCATCCGATCATCAGCTTCTTATAGGTACAGTTATTTCTCCTTGAAATGGTTTCTTCAGCTTCTTCCTGCTCATCTGCTTCACAGGTTATAGAACAAAGGGTTAGGGGAGGCGGAGCGACAGACAGCTCCATCGCGGACACGGTGGAGCGGGTGGAGGAGAGATCCCTGGTCAGTCAGTGTCGCACTGAGGGTAGGCCGGCTGCCGAGCTTGCCATGGGATCATCGTCAGCGCACCCTAAGGGTCCGCGGAAAGGAAAGGGGTTCGCCGTACCGAAGTCCCGATTGTCCGCTCGGGCTGTTGTTACCGTGGCCGAGGCCAGGGACGTTCCTGCTGAGATCTCGAACGTGGAGTCGGTAGCGCATACCTCCTCCATATCTGATGCCCACTTGCAGTACATCAGGCCGCCCTACGCAGTCCGTCTTTCGACCGCTGTTGAATGGGTGTGCTTTCTGAAGGAGCACGAAGTAAGTGTCTACATCGCTTGCTTCCACAAAGGACTCTGCTTTCCCCTTCCTCCTCAGCTTCCCCAAATCTTGAACTTCCTTGGATTGCTGCTCTTTCAGCTGATGCCGAATTCCATCAGTGCTTTCTTTGGCTTCCTCGTCCTCTGTGCGGGGAACGAGGTCAGTCCATCCCTCCCCATATTCCGGTACTTCTTCGTGCTCAAGAAGCTGAGGTCGTACTATTACTTATCAGCGAGGAGAACTCGGCCTCTCATATTGGGCTTGCCAGACAAGGTTAAGGGCTGGAGGGAGCAATATGTGTTCGTCTCGACGCCCCATGATCTGGCGTTGAGGTCGAACTTGGGCGTGCTGAACCCGGAGGCGAAGAAAGAGGTCGGCTTTGACGCGGCGGACGCTGAGCGGGCTAGGATCTTGCAGGCAATCCCTGCAGAGGAGAGGCAATATGACAAGCTTGCCAAGGAGGAGATGATAGTCCAATATATCTGGCCTGAAGGTAATCCGAACTTTGTGGTTGTCGCTCCTAATTTGCTCACCCTGATCTATCTCCTTCTTGCAGGTCAGACGATGAGTTTGCCCGTGGAGGAGCTGATGAGGCTAGCCGCGGAGTAAGCGGTGTAGTAAGCGGCCCAGCAACTAGCGAAGGGCGGCTAGAAGAGGGCTCGGGAGGGGACGTCGACGGCGAAGGTAGAGAAGTTTGTTCGGATGAAGAAGACGAAGGTGGCAGAGAAGTTTGTTTGGATGAAGAAGACCACGGCCGCTTCGGGTCCTCAGGCGATCGGGACAGACGCCAGCTGTTTCTGAGTGAAAAGTGTATATTTATACCCCCTAACTACCCTTATTTTGTGTTAAAGATTAGGCTTAATCTTGCCCTCTTAAGTGTATGTTCACTTTGTGTATCACATTTAGGGCTTATTCTCATTCTTTGCACAAACTATAGATTTTATCGACCATATTGGCTTCCTAGCATTTTTCATATGCTACTGCCATTATTGTGATCATATCGCCATTTTTTGGGGAATTATTTGAGCATGTGAATAATTTATATGGATTATTGGAGGTCAACATTGTTTTATAATAGCCATTATATTTATTTTATCTTCATATGGACTAATTTACCCTTCTCCTATTTTTCAGGTACTCCTGGAGATCTTGAGGATTTTCCAGAATTTTTTGGGATTTTTCTGGGATTCCTAGGTATTTTTGGCGAATTATTGGAGGGAGAAATGCATTAAAAAGGGGGGATTTGGGATTTTAATGGAGCGTCGCGTGGCGCAATCACGCAGCGCCACGCAGCGCTATCTTCACCGTTCGCATTTGGGCGGAGGAACTGACGCACCCGAAACCTACACCTAGATTCCGTCCGGCGGTGTCACGGTCGCCAGGCGTGGTATGGTCCCTAGGTGTCTATCCCGGGCTCTATCTGCAAGAGGACGGTGTCAAATTATAGTATAAAGGATGTCAGATCCCACAGGGACAGTGACAGTGTATTTGAATTCTTATCTTATTTCTATATCTCGAAGTGAGATAGCTATCGGGTTGAGAGAATTGGTTCTGGTATTGTTTTTGATTCAATAATAAAGTGGACTAGGGTATTAGGGGTCACCGCTAAAACCGTCGGGGATCGACGTTGGAATAGGATCCTTACATTGCATTAGGGTTAGCGGATTAATCTCCCGATTCGTACCACTCTTGTGGGTTAGAATCGTGAGGTATTTCGGTGGCTCTCGTTGACGAAATAGCGGTAGCCGTCAACGTAGTGATATAGTTCGTCGGTAGATCCCCTCAAGGCACGAGCCGGGCATGGTCAGGAGCCTTGGTTAGATCCACCGATTTCACTATTCGAATCCTAAGGATACCTCTTAAGCACATCAATTCCACAGACCGTAGGCATGATCTCAGTACGGGTTATCATAGAGATTCGGTAGGATCGACCGAAATACTTCCATTTTATTCCCAATTCAACCCAGATATCCAAATCTACATCTCCCCCCTAGGGTCTTAGGGCTAACCCATCAACCCTAGGAGAGACTACTCACTCATGGCAATATTGACGAATAAAAATACAATTTTTAGGGGAGAAAACATCATAGCAAATTGATAGAATGAAGATTGAGAAGCTTACAACGAGCAATAGATCTAAGGAAAAACAAGATACCAAAACGCAATAGTAGCAATAGAACTCCCAAAAATTATCCAATAATCTTCAAGAATTTAATCTGTATCTAACAAGTATTTCTCTCTAACCTCCTATCTCAAAATAATTCAAAAGCTACAGAATGAATCGACCTCTCGAAACGCTGTCGCAGATTCCCCCTTCACTCCCTCAAGCGCGCAACAGACGGCCCGAAAATATTTCCAAAAATGGCCTTCAACATCATCGACCGAGTCAGTGACTCGGTCGAGCAGGCTGTTGCTCGGTCAGTTGCTCGGGCCGAACAGCTGTACTGCTCGACCGAGCACGACAGTAAATCGTGCTCCTCCAAAAATCATCCTCTGTCTGCTCGGCCCGAGTCAGCTCTGCTCGGTCGAGTAGACAGTTGACTCGGTCGCCAAAGGAGCTGCTCAGGACGTGCAAGGGATTCGTCGAGCGTCGGAATTAAGGGCTGCTCGACCGAGCACCATGAGTGCTCGGTCCGAGCAGGTTTCGTATCTGCTCTTTTCTTCATTTTGCATCTGCTCGACCGAGCAGCTGCTCTGCTCTGTCGAGTCGCCTGGGAAAATCTTTGCTGAAGCTTCTAAAGCTTCTCCTCTCCTCTTGCTCTCTCCTCCACTCCTCCCATGACTCCCAAAACTCGACGAACTCCTGTAGAGCTTCGCCAACGAGCTCACGGGCATGTCAGATGTGTCCATACCTAGATCGGGTCCCAAATCGCTCCAAAATCCCTTAAAATTCATAAAACACTACGAAGCTCGAATATAACGTTAGAAGTGCGATATCATAGGAAAATACAGGATTTGAATGCGAAAATGGCATGAAATGCGATGTCATGATGCTATGAAAAAGATGTAAAATATGGACAAATCAAAATCCCCCAAGCTTACCTCTTACTCGTCCTCGAGGAAGACGAATACTAGGTACGCCGGGAGAAAAACAGAAAGAAATAAAAATAAGAACAAAAGAGAATGAAAATGGGTGGAGGGTGCTAAGGTTGTTCAATCAGATCTCGAGCCCGAGCAGTAAATCACGCTGCTCCTAATAGTAAAAATACATGCTAATGGTACTTTCAAGTTTTACAGATCATATGTCCAGCATGAAATATACACAAAAGATAGGGATCTACTAAAATAATACCATCAACTCATATCAATCTCATGCAGTCCATAGAGTCTAGTATAAAAGGAGTTGGCAATGCACTTTTCAATCACAGATACACATGGAACATATAGAAATCACGCAGCATGCAGTAGAGAATGGAAAGAATCATGCTATTCAATTATTCATTTCGAGTCATGAAAAATCTCCAAAAACTAAAGTGTTTCGTAAAGTTTAAGTATTATCAAATCTCCCCGTTATGCACCGTCTCCACTCTAATGTCATACTCACTCATATGATCAGTTGGTTCACCCCTCCAAGCTTAGCCCGAGGCATCACATCTAGGAATAGGATATGGAATTTTTTGTCTTTTTTCCAATATATGTGATAGCTTCTAATGAAAGGATACAAAACGATTTTATTCCTTTATTTTATTTCTTTTTCTTTTCTTTTTCACACACACACATATATTTCATTTCATTTCATTTATAAGCTATACTTTTTTTCTTTTTGGGATTCTTGGGAAGTAAGATGCGGTAAGGGTAGTTGTAGGGGCGAAACCAACTGATATGTAGAGAACTATAAAGATATGTGGAGAAGGAAAATAATGGATCTCTCGGTTCACTCGTAAGAGGTGCAAAACAGTTTAATAAAATAATACTCTAACTAAACTCATAAGTAGCATGGATATTTTCATTCATCTAGATGAACACTGAAAAAGCATGCAATAATAAGCACATTGACATCAAGCATGCAAACAGAAGTGAATAAGATATAAAGCAGATGCTCCAAGTGTTCTAGTGATGCGTGAACCTAGTTGCATTACCCAACATAGTGCATACTAGATACTATTTCATGCATTTGATTTTCAATTCATTTCAGGCCATTAAATCACCTAGATCGGCAGAAGAATATGCACGCATATAGAAAGTAAAATTGAAACTACCCTAATAGCATGTCATCAGATAGTAAGCATCACGAGTAACTACTAAGGGCTACGAGAAATATCATCATGCAAAACATTCTTAGCATAAAAAGAAAAAGGGCAGATAAAATAGCAAAATGAAAAGAGGGATGCATGCATGGCAAAAAGCAGAAAACATGATGCAAAATGAGAAAAAGGATAAAGAAGTGAAAATGGGTGAAAAAATTAAACTAAAAAGCTGAAAAGGGAGGAGAATATAAAAGAAAAATGAAAAATAAAGCGGTAGCGCTCATCCCCCAAGCTAAACCCAGCAGTGTCCTTACTACTGAGAAAACGCTAGTAGGCAGGAGATGATGCTAAATAGGGTGGGTGGGTGGGGGAATATAAAATAAAACTGTGCAAAAAGAAGTAAAAACATGATATGATGCAATGATGACGGAAAATGATGCATGTATGGGTCCTCCCCCAAGATATCTAAGATCAGGGCCCCGAACAGACATATGGGTACAATAAAATATGAGGGAGGCAAAGATGGGTAGGGACAACATCAAGCAGAGGCACCACCCTCTGGGGGGTGGTGATGGGTCCCTCTACTGTAGATAGGGTAAAATGGGAGGATCTGGCTAGGGCTCAACAGGTGGGTCAGTTCGCCAATGCCTAACTAGGTTGCAGGCAGTGGGAGGTCCTGTTCAACGGACTATCTAGTAATGCCGCCTCCCTGACCTATGAGTAGAGACATGGCCCATGAACTGATCGCCCTGGTTAAGCGTCACGGAAGGTAACGTCATATAATGCGTCGTTGATCTGAAGAGGCTTAGGGGGGAGTGGGGGCGGTGGATGGTAGAGGTGATGTGGTGGATGATTCGCCAATAGTGTGGTTATGTGTGGGCGAGCGTGTATGACGGGTACGTCAAGTAGGCCTAGGGTTTGGTGTGCTGGTGTTGGTGGGTCTAGCACGGCGTGGAGGCATTTTACTGGCGTAATGAAAGCATGTGGTGGTGTGTAAAGTTTATAGGGGGTAGAAAGTACTGACAAGAATGAGACGGCATTACGATCTGTCACGTGACTGCTGCTGATCGGAAGTATCCCCCAAGCTGCTCATAGAAACGCCCTTTTATGTGGACGCCGCGTACCTGAAATGATAAAAAGTAATGTCAGGCAAGGAGAATTGATGGGAGGAGATCTACTGGGCGTTAGTCTTGCTCGGGTTGCGGCCTAGGAGGGGTCGGGGGGCGGCGGCTGGGGGAAGGTGGCGGTGATGGGGGGAGGAAAAATTGAGGAACAGGGAGAGAGAGAGAGAGAGAGAGAGAGAG